>CM060701.1:239928293-240565024 GCA_030686995.1 Artemisia argyi
CAAATAAATTTACAAATTACAATACAAAACTTAAATAAGACATAAAAAAAAAAAAAAAAAAAAAAAAAAAAAAAAAAAAACTATGATAACTAATTGTTATGTCTTTTTGCCACATCATTAACTTGCAACTAGTTTATGATATAGATACTCATGTTTAACAACAACATTCTAGAAAAACATTCGCCAATTTGCAAATTACTATAAAAAACTTTGCTATTTTCTGAAAATTTTAAAATATGGAGAATTAAATACATCTCCTATAAAAAGAGTTACTAATTACATATTTCCCCATTCAAACATTATAATTACAAATATACCCTATTTAATACATTTAGTTCTCATATATATCCATTTCATGTGTTTATGAAGATGATGATTTGTTGTTTACACTTTTTGAGAAATAACGATGACATTTTATGATGATTCTGCTACCTGGATTCTGGTTTTGAGATAGAGATTGAGATGCTGATGATAATGAATTTTGCGGACTGAAATTGTGGATTCCTCTTCGAACCCCATGAAAACCCCAATTTTTAACCTTTTGTGGACCTTTTTAAAAATATTTGAACCTCTTGACCCCTTTTGAACCTATTGCCAAACCTAAAAAAGGACCGTCCATCTTTCCACCCCCTTCCTCCATCTTTTTGATCTTTGAACGATCAGGTCAACTCAGGTCGGATCTATTCAGGTTCGGATCAGCCAAATGTGAGTAAAAGGTACTAAAATAGACTAATTGAACTAGTTTAAATAGATAATTTACACAAATTTATTATATATATATATATATATATATATATATATATATATATATATATATATATATATATATATATATATATATATATATATATATTCGATTCAATTGGGTCGACCATAACCCGAATTAGCCTAATATTTTCAACCCGATAGCCGACCCTATTTAGTATTCGGTTTGTGCTGACCCCAATAACCCGAATACAATTATTAACCAAAGTAACCTGACCCTATTTAGCTTCGGGTCCGGCTCATGTTTCAGGTCGGGTTGAGTTTTTTGACACTCATGGTTGCAAGAGTTGAAGGAAAGCTAAAGAAAAAGAAAAAAGATGCACAAAAAAATAATGTAGATGACTACATCTCACATTCATATTTTGTAACTACAAAATGAATGTTTTTGCATTCACTGCAACACACTGACAAAAAATATATTTTATAAATTGAGTCAAAAAATTTATGAATATTGTAACACTCTAACCCAAAAAGGGCTAAAGTGTAACATTACAGGGTCAAATCAGAACATAAGCAAGCGGAATACATTAAATAATACAAGGGTTACAAAGCAAATCTAATAAATGATAATGTGCTAGAACTAATCGTAACAGCTTCCAAACTAATTACAAACTAAGAACCAAAATACGAATCTCTAAGTCTATCTCTAATCCATGGGGAACTATCAACGTTTAGTCCACTAAAAGCTTCTAAGTACTCTTCCCTCAAACCCAGCTTCCTTCTAAACAACCTACCGCAGGAAAAGAAATGCGGCTGAGCTTAAAAAGCCCAGTGAACAGATATAACAAACAAAAGCTAATAAAAAAGGGAAACGAAAGCTAATCCGAAATGAATCCAAGCAAACCTGTTGAGATGAATATCAACGAATATGGAACATATGATAGAATCAACAGAATATGATCAAAGGGAATACGTATAAGGAATATCAAATGAATCAAAGAAAAATGAAATGAATCATAAGTGTAAGCAAATGAACTAAGGAAAGCATAATTAATAACAATAAAGAAGTTAGAACAACAAGGATCACATATATAGTAGAAGTAACAAAAATGCCCAAGAATCATATACAAATTGTACATAGAGTAGCTAGCTCGATGTACCAAATGTGAAATGGAGTGTATTGCACACACATACCCATTCACCAAATTCAAAACGAAACAAAGTACCTAGGATGCATCCATACGTCCCCTGCAAAACAAATATATATGCACAAAGCTCTAGGCTAAGTAAACATATACAATAATAAATATAGGCCTGAATAGCTAGCTTAAAGGGAACGCTGTGGACTAAAACTCACCTCCACGGATAGTGTCAATACCACTGGTGCATCATAGCAGTGGTTCATGTCAAAGGTCCAAAATGATTCATATCATGAGGTTCAAATCAAATGTTCATAATAGCAAAATGTTTCATAGAAAAGGTTCAAAATTTGAAGTTAAATAATCAAAAGATATTAAAGAAAGTCATGAAAAATCTTAGAGAATAAATCGGATTAAGGACTTTAGAAAATTATTTAAAACCTATTTATCGTAAAAGTATTCCTTTAAAAACACATTTCATAAAAGTCATAAAACCTTCGTATAAAACTGACATCGTATCGTAATCACATAAATCATTTCAAAAATAGTTTTTCTCAAAAGTCATCAGGTTATATTTTTTTAAAAGGGTCTTCATACGAAATTATACTATCAAATGAACCAAGGATATCAGGCATATAAAGATTAGAAGACAAAAATCATAATAGTGGCAATGGAACGGATCATGAGTCATAAGAAACCTTACTGAAAGGCTAGAATATCTGTACCTTAAACCGCCAACGAAATATAGCATAAGAATAGGAAGTCACTCCCTTTTCAGCGACTCTACATGAATTAATGATCGACTTATTATTAATTTGCTTTAAATCAGATTACTCATTTTAGTCGGCTTTACATTTTTAGTAACTTGATCATTTTAAGTAACTTTCTATTTTTGGTTCCCGAATTAGTAATTTCCAACCTTAGTAAATAAATTTAGTAAGTTTAGCCAAATATGATTACAATTACCATTTAATATGTTTAAATGTTCAAAATGATTAATATTATAACTTAGGATTTAAATATAACCATTATAATAGTTTAAGGTCTAACATGTTAATATTACAAAGTTTAGGGTCAAATGTGTTAATTATATAAATATATAACCACATTTACTTTCATCATATTACAAGTATTTATCAACGGATTGCATGCATTCTCTTATATTAACGTAATACAAGTTCTTACTACATATTCTATGCTTCAGTACACCATTGTTTATATGTTTCTCATGGTTTGCGATATGGTAACCTTGGATCGACTAAGGGCTGCTAACCACGACCTCGAAACGGCTCGCGAGACATCACAAGCCACAACATATACCTCGTGACCCATAATAAACCCGCGACACCCTCTTTCCTTATTGTTTTGCGATACAGAAAACAAGATAGGAGACACTACGTTTTTATCTCTTTTTAGCTCGACAAGAATAGGTGAAAACATGAACTTTCTAATCGTTATTTTATGTGGTAAACGTCATGATTTTATATGATACGATTTATGATTTCATGTGACATGTTTCCATTACGTACATATATATTTCATGTTATACGGTTTAGAATAGATTATATATACACATATATGTCCAGTCAAATATTCATTTTACTAACTAAACAAAAAGGATTTGCATGGTTCGCATGTTTATTCATATCACATGTAGCATATCAAAAATAAATAGCACTACAGAACTTGTGTAATCGAACATTTAGTGTAATTAGCATATCACTGATTTCATTTGTTTAGTCATGCGCATCTTATAACGTTAGGTTATGTATTATATGTAATAAACACCATGTCGAGAGAACAAGAATGAAGGTAAGGATACCTTTGCATCGAATGCTACATGAACAAGAACCAAGAACTCGAGCCAGAAATCCTATTCGAACCAAACCAAAACCTTCGAATAAAAACCAAATGAATAACCCCGCGATCACACCAAATTATGGCGTCCACTCTCGCGATCACACCAAGCGTATAAATACCCACGAACCAGAACACCTGAAGCCTTGTACCTCCTTCTTCTTGGTAGAAATGGAGAGAATAAAGTGATGCCGCCACTTATGTTGTTGTCTAGGGTTTTATGTGTGTGTGTTTCTGGTGTTTGGTTCGTTTATTTTGACAGGTGGAACGAGGTAGGAATGCTGAATATTCTAAGTAGGGAAATTCGTATATGGAGTTTCGGAGTAAATAAGGAAAACCGTGTATTGAAATTAAGGTAGTCATATAATTGGTTTTAATAGGAAGATACGGGAGTATCTCATACTTGTGAGGATACACATCAATGTCTATTTATTTTATATTTTTTTTACCAACACACGTATAATGAGAAAAGTTCAATACGAAACTACATTTAGCTAAAGTACAAATTAAACGATCTCATCTATCCATTCCCTTTCATCCAACGTGTATATTAGTCATGATTTTTTTTTAAAAAAGGCGGAGGGGTATTTTTGTCAAATCACAATTTTTATTATACCACCTACACACAAACGCTCCCAAACCTCCCATTTCATTTCCCCCAAATTTCACACACACACACAAATGATCCCAAACCACCAAACCCTAACCACCGTCAAACCACTATCAAGCCACCGTCAAACCACTATCAAACCATTAAAATGGACTTACGATTGGAAATAGATCAATCTAAACGAACAACTAATTCGGAATCGGATCAATCTAAACGCACCACTGTTTCTGGTATATATATATTTTTGAATCAGTCATTATTGTGTATGTATTAGCTTATTTTGTGGTTGTATTAGCTTATTTTGTTGTTTAATGATTGTTTGGATTAGCTTAGGATTAGGTTACTTTTTGTGATGGAATCAGTGTTTGGTTTAGCTTATTTTGTGATGGAATCAGTGTATGTGAATTGTATCAAAAATTTTAAGGTTAGGTTGTATGAATCCCATGGGATTAACAATGAAACCCATGGGATTCAGTGGCTTATTTTTGATGCAATCAGTGGCTTATTTTTGTGATGGAATCTGTGTTTGGTTTAGCTTATATGAGTGATGGAATCAGTGTTTGGTTTAGCTTATTTTGTGCTGGAATCAGTGGCTTATTTTTGAAATGTTTAGTTGACTAAAAACTATATGTGAGTCTGTGAATTGTATCTTATTGCAAATGGTTATTAGGATTAAATGAGGTTTGGTTTTATGATCGGCATGATGGCGAGGCGTAAGATGTGTTTTATTAATGGTTAGGTGAGGGGCTAGCTATGTTTATGCAAAATGAAGATGAGATTCGCGATATTATGATTTTTAAGTAGTGAAATGTTAACGAGACGTCTGTGGTTATTTGTTTAGATAAGGGAATTTGGTAGAATTTGTCAATTGCATTGCTACTAGCTTGTTAGCTGAAATGGAGATTAGGAATTCTATGTTGCTTAGATGGTGTATGTTTAAGATTATTTTTCTGGTTTATGGGCTTATTAGCCCAAAAAATGTGCTTATTAGCTTTTCAGATGTTTAATAAGCCCATAATCGTGAGAAATAAGGTTAAACAAACACCCCTTTTGGCGATGGCCGGCTAGCTATGTTTATTTTGTTACAACCAATTTCTTTATGTAATATGAACAATCATATTTTGCAACAAACACCCCTTTTAGTGTACATGAGTGTTTTCGGACGTAAGAATGCATTGATGAAGTACTGGTTAGGTAGCTCGTTGATGTTGTTTGATTTAGTTATGCGTATGTAATTGTTTATGAGATATAATTTGGTCTTTGTTGTATTCTATCATTTTCTTACATTTTAATCTATCAGTGAAGTACTAATTAGTAAGTTGTATGACAAATAAAGTTGTTATATAACTAGTTTAGTGGTGCATTGTTGATTTTATTGTATCAGTTTGCTCTGTGCGGATGTGCTGTTGTTACCCGTTTATTATTTGTGGTTTAGTTGTTATATAACTAGTTTGCTCTGTGCGGATGTGCTGGTTTGGTTACTTTTTATAAAACCTCAACAGTTTAGCCATATGCTAAACTGTTTGTATCATTTTGAGCTGATTTATTGAGTTTGTTTTTTAATTGATATAGGTTTGGTTTTGAGCCCAACCCCATTGTCGCGATTTAATCCATATGAGGACAAAATGAAAAAGAGATTAAAGAAGGATGCATCTAAGTCACCAAAACCAGCAGATGGCGATGTTGGTAAAATTATTGCTTGTGTAGTATCTGATTTATCAATTGAGAAAGATGCTGATGTTACTAAGGATTCTGATCTTGTGGTTGGGAGGGCGAGTGAGAAGGATGCTGGTGTTAAGTCGAGTGGTCTTGTGTATGAGAAACGGAGTGGTGATCGTAGAAAGCATAAAGCAGATGATAAGCAGGCTGCGGGTTCAGTTGAGGAGGTTGCGGGTTCACGTGAGAAGTCCGTGGGTTCATCAGATGTTGAGAAGGCTATGGGTTCCGCAGATGTTGAGAAGGCTGCGGGTTCAGTTGAGAAGGTTACAGCTAAGAAGGTTAAGAAGGCAAAGTTTGTTGTCTCTGACGTTTTTGACAAAAATTTGACGTTGAATATTAAGGGACCGTCGAAGGACAGGCAGGCTAAGGTTGATGTTATTAAGAAGAGTGTTAAGGTGACGGAGCCAGTTAAGTCGACTTCGAAGAAGAAGTCTCATAATGTAATATCAGAAGCTCCTGTTTTGACATCCAAGAAGTTGGTTCAGGATGAAACTCCAACTCCTCCAAAGAAACGGAAATTAGCATTACCAAAAGTTGATGGTAGTTCAAAGAAACAAAAGCTTAAGGTTCCGAAAGGTATAGATATGTCCCAAATCCATTAAAATTGTTTTTATTTCATCTCTATTGCTTTAAGTTTTTCTGTTTGAGTCTTTTATCTAATTTAATATTATGTTAAAAGTTATGGGATTGACAGTGAATCCCATGGGATTCACTGTGAATCCCATGGGATTCACTGTGAATCCCATGATATTTTAGTTATAGTAGTTGTAGTTGAGCTTATTTGATTCTCTGTACAATTGTTTGCTTGAACTAAGTTGTTGAGTTAGTTTAATATAATGATTCTACATTAGTTTTAATCCTTAGATCAGTAGTCAGAAGTCTAAATCTGCATTTAGTAGTTTTATATATAGCTTAAAAGGGTGTTTGGATCTGTGGAGGGTGTTTGTACAACTTTTATGCTGCTCAGAGTAGAATTATATTAGAAGTTTAATTGGTGAAAGTCAAATTGGCTTATCATTTCATTTTAGATGGCTACTCTCATAATCTGATCTTGCATTCATGTTGATTTGTTACAATTGGTGATTATGCATATGATTTTTGTGATTTAACATGTTCATTTTACATCTGGATTAGTCAAAGTTTTTATCTAAGTTTTTAGCAATTGAATTCAGAATTAGTCAAAGTTTAGTGATCATCAAATAGTCAACTGTCATAGCATTTGATAATCTGTAGGCTGCTGAATTGGAATCTCAGTATAGTAGACAAGATTTTGCCCCCATTGTTTCGAACTTTAGAGCTTATTAGGATAGCTAATTCTTGTCTGCAAGTTAGGGCATTTTATTTTGTTTGCTGAATTTTCTTATTAACTGCATTGGTTCATATTGGTTTGTGATCCCAGTTTACTTATTTGTTTTGAGTTTGTTTGATTGTACTCTAGCTTATTTTCAGTCCTGATCCCATGGGATTAATAATGAATCCCATGGGATTCACTGTCAATCCCATGGGATTAATAATGAATCCCATGGAATTCACTGCCAATCCCATGGGATTCATTATGAATCCCATGGGATTCAATGTGAATCTCTTTGTAATCAAGTGGTTTTTTTTTTTTTTTTTTTTTTTTTTTTTTTTTTATGGAGATGTTGCTGAAAAGAATATATCAAAGAGAAAGAGGGGAGATTCTTCCGTTTCTGTTAAAGAAGATAAGGGGAAGAAAGTGAAAGACGATTCTGAAGATATTGTACTTGACAATGTGATGAAGCAGCTGATGAACACTTTGTTGAAGAATTCAATGGTTAAAGTAGAAACTGATGAGGAGAATGAATCGAAGCCGAATAAGAAAGGCAAGAAGAAAGAAAAGGTGTTGACAGAAGAAGAAAAACAATATCAAGATTATCTGAAAAAAATTCCCATTCTTCAGGCTAGGTCATCTCCTACTGCTCTTCATACTGCCATCCATGGCATAAAGAATGTTGATATTGAGAAGTTTTTGGAGGAGATAGGGTTTAGCTCATATTACAAGTTTGATATCAACAAAATTCCATCAAGGTTAGGTAGGTATGTTGTTGAAAATTTTGATGCTGAGACTTGCGAGTTGAGGTTGGAAGGTGAGAAGTGTATTCAGGCCACTGTTAACAAAGTTCATGAGCTGCTAGGTATTCCGATTGGCGGCGAGACTTTGTTATCTTTAGAAACGAGGCCAGTGGGAGATGATTTTGAAAAAGTTTGGGTTGGTCAGTTTGAATCAAAATCTGCTAAGCAAATAAGAGTGAACGATATTGCTAGCAAGTTGATTGAGTCTAAGGAAGTTGACTTCCTTTTTAAAGTCAACTTTCTTACCTTGTTTACGAATACAATGGGAATGGTTGCTGGATTGTAGGGGGAAATAAACTTTGATGTTGTTAAGCGTCTTCGTGAAGATACTGATATTCGTGGTATTGATTGGTGTGAGTACATCTTTCATTGTCTTAAAGTCAGTAGAAAACCGACCACTCTTCAAAACAAATACACGGGGCCATATACCTTTCTTGCTGTAAGTTTTAAACTATATGAAGTTTTAAATTGTTTTTATGTTTGTGTGACATATTTGTTGACATATTATGTTTATATCATGTTACTGTGAATCCTATGGGATTAACTGTGAATCCCATGGGATTCATACAAAATCCCATGGGATTCACTGTGAATCACATGGGATTAACTGTGACATAGTTGTATCTTTCTTACACTTTTTCGTTCCTTGTTTTTTTGTTTACAGATGTTGTATTTAGATTCCACTAAGTACAACAAGCTTTCTTATGTCCGCTCACGTCTGGCCATCAAATATTGGTCCCCTTTCTTAATGTCAAAAAGGGAGGAAATGGAATTAAAAGAAGAGGTTATAGGGACGTTAGATGTTTATGATGAATCTGGGCTTCCGGAGACGGAAGGTTTTGTTGCTGGTTGTTCTAGTAAGAGTTCTTACAAGGAGGTTTGTTTAATTCCTTGTTTTATTTTATTGTGATACTTCTTTATGTGTGAATCCCATGGGATTCATAAACAATCCCATGGGATTCACAGTTAATCCCATGGGATTCATACACAATCCCATGGGATTCACAATTAATCCCATGAGCTTACATGGGATTAACTGTGAATCCCATGGGATTGTGTATGAATCCCATGGGATTCAATGTACTTATCTCATTATGAATATTCCTGTTTGTTTTTTCTCCAGGAATTTTTAAAAAAAAATTGAAGAAAAGTTATCTGTTATAAGCAATGAAAGAGTTGCCGTTGAAGAATTTTTTGTTATAGGCGGTTTAGACTTTCCTGCCGATCCAAAGCTCATTGAACTTCATCAAAGGTATGTTCAGATCCTCGAGGATCCTATCTCATTGAATGGTGAAGATCTTCATCGAGCTGATGATAATGGAGGTGTTGAGGGAGATGTTGATACTGTAACTGATAAACGCCTATCTGGTACCGATCCTTAATTCCGATAGGCTGTTGTGGTTCTCTTTTGTACTTGAAACTCATGGGATTTATGTAATAACTTTTTTAAATTTGTTAAATTTATAATTGTTGTAGTTCCCTTTTATTGGATCTCTTTCCGACGTTGGTTAATTTATTGGATCTGTTTCCCTTTTATTGGATCTCTTTTATTAAATCCTATGGGATTTATCTGTGAATCCCATGGGATTCATCTGTTAATTCCATGTGATTCATTTGTCAATCCCAGAAGTTTTGTTGCCTAATGTTCTAAGTGTAAACCTCATAAGTCTTGTTTTAGTTATTTCAACAGTGGTTGATCCATCTCAAATACAAGAAGAATGTGATGATGGTAATGGGGATGATAAAGATGCCGAGAAGCGAGATGATGCAGTTCCCGTGAATCAAGTTGCTGAATCTTTCTCTTTAACTCAATGGATCGAAAACAATTTAGAGCTGATTGAAGAGTGGTTTAATTGTGCAGCTGCTGAGTTTTATTATGTAATATTCTTGTATAATATTAGTGTTTTAATTTAATTTATTTATTTTTAATTATTTTTTTTGTTTTATTCAGCTAAAGTCGGTCGCTGAAGGTACTGTGGAGCCAATGGGTGGCGATGTGAATCCAGGTGCCATTACTCCTCAAAATATGGCTACTCGTGCCTCCGATGTAAGTTTGAGTCCTGAAAAGCGTTTGGTGAAACCGTCTTCCTATTTGTTGTCTCCATATATGAACAAGAAGACAAAGGTTCAACTTAAACTAACTAGGCCGGAGTTCGTTCTTGGGAATAGTGTTTTCGCGATGCAGGGTGAAAAAATGTAAGTTTGTGTTTTTTATATAAGTTTCATTTTTATCTGATTCAATGTGAGGGATTGACAGTGAATCTGATGGGATTCACATGAATCCCATGGGATTCACATGAATCCCATGGGATTCATTTGTAAATCCCATGGGATTGTATGTGAATCCCATGGGATTTACAATTATATGATATGATTCTTAAATGATTTTTTTTTCTTATATAGTGAACCAGTTTTTGAAACACATTCTGGGGAGCCATATTCACTTTGTTTGAGTATGGAGACATTAGCACCCGGTTTGGAGGTTGATGCTAATGTAATTGATTGTTTAGCTGCAATTTTGAATCATGAAAATCGTTCTAGAGGCACTGGTTGTCCATCGCGACACTTTTTCCCAACTGGGTGTATTGTAAGTAATTATTTTTTTATTTTGCTTAGTAAACTGTTTTCAATTCATATCGTAACATGATATGTAAAATCGCATATACAGCCGATAACTATGTTTGATGGAACATTGGAGTCTGATGATGATAAATTTCAAGAATTTGAAAAAGAACTTTCGGCTCATTTTAAAGATGATTTTGGTGGCATATCTCTCAATGACATTGAATTGGTAAAATTATATTTTTTTGTTTTAATTTTTTATTTTTGTTTTTACTTTTTGTCATTTTTATTATGCTTTTTTGTTTTGTTTAAACAGACATTTTTTCTTATTCGCAAATCGGGCCATTTCTTTGTTGTTGTCTTCAGCCTTACTAAAAGGGTTATAACAATGACGATACTGGATAACAGCAATTGTGGTGCAACGTATGAGGAAAAGTATGAAGATTCATGTGAACTTCTTGTAAGTACTTTTATGATTTATTCTGAATCCCATAGGATTCATTCTGAATCCCATGGGATTGAAACATAATTATAGTTATTTATGCTCTCTTTTTTTAATAATTTTTATAGAAAACATTATTTGCCCGTCATCTGGAGTTGTATGGATTCAATAGACATGCTAGCATTCGTAATGTCAAGCCAAGAATCGCAAGCCTCAAGTGGAAGACCAAGAACAACTTCACGGATTGTGTTTTCGCTATGTTACAACTTCACAGATTGTGTTTTAATTTGTTGTATTTAATTTGGTAGATATGTTTTTAATTTGTTGTATAATGTGAATAAATTATTGTACTTTTAAGTAATGGATAATGTTTTGAAACCCGGTTCGACCCGGGTGGTTCAACCGGTTGAACCGTTCCGGTCGAAAAATGGGTCGATTTAAACCGGGTCAACTTGCTAGGTTGGGTAAAAAACGAGACAAATTGAACCGGGCCAACCCGCCGGGTTTGAATCGTCCCGGGTCAACCCGATTTATGTTTGAATTGGTTGTATTTAATTTGGTAGATATGCTTTAATTTGGTTGTACAATGTGAATAAATAATTGTACTTTTAAGTATTAGGGTTTTTTAATAAGAGTATTAATTATATTTCATTTTCTCTCTCATTTGACCATTGTTGAAAACTCAACATTTCACTTTTGAGTGTTTTTCTATTATATGTAGTAAAGATATGTCCGTGTTGTAATGATTTTAATGATCCGCTAAACAAAAAAGCCCAAATGTCCTAAATCCTCTTGGGCTGCTACAAATTACACCGCAGACAACCCATAAAACTAGCCCAAACAACCAAACACCAAAATATCAGAAAACCCGGTTCAATCTCTCTTTCATTATCTCACTGACACACCAACTTTTCACTTCACTTCTCTGGGTAACCTTCACTTCAGTCAGTCAGTCAGTCAGTCAAGCATTTCATCAAACACTTCCAACAAAACCCAAAAAACGAGTGTAAAACCCATTTAAAAAAAATGTCAATTTCAGCATCAACAATGTTCCCATTATGCAACTCCTCCTCATCTTTAACAACTAACTTTAGGCCTTTTTCTAGCTTTGGAACAGCTACCTGAGGTATAATCAAATTTCAATTTCTGAATTTGTAAAATTTTATTTGGGTTTAATTTTACTGGGATTGTGGGTGCTGATTCTGACTTTTTGTGTTGGTTTGGAGTCGTTACTGGGATTGATAATAGTCAACTTAATAATATATAGAATGCTTGAAAGTGAAGGGGACCCACTTTTAGATCCTGATGCTTTGAAATCGTTGAGCAGGCTTCTTTGACTAGCACAGGTAATAACTGCACTGCGTTATGCGTTTGATATTTATTATCTGTTGGTTGGTGCTGATGATGTACAATTTCCCATGTACAGGTCTACCGCCTTTAGTACTGCATCGGGTCCTTGAGATTTTGACTTACTTGGCTACAAATCATTCTTCTGTTGCTAATTTGTTGTTTTTCTTTGATTCTTCACTTGTTCTCACCCTGTTGGATCAGAAGGTGAAATTCCTATACTATTATTTATCAAACTCTTGAAGCTTACATCTTTTTTCATTCTTTTGGTTTTTAAGTGGTAAATTTGCTTAATGCCTGGTATCTGTTGAGTCAAAATAGTTAAAACTGCTAAAATGAAAGCGGGCCAAATTGGCTAGTAAATACTATTTTTGTGTGTTCTGATTATATTAAAAAAATCACTTTACTTTTGAATATTGCTATACTTGGATCAAATAATCCATTGAAGTATCCCGATGGTACTTTTCCTTGTATTGATAATTTTTGATTAAGTGATTCTGACATACAAAGTTATACAAGAAGTTTTTATTAGCGATTAGTGCATTACTACCTCTGATAGAAATGCATGCAGCATAAATAAGAAGTGGTGAAAATAGAACATTCATTGATCAAAAAGATTTGCTATATGATTGCCGACATTACTTTAATTCATAAATCGATCAAGAACAAGTATGCTGATTTCATGAATCGTGACAACTGAACAATTACTTCAACTTTTATAAAAATACTATATCAAAGAACACATTCTAGAGATGTTTAAGCATATTACTCGTGAAACAGTCGTTTTTCCTATTAGAAGTTCTTTTCAACTTTACCAACTGTCACAGAAACCATTTCTATCTATGTGGCTGCTTAAGCAACTAGCAAGGCACTATTTGTTGATATTCAGATGATTAATTTCTATTAAGACTAGAAAAGCAATATCTTAACTCCTAAAGTTGATGTTCGTCATCAGTTGAATGAGTCATTAGTCCTACTTTTTGACATTTCACAATATTCTGAAAACATAACTTTCACCAAAACATAAGCAAACATATCACTATAGAAAAAAAAAAAACAATTAAAATACTGAATTCACATGAATCTGATTAGTACACTTCCAACATTAGAACTCCTGTTAAAGTTTTGCAGTCACATGCTCTAAGTCTCTAATGCAATGAAATAAGGATATTGAAATGTTACAGTAATGCTAAACTTTACAATATTTGGCTGTGCGGGTTTATTATTTACTATTATGTACTTACCGTGCAGGTGATGGGTCTACTTCAAGTGGTTGTATACACTGCTGCTTCAGGGTTAGAGTCCAATCTCATTCTGAACAACCGGTGGCCAGTTCCCAAGTTCAAGAAGCCGTTTCTCAACCTCAGGAAGATTCTTCTTCAGCAGTAGCAGAACCAAATAAGGTAGATAAATGTGTTACTGATGGGTTATCCACATCAGACGATCTGAAAAAAGTCAACATGAATGACATTTTTATGAAGCTACCAGAAACTGATCTTCATAATCTATGCAGCGTTGTTGGCCACGAGTGGTAATATTTAGTTCGCAGTGATAACATTTACGTGTTGCATATTTAAAGCTTAATACTTGAATATCTTTTCATTAGGCTATTCGATAAAGTTTATCTGCTTACCGGGGAAGTTCTAAAGAAGTTGGCCTCAGTTGCTTCATCACATAGAAAATTTTTTATTGTAGAGCATTTAGATTTAGCTCATAGTTTAAGTGGGTCCGCCATTAGCAAACTCATCACACTAAGAAACACACAAATGCTAGGTTTGAGCTCGGGTTCCATGGCTGGGCTGCTGTTCTTAGAATCCCGCAAACACTTAGCTCACTCACTGTACCCGATATAGATGACAAGGTTGCGAAAGACGATGACAATCAAGAGCATGTCACTATGTGGAAATTAAATCTTTCACTTGAGCCATTATCGCAAGAACTGAGCGAGTGTATAAGTATGACTGAGTCACAGCTGGCACAAGGCTCTTAGTCTTCAGTTATGTCAAATGCGAATACAAGTGAGCATGTGCAAGGTACCGGTGCTTCTTCTCCTCCTGTACCCCCTGGAACCCAGAGACTTTTGCCCTTCATTGAGGCCTTTTTGGAAGACTGTCGGCATATGGTTTTGGGATGTGTCAAAGCATTTATCAAGGAAGATAGGGCTAGATTGCTTCAATTTGAAACAGGTACATCAAAGGTATGGTAAATATCGACATTATTATTTTGCCATTCTTTCTCATTTGTCTTGTTTTAACCATTGTACTTCTCTTTAGTACATTTGAGTCATTAAAAGATAGTTTTGTGTCCCAGTTGGGTAATTTTATGACCAGGAATCTTGTTAATTATGTAATAGTATATCATCATATATGAATTTAGCATTTTTATGTACTAAGTGTAACATTTCTGTATATAAATTTAACATTTTTTCTAAAAATTATAGTAATTTTTAAATCTAGTTATCTACCGAATGACCAAACAGGACACAAAAACATCTCAAAATGACTCGGGCGTACAAAAATAGTTTAATAACTAAAACGGAACATATGAACAAGTAGTTAGTATTTTATGCAGAAAACCCTTGTCGACTTGTCGTGATCAGTATATTTTCAAAAAGATGTGCTCTATTTCTGTCTAATGCATGTTTGACTTGTATATGTTTTTTCTTAGGTTCCATTAGGAGGTTTTAAAGCATTGCAAGGTATATCAGGTCCACAAATATTCCAAATTCACAAAGCTTATGGAGCACCTTGTGGGTTGTTACCAATTCACAAAGCATTGCAATTTTGGCTGTGTTTGGGGGAGGCTTATTAGGGTGGGCTCGGTTGTGTTGAAAGATGTGCCGGCTAGAAGTACGGTTATTGGAATCCTGCTATGTTAGTTGGTGGGAAAAGGAATTCCAGTAAGGTTGATAAGATTCCTAGTTTTACTATGGATCATATATGTTCAAGATGTTAATGAGTGGTCGGATTATGTTATTTAGGTAATGTTCACATCTTTCTCGATTTGTGTAGAAGCCAAGGTATGCATGTGTATCAGTGTATGTAGAGATGATTATACACGTTATATACATGAAAACAAGGGTGGATGTTTGCAATATGCATACGCCTCTTAATACTTCTTATTATTGATAACTTTTAGTAAATTTGCAATTATAACACGTAGATTTTCTAACCGAGTTTTAGCGCTTTCCTGGTGGGAATGGTGTATCTCCAAAATATACCTTTGATTTGAACCAATAATGTTGGTGTAGATTATGATTAATAAATTAAAGGAGCTCTTTTTTGTTTGGGGGGTTCCTTTATGTTTTCGTTGAGTCATGATATTACTGAGTATGTCCATTATACTTATTCAACATTTGGTGACAAGAGTATAAATTGCAATTTGGCGCGTACTCATATTTGGTCACAAATTGTATAAAAGATTAGTAGATATTTTTCCAGTTAACGAATGGCATGGTACGCACGTGCACACGTTCTAGCAGGATGGATAAGCTCTTCGCTATAATGATGTAATAGTTTTAATGATTAGGTTGGGGATTTTGTGTGATCCCAGATTCCCAGTGAAGTGATACATTTGATGTTGATACTCAATATGAAAATTAAGGTACAAAAAACATGTAAATATCAAAAAACAGTGTGGGTGTGTGTATTGGTAATTTGGTTGAAAGTTCAAACAGTGAATGTTATCTTTCTTTTTTCATTGACCAAAAAGACCAAATGAGTGGCTTTTGTTTCTCAACACCTTCAACCAAATTTCCACTTAATTTACCGTTTATTTCCACACAAACACAATCACCTTCACATTATCAAGTTTCTTTGCAATAGTCTTCTGAGTAAACGCCTATCTTTGATCCGGGTTGTCAATCCACTTGCTTTCTTCAAATAAACTTTCAACCATATTGTTAAGTTTTTTTTCTTCCCATTTCATTCAATGGCATCTTCTTCTAACTCATCTGCACCAGAAATAATGGTGTCCACTTCAAGCTCATTATCCATTCCAAAGAGCTTCAAGTATGATGTGTTTTTAAGCTTCAGGGGTGAAGACACCCGTAAAAACTTTGTCGATCATCTTTATCATGCTCTTAAGGACAAAGGCATTTACACATACAAAGACGATGAGAAAATCCAGAAAGGGAAAAGGATCAGCGATGATCTCTTCCAATCCATTCAAGACTCCAAATTTTACATCATTGTTTTTTCCAAAAACTACGCATCTTCGTCATGGTGTTTGGAAGAGCTGGTCAAGATTATGGAGTGTCACAAGATGACTGGACACACTGCATACCCTTTGTTCTATGATGTGGAACCCACCGAAGTCCGCAAACAAAGTGGGGCTGTTGGTGAAGCTTTTGTTAAACATGAAAATGAAGAGGCTGCTGAAAAATGGAGAGAGGCTTTAAAAGAAGCAGCCGACCTGGCTGGTTGGGAGCTAAAGAACACTCTTGATGGGTAATTTCTTTCATCATATCTATGCGTGCCATGTTCAATACTTTTGTTTGTTGTTAATATGTGTTTAAAAGGGATCATGGATGAAAGATTATTATTATAGTATTATGTTTCTACTTCATATATGAATGTAGGCTAAACAGATCTTGTTTTTACATACACACAGGCATGAAGCTAAATTTATCAAAAAAGTTGTTCAAGAGATATCACTAGAGTTACGCTCCATCAATTTCGGCTTTGATGAAAAGTTAGTAGGCATGGAGACCCGAGTAAGGGATGTTATTTCATCTTTAGAAGTTGATATTGATGAAGTTCGCATGATAGGGATCAAGGGCATGGGAGGGGCTGGGAAGACAACTTTGGCAAGAGCTGTTTTTGATCATCTATCTGCTGATTTTGAAGCTAAAAGCTTTGTTGAGAATGTGAGAGAAGTTTCCACAACTTTGGGTTTGAAGAAATTACAAGAACAAGTCCTTTCAGATGTGCTGAAAGAAGAGGTCACTGTCAATGGTGTTAGTGATGGGAAAAACATGATGAAAGAGAGGATGTGCGGTAAAAAGGTTCTTCTTGTTCTAGATGATGTGGATCACATAGACCAACTTGAGGCGTTAGCAAGTGGACCTAACTGGTTTAAGCCGGGAAGTAGAATTATCATTACAACAAGAAATGAGCAAGTGTTGGTAGCACACAAAGTGCATTTGATTCGTAATATCAATCTCTTATCAGATAAGGAAGCAATTTGTCTCCTCAGTAAATATGCATTTGGAAGGGAGATTCCATCTCAAGAATACGAAGAGCTATCACGAAAAGTTGTACGCTATGGTGCTGGTCTTCCCTTGACACTCAAAGTCTTGGGTTCATTGCTCTGTGGTAAAGATAAGGATGAATGGGTAGATGCCATAGAAAGACTAAAAATAATTCCCTTAAAGGAGACTCTAAACCAGCTTGAATTAAGCTATATCAGTCTGGAGGATGATTATAAGGAAATATTTCTAGACATTGCATGCATATTGAAATGCCAATATAAAGAAGATGCAATCAGAATTCTTGAAAGCTGTGGATTTCATGCTATTTATGGTTTAAAAGTTCTTGAGCAGAGATCTCTCATAACTATTTCTTCTAGATATGATGGTAGCCTGGTATTGGGCATGCATGACCATATAGAAGAAATGGGAAAGAACATTGTTCGTCGTGAGCACCCCGATGAGCCTAACAAACATAGCCGATTGTGGATTAGAGAGGAAATTGAAGATATATTGGCTAATGACAAGGTAAAAATCAGTTTACTTGTAAGGTGGAGAAAACTAATGCATTTTCATTTGTTCTGACTTCTGACACTCTTTTGGAATTGCAGGGTACTGAAGCAACAAGATGTCTAAAACTTAATAAGCCAAGAGTAAATGCGAGAATTGTTATGAAAGGTCTTGGAAAAATGAAGAATCTTCGATATCTTGATGTGCATTTTCCATATTATTGTGATGACTATGATGTTGCAACAAGATGTCTAAAACTTAACAAGTCAAGATGTCTTAATGATACCAGGCAATACTTTCCAAATTCTTTAAAATATCTAAAATGTACTAATTACCCTTTCTTGTATTTACCCAAAACATTTGAAGCAAACAATCTTGTTGGACTTGAAATGGAGTATAGCAAAAGAATGGTACAACTTTGGAAAGGGAGAAAAAAAAAGGTAGAATAATTGTTTGATGGTTGTTTTGCATAATTTGTAATAATTCTATTAATTTATTGGTTTGTTAATATGCTAATATTAATCTATTTTCTTGTTTTTGTTGGCAGGTTCTTAAAAACCTCAAATTTCTTTTTCTCCATCGGTCAAAGTTGATGACCTTTGACTTTGGGATGACTCCGAATCTCGAGACGTTATCTCTCGATGGTTCTTATAATTTAAAAGAACTTTATATGCCTGTTAGCTGTCAAAAGCTCAACTCTCTCTCTATATGTAACTCAAAGTTAAGAACCTTCAACCTTGGGTTGACTCCAAATCTCGAGACGTTATCTCTTTTTGATTGTTCTGATTTTGAAGAATTTCACGTGTCTGTTGCATGTCCAAATCTCAAATTCCTCAACCTTCGTTACTCAAGGTTGAGGAGCCTTGACCTTGAACTGTTTCCAAATCTTGAGAGGTTAAGTCTGTTTGGATGTCGTGAGTTGGGAGAAATTAATGCTCCCGTCGGATGTCTAAAAAAGGTTCGCTACTTAAACTTAAGTGGTTGTTTGAGGTTTTCCCGATTTGAGTTTAGCGGTGGATCTGAACCGAGTCAGGTTAGTCGTTCTTCAGCTACCTTAAATCTGGTTGGTGAGTTCCTAGATTCATGTCCATTGCACCCCAACAGTAATCTCCCAAAGTTGCAGTTTTGTTGTTATTATGACGAAAATCTGCCATCATCAGTTGGAAATTTTGAGAAGCTTATTTCTTTTGGTCTATGTGCTTGCACAGACTTTAAGAAATTTTCAGACATAACTAATAGTTTACAATGTTTAAAAAAATTTACACTGGAAGGCGATGTTCCAGAGTTTCCCAAAGATCTTGGCCAGTTAGAATATCTTGAGAGGCTCTGTTTGTCATCTACAAAGATAAAACATCTTCCGGATAATATTTGTATGTTGAAATGTCTCAAATATCTCAAAGTCAAAAATGGTGATCTTCTTGAGAAGTTACCAGAGGATATTGGCCAATTAGAATGTTTAGAGAAGTTATATGTGAGTAGTAAGAAAATTGAATATCTTCCGGATAGCATTTGCATGCTAAAACGTCTGAAGTTGCTAGATGTTGCAAACTGTTGTTGTCTTGGGAAGTTGCCTGAGGACATTGGCCAATTAGAATGTTTAGAGAAGTTATATGTGAGTAGTAAGAAAATTGAATATCTTCCGGATAGCATTTGCATGCTAAAACGTCTGAAGTTGCTAGATGTTGCAAACTGTTGTTGTCTTGGGAAGTTGCCTGAGGACATTGGCCAATTAGAATCTCTGAAGAGACTAGATTTGCAAGCTACAGCGATTAAACATCTTCCAGATAGCATTTGTATGTTAAAACATTTGAAGTATATGATACTTGAGGATTGTACTCTTCTTGAGAAGTTACCTGAAGATCTTGTAGGGTTAGAATGTTTAGAACATCTAGATATAAGATATACAGGCATAAGTCATCTTCAGCAAAGCATATTTGGGTTAAAAGGTCTGTTTATCACTGCATCTTCAGAGCTTCTGCAGCGGTATGATTTTCCCCCGGAGATAGAAACCACCACCACTCCCATTCGGTGAGTAAATAACAGGAACTTTCTTTGTTTTATAAATTCATTTTTCTCTTATTTTAATATCGAATTTGATATTGGCCAACAAAAATTATTCGAACAAAATACAGTAAATAGTTTTTTAGAAAGAAAAAATAATGTAAATTACACGAATGGTCCTTATAGTTTATACAAAATTACAGGTTTCTGAGTATCAAAATTTACATGAATTCAATTTAAAACTTGCTGCACTTTTGGTCCCTTATTGTGTTAAAGATGTTAAAGTTTCAAAAAGATAAAATATAACTATTGTACCTGTTTTCAAAGATTCTCGATTGTTGATTGATTGATTCCATTTTAATTCCATATAATCTAAAGTAGTTTCTTGGTTTTGAAGGTGGCGCCCAGGTAGTGGCGGATCTCGAATTCAGATTGTGGGTCTACGAATTCCGATTGCTGGTCTACGAATTCAAATTGCGGGTCTACGAATTTAGATTGCGGATCTATGAATTCAGATTGCGGGTCTACGAATTTAGATTAAGGTATGGACTATTTACTAGAGTTATCAATAAATTCAATAGTTTGTCGCATTTTCGGGTCAAGGTTTTCGGTTCGGATTTTTAAGAATTCAGGCCGGATATGATTGTTTATTTTTTCGTATCTGATTTATTAGAGTTGATTTGGCTTATCAAGTTTGGTTTATACGGAATTAAATTGGTTATTCGGATTTGAGTATTTTAGTTAAACATAGTTTGATTTTGGTGTTAATCGAAAAAAGATAACACTAAAGTATTGTGATAAAAAGTGTAAGACAATTATTATGAACAATTTAAATGTAAATAGTTATCAATGACAAGAAGTATGAAAAAACTATTTAAGGCTAACGAATGACACGCTAACAATTTCATATCTAAAAAAGCCTAATCAAAAACTCACAATTTCACATCTAGAAGTCTTGCAAACAACAAACCTTAGAAATATGTAAAGACAAATTTCATACTAGGTACCTTTAATAGAAGATTCAGGCAAGCAGTTATGGATGCTATGGATGCCACAAGAACAACAACGCAAAAACCATGGGTCTTGTTCCATTGCCAACCAAGAAGAGAATCTATTGTATGTTGAAATCTCCTCACATTCACAAAGACACGATATTCCATTTTGAGATCAGGACACATCAAAGGCTCATTGATATCCTACATCCAACTGCACAACCCATCGACTCCTTGATGCAGCTTGATCTACCTACTGGTGTTGATGTCGAGGTTAAGTTTTAGACGTGTATTTCAAGTCCTCTTTTTGGTATTATATGTTGTTATTCACTCTTTTGGTAGTAGATTTGTTACTTGAATCATTGTTGATTAAACTAATGGTGTTTAGTAAAATATTTGGTAATGTCATAACCTTGAAATGATGATTCTGCAAGTCACAAACGGTTGTTATTGTTTGCAATTCAAACATGATCATGCCTTTGCATTATGAAGTTGACGTTGTTTATGTGCTTCGGCTTTATATAAATTGCTTACTTGAAAAAACATTAAAATTTGAATCATAATTTTACTTGAAAAATATAAAAGCATGATCAAAGCTGAGGGTTTTCAAGTTTGATTCTTACTACGTGGAGTTGGGTGTTTGGTTTTATCCGGTTTAGGTTTGGGTTCGATTTTGTGTGCCTGTTTAAACCAGCAAATTAATCCGTCAAAATGCGAGAAATCATATAGAAAAGGAGAAAACAAGATAAAATACTAATAATAGAACACTGAAAAACATGACTTAAAAAAATCTAATAATTCTACATTATAATCATTATGTTTAACAGGACATTATATATAAACTAAAGTCAAAATACTTCTAAACTATCCTGTTCTTATTTTATTTTATTTTATTTTATTTAGAACGGCTAGTTAGTATAACTACCATGTTCTTATAGTAAAAGATAAAATATAGGAGGTTCGCATTGTACATTACTTTTGTATATCTGTGCGAAGAGGACGAGTAGACATTTAATTAACTGTTGCATTCACAAACATTCCGTCTAGTATACCTTTTCAAGAGGTCAAACCAGCTAGAACTAATTAATTTATGAAATACTCCGCAAAGATAACAAACAAGTCACTTCTACTCATGAATCACCATAAAAATTTAACAAAATTATTAATTTCATGGTTACCTGACTTCCATAGTAACTTAAAACCACAAAAAGTCCAGCAACTACTATATTGGTTCTGCTCTAACATGACCAGGCGCTAAATATTACTCCTATCGAAGACAACAAACTAAGCTTTGCAAGTCCAAGTCCAGAATGGTGATGATTTGAATATTTCAAGTAAGATCCCAAACCAAAATATTTGCCCCGACACATTCTACAGGGACGGATGGGCCCAGGGGTCAGGAGTCAGAGGACAACCATGGATATTTGTAGCGTAGCGTTATTGTTGTAAAAGACCTATATTTTCCCGAAATGCACCTGGTCCAAAGAAATTGTGTTTTCAACTTTTTATTTTTTTATTTATTTATTTTTTAAATGCACCCGGGTGTCATGGTTCCGTCCCTAGTGTTACCAATGTGGGTTGGATAATTTTTTTTTTGGTTAAACAACATCCACCACAACCAATCATTATACATCGCACAAATTAACCAATTACAATCAACGACATTAATCTCATGCTAATAATTTTGGAACTTATCAAAAACCCCTTATATAAGCCCACTTATGGGGGTGTTTATCTAAGCTTATATGAGGGGTTTTTTACAAGACCCAAAAGTGCGCCTTTTTAAAGGGGTTGTGTAACACCCCCAATTCATGGATGCAGCGGAATTCGAACTGGGTGTTACTTGACGGCACAATAGTCACAATAATAGAAAACGAATTCCAATTGAGTCGTTTTAAAAGATTTATCATTCAAATTATATAAATATCAGAGATTACAAAATGAGGTCCCAAATGGTTCCATGTTTACAATGTATAATAAATGAGTTTTTGAATGATAATAAAATTTATTGCCCTCTTGAGTATCCGTGTCCTTCCGTGCCATCCTTGATCGTCATGAACCTGAAATACATGCTTGAGAGGTCAACACAAAGGTTGAGTGATATTCATAGAGTTTGTTTAATGTTTGAACACAATGTGTTGGTAGTTAAATCGTTTGAACACAATATGTTGGTAGTTAAATCGTTTGAACACAATATGTTGGTAGTGTGAGCTATAGACTCACACCAATATTTGGAAAACAATGATGGGCTACATTGTTATATGCCCGGAAAGGTTATTATACACTAAGCTTATGACACCATAACGTTAACGTGTACCAATATCGATCGGCAGATTTATCCCGGTAGGTACTTTGCTAACATACCTAAATCTCAAATATTAATGCATTTGTTTGAACTTAGTCAATACAAATGGGATTCGTCAATCCCAATAGGCCTATTCACAATATTTGCGCTCACTATTGCTAGTGATTAAATGGTTCATAATAAGGGATCTCGGTTTAGCAAGGTTGTTACTTAGTGATAATAAAACATAGTCGAATAGCATACAGTAGAAAGCATTGTGTTCGAGTAGAAAATAATAGCATGTATTTCCCCCAAGGGTTTGTAAAACATTGAAGTAATGTAAAGTGGGGCTATGAACTCACCTTAAGTAAGATAGCAAGTAATGAATGTAACGGTTGAATCGTGAAGGTTTCTACGAGCAACCTATAATCGAATGTTGCGACTTAGGTTCGGAGTAAGGAATATGTAGTAGTGCCTATATATATATCTTGCATTTAGTCCATGATGTGGTATGATGTATAATGTAAGTCTTTGAAAGAAAGATTCATGAAACATGTATGTTTTGGTATATCGTTTACTACCGTTCGGGCCGACATAATTCAGAAGTCATGTTAGTAAGCGTTCGAGGAGCCAGGACACTTTAACTCGTAAATCCACAACTCAACTCGACGGCTTACATAATGAACTCCTCACATGAGGCTCCCTACTATTGTAGTAGTTGATGAAATATATAGATATAAGTTTTGATCCGAAAGGTTACATGTCCGATATTCGAATAAACTTAGGAAAGTTTATTAGTACATGAAGATTGTTATTAGGGGTAGTTTCATAAGTCTTGAATGACCATGTTCTCTTGGTAATATCTCATGGTTTCCTTTTAAGTGAAGTAGATCCAAATTGCTTGTTCAAGTTATCGCCTAATTCATTGTTTCATGTTTACGCCTATGTAAGTTGGTATGGTCATTTCGTCATGGCCTAGCCATGACCTTTGGTCCTTGTTCCAAGGTCATGAGACTCAACCTTGGCTCTAGCCATGGTGGTGGTCTTGATTATAGGTCATAAGACCTCTTGTTCCATTTAAAGTATAACCATAATCTAGTGACTTATATATATGTAAATAGCTGTTAAGAAATTTAGAAATATCTCACTCAGAAAGTGTTTTCAAGGCTCGAGCTTCTTTGTTCCTAAACGAAAACATCGTTTCGGACAACTTTCGTGTTTTAACTTTTTGATGAATCGGACCAGAAGAGTGACTTTCAAAAAGTCAGAATGCGATTCAGTAAGGTTTAGGCAGTTTTTGCCGGAAATCTTTGGTAACTTCAAATGGGCGTAACTTTTGACTCGTATACTCGTTTTAGGTGGTTCAAATTGCTATGGTTTCCTTGTTAAGTCCTCTACTGTAATATGTAATAATCCAACATCATATTTTTACCATTTTGATCAGGTCATACCAAGAAAGTCACTAGTTTACTTGTTTTAGTAACTTGTTTTAACAATCAATAACAATAACTTGTTTTGGTCACTTTTATACATCATGGACATGATAACAAGACAATATATAGCACAAATAATATGTAAATAACATGAACATGATTATTTAACAAGAATCAAGTTAGGGTTTGGCTCACAACTTTTGGCTTTCAAAGATGAAAGGAAGTTAACATGTAAGGATAGGACTTTGATAGACTTGCTTCAACCCTTTTTCACTTCATGCAATCTTTCTACCCTTGGTATTCTTGAAAGATGGATGATGAAGGTTTAGGTGACTTGAGTGGATTCAAACTCAAGATAAATCACCAAGTATATGAGGTTATGGAAGTGTTTGATGAATGATAACCTATCTAGGGTTTCTACCTTGAACTAGCACTTGAATCTTGCATGAAACTTGAAGAGAATGAGAAAATGAGATGGTGTGGGTGTGTGTGTGATGAGGGACGGCCAAGGAGAGGGAGGAGGGTATTTATATGGCTCGGAGGAGGTTAGAAATGTTGACTAGTCCAACCTTGGAGGCCAAGGTGAACACATGGATGAAATCTAAGGCCTTTAAGCTTGAGATCAAGCCACCTAGTGTGAAACCCCCCCCTTATGGCGGTTCATGAACTTGGAGAGCAAGAGTTGGCTTTTGGATGATATTATCCAAGATATCTAGTTAGTTTTGACTCCGGGAAATGCCAATCGTAAATGATTAAGCCTCAAAACGTAAAACCGGGTGTCGTAAAATTATGGAACTTGAAAGTATTGTTAAATATGTCCATATAGTCCATAATAAAATATAAAATGAGTGGTAGGTTCTATCGGGTGCTAAAACCCTGCTAAAAACCGGAAACACGGGTCTAAAACGCGTAATTCGTAAAATGTACGAATATTGCGTAAAATTGAGAAAAGTAAAATGTTACTTTTCTAATGTGATAAAAATGATTTAAAATGACTTATAATGTCTAGACTGGGCTCAGTCTAGTGTCGGTTGGTGTTAAATGTCTTTTAGACATCAAACCGTAAGCCTAAAAATCAAGGAATGACTTATAAAATCAAGGAATGATTTTTGGTCAAAGGAGGAGGGAAAATTATGTTGACTTTTTCTAATAATTTTGAAAACTCAAAACGTCTTAGAAACTCGTTTTGTGGTCTAACGGTTAATCGCCCATTCGGTTAAGCGTGCTCATGTGAGATTAGTACCGACATGGGTGACCTGCTGGGAAGTCTTTGGTCATGTTTTTCTCAGTCACGATTAATTCTCAAATAAATCATGAGTGTGTCAAACATTTTTCTGATGCGGGGTCACTTAACGCGGTCGAGTTTCATTGTACGTAGAATTTCTGAATGACGTTTTACCCTAAAACGTGTAATTCCTTAATAACTTTCACGAAAATGATCTGACGAATGTCAAACATTTAATTTGTCATGGAAATGATTTATCACTCGAGAATATCAAATAAAAATCAACTTTCAGGAAAGTTTCGGGAAAAATGAATAGTAAAAGTGAATAGTGAAATTTTCCGGAAATGGTAATTAACCTGAAATTGCGGATTGTTACAGTCTCTACCCCTTACGGGGAACTTCGTCCCGAAGTTCTATGTGTGTCATATGTTGGAGTGGTGTCGATGAAAAGGTGTGGTTACTTATGAGGACCAAAGTCTGGAATTACTAGTGATGTAGTTTGATTTGTCTCAGAATATGGTGTGTCAATAGAGATTGATAACATGGTTGAATATCAGTAGAGATCCATATAATAGTCGAATATCAAAGAAAATTGATATAGCAGTCGATTATTAATAGAAATTGATATAGTAGTTGTACAGAAATTGATATAGTTAAATATTAAAATGGAAATTGATATAGTTGTCAAGTATCAATAGCAATTGATATAACAGTTGAACAACAATAGTAATTTACATAGGAATCCAATAAATGGAAATTGATATAGTAGTGGAATATCAATGGAAATTGGGATAGTAGTTGCAATCATAGTCTAGTAGGTAATCGGTTGTTGTACCTAATGTTTATGTCATGGTTTGAAGCGATGTTGGTGAAAAGATAGGATTTCTTGTGGTGAATATAATGTAGGTATCATGCCATACCCGAGCAATGTAATGTAGGTATCATGCTATACCCGAGCAATGTAATGTAGGTATCAAGCCATACCCGAGCAATGTAATGTAGGTTGACTTCATACTTATGTTATTTCGGATACAAATAAGCCCACTTGTTTATAATTCTTTATTTACATAGAGAGGCATCCCAAACAATGTAAATAGAGGAGTATAAACTTATGGTTCGGTGATTTACAATTTCTTTATTTAAATGAAAAGGCATCCCAATCCATTTAAATAATTACAAATCATCCTACTTAAGAATTCCCAACACAACATTCATAATTAGCCGGTGAGTTACAAGGTAGTGTATTACGAGATGATACTGGTGTAACAAAAGTACAAGATGAATATTCAAACTTGTAAAGCTGATAAGGGTGCTTGTGGTGTAACTAAGGATGATTTGAGCTTTAAAAGTGCATCAAGATCTGTTAATGAGCTTGTGTTTGTAACGGTTGTGAAGATAATGATGTGATATGTTGATGAACAAAAGTGTGTAGTGTATGCTTAACATTAATACTCTTAGGTATAGATGTTGAGTTTGCTTTAAAAATCTTAAGAGATTTTAAAGGTTTATGATGGAATGGTATCCTTAGGACCTAAACAGGATAGTACTTCTACAGGATGAAGAGAATAATTGATAACTATCCCAGATAGTAGTTCGGATTATCTCATAAATGAAAACTTTCAAGAATGAAGTTAGGTAGTACAAATAAAATGTTAAGATTTCACTGAGTGGTAAGGCACTATCGTGTCTCTAGATTGTTTTAATGTATTCTGGTGGTTTATCGTGTTCATGTAGGAAATCAATCTAAACATAACTCTAGTACAACTACTCTCAGTATTTGAAAATTTTAAGTCGAATATAGTTAGTCAGACTATATTCCACTGTCCCTAGGTTAAATATAGGTGACTAGTCTATATTTAGCCAAGGTTCGATAAAATTTTCAAATACCTAAATTAGGTATACTTTTGATATGTCCGTTGCTTTCGGGAAACTGTCCACTAAACAAAGGCGATGTCAAACCCTTAAGTTGCAAGTCCCGTCCATACAGGACTTGTAACGTATGTTTTCATATTCCATTGCATAGAAGGTAGTAAGGGTAGATACGTATGAAAAGGAAGTTTTAAGTAGTTCTAAAATAGAACATACTTGGCCAGGATCACGAACTTTTAATAATGAAGGTTTCATAAGAAAACTTTGATGAATGTAGAGAAAGTTCAGCTTTTGTCGATGATAGATTAGTTTGTCCTTTAGAAATCTCAAATTTCTTGTTTGGAAATCGTTAGATTGTGATGGGTTTTTGATATCATAAGAAATGATATTGATGATGTGATGGAATAATTCTAGAGACCATTTGCACAAAACACAATGTCTCGGAAGTAGGTTAGACCCTTGTGCAATTCACAATGTCTGGGAAGTAGGTTAGGCCATTGTGTGACTCAAAACATTTGAGAAATGATTAAGACCATTGTATCATACAATGTCTTGGAAAATGAATGAGACCATTGTAATCAGTTACAATGTCTTGGAAAATGAATGAGACCATTGTATCTCACAATGTCTTGAAAAATGAATGAGACCATTGTATCTCACAATGTCTTGGAAAATGAATGAGACCATTGTATCTCACAATGTCTTGGAAAATGAATGAGACCATTGTATCTCACAATGTCTTGGAAAATGAATGAGACCATTGTAATCAGTTACAATGTCTTGGACATATAATGTTGAAGTAGGAACATGATTGGGAGAGTGTGGCTGTGCCGAAAGGCCTTAGAATAGGCATACACAGATATGTTTAGTCCATTGTTTAGATAAATGATTGAAAATAAACCGAGTTTATATATCAATATACTAATATGTTCATGTAGCATAAAATGCCTAGTGTGTATATATAAATATACTTATATGTGTTCATGTAGCATAAAATGCCTAGTGTGTATATATCAATATACTTATATGTGTTCATGTAGCATAAAATGCCTAGTGTGTATATATCAATATACTTATATGTGTTCATGTAGCATAAAATGCTTAGTGTGTATATATCAATATACTTATATGTGTTCATGTAGCATAAAATGCTTAGTGTGTATATATCAATATACTTATATGTGTTCATGTAGCATAAAATGCTTAGTGTGTATATATCAATATACTTATATGTGTTCATGTAGCATAAAATGCTTACAAAGTCCATAATCGTCTGGAGGATGGAAGACACGGAGAGCGGAAGGCTATAAAATGTTTTTGTTTGTGATTGTAGTTATAGTTTAGGTCTCAATTAGACCCGTTTCTCTATAACCATGGCTCTGGTACCAATCTGTATCACCCCCAATTCATGGATGCAGCGGAATTCGAACTGGGTGTTACTTGACGGCACAATAGTCACAATAATAGAAAACGAACTCCAATTGAGTCGTTTTAAAAGATTTATCATTCAAATTATATAAATATCAGAGATTACAAAATGAGGTCCCAAATGGTTCCATGTTTACAATGTATAATAAATGAGTTTTTGAATGATAATAAAATTTATTGCCCTCTTGAGTATCCGTGTCCTTCCGTGCCATCCTTGATCGTCATGAACCTGAAATACATGCTTGAGAGGTCAACACAAAGGTTGAGTGATATTCATAGAGTTTGTTTAATGTTTGAACACAATGTGTTGGTAGTTAAATCGTTTGAACACAATATGTTGGTAGTTAAATCGTTTGAACACAATATGTTGGTAGTGTGAGCTATAGACTCACACCAATATTTGGAAAACAATGATGGGCTACATTGTTATATGCCCGGAAAGGTTATTATACACTAAGCTTATGACACCATAACGTTAACGTGTACCAATATCGATCGGCAGATTTATCCCGGTAGGTACTTTGCTAACATACCTAAATCTCAAATATTAATGCATTTGTTTGAACTTAGTCAATACAAATGGGATTCGTCAATCCCAATAGGCCTATTCACAATATTTGCGCTCACTATTGCTAGTGATTAAATGGTTCATAATAAGGGATCTCGGTTTAGCAAGGTTGTTACTTAGTGATAATAAAACATAGTCGAATAGCATACAGTAGAAAGCATTGTGTTCGAGTAGAAAATAATAGCATGTATTTCCCCCAAGGGTTTGTAAAACATTGAAGTAATGTAAAGTGGGGCTATGAACTCACCTTAAGTAAGATAGCAAGTAATGAATGTAACGGTTGAATCGTGAAGGTTTCTACGAGCAACCTATAATCGAATGTTGCGACTTAGGTTCGGAGTAAGGAATATGTAGTAGTGCCTATATATATATCTTGCATTTAGTCCATGATGTGGTATGATGTATAATGTAAGTCTTTGAAAGAAAGATTCATGAAACATGTATGTTTTGGTATATCGTTTACTACCGTTCGGGCCGACATAATTCAGAAGTCATGTTAGTAAGCGTTCGAGGAGCCAGGACACTTTAACTCGTAAATCCACAACTCAACTCGACGGCTTACATAATGAACTCCTCACATGAGGCTCCCTACTATTGTAGTAGTTGATGAAATATATAGATATAAGTTTTGATCCGAAAGGTTACATGTCCGATATTCGAATAAACTTAGGAAAGTTTATTAGTACATGAAGATTGTTATTAGGGGTAGTTTCATAAGTCTTGAATGACCATGTTCTCTTGGTAATATCTCATGGTTTCCTTTTAAGTGAAGTAGATCCAAATTGCTTGTTCAAGTTATCGCCTAATTCATTGTTTCATGTTTATGCCTATGTAAGTTGGTATGGTCATTTCGTCATGGCCTAGCCATGACCTTTGGTCCTTGTTCCAAGGTCATGAGACTCAACCTTGGCTCTAGCCATGGTGGTGGTCTTGATTATAGGTCATAAGACCTCTTGTTCCATTTAAAGTATAACCATAATCTAGTGACTTATATATATGTAAATAGCTGTTAAGAAATTTAGAAATATCTCACTCAGAAAGTGTTTTCAAGGCTCGAGCTTCTTTGTTCCTGAACGAAAACATCGTTTCGGACAACTTTCATGTTTTAACTTTTTGATGAATCGGACCAGAAGAGTGACTTTCAAAAAGTCAGAATGCGATTCAGTAAGGTTTAGGCAGTTTTTGCGGGAAATCTTTGGTAACTTCAAATGGGCGTAACTTTTGACTCGTATACTCGTTTTAGGTGGTTCAAATTGCTATGGTTTCCTTGTTAAGTCCTCTACTGTAATATGTAATAATCCAACATCATATTTTTACCATTTTGATCAGGTCATACCAAGAAAGTCACTAGTTTACTTGTTTTAGTAACTTGTTTTAACAATCAATAACAATAACTTGTTTTGGTCACTTTTATACATCATGGACATGATAACAAGACAATATATAGCACAAATAATATGTAAATAACATGAACATGATTATTTAACAAGAATCAAGTTAGGGTTTGGCTCACAACTTTTGGCTTTCAAAGATGAAAGGAAGTTAACATGTAAGGATAGGACTTTGATAGACTTGCTTCAACCCTTTTTCACTTCATGCAATCTTTCTACCCTTGGTATTCTTGAAAGATGGATGATGAAGGTTTAGGTGACTTGAGTGGATTCAAACTCAAGATAAATCACCAAGTATATGAGGTTATGGAAGTGTTTGATGAATGATAACCTATCTAGGGTTTCTACCTTGAACTAGCACTTGAATCTTGCATGAAACTTGAAGAGAATGAGAAAATGAGATGGTGTGGGTGTGTGTGTGATGAGGGACGGCCAAGGAGAGGGAGGAGGGTATTTATATGGCTTGGAGGAGGTTAGAAATGTTGACTAGTCCAACCTTGGAGGCCAAGGTGAACACATGGATGAAATCTAAGGCCTTTAAGCTTGAGATCAAGCCACCTAGTGTGAAACCCCCCCCCCCCTCCCTTATGGCGGTTCATGAACTTGGAGAGCAAGAGTTGGCTTTTGGATGATATTATCCAAGATATCTAGTTAGTTTTGACTCCGGGAAATGCCAATCGTAAATGATTAAGCCTCAAAACGTAAAACCGGGTGTCGTAAAATTATGGAACTTGAAAGTATTGTTAAATATGTCCATATAGTCCATAATAAAATATAAAATGAGTGGTAGGTTCTATCGGGTGCTAAAACCCTGCTAAAAACCGGAAACACGGGTCTAAAACGCGTAATTCGTAAAATGTACGAATATTGCGTAAAATTGAGAAAAATAAAATGTTACTTTTCTAATGTGATAAAAATGATTTAAAATGACTTATAATGTCTAGACTGGGCTCAGTCTAGTGTCGGTTGGTGTTAAATGTCTTTTAGACATCAAACCGTAAGCCTAAAAATCAAGAAATGACTTATAAAATCAAGGAATGATTTTTGGTCAAAGGAGGAGGGAAAATTATGTTGACTTTTTCTAATAATTTTGAAAACTCAAAACGTCTTAGAAACTCGTTTTGTGGTCTAACGGTTAATCGCCCATTCGGTTAAGCGTGCTCATGTGAGATTAGTACCGACATGGGTGACCTGCTGGGAAGTCTTTGGTCATGTTTTTCTCAGTCACGATTAATTCTCAAATAAATCATGAGTGTGTCAAACATTTTTCTGATGCGGGGTCACTTAACGCGGTCGAGTTTCATTGTACGTAGAATTTCTGAATGACGTTTTACCCTAAAACGTGTAATTCCTTAATAACTTTCACGAAAATGATCTGACGAATGTCAAACATTTAATTTGTCATGGAAATGATTTATCACTCGAGAATATCAAATAAAAATCAACTTTCAGGAAAGTTTCGGGAAAAATGAATAGTAAAAGTGAATAGTGAAATTTTCCGGAAATGGTAATTAACCTGAAATTGCGGATTGTTACAGGTTGGGCTTAAATAAGGTACTCTATAACAAATTACAATTTTACTCTTAATTATACTAAATGTCATATTCACATTTTTCACCTCATGTCCTTTTTGGTCATTTACCAAAATATAAACATAACCAAATACTTTCAACTTGTTAAACAAAGGCTAATCGAAACACTCAACATGGGCTTATTAGCTTATAGGTGCTTATATAACATAAGCATAAGCCCAATTGATAAGCTTAGCAAAACACTTGGTATGAGCTTATTTGAGTCATATAAGCTAAAAAGCGCATCATATAAGCTTACCCAAACACTCCCTAAAGCAAAAATGAAAGAAAGATACCATTAAGTACATCATATATTTTCCTCTTATTGTTGTTTCTTTTCATTGTCCTCTAGGCCCGACAACGCGAAAACCCCATCATTATCATTATCATTCGAATTTGTTACCTTAGAAGATTCTTGTTCTTGGACACCATTAAACGAGAATACAAATTCGATACTTTGTTCTCCCCCTGATGATGATGATTTGTTGTTAACATCATTGTTTCCACTGGAGAAATAACGATGACCACCCTTGTTGATTGTGCTAAAGAAGCTACTATTATTAGGGTTTTGAGATTGAGATTGAGACGATGATAAAATTGAGGACTCCTCTTCGACCCCCCCTGAAAAACCCATTTTCTAACCATTTGTGGACCTTTTCTTTTTAAACTATTTGAACCTCTTGACCCTCCTTTTGAACCTAAGAGTGTCCGTAGGGTCGGGTTGACCCGAGTCGAACCTAAACCCGAACCTAATAAGGTTTATCGGGTGGGGTTGAAACGGAATTAAAAAAACTTATCGGGTTGTGTTACCCGAACCCAATATAGTTATCAGGTCGAGTTAAGGTTGAGTTAATTTTATTATTGAGTCGGTCAACTCGATAAGACCCGAAATATAATTTTTGAAAGTTATTTTCCTAAAATTCTATAAGCACACTAGCTTTTTACAATTAGAAAAGGCATGATCGTTAACGTAATAGTTTGTTTAGTTCAATTGTGTTAGCCATGGCATATCATTTACAGTGACCGTTAACATACTAAATTACTAATAGTTTGATAATTTTAATTAACTGTTAACATACTAATAGTTTGTTTAGTTCAAATGTGCTCTACTAATTATTGCCTATCGCTACAGCTACAGTTTTTTTTTTTCCTTTTCTTTGCTTTATATAAAGGCTGCTGGTATTGCTTAATGGAATTTGTTTTTGAGCTTATTTTTCACACGCCTGCCACATTTCATTGTTTTTAATTTGTACAAGGTGTAATATTAAAAGCTATAATCCTAGTTAAGTGATGATATATTTTTTCGCCCTTAACATATTCTATGGGTAAAAAAAAACTAAGGAACCCGATTAACCCGAATCTCCCGACCCGATAATAACCCGATTAGTTATCGGTTCGGGTTGTGGGTCACTTTTTATATTAAAAACCCCGATTTTAACCTGGCCCGATAAACACGATAACCCAACAATCCGACCCGATAACACTTCTACCCTTCCTCCATATTTTCAATCTTAGAAGTTGTTGCAAGGGGTTTACCATGACACTAGATTCTGGTGTGATAAGAAGGAAAATTGTTTTTATTTAAATAAATGGAAAAGACATTGTAGGATCCAGGGGTGTACCATGGCACCAAATTCTGGTGTGATAAGAAGGAGAAATATTTTTTGTGTTGGTGCTGATGTGGCAACATTTTTCTCACGACACGAGCGGGACGACATCAAAGGTACCCCATGCTCTTAACGGTGGAGGGTGTGCTTGAGCGTTTTCCTAGGCATATCTAATTCTCTCTCTTCAAAAACATTTGGGACTTTGATGAAGGAATTTTTTTAATACTTGCGCATTTATTGTGAGGGATGTAATGTTTCCCGCTCTTTTTCTCAAAGTGCACCCTTACTCTATGAATGACTTATTAAGAATTACGCGTTCCGTGTCCGTTTGTAATGGTCCACTTGACAAAACCCCAAAGGTAGTAAATCCTCTTGGGCCACTACACATTAAACCACACACAACACGATAGACCAAAAAATCCACTTCACAAGACCTATAAAACTATATTTCTTATTTTGTCTTTTAGACTCTCTCTATTCTTTAATCAAAGCTTGTATTAGTTTATTATTTTTAATTTTTTTGTAATAAAAGTGAGAATAAAAATAATTTTTTATCAGTCAAAATTTGTATTAATTATACATGTCATAATATATATATATTTTTTTGCTTCGTTATTTTTATTTTTATTTTTTATTTTTTTATGTGTTTAAGAATTACTTTTTGAAAACTATATGTCTGTGATTTTAATGATCCGCTAAACAAAAAAGCCCAAATGTCATAAATCCTCTTGGGCTACTACAAATTACACCCCAGACAACCCATAAAACTAGCTCAAACACCCAAAACACCAAAAATATCATAAAACCCAGTTCAATCTCTTTCATTATCTCACTCACACAACTTTTCACTTCTCTGTGTGGGTAACCTTCACTTCAGTCAGTCAGTCATTTCATCAAACACTTTGAACAAAACCCATTAAAAATGTCAATTTCAGCATCAACAATGTTCCCATTATGCAACTCCTCCTCATCTTTAACAACTAACTTTAGGCCTTTTTCTAGCTTTGGAACAGCTACCTGAGGTATAATCAAATTTCAATTTCTGAATTTGTAAAATTTTATTCGGGTTTAATTTTACTGGGATTGGTAACAGCCATAGACTTAATAATAGGAGGAATGGGCTGGGATTTGATAGTAATAGATATATAGAAAGCTTGAAAGTGAAGGGGACCCACTTTTAGATCCTGATGCTTTGAAATCGTTGACCAGGCTTCTTTGACTAGCACAGGTAATAACTGCACTGCGTTATGCGTTTGATATTTGTTATCTGTTGGTGCTGATGATATACAATTTCCCATGTGCAGGCCTACCGCCTTTAGTACTGCATCGGGTCCTTGAGATTTTGATTTACTTGGCTACAAATCATTCTTCTGTTGCTAGTTTGTTGTTGCTAGTTTGTTGTTTGATTCTTCACTTGTTCTCACCCTGTTGGATCAGAAGGTGAAATTCCTATACTATTATTTGTCAATCTCTTGAAGCTTACATCTTTTTTCATTCTTTTGGTTTTTAAGTGGTAAACTTGCTTAATGTCTGGTATCTGTTGAGTCAAAATAGTTAAAACTGCTAAAATGAAAGCGGGCCAAATTGGCTAGTAAATACTATTTTTGTGTATTCTGATTATATTAAAAAAATCACTTTACTTTTGAATATTGCTATACTTGGATCAAATAATCCATTGAAGTATCCCGATGGTACTTTTCCTTGTATTGATAATTTTTTATTAAGTGATTCTGACATACAAAGTTATACAAGAAGTTTTTATTAGCGATTAGTGCACTACTACCTCTGATAGAAATGCATGTAGCATAAATAAGAAGTGGTGAAAATAGAACATTCATTGATCAAAACGATTTGCTATAGATTGTCGACATTACTTTACAGTTTGCAAAGTTGTTTATTCATAAATCGATCAAGAACAAGTATGTTGATTTCATGAATCGTGACAACTGAACAATTACTTCAACTTTTATAAAAATACTATATCAAAGAACACATTCTAGACATGTTTAAGCATATTACTCGTGAAACTGTCGTTTTTCCTATTAAAAGTTCTTTTCAACTATACCAACTGGCAACAGAAACCATTTCTATTTATGTGGCTGCTTAAGCAACTAGCAAGGCACTATTTGTTGATTTTCAGATGATTAATTTCTATCAAGACTAGAAAACCAATATCTTAATGCTTAAAGTTGATGTTCGTCATCAGTTGAATGATCATTAGTCCTACTTTTTGACATTTCACAATACTCCGAAAACATAACTTTCACCAAAACATAAGCAAACATATGCAGCCTTGTTGGCCATGAGGGGTAATATTTAGTTCGCAGTGATAACATTTACGTGTTGCATATTTAAAGCTTAATACTTGAATATCTTTTCATTAGGCTATTCGATAAAGTTTATCTGCTTACCGTGGAAGTTACTTCTAAAGAAGTTGGCCTCAGTTGCTTCATCACATAGAAAATTCTTTATTGTAGAGCTTTCAGATTTAGCTCATAGTTTAAGTGGGTCCACCATTAGCAAACTCATCAAACTAAGAAACACACAAATGCTAGGTTTGAGTTTGGGTTCCATGGCTGGGGCTGCTGTTCTTAGAATCCTGCAAACACTTAGCTCAATCACTGTGCCTGATATGACAAAGGGTGCGAAAAATGATGACAATCAAGAGCATGTCACTATGTGGAAATTAAATCGTTCACTTGAGCCATTATGGCAAGAACTGAGCGAGTGTATAAGTGTGACCGAGTCACAGCTGGCACAAGTCTCTTAGTCTTCAGTTATGTCAAATGCGAATACAAGTGAGCATGTGCAGGGTACTGGTGCTTCTTCTCCTCCTGTACCCCCCCCCCCCCCCCCCCCCCCCCCCCCCCCGGAACCCAGAGACTTTTGTCCTTCATTGAGGCCTTTTTGGAACACTGTAGGCATATGGTTTTGGGAGGTTGTCAAAGCATTTAACAAGAAAGATATTGCTAGATTGCTTCAATTTGTGACGGGTACATCAAAGGTATAGTAAATATCGACATTATTAATTTGCCATTCTTTCTCATTTGTCTTGTTTTAACCATTGTACTTCTCTTTAGTACATTTGAGTCATTAAAAGATGGTTTTGTGACCCAGTTTGGTAATTTTATGACCAGTAATCTTGTTAATTATGTAATAGTATATCATCATATATGAATTTAGCATTTTTATGTACTAAGTGTAACATTTCTGTCTATAAATTTAACATTTTTTCTAAAAATTATATTAATTTTTTAAATCCAGTTATCTACCGAATGACCAAACAGGACACAAAAACATCTCAAAATGACTCGGGCGTACAAAAATAGTTTAATAACTAAAACGGAACATATGAACAAGTAGTTAGTATTTTATGCAGAAAACCCTTGTCGACTTGTCGTGATCAGTATATTTTCAAAAAGATGTGCTCTATTTCTGTCTAATGCATGTTTGACTTGTATATGTTTTTTCTTAGGTTCCATTAGAAGGTTTTAAAGCATTGCAAGGTATATCGGGGCCACAAAGATTCCAAATTCACAAAGCTTATGGAGCTCCTTTTGGGTTGTTACCACTTCACAAAGCATTGCAAAACTTTGGCTGTGTTTGGGGGAGACTTATTAGGGCGGACTCGGTTGTGTTGAAAGATGTGCCGGCTAGAAGTACGGTTATTGGAATCCTGCTATGTTAGTTGGTGGGAAAAGGAATTCCAGTAAGGTTGATAAGATTCCTAGTTTTACTATGGATCATATATGTTCAAGATGTTAATGAGTGGTCGGATTATGTTATTTAGGTAATGTTCACATCTTTCTCGATTTGTGTAGAAGCCAAGTTATGCATGTGTACGTAGAGATGATTATACACGTTATATACGTGAAAACAAGGGTGGATGTTTGCAATATGCATAAGCCTCTTAATACTTCTTATTATTGATTACTTTTAGTAAATTTGCAATGATAACACGTAGATTTTCAAACCGAGAGTTAGCGCTTTCCTAGTGGGAATGGTGTATCTCCAAAATGTACCTTTGATTTGAACCAATAATGTTGGTGTAGATTATATTAATAAAGGAGTTCTTTTTTGTTTTGGGGTTCCTTTTGGTTTTCGTTGAGTCATGATATTACGGAGTATGTCTGTTATACTTATCCGACATTTGGTGACAAGAGTATTATAAATTGCAATTTGGCGCGTACTCATATTTGGTCACAAATTGTATAAAAGATTAGTAGATATTTTCCAGTTACCGAATGGCAGGGTATGAACGTGCAGAGGTGGTTACGGGTTCTGCACACGTTCTAAAGCTGCTATAATCATGTAATAGTTTTAATGATTAGGTTGGGGATTTTGTGTGTTCCCAGTGAAGTGATACTTTTGATGTTGATACTCTATGAAAATTAAGATACAAAAAACATGCATGTAAATATCAAAGCGTGTATTATTGGTCATTTGGTTGAATGTTCACAGAGTGAATCTTATCTTTCTTTTTTCATTGACCAAAAAGACCAAATGACCGGCTTTTGTTTCTCAGTACCTTCAACCAAATTTCCACTTACTTTACCGTTTATTTCCACACAAACACAATAACCTTCACATTATCAAGTTTCTTTGCAATAGTCTTTTGAGTAAACAGTGAATCTTATCTTTCTTTTTTCATTGACCAAAAAGACCAAATGAGTGGCTTTTGTTTCTCAATACCTTCAACCAAATTTCCACTTAATTTACCCTTTGTTTCAAGGCTATGAAGAGCTATCAGGGCAAGTTGTAGAATATGCTAATGGTCTTCCCTTAACGATCAAAGTTCTGGGTTCATTGCTTTGTGATAAAGATAAGCGTGAATGGGTAGATGTCATCAAAAGACTAAAAGAAATTCCCTTAAAGGAGACTCTAAAACAGCTAGAATTAAGTTATACCAGTCTGGAGGATGATTACAAGGAAATATTTCTAGACATTGCATGCATATTGAAAGGAAAGAGCAAAAAACAGGCAATCAGAATCCTTGAAAGCTCTGGATTTCATGCTATTTATGGTTTAAAAGTTCTTGAGCAGAGATCTCTCATAACTTTTTCTTCTAGATATGATGGTATGCTGGCCTTGGGCATGCATGACCATATAGAAGAAATGGGAAAGAACATTGTTCGTGGATCGCACCCCGATGAGCCTAACAAACATAGCCATTTGTGGATTGAAGAGGAAATTGAAGATATATTGGCTAATGACAAGGTAAAAATCAGTTTACTTGTAAGGTGGAGAAAACTAATGCATTTTCATTTGTTCTGACTTCTGACACTGTTTTGGGATTGCAGGGTACCGAAGCAACAAGATGTCTAAAACTTTATAAGTCAAGAGTAAATGCGAGAATAATAATGAAAGGTCTTGGAAAAATGAAGAATCTTCGATATCTTGATGTGAATTTTCGATATTGTGATGACTATGATTTTGCAACAAGGGCTGGATGTCTAAAACTTAACAAGTCAAGATGTCTTAATGATACCAGCCAATACTTTACAAATTCTTTAAAATATCTAGAATGTTTGGATTACCCTTTCTTGTATTTACCCAAAACATTTGAAGCAAACAATCTTGTTGGACTTCAAATGGTGAGTAGCAAAAGAATGGTACAACTTTGGAAAGGGAGAAAAAAAAAGGTAGAATAATTGTTGAATGGTTGTTTTGCATAATTTGTAATAATTCTATTAATTTATTGGTTTGTTAATATGCTAATATTAATCTATTTTCTTGTTTTTGTTGGCAGGTTCTTAAAAACCTCAAATTTCTTTATCTCTGTAGGTCAAAGTTGACGACCTTTGACTTTGGGATGACTCCGAATCTCGAGACGTTATCTCTCCTTGGTTCTTTGAATTTAAAAGAACTTTACATGCCTGTTAGCTGCCAAAAGCTCAACTCTCTCTCTATCAGTTCCTCAAAGTTAAGAACCTTCAACCTTGGGTTGACTCCAAATCTCGAGACGTTGTTTCTTCATAATTGTTCTGATTTTGAAGAACTTCACGTGTCTGTTGCATGTCCAAATCTCAAAATCCTCACCCTTTCTAAATCAAGGTTGAGGAGCCTTGACCTTGAGCTGATTCCAAATCTTGAGAGGTTAGATCTTTATGATTGTGGTGAGTTGGTAGAAATTAACACTCCGTTGGATGTCTGGAAAAACTTGTTTACTTAAACTTAAGAGGTTGTGCTCTTCTTGAGAAGTTACCTGAAGATATTGGCCGGTTTGAATGTTTAGAAAAGCTAGATATAACAGATACAGGCATACGTCATCTTCCGCAAAGCATATTTGGGTTGAAAGGTCTGCATATTACTGCATCTTCAAAGCTTCTTGAGTTGTATGATTTTCCTTCAAATATAAAAACCACAGCATGGGAAGGAGTCTTCTTTGCGATTAAAGGTACTTTCTTTGTTTTCTATATTCATTTCAATATGAATTTGATATTGGGCGACAAAAATCATTCCAACAAAAAGAAGTAAACTACACGAATGGTCCTTGTAGTTTATACGAAATTACAAATTTGGTCTCTAAATATCAAAATTGACATGAACTATCTCCATTTTGAAGCTTGTTACACATTTTGTACCTGTTTTCAAAATTGACTCACTGATGCAGCTCGATGTCAAGGTTCAATCTTTTCATTGTGGATAACACATATGCTTCAAACACGTTCAACACATCTTTAAATTACATCATCGTTATGTGGGTTTGGGTTTAATGATTTTTTTTTTTTTTTTTTTTTTGTTTTTTTGTTTTTTTGTTTGTTAGGTTCAAGATGGTGAAACGGCAGCTGGGATTGTGGGTGATGATTCTGACAAGGTATAGTTTTTGGTGTTTTGTTTTGTTTGGTTTAAATAAGAATAAATTACAAAAACTGTCCTTGTGGTTTGGTACGATTGCAGGTGCAACCTTTAAAACTGTGAAAGTGCACGCGCAGTCCTTACATGGAAATGTGAAGACCACTGTGGTAAGCTGATAAACTGCATACCATAGTAGTTTCCCATTGGCACTGCGTGTGTACTTTAGGGGTGTTTGTTTCGGCTTATATAGCCGGCTTATGGCTTATTTGGTTTTGAGCTTATGTTTCATAAGCTCCTTTTTTGTGGCTTATTTGAAACTTGTCGGCTTATATAAGTTTATTATGTCATAAAAAGCTTATATAAGCCGAAAAGTTTGAAAATAAACCACTAAAAGTGAACTTATGAAACATAAGCTCAAAACCAAATCAGCCATAAGCCGACTATATAAGCCGAACAAACACCCCTTTTCAAAGTTGTAAGAAATGTGTGTGCGATTTGACAAAACCACAAAGACGGTTTTATTTTCTTAACTGTGTAACTCTCGTATATGTTTCGTAAATTTAATCGCATTTTATTTTCATATTAATTTAAATATGCGAGATTCCATTTTGAAGCATATGTGTAACTCTCGTATATGTTTCGTAAATTTAATCTATTGTGTGCTGAAATCCCTCATGTTCACAAATATGCGAGATTCCATTTTGAGATCAGGACGCATGAAAGGCTCATTGATATCCTATACCCAACTGCTGGTGTCGATGTCGAGGTTAAGGTTTAGAAGTGTATTTCAAGCCCTCTTTTTGGTATTAAATGTTGTTATTTACACTTTTGGTAGTAGATTTGTTAGTTGTATCGTTGTTGATTAAAAGGAATGGTGTTTAGTAAAATACTTTGTAACGTCATAACCATGAAAATGAAATGATGGTTGTACTAGTCACAAATGGTTCTGGTTATTGTTTGTAATTGGAACATGCTCATGCCTTTGCATTATGAAGTTGACGTTGATTATGTGCTACGACTTATATGAACTGCTAACCTGAACAAAAACATTGGGACATACCCTTCAATGTAACTTCTCTCAACCAACTATATCTACAACTATTGATGCATAAAACTACTTTTTGTTCATAACATCCATGTTATTATAGTAAAAGTTTGCATTGTACGGTACTTTTGATATATCACTGTGAAGAGGACGAATAGACAGTTGATTAACCTGTTGCACTCACAAACATTCCGTCAAGCGTACCTTTTCAAGAGGTTGAACCACATAGAACTAATCCATGAACTAATCCATTTACGAACAGGTTATTGAGAAATTATGATAGGTGTAATCAATACAAGTTTTGATTAATAAAATGTCCAAAATGTACCTTTGATTTGAACCAATAATGTTGGTGTAGATTATATTAATAAAGGAGTTCTTTTTTGTTTTGGGGTTCCTTTTGGTTTTCGTTGAGTCATGATATTACGGAGTATGTCTGTTATACTTATCCGACATTTGGTGACAAGAGTATTATAAATTGCAATTTGGCGCGTACTCATATTTGGTCACAAATTGTATAAAAGATTAGTAGATATTTTCCAGTTACCGAATGGCAGGGTATGCACGTGCAGAGGTGGTTACGGGTTCTGCACACGTTCTAAAGCTGCTATAATCATGTAATAGTTTTAATGATTAGGTTGGGGATTTTGTGTGTTCCCAGTGAAGTGATACTTTTGATGTTGATACTCTATGAAAATTAAGATACAAAAAACATGCATGTAAATATCAAAGCGTGTATTATTGGTCATTTGGTTGAATGTTCACAGAGTGAATCTTATCTTTCTTTTTTCATTGACCAAAAAGACCAAATGACCGGCTTTTGTTTCTCAGTACCTTCAACCAAATTTCCACTTACTTTACCGTTTATTTCCACACAAACACAATAACCTTCACATTATCAAGTTTCTTTGCAATAGTCTTTTGAGTAAACAGTGAATCTTATCTTTCTTTTTTCATTGACCAAAAAGACCAAATGAGTGGCTTTTGTTTCTCAATACCTTCAACCAAATTTCCACTTAATTTACCCTTTATTTCCACTTAATTTACCCTTTTTTTGCAGTAGTCTTCTGAGCAAACGCCTAGCTTTGATCAGTGTTATCAATCCATTTCATTCACCTTCACATCACTGCAGCTTGAACCACTTTCTTTCTTCAAATAAAAACTCTTTCAACAGCTTCAACCATATCAGTTTCATCATAATTTACACCTAACCAATCACCTTCACATTTTCAAGTTTTTTCCCCCCATTTTTTTCAATGGCATCTTCTTCTAATTCATCTGCACCAGAAATAATGGTGTCCACTTCAAGCTCATCCATTCCAAAGAGCTTCAAGTATGATGTGTTTTTAAGCTTCAGGGGTGAAGACACTCGCAAGAACTTTGTTGGCCATCTTTATCAAGCTCTTGAGGCAAAAGGCATTGAAACATATAAGGATGATGAGAAAATTGAGCAAGGGGAAAGGATCAACGATCAACTCCTCAAATCCATTGAGGATTCCAAATTTTACATTATTGTCTTCTCCAGCAACTATGCATCATCATCTTGGTGTCTAAACGAGCTTAAGATTATGCAGTGCCAAAATATGACCGAGCATACTGCTTTCCCGGTCTTCTATGATGTGGAACCCACCGAAGTCCGTAATCAAAATGGGCCAGTTGGAGAAGCTTTTTCTAAACATGAAAACCAACAAGCTGCTGGGAAATGGAGAGATGCCATGAAAGAATTAGCCGATCTAGCCGGGTGGGAGTTGAAGGCCACAGCTAACGGGTAATTCAATTTCTTCATCATATCTCTGTAATATTCTTTCTAATCTACATTAATATAAATGTTAATCCTTTTATGTTATGAATCCAAATTGTTTATGTGGGCTTTGAACAAGCTAATAATATAATGTTTAATGATACAGGGATGAATCTAAATTGATCCAAATGATTGTTGATGCTATTTTCATAAAGAAAAATTCCACTCTTTCAAACGCTGATGGAAAGTTAGTGGGCATGGAGACCCGAATCAGTGATGTTCTTTCATCTTTAGAGATTGGTACTGAAGATGTGCGCATGATCGGAATCAAGGGGATGGGAGGTGGGGGGAAGACAACTTTAGCCAGAGCTGTTTATGATCAAATTTCTAATCATTTTGAAGGAAAAAGATTTGTTGAAAATGACAGGGAAGTTTCAGAACCTACTTTATCCGGTTTGAAAAAGCTTCAAAAACGGATACTAAAAGATGTCTTAAATAAACAAGACACCACTTTTAGTAGTGTTCATGACGGGAAAAACATGTTGAAAGCCACGATGCGTCATAGAAAGATACTTGTTGTTTTAGATGATGTTGATCGTATAGAACAGCTTGAGGCGTTAGCAGGCGAGCCTGATGACTGGTTTAAATCAGGAAGCAGAATTATCATTACCACAAGAGATGAGCAAGTGCTGAGAGCCCATCGAGTGGACTTCGTTCATGACGTCAATTTGTTATCACAAGAGGAAGCGATTTGCCTCTTCAGTAGGTATGCATTTAGAAAAGAGATTCCAATTCAAGGATTGGAAGAGCTATCAGGGCAAGTTGTACGCTATGCTGATGGTCTTCCCTTAACACTCGAAGTCTTGGGTTCATTTCTCTGTGGTAAAGATAAGCTTGTATGGATAGATGCCATAGACAGATTAAAAAGAATTCCCTTAAAGGAAACTCTAGAAAAGCTAGAATTAAGCTATATCAGTCTTGAAGATGAATATAAGGAAATTTTTCTAGACATTGCATGCATATTGAAAGGCGTGAACAAAGAATCTGCAATCAGAATTCTTGAAAGCTATGGATTTCATGCTAGAAATGGTTTAAAAGTTCTTGAGCAGAGATCTCTCATAACTATTTCTACAAATGGGCACTTGGACATGCATGACCATATAGAAGAAATGGGAAAGAACATTGTTCGTCGTTCGCAACCTGATGAGCCTAACAAACATCGACGTTTGTGGATTTCCAAGGAAATTGAAGATGTATTGGCTAATGACAAACATAACTCCAACAAGAGGTTACGTTTCTCTGATCCTTCATTCATAACTCCAGGGGAGTCAACTTCAAGCTTGTCCATTCAAAAGAGATTTAAGTATGATGTGTTTTTAAGCTTTAGGGGTGAAGACACTCGCAAAACCTTTGTTGGCCATCTTTATGAAGCTCTTAAGCAGAAAGGCATTAAAACATACAAGGATGATGAGGAAATGAAGCAAGGGAAAACTATCGACAACCAGCTTATCCAAGCTATTAAAGACTCAAGATTCTTCATCATTGTTTTCTCAAAGAACTATGCTTCTTCATCTTGGTGCTTGGATGAGCTTGTTGAGATCATGGAGTGTCACAAGACTGGCGAACAGACTGCCTATCCCATCTTTTTTCATGTGGAACCCACCGAAGACCGCAAACAAAGTGGGGCATTTGGTGAAGCCTTTTTGCAAAACAAAAACAAAGACGCTGCTGGGAAATGGATAGAGGCTTTGAAAGGAGCATCGAATCTGGTTGGGATGGAGTTGCAGGCGACTGCTAATGGGTAATTACTCCACATATCTTTACTTGTGATATTCGTTACTTTTGTTTCCTCATCCTAACTAGTATTATGTTACATAGTTTTACTTTGTATATAGTTCTATGTTATACATAGATCTAAAACATCTTATCTAGAACCTTCTTTTACCATACATACAGGCAAGAAGCTGAATTCATCAAAAAAATTGTTGGAGAGATTTCGCTAGAGTTACACTCCATCAATTCCGACTTTGATGAAAAGTTAGTTGGCATGGAGACTCGAGTAAAGGATGTTGTTTCATATTTAGAAATTGGTATTGATGAAGTTCGCATGATAGGGATCAAGGGCATGGGAGGGGCTGGGAAGACAACTACAGCGAGAGCTGTTTTTGATCATCTATCTGCTGATTTCGAAGCTAAAAGCTTTGTTGAGAATGTAAGGGAAGTTTCAAACGCCTCTATGTTTGGTTTGAAGAATTTACAAGAACAAGTCCTTTCAAATGTGCTGAATGAACACGTCACTGTGAATGGTGTTTCTGATGGGATAAAAATGATGAGAAAGAGGATGTGCTGTAAAAAGGTTCTTCTTGTTCTAGATGATGTGGATCACATAAAACAACTTAAGGCGTTAGCCGGTGAGCCTAACTGGTTTAAGCCCAGAAGTAGAATTCTCATTACAACAAGAGATAAGCAAGTGTTGGTAGCACACAGAGTGAACGTGATTCATGATATTGCTCTCTTATCAGACCAGGAAGCAACTTCCCTCTTTAGTAGGTATGCATTTGGAAGAGAGAATCCACTTCAAGGATACGAAGAGCTGTCAGGAAAAGTTGTACGTTATGCTGCTGGTCTTCCCTTAACAGTCGAAGTATTGGGCTTATTTCTCTGTGGTAAAGATATGGTTGAATGGGAAGATGCCATAGACAGATTAAAAAGAATCCCCTTAAAGGACACTCTGGAAAAGCTAGAATTAAGCTATATAAGTCTCGAGGATGATTACAAGGAAATATTTCTAGACATTGCATGCATATTGAAAGGAAAGCGCAAAACAGATGCAATCACCATTCTAGAAAGCTGTGATTTTCATGCTATAAATGGTTTAAAAGTTCTTGAGCAGAGATCTCTCATAACTACTTCTAAACCTTATGAGATCTTGGGCATGCATGACCATATAGAAGAAATGGGAAAGAACATTGTTCGTCGTTCGCACCCCGAAGAACCTAACAAACTTAGCCGACTGTGGGTTAGTGAGGAAATTAAAAATATATTGGCTAATGACATGGTAAAGATCAGTTTACTTGTAAATTCGAGAAAACTAATGCATTTTCATTTGTTCTTACTTGTGACACGAGGTTTGTGGACACTTTTTGGATTGCAGGGTACCGAAGCAACAAGATGTCTAAGACTTGATATGTGGAGAGGAAATTCGAGAATTCTTATGGATGGTCTTCGAAAAATGAAGAAACTTAGATATCTTCAAGTGAATTTTGCAATTTATGCTAACTGGGAAAGTGATGGCGAATGTCTTGGCATTGATCCGAAATTTGATGATACCATCCCATACTTTACAAACTCTTTAAAATATCTAGAATGTGCGAATTACCCTTTCTTGTATTTACCCAAAACATTTCAAGCAAACAATCTTGTTGGACTTGATATGAGTAGCAGCACAATGGTACAACTTTGGAAAGAGGGAGAAGAAAAGGTAAAATAGTTGTTCATTGGCTGTTTTGCATAACTCGTAATAATGCTATTAATCTGCTGGTATGTTAATACACTAATATTTTTACCTTTGTTTGCTGCCAGGTTCTTAAAAACCTCAAATTCATTTCTCTCTCTAACTCAAAATTGACGACCTTTGACTTTAGGATTACTCCAAATCTCGAGAGGTTATCTCTAAATTATTCATTCAATTTAAAAGAACTTTGCAATCCCGTTAGTTGTCAAAGGCTCAACTACCTCTATATCAGTCACTCAAAGTTAAGAACCTTTAATCTTGGGTTGACTCCGAATCTGGAGACGTTATCTCTTGAAAGTTCTGGTAATTTAGAAGAACTTTGCATGCCAGTTAATTGTCAAAAGCTCAAGCATCTCAATATCAGTCGCTCAAAGTTAAGAACATTTGACCTTGGGCTGACTCCAAATCTCGAGCGGTTATATATTTTTGCTTGTGCTGATTTTGTTGAACTTCACGTGTCTAATGCATGTCCAAATCTCAAAATCCTCAACCTTAGTAGATCAAGGTTGAGGAGCCTTGACCTTGAGCTGATTCCAAATCTTGAGAGCTTAGATCTTCAAAGGTGTGATGTTTTGGCAGAAATTAATGCTCCCGTCGGATGTCTGAAAAAAGTTGTTCACTTAAACTTAACTTTTTGTGCTCATCTTGAGAAGTTACCTGAAGATATTGGCCGGTTTGAATGTTTAAAATGGTTAGATATAACATATACAGGCATAAGTCATCTTCCGCAAAGCATATTTGGTTTAAAAGGTCTGCATATTACTGCATCTTCAAAGCTTCTTGAGTTGTATGATTTTCCTTCAAATATAAAAACCAGAGCATGGGAAGGAGTCTTCTCTACGGTGCTTTAAAGGTACTTTCTTTGTTTTATATATTCATTTCAATATGAATTTGATATTGGGCGACAAAAATCATTCCAACAAAAAAATCAGTAGTTATGTAGAAAAAGAAGTAAACTACACGAACGGTCATGTAGTTTATACGAAATTGCAAATTTGGTCTCTAAATATCAACATTGACATGAACTGTCTCCATTTTGAAGCTTGTTACACATTTTGTACCTGTTTTCAAAATTGACTCACTGATGTAGCTCGATGTCAAGGTTCAATCTTTTCATTGTGGATAACACATAGTCAAGCATTCTATCAAACACCTTCAACACATCTTTAAATTACATCATCGTTATGTGGGTTTGGGTTTAATGATTTTTTTTTTTTTTTTTTTTTTTTTTGTGTGTTTGTTTGTTAGGTTCAAGATGGTGAAACGGCAGCTGGGATTGTGGGTGATGATTCTGACAAGGTATAGTTTTGGTGTTTTGTTTTGTTTGGTTTAAATAAGAATAAATTACAAAAACTGTCCTTGTGGTTTGGTATGATTGCAGGTGCAATCTTTAAAACTGTGAAAGTGCACGCGCAGTCCTTACATGGAAATGTGAAGACCACTGTGGTAAGCTGATAAACTGCATACCATAGTAGTTTCCCATTGGCACTGCGTGTGTACTTTAGGGGTGTTTGTTTCGGATTATATAGCCGGCTTATGCTTATTTAGTTTTGGGCTTATGTTTCATAAGCTCTTTTTTGTGGCTTATTTGAAACTTGTCGGCTTATATGAGTTTATTATGTCATAAAAAGCTTATATAAGCCGAAAAGTTTGAAAACAAACCACAAAAAGTGAACTTATGAAACATAAGCTCAAAACCAAATAAGCCATAAGCCGACTATATAAACAGAACAAACACCCCTTTTCAAAGTTGTAAGAAATGTGTGTGCGATTTGACAAAACCACAAAGACGGTTTTATTTTCTTAACCGTGTAACTCTCGTATATGTTTCATAAATTCTCCATTCTGTCGATTGCATTTTATTTTCATACTAATAGTTTCCATATAAGCTAAAGTAGTTTCTTGGTTCTTAAGGTTCGTGGCGCTATCTTTAGAAGATACATACAAGCAGATTAAGGATGCTGCTAGAACAACAAATGCAAAGACAATGGGGCAGTTACATTACCACCAAGAAGAGAATCTATTGTGTGCTGAAATACCTCATGTTCACAAAGATGCGAGATTCCATTTTGAGATCAGTACGCATAAAAGGCTCATTGATATCCTACACCCAACTGCTGGTGTCGATGTCGAGGTTAAGGTTTAGAAGTGTATTTCAAGCCCTCTTTTTGGTATTAAATGTTGTTATTTACACTTTTGGTTGTAGATTTGTTAGTTGTATCATTGTTGATTAAAGGAATGGTGTTTAGTAAAATACTTTGTAATGTCATAACCATGAAAATGAAATGACGGTTCTGCAAGTCACAAATGGTTCTGGTTATTGTTTGTAATTGAAACGTGCTCATGCCTTTGCATTATGAAGTTGACGTTGATTATGTGCTTCAACTTATATGAACTGCTAACCTGAACAAAAACATTGGGACGTACCCTTCAATGTAACTTTTCTCAACCAACTATATCTACAACTATTAATGCATAAAACTACTTTTTGTTCATAACATCCATGTTATTATAGTATAAGTTTGCATTGTATGGTACTTTTGGTATATCAGTCTGAAGAGGACGAGTAGACAGTTAATTAACCTGTTGCATTCACAAACATTCCGTCAAGCATACCTTTTCAAGAGGTCGAACCAGATAGAACTAATAATCCATTTACGAACAAGTTATGGAGAAATTATGATAGGCGTAATCAATGCAAGTTTTGATTAATAAAATGTCATTTTTACCCTCATTATTATCATAGAAATTAGAATTGGGCAATTAATGCGAGTTTTGATTAGGAAGGCAAAATAAGAAAATCAGTCATAAAAATTAGACACTCTTTTTAGGACAAACATAAATAGTATGGTGGATACTTTTTGTGAGATGGAGGGAGTATTACTTAACGTCTTAACAGAATTCTAGACTCGGCCGCTTCTACTCAAGAATCACTATAAAAATCCAACAAAATTATTAATTTCATGGTTACATGACTTCCATTGTACTTAAAACTGCAAAAAGTCCTGCAACTACTATATTTGGTTCTGCTCTAACATGACCAGGATCTAAATATTATCGAAGACAACAAACTAAGCTTTGCAAGTCCAAGTCCAGAATGGTGATGACAAAAATATTTCAAGTAAGATCCCAAATGTGAAACAAAATATTTGCCCCGACACATTCATGTTGTTTCCATAAATAGAGATCTGGCAAACCAAAAACCGTCTAACGCTTGACCCATTGGAAGCTCTTTCTTGCTTTCGCCTTACCAGGTTTCTTCCGCTCCACAATTCTCAAGTCTCTTGTCAGGAAACCAGCTGCAAGAAACACAAATTACACGTTATGATACAAGTTCAGATATCAATGAACTTTGGCCATAGAATGAAAAAATAACCTCCGAATGTGACCTAACGAGTAGGACTTGGGATAAAATGAAAACATAGAAAAAAAGAAGCAAACTGGTCAGATGGTTGAACGGGTCAAAAGTCGCCAAAGTGCAACTTTATTGAATAAAACTAAATCAATAGTTATTCACATAATGCGTGTCCAATGGGGTAGTACATCTGGCATGGAACAATATAGTGAAAAGAAATATACTATACATGTAAGATCCTTATACAATCCAATCACACGTTACTGTAACCATGTGACAGATATGACCGATATAAGGTTCCTCTAGAACAGGAAGGACTAAAAACTATAGCATGCATGATCCCTGTTTTGAGTCTAGAGGTGGCAAATTAATAATTATGCCCGTTTGCCTAAATATGGGTCAATCCGGGTTTCAGTGTATCTCCAAAGGCTTTAACAGTACATTTTCCTAGAGTTGGTTAGTATGGAAACAGGCCAAACGCATTTTCAAGAGCTAAAACCTCCTAAAACGCTTCGCTAAAAGAACTGGAATATTATTATAGCATTATGGTGGTAGCTACAATCTTAATTACTACATTAATCATTTATAAAACTGAAAAGTGACAAAAAAAATTAAAAAAAAAAATGACTGGTCGACCCCGCTCTGTCTGGAACTGTTAAAAACGACACATTTTGACCTGTTAGACAGCCCACCAAACCTGCCCATTTGCCACCTCTATCAAATCCCCCTTCAAATATTAATATACGAAAAGATAAAGAAAGATGAAATCACCCGGCGTCCCCACACAAACAAACAAATGAGCACCTATAAGACATAAAGAGCTTGACTAGCACTAGATTGGGCCCAAATAATTTCATATATCAAAAACTCCATGTATTTTAAAGAAGGTGACTAACTAATATCATACCAAATGGTCCTTCCATCTCATAGAAACTGTAATGATCAACTTTCGAAAGCACAAGTGACTCATTTGTAAAACAGCTATAAAAAGAGACTAAAGGGAGTGTGTTGACTTAGATCAATAAATCAGTTTCAAGCGTATGCAAAAGAATAAAAAGTTAAATAAAAGCCGTACTGTATTTACCTTCTTTCAAAGGAGGACTGAACTGATCTGGGGCCCAGTTTTGCAGTGCCCTACTCATACCAAGACGAATTGCGCCTATTTGACCTGTTTCATGCACTTATGTAGTTTAGATTTGTGTCCCCAAACAATTGAAAGAACAAAAAATTATAATGCCATGCATAATCAATCAAGCTAGAGTGAACTTGGAGAAAATATTAATGGAATTTGCGAAGAAAAAGGTGACATAAGATACAACATCCATCATAAACACAACATCCAAACCTCCCATTTTGCCACATCTAATTATGCATTCAAACAAGAATAAAAAATGTAAATTTAATGCTTCAAACCTCATACACCACCCCCTTTCACAGTACAATTAACATCCAGAAGACCCAATGTTTTTGTCTCAGTAAGAGGACGAAGAAGAGCAGCTCGTTGATCAAGCATCGGGAAATAGACATCAAACTGGTTGTCATTTACGAGAAATTTACCCTCGCCAGGTTCAATCCAGACACGGGCAATACTATATTTCCTTTTTCCAGTCCCAGACTATCAACTTGTCTAACGCGTGCATTGGCAATTAAATAAAAAAAATGGATACAGATGTGATACCTACCTCCTAATTAGAATTAAGGTGGCGCCACGGCGGAGGTGATGCATGACTACGGCGGTGGGGGTGAGCGAAGACAGCGGATAAGCGTGGTGTGCGATGGTACAGGCGGTGGCAGTGAGTGGTTGTGGTGGTGATGTGCGGCGGCGGCATGGTGGTCCGTGAGGGAGGCAGTGGTGGTGTGTCCAAACACACAACATTTATTACATTTAGATGGCTTCCATGCATATTCAACCTCTACAAAGTTAGTAAGACCAGCTCCAAAATCTTTACCCCTATATACAATTTCAATCTATCTTTGATTTCCTTCTCAGCATTAAGTTCAACCAATACCCTAATCTCCCCACCCATGTCATACACATTTTAGTGGTCACATCATCCATGATTATAGACTTCCCTAAACAACTAGCTAATGTACTACTGTAATACCTTTTACACTCCAAGCCTCCAAAGGTATTTTCAACATCTTAACCCAAACAGGTAATTTCCTAGGTTCAGTCCTATCCAAACACACATCAATACTCCATTTTTGTACAACCATAGGCTTGTTATTAACCATCCATGGGCCATTACTTATCACATCATTCATACCCTGTTCATCATGAAACTTGAAGAATACTCCTGTATCATTGAAAGTCAGATCTTCAAGTCCATACCTAAACCACATCCTTCTTAAGTGATACCTAGCCTCATTTAAACTCACATTACATCCTATGAACTGTCCACAGACTGTCCTATCCCATTAAACACTCCCAAGCTCAACAATCTCCTCATCAAAAATTGCCACTTCATTCCCATTCTCATTTGTCTCAGTAGGGATTACTAACAATTTGTTATCAAGCTTATTAGCCTTAACAACATCTACCAATGTGTTTCCTTTGCTACCCTTTACATTCAAATTACTAGTCACATTCTTATCACTAGCTTTGCTAACATGAACCTTATCATACATTTCTGAATCAGCAACTATAGTCTCATCATTATTATTCACTATCACTTGTATCATTTACATTCTGCACTTCCTTATTTGCACAGTCATTCACATTTTGTACCACTACATTCACATGAATATTGGTATTATCAACATTTGTTGCAGCTACTTTATCACATGCATTCATATTACAACATCAGTATTCATTTCACAATCAATAGTATTATTCATAGCACTACTAGAAGTAATGTTTACCTGACTACCATGAGTTGGAAAACATTCTCCAGTCAGTTCTTCATCAAACCCCCCCCCCCCCCCCCCCCCCCCCCTTCATCTCCATTACCCTTAATCCCCTTGATCCCTTATTTCTTCCACCATTACTCCTATCATCACTCTTACTCTAATTTTGATTTTCTCCATTATCAGAACTCCTATCACAATTCCTTTTTGGTAATACACGAGCAGAATCCCCAAATTTTAATGGAACCTAAGTGCTCTTTTTGAGGACCTCTTTTTTGCGACATTCTTTCACTTTATGCTAACTTCAATGCGTATTACAATTACACTATTTATTTTTGATTTTTGTGATTTATGAAACATGAATTCAAAAAGCCCTAATTGAATCAAAATTAGGTCACCATAATCAAAATTGAAAGACTGAACCGATAGAAATGTGTATTCTGTAATTTGGAGTCGTTCTATCGGATTAGAATTACAAAATAAGGAGGAAAACTGCTCGAAATGATGAATTTTGGGTTTGAAAATGGAGTTTAGATGGCGGGAAATTCAGTTTTGGGTTGTTAGAGGAGAGAGAACATGTTTCTATATGCTAAATTGTGAATCCTAATCCCATTTGCCACCTCTACATAATCCCCCTTCAAATAGGGATTAAGTCATACAATAGCAATGTACTTTTCAAAGTGTCACATTTTGGTACGTGTACTTTTTTTAAGTTGTAGAATAGTAATGTACTTTCATAAGTGTTCCAATTTTGAGCGCATACTTTTTTTAAGTTGTAGAATAACAATATACTTTCCATGAGTGTTCAAGTTTGGTACGTGGAATGACGTACCAAATTGGAACACTTGTGAAAAGTACATTGATATTCTACAACTTAACTTACAGAATTGTCCAAGATTGATTAATCAACTAATTTATTACCAGATTAAACCATAATTTTGAAAGTTTAGTTCTAATATTAACCATCTTGCCACATAGTTTGGCGTCGTTAGTCCCTCCCCCACTAACGCTTGTTAGTCCTTTTCTTCCATTTTTAAAGTTAAAAAAATTTAAAATTAAAAAAAATAGGAAAAATTAAAAAAAAAAAAAAAAGGAAAAAATTTTAAAAAATTAATTTTTTTATAAATTAATTTTTGTAAAAAAATGCGTATTTAAAAAAAAATTAATTTTTTTTATAAATATTAATTTTTTTTAAATAATTTTTTTCTAAAAAAAATTTAATTTTTTTTCTCAAATATTAATTTTTTTAAAAAATTTTGATTTTTTTTTAAAAATTAATTTAAAATTTTTTTTTCCTTTTTTTTAATTTTTTTAAAAAAATGCGTATTTATAAAAAAAATTAATTTTTTTTTCGCAAATATTAATTTTTTTAAAAAAAATTTGATTTTTTATAAATATTAACTTTAAAAAAATTAAATTTTTTTCCTTTTTTTTAATATTTTTATAAATATTAACGTAAAAAACGGAGGAAAATGTAAAAATATAGACGAAAACGAAAAAAACGGATGAAAACGTAAAAAAAGGACGAACGGTGCAGTTTTTTTGGTCAAGGGACTAACGACGCCAGTCAACGTAAACCACAAGGACGAACAGTGTAATTTACTCAAAAAACAATTAACAAATGTTAGTGGAGGAGGGACTAACGACGCCAAACTATGTGGCAAAATGGTTAATATTAGAACAAAACTTTTTAAAAAATGGTTCAATCTACAATTTAAAAAAAGTACACGTACCAGAACGTGACATTTTGAAAAGTGCATTGCTATTCTACAACTTAAAAAAAATACACGTACCAAAACAAGATACTTTGAAAAGTCATTGCTATTCTATGACTTAATCCTCTTCAAATATTATTATATGAAAAGATAAAGAAATATCTGGAGTGGGATCGTCCATAGCATCGGGTAAAATCACCCGGCGTCCCCCACACAAATAAACAAATGAGCACCTATAAGAACTAAAGAGCTTGACTAGGCCCAAACAATCTCGTATATATAAAAAACTCTTCAACTTTTTAAAGCACAAGTGACTCATTTGTTAAGCAACTATAAAAACAAAATAAAGGAACCGTGTGGACTTTTATCAATAACTCGAGTTTCAAAGCATATGCAAAAAAAATGAAGGGTAACATGAGTTGTGAATAGTAACGAGTTACGTGTACGTATTTAGTAGTTTAGTAATTTTAGATATCCACACATATTTTAATATAGATAATTATAAAAAATAAATAAAGAAACAAGGGGTACTTCTGTTTAAATAAATAAATAAATAAAAAGTACTACACATTTAACCTTCTTCACCTGCTGTTTATCTTTCTGCTAACAATATAATACAATTTTTTATTAGTTTATGTTATTTTACAGTAGAAAAAAGTATTAGTATTTTCTTTTATATAAATACATAAAAGAAATATGTAAATATTTATGTGAATTCGGTTTTCGATTCGATTCGACTTTTATTTTGCCACAACCATATTCAAACGAAAACCGAATATTTAATTCAGTTCAATTTTGACAAATTCGATTTGGTTCGATGTCGATTTTCCATTTCTGTAAATATTCTACATGCGTCCTGTGTTCCGTTTGTAATGGTGCTGTTGGCAAAAGCCCAAAAGTCATGAATCCTGTTGGGCCACTAAACACAATAGCCCATAAACACAAACACCAAAATATCAAAAACCCGGTTCATTATCCTTCATTATCTCACTCACTAGCCTTCTTTCACTTGTCTCTGTAAACCTTTTGTCGGTCATGCATTTCATAAAACATCTCCTCACAAATCTATATAAACTAAAGTTGTGGACTTGTTGACTATTCGATCATGGTGAACTTATCAGGGTGCCCCGTTGGAGGGAGATGCTCCCCCAAACCCACCTCATTCCCCGTTTGGGATCCTATCGGGTTGTCTTCATTCAACGCAATGCTCCACTAAACTTTGTTTTATTGACATCCTCAAAGGCAGTGCTTTCAACAAATGCTCATAGATAGAGCTATGACTCACTACCAGGCTCGTAACTTATTTGGAAACAGCCATAGACTTAATAATAGGAGGAATGGGTTGGGATTTGATAGGCAGACAGTAATAGATAGGGGTGTTGGTGTTACAATAGGACGGAGGACATCTTCTGCTCTTCTAGAAAGCTTGAAAGTTGAAGGAAGTTGAAAGGGGATCCACTTTTAGATCCTGATGCTTTGAAATCGTTGATCAAGCTTCTTCGACTAGCACAGGTAATAACTAAGATACTAACAACTGATTTCTTAATTACTTGCTATAAATTATTTGACCATTTTGATGTCTTGCTGTCAGCCCCTTGGGAAAGGCCTTCTGCAGAGACTCTTCTTGAACTTAAGTGCTCACAGTTCTACAAGGGCAGTCCTTGTTTACCTGCTACTTGGCATGATCAAGATGGAGACTGAGGGCTCTGCAAGTGGATTGACGACAGTAAATTCTCAGAGGCTTTATGTGTGTCAGTCTAATGTTGTATATGGCCGATCACAGCTCTTAAATGGTACTGATTATTAAAATTTGCACTTCATTATGCGTTTGATATTTATTATCTGTTGGTGTTGATGATATAATTAATTTCCCATGTACAGGTCTCCCGCCTTTAGTACTGCATCAGGTCCTTGAGATTTTGGCTTGCCTGGCTACAAATCATTCTTCGGTTGCTAATTTGTTGTTCTACTTTGATTCTTCACTTGTTCCGGAGTCCTTGAATTCCAATTACCATGATAAGAAGAATGATAAGGGAAAAGAGAAGGTTGTTGAAGGAGGAGAAATCTCTCATCCTGTTGGATCGGAAGGTGATATTCCTATACTATTATTTGTAAAGCTCTTGAAGCAGCCTCTCTTCCTTCGCAGCATTGCCCATCTAGAACAGGTATTTTAGTTGTCTTTAATGTTGCAATATTTCAAGCTTACATTTTTTTCATTCTTTTAATTTTAAGTGGTAAACTTGGTTAATGTCTTAATAGTTCCGGAGTCATTGAATTGGAATGTGTAGGTGTAACATTCACTGTATATACTTACCGTGTAGGTGATGGGTCTACTTCAAGTGGTTGTATACACTGCTGCTTCAAAGTTAGAGTCCCAGTCTCATACCGAAAAACCAGTGGCCAGTTCCCAAGTTCAAGAAGCCGTTTCTCAACCTCAGGAAGATTCTTCTTCAGCAGTAGCAGAACCAAATCAGGATGATAAAAGTGTTAGTGATGGATTATCCACATCAGACGATCTGAAAAAAGTTGACATGAATGACATTTTTATGAAGCTACCACAAACTGATCTGCATAATCTATGCAGCCTTCTTGGCCACGAGGGGTAATATTTAGTTCGCAGTTATATCATTTACATGTTGCATACCTTAAAGCTTAATACTTGAATATTCTTTTCATTAGGCTAGCTATCCGACAAAGTTTATCTGCTTACCGGGGAAGTTCTAAAGAAGTTGGCCTCAGTTGCTTCATCACATAGAAAATTCTTTATTGTAGAGCTTTCAGATTTAGCTCATAGTTTAAGTGGGTCTGCCATTAGTGAACTCATCACACTAAGAAACACACAAATGCTAGGTTTGAGCTCGGGTTCCATTGCTGGGGCTGCTGTTCTTAGAATCCTGCAAACACTTAGCTCACTCACTGTACCCGATATAGATGACAAGGTTGCAAAAAACGATGACAATCAAGAGCATGTCACTATGTGGAAATTAAATCTTTCACTTGAGCCATTATGGCAAGAACTGAGCGAGTGTATAAGTGTGACCGAGTCACAGCTGGCACAAGGCTCGTTGTCTTCTGTTATGTCAAATGCGAGAGTGAGCATGTGCAGGGTACCGGTGCTTCTTCTCCTCCTCTACCCCCTGGAACCCAGAGACTTTTGCCCTTCATTGAGGCCTTTTTGGTCCTATGTGAAAAGCTTCAGGCAAGTAGTTCTCTTTTACAGCAAGATGATGCCTATGCAACAGCAAGTGAAGTTAAGGAATTATCTGGAAGTTCATCACCAAGTGCGGCCGGAGTTGATGGTGCTGTGACGTTTTCTAGGTTTGCTGAGAAGCATCGCCGGCTTTTGAACGCTTTCGTGAGACAAAATCCAGGCTTGTTGGAGAAGTCCCTTTCCATGATGCTTAAAGCACCGAGGTTAATTGATTTCGACAACAAAAGGTCCTATTTCCGATCTAGAATTAGGCAGCAACATGATTAACATTTAACTGGTATTAGTGTTCGAAGAGCATATGTTCTTGAAGATTCCTATAATCAATTGCGGATGCGACCCACTCAAGACTTGAAAGGACGTTTAAATGTCCATTTTCAAGGAGAAGAGGGTATTGATGCCGGTGGTTTGACTAGAGAATGGTATCAGTTGCTGTCGAGAGTAATATTCGATAAAGGAGCTTTACTTTTTACAACCGGAGGAAACAATGCAACCTTCCAGCCAAACCCTAATTCTGTATATCAGACAGAACATCTCTCATACTTCAAATTCGTGGGCCGCGTGGTACGTTTCTATGAATCTTTTCTTTTAATATATATAATTTATATCGGTTCAATAGTTGTGTCAATGAAGCTTTATGATGTTGTTATAGGTTGCTAAAGCTCTGTTTGATGGGCAACTCTTGGATGTTTACTTTACCCGATCCTTCTACAAGCATATTCTTGGTGTGAAGGTAACATATCATGATATCGAGGCTGTTGATCCTGATTATTACAAGAACTTGAAGTGGTTGCTGGAGGTAAGTATGTTCAACTTTGTGATTTATACATTTATTATTTTATATGGTTTTCTAATACTACTGTTTTCCTTTGTATCAGAATGATGTTAATGACATACTTGACTTGACGTTTAGCATGGACGCTGATGAAGAAAAGCAAATCCTCTATGAGAAATCGGAGGTGTGTATTTGGAGACAAAATTTTCATTAAATAAAATTATTAGATATTGTTTGCGCTAATTGACGGTTTATTTTTTTAATGGTAAAAAGGTTACTGATCATGAGCTAAAACCGGGTGGACGGAATATAAGGGTAACAGAGGAAACAAAGCACGAGTATGTGGATCTTGTTGCAGAACATATACTTACAAACGCGATACGTCCTCAAATTAATTCTTTTTTGGAGGGTTTTAATGAGTTGATACCTCGTGACCTCATTTCTATCTTTAACGATAAAGAGCTTGAGTTGCTGATCAGTGGACTTCCAGAAATTGATTGTGAGTCAAGCAAGCTTAATATGCAATTTGAAATATATGCTTGTTGTATTTCCAGATCATTATTGAAATTTTGTAACCTTTGGTTATTGCAGTGGATGATCTGAAGGCCAACACGGAATACACAGGATACACTGTAGGCACTAATGTAGTTATATGGTTTTGGGAGGTTGTCAAAGCATTTAACAAGGAAGATAGGGCTAGATTGTTTCAATTTGTGACGGGTACATCAAAGGTAATTTTATTTTAACCATTGTACTTCTCTTTAGTACATTTGAGTCACTAAAAGATGGTTGTGTCCCAGTTGGGTAATTTTGTGACCAATAATCTTGTTAATTATGTAAAAAGGTATCATCATATATGAATTTACCATTTTTATGTACACGTATAACATTTCTGTATATAAATTTATCATTTATAAAATAAATCAATTTTGAAACTCAGTTATTTACTGAATGACCCAAATAGGTGACAAAAACATCTTAAAATGACACCCGTAATAAAAAAGTTCAATGACTAAAACGGGACATATGAACAAGTACGTTAGTATTTTATGCAGAAAACCCTATTGAGAAGATATTTTAATAATTTCGTCTAATGCATGTTTGACTTGTATGTGTTTTTCTTAGGTTCCCTTGGAAGGTTTTAAAGCATTGCAAGGTATATCGGGGCCACAAAGATTCCAAATTCACAAAGCTTATGGAGCGCCTGAGAGGCTGCCATCAGCTCATACATGGTTTGTGCTTTTTAGTTGTTTTTGTCATCTGGATCTTACATTCTTAACTCACAGTTTGTTTACCATTTTATTCTCAGCTTCAATCAATTAGATCTTCCTGAATACACATCAAAGGAACAGCTGCAAGAACGGTTGCTACTTGCGATCCATGAAGCTAGTGAAGGTTTTGGGTTTGGGTAGTCATATTCTACCTAATGTTGTTGTGTGAGCAACGCCAGCAATTGTTTCAGCCATTGCTATGCTATGTAGATGTTAGTCTCTCCTATTTTTCAATTTTTGGGTCCATCTTTGACTCGGTTTTATTATATTTGGGTAACACAATGAATAATTTGGTGATGCCTTTTCAGATACAGAATGAACATTGATTATGCATTGAGGGATGCCATTTGAAGAGCGAGAGTCCCTGTGAAGAAAGGAGTCATGCATGTACTAGAAAAACGAAGAGCAAGTGGTTTTTGGCTGCCCCTATTTTGTAACATGGGAATGCGGTCTTACGGGTTGCTTTCGCCTCTTGCAGACTAGAATAAATTAATGAAACTTGAAAGCACAAAATATCCATAGGCTTCATGTAAATCCTAGCTCTTTTTGGTTGGTTGGTTGGTTGGTTGGTTTGTAGCTTTTGGCGAATTCGGTTTTCTGATTCATATTACTAAGTATTTGAAGCTTTGTGAAACCATCTTTATTTCATTTCTGTATTCTATAAGCTCCGATAATTCTTTGTGAATGGAAATAAATAAAGGCAATGCAAAGTAAATTTCAGTCATCTCATGTCAAAATATGCCTAAACTGAGAAAGTAGTAAAAATCTGAAAATGACAATAAATTGGTCAACATTTCCAAACCAGGAATTCAAACAATTATCTCTGTTATTTTTGGATGCCCGAGTTCCCAAACACGAATTCAATATTTATAAGCTTCAAGAACTCTGCGCGAATTGAAATGAATAAAGTTAGTGATTACATTTTTAGCTACTAATATGATATTTTATGTATATGTATATATATGTTTTAGGGTGGGGCGGGTTCGGGATGTGCCCAAACCATAAGATCCCATATTAAGACCCTAAACCCACCCCATAACCCGATAAGCATGCCTCACCCTGCTCCAAAAAAATCGGGTTTCAAGTTCTCCATCAAGTATTAGAGTTCGGTTTTTTTTTGCCATCTTTATGTGTAATGATTTAAAAGGTCCGCTTGACAAAAGCCCAAAAGTCATAAATCTATTTGGTCACTCGCCTTCCTTCACTTGTCTTTGAGGATAACATTACACCTTTTTTGATATTTATATAAACTAAATCCAGCATCAACAATCTTTCATAATGCAACTCATCATCTTCAAAACCCAAACACCTATCACCTCATTTCACCCTTATTGTACCAAACGCCATAACCCATTACAGTTACGGTCCAACAGTATTTTAACAACTTTAGGCTACTGGGATTGTGTGTGTTGATTATGAAAAGGTGAGTTTTGGTGTACTGTTTGGTTTGAGTGAGAGTAACTTGCGAAAAATTGTTTGTGTGGTTTGGTTAGATTGTAAACGCAGTCTTTACAACTTTGAAAGTGCAAGCACATTCCCTACAAGAAAATGTGGGGACTAGTTAGGTATGAAGATAAACTGCATACCTAAGTAGTTCCCCATTAGAACGGACTGAATGCGTGTGTACTTTTAAAGTTGTAAGGAATTCGCTTGCAATATGACCAAACCACAAAGATATTTTTTTGCAAATTACTTTTAAGATAATGTAAATTGTAGGGTTTAGTTTGTTATTTCCTTGTTTCGTGAAATGAGATACGAATGTGGTCAAATTTATTTGATGCCATGGAAAAAAAGGGGGGGGGGGGTCGGATGTGTGTTGAGAGTTAAGTATTGAGTGTTGGTGTGATTATGTTATAGCAGTTGAGGTTTTATTTGTTGAGGTTATCCACATAAGTCAAGTCTTTGACTCATATGTAGTACGTTGCCAAACCGAGATATCCCGTGACTGATTCTAGCTACCACTAAATGTATAGCTAGAGAAGTTTAAACCTGAGACCTCTTGTGAGGACATATATAATCGCTAGGCTACCTTGTTAGTGGTTTTTTGGGTGATTAATTGGTAAAAAGTGGGAAGTATATTTGCGTTTACTTGTATACCGAGAAGTGATTGCCATGCCTAATTTCATGCCTAACAATTAAATCAGAATACTTGAAATAATCAAATGCTATAATGAGGAGAGAGAAGTCACATACTTCCCTTGTCATATGTTAAGTGGATTAAGCATAAAATTAGTGATGCCATTTAGGCATAATCATTTCTCTTTTCCTTTTTGAGAAACACGTAAGAGGTTGCGTACGATTGTATCGAAGACCGAATATGAAGAAAAGAGTGGATCGAGGGCTGGACCGAGATGTTGCTCGGTTCAATTTAATTCGCGGTCTATTATGGTAAACCCTATAGCCCTGTATACGGAGGTGTAGTTTCATGAACAATATGATAATAATACAAATCGACAAAAATAACAATATCAGGTAAAGGTACATACACCCAAATGCTTATTTTTAAATCTAATGATCAACAAGAAAGAATTTTATAAGGAGTTTTATTAACAATTGTCAACTTGCAATTAGTTTATGATATATATAGCTATAGATTTAACAACATTCTAAAAATGCATTTGCCAACTTGCAAATTATTATCAACATTTGCCACCAAATTACTATAATAAACCACCCCCCCCCCCCCCCCCCCCCTTTTTTTAAAAATTAAGAAAATAAATAAAAAATAAAATAAAAAACTTATGCCTCTTAAGTTTTCACACTTTACTAAATAGAAGAAAAAAAATACTAATAAAAATCTTCATAATATACAGAAAAACCCCTTAAATTTGCTAACAATATGAAAATGATTCTTAAAACTATTAAATTTTATATTTTAATACTTCTCATACCTCTGAGGTGAAGCGTGATTTTTGTTTACTCGTTTATCAACATTATAAGAATTTATATAGTAATAGTGCCTAAAAAAAGATATTTATGGTTGATATTAAAGATAAGAGATGTAACATTTTATTTATTTATTGTTATTTTTTTTTGAGTTCGAGATATAATTTAGTTAACTATGCTAAGATATTTATTTGATCGTCACATATATTTTGATATAGCAGTTTCCATTACATTTCTATTGTCACTACAAAATTTTGACTTGACTATGGCGGCTAGGAGTTATGATAGATATTTCTTTATTGTAAAAGATAAGGAAATTTCGTATAACGACTTTTTTGATTTTCCCGGGTAATTAACGCGTAGGACGACTCATGAAAGTTGAAAATGTCGTTGCAATAATAATATGTCCAACTAAGTAAAATAAGAACCTCTCATTTCTCAAAACAAACAATCACCATAACCATCTCTTGCAGCCACCAGCACTTTCCTCAAATTTGGTTTGCTCATTTTTATTCAAAGATAAGGAAATTTCGAATAACGACATATTTCATTGTCCCGGGTAATTAACGCGTGAGGCGACTCATGAAAGTTCAAAATGTCGTTGCATTAATATGTCCAACTAAAATAAGATATTCATATCTATATATTGTCTATTTTAATATCCCATGCATCTCAGAACCTTTCATTTCTCATCTCTCAAAACAAACAATCACCATAACCATCTCTTGCAGCCACCACCAGCTGCACCACTTGTATAATACCTTCTCTCTAATTTACCAGTATCAAAAAACAGATATAAGACCACCATTAGCTGCACCACCCCATTCCGATCAAACCACAACTATCCAGACCTGCCACGCGACTGTGACAGCTACTTTTTCTCGACCAAAACACCTCAAACCGAGTCATTTTAAACCCGGCCACGCGCCGGCCGTCTTAATTTCGGGCTACAGTTTTTCTTTCTTATTACACCATTTCATTCACTTTTCTTTGCAATCACTTTCTAGAAATGTCCATAACTCCAGGGGCGTCCACTTCAAGCTCATCCATTCCAAAGAGATTTAAGTATGATGTGTTTATAAGCTTCAGGGGTGAAGACACCCGTAAAAACTTTGTCGATCATCTTTATCATGCTCTTAAGGACAAAGGCATTTACACCTACAAAGACGACGAGAAAATCCAGAAAGGGAAAAGGATCAGCGATGACCTCTTCAAGTCCATTGAAGACTCCAAATTTTACATCATTGTTTTTTCCAAAAACTATGCATCATCATCTTGGTGCTTGGAAGAGCTTGTCAAGATTATGGAGTGTCACAAAATGGATGAGCACACTGCTTACCCTGTATTCTATGATGTGGAACCCACCGAAGTCCGCAAACAAAGTGGCGCTGTTGGTGAGGCTTTTGCTAAACATGAAAATGAAGAGGCTGCTGGGAAATGGAGAGAGGCTCTAAAAGAAGCAGCCGACCTGGCTGGTTGGGAGCTAAAGAACACTCTTGATGGGTAATTTCTTTCATCATATCTATGCGTGCCATGTTCATTACTTATGTTTGTTGCTGATATGTGTTTGAAAAGGATCATGGATGAAAGATTATTATTATAGTATTATGTTTCTACTCGCATATGTGAATGTATGCTAAACAAATCTTGTTTTTACATACACACAGGCATGAAGCTAAATTTATCGAAAAAGTTGTTCATGAGATTTCACTAGAGTTACGCTCCATCAATTTCGGCTTTGATGAAAAGTTAGTTGGCATGGAGACTCGAGTAAAGGATGTTGTTTCATCTTTAAAACCTGGTACTGATGAAGTTCGCATTATAGGGATCAAGGGCATGGGAGGGGCTGGGAAGACAACTTTGGCAAGAGCTATTTTTGATCATCTATCTGCTGATTTTGAAGCTAAAAGTTTTGTTGGGAATGTGAGAGAAGTTTCAAAAACCTCTGATGGTTTGAGGAATTTACAAGAAAAAGTCCTTTCAAAAGTGCTAAATGAACAAGTCACTCTAGATAGCGTTGATGATGGGAAAAACATGATGAAAAGGAGGATGTGCGGTAAAAAGGTTCTTCTTGTTCTAGATGATGTGGATCACATAGACCAACTTGAGGCGTTAGCAAGTGGACCTAACTGGTTTAAGCCGGGAAGTAGAATTATCATTACAACAAGAAATGAGCAAGTGTTGGTAGCACACAAAGTGCATTTGATTCGTAATATCAATCTCTTATCAGATAAGGAAGCAATTTGTCTCCTCAGTAGATATGCATTTGGAAGGGAGATTCCATCTCAAGAATACGAAGACCTATCACGAAAAGTTGTACGCTATGCTGCTGGTCTTCCCTTGACACTCAAAGTCTTGGGTTCATTGCTCTGTGGTAACGATAAGGATGAATGGGTAGATGCCATAGAAAGACTAAAAAAAATTCCCTTAAAGGAGACTCTAAAACAGCTTGAATTAAGCTATATCAGTCTCGAGGATGATTATAAGGAAATGTTTCTAGACATTGCATGCATATTGAAAGGCAAGGAGAAAGAAGATGCAATCAGAATTCTTGAATGCTGTGGATTTCATGCTAGTTGTGGTTTAAAAGTTCTTGAGCAGAGATCTCTCATAACTATTTCTCGTGACGAATATGGTTGTCTTGTCTTGGGCATGCATGACCATATAGAAGAAATGGGAAAGAACATTGTTCGTCGTGAGCACCCCGATGAGCCTAACAAACATAGCCGACTGTGGATTAGAGAGGAAATTGAAGATATATTGGCTAATGACAAGGTAAAAATTAGTTTACTTGTAAGGTGGAGAAAACTAATGCATTTTCATTTGTTCTGACTTGTGACACTGTTTTTGTTTTTGGATTGCAGGGTACTGAAGAAACAAGATGTCTAAAACTTAATAATTCAAGAGTAAATGCGAGAATTGTTATGAAAGGTCTTGGAAAAATGAAGAATCTTCGATATCTTGATGTGGATTTTTTATATTGTGATGACTATGATACTGGAACAAGATGTCTAAAACTTAACAAGTCAAGATGTCTTAATGATACCAGGCAATACTTTCCAAATTCTTTGAAATATCTAAGATGTTGGTATTACCCTTTCTTGTATTTACCCAAAACATTTGAAGCAAACAATCTTATTGGACTTGAAATGTTGTATAGCGAAAGAATGGTACAACTTTGGAAAGGGAGAAAAAAAAAGGTAGAATAATTGTTGAATGGGTTGTTTTGCATAATTTGTAATAATTCTATTATAGTAATTTATTGGTTTGTTAATAGGCTAATATAAATCTATTTTCTTGTTTTCGTTGGCAGGTTCTTACAAATCTCAAATTTCTTTCTCACTCTTGGTCAAATTTGACGACCTTTGACTTTGGGATGACTCCGAATCTCGAGACGTTATCTCTCTTTGGTTCTGAAAAATTAAAAGAACTTTACATGCCTGTTAGCTGTCGAAAGCTCAACTCTCTCTCTATCAGTTTCTCAAAGTTAAGAACCTTCAACCTTGGGTTGACTCCAAATCTTGAGACGTTGCATCTTTATAAGTGTTATGATTTTGAAGAACTTCACGTGTCTTCAGCATGTCCAACTCTCAGAATCCTCAACCTTCGTAAATCAAGGTTGAGGAGCCTTGACCTTGAGCTGATTCCAAATCTTGAGAAGTTATATCTTGCAGAATGTCGTGAGTTGGTAGAAATTAACGATCCCATCGGATGTCTGAAAAAACTTGTTCACTTAAACTTAAGTGGTTGTGCTCTTCTTGAGAAGCTACCTGAAGATATTGAGGTTCTTCAGCTGTATGATTTTCCTTCAGAGATAAAGACTACAACCTCTCCCATTTGGTGAGTAAATAATAGGCACTCTTTGTTTTCTAAATTCATTTTTCTCTCTTGTTCTAATATCGAATTTGATATGGCCGACATATATTATACTCGTATATGAACAAAATAAGTAAATTTTTAAAAAGAAAAAATAAAGTAAATTACATGAATGGTCCTTATAGTTTATACAAAATTACATATTTGGTTTCTGGAAATATCAATATTTACATGAGTGGTCTCTATTTTAAAACTTGTTACACTTTTGGTCCCTTATTGTGTTAAAGATGTAAGAGTTTCAAAACGATGCTAGACGGTACATAGATAAGTATAGATTTTATTAGGTGTGTAACGCTCTAACGCTCGTACCTGTTTTTCATAAACTCTCCATTTTGTCAATTGCATTTTATTTTCATACTAATGGCGCAATTCGATATAAGCTAAAGTAGTTTCTTGGTTTTCCAGGTTAAAAGATCTAAAAAAGGTCCATGAGAGCATGAGGCAACACTAAAACATAAACTCAAGATCAAGTTGAGGTCACACTAGGTGCAAATGCAAAGACGATGGGCCAGTTTCTTTACCCACCAAGAAGAGAATCTACTGTGTGTTGAAATCCCCTCATGTTCACAAAGACACGAGATTGCATTTTGAGATAAGGACGCATCAAAGGTTCATTTATATCCTCCTATGCACCCAACTGCACAAACCATTGACTCTTTGATGCAGCTTGAGGTTGATCTACCTGCCAGTTTCGATGGATGTCGAGGTTAAGCTTTAGAAATGTATTTCAAGTCCTTGTTTTGTTACTTGTATCATGGTTGATTAAAGGAATGGTGTTCAGTAAAATATTTTGTAATGTCATAACCTTGAAATGATGCTTGAAATCATGGTTCTGCTAGTCACAAATGATTTTGATTATTGTTTGCAATTGAAACATGATCATGCCTTTGCATTATATTCTTATAGGACACTACATTTTATGTAAACTAGAGTCAACAAACAAAAAGTATGATTTTATTTAAGAAAAATGGTAACAACGGCCATCACAGCCATCAAGATACTGAGATATGCATTATTTTTACTTGTACATTTAATAATAACCACACACCTTTCAATATAACTTCTCTCAACCAACTACCGGTACATAAAACTATTTTTGTTCATAACGACCATGTTCTTATAGCAAAAGATAAAATATAAAAGGTTTGCATTGTACAATACTTTTCTATCACTCTGAAGAGGACGAGTAGTCATTGCATTCACAAACATTCCGCCAAGCATACCTTTTCAAAAGGTCGACCCGGCTAGAACTAATCAGTTTATGAACTATTCCGCACATATAACAAACAAGTTATTACAACTTAACAGAATTCCAGACTCGGTCACTTCTACTCGCGAATCACTATAAAAATCCAACAAAATTATTAATTTCATGGTCACATGACTTCCATTGTAACTTAAAACCGCAAAAAGTCCAGCAACTGCTATATTGGTTCTGCTCTAACATGACCAGGCTCTAAATATTATCAAAGACAACAAACTAAGCTTTGCAAGTCCAAGTCCAGAATGGTGATGATTTAAATATTTCAAGTAAGATCCCAAACGTGAAACAAAATATTTGCCACGACACATTCGAGTTGTTTCCATAAATAGTGATCTGTCAAATCAAAAACCGTCTAACGTTTGACCCATTGGAAGCTCTTTCTTGCTTTCGCCTTACCAGGTTTCTTCCGCTCCACAATTCTCGAGTCTCTTGTCAAGAAACCAGCTGCCAAAAACACAAATTACATGTTATGATACAAGTTCAGATATCAATGAGCTACATAACTTCTCCAACTGGAACTTTGGCCATAGAATGAAAGAATAACCTCCAAATGTGACCTAACGAGTAGGACTACGGATAAAATGAAAACATCGAAAAGAAAAAAGCAAACAGGTCAGATGGTTGAACGGGTCAAAAGTCACTAAAGTGCAACTTTTATTGGATAAAACCTACTAAACCAATCTTTATTTACATAATCAGTTGCGGGTCCAAATGGGATGGGGTGGTGGATCTGGCATGGAACAATATAGTGAAAAGAAATATACAATACATGTAAGATCCTCATACAATCCAATCACACGTTACTGTAACAATGCCTTTGGCCAGGTGTAATAAAAAAATCGGCTTATATCTAGATTCTTTCCATAGAGAAGCATTATTGTTTCTGTAAACTCCATTTATTAGTACCATGTGACAAATATGACATGTGCAACTGTCATGATTTTTCCCCTATAAAGTACACCATGTCAACTTTTTGACAAATATCCTTAATTCTTTGTAACATGTATGATCCCTGTTTTGAGTCTGGAGGTGGCAAATTATGCCCTTTTGCCTAATATGGGTCATTATCTCACATTTTCTAGAGTTGGTTAGAATTAAAACAGGTCAGACGAATAGTGCATGGTGTATTTTTGGAGACCTAAACGTTGTTAGAGGAGCCGAAGAGAGGATGAACTCTCAAGTGAATAACAAAGAAGCAAATGACTTTAATGGATTTATTAATGAGGCGAAGCTTGTCGAGATACCAATAGGGGGAAGGAAATATACTAGAGTTAGCGATGATGGAGTGAAATTTAGCAAGCTTGACCGATTTTTAATTAATGAGGAATTTTACAATTTATGGGGGAATATCTCGGTAGTTGCTTTGGACCGAAAAATCTCGGACCATTGTCCCATAGTTCTAAAGGACGTTGATTTGGATTTCGGACCAAGGCCGTTCCGGGCTTTCGACATATGGTTAGAGGAAATGGACATTGAGCAAGTGGTAGAAGAGGCGTGGAGAATTGAAGTAAGGAGTAGACGACCGGATTGTCGTTTTCGAGATAAACTTAAAAATGTGAAAGGGGCGCTAAAAAAATGAAGTAAAGATAGGTTCGGTGCAATTAATGAAAATATAGAATTTTTCAAGAAAGAGGCAATGAGGTGGGAGCTAGAAGCGGAAAAAAGAATCTTGAGCGACAATGATCGAGCGACTTGGATGGAGGCGAGAAAGGAATGGTTAGATAAGGAAAACGAATATAGGTGTATGCTTCGACAAAAGTCAAGAATAAAGTGGGATGCGGAAGGTGATGAAAACTCGAAATTCTTTCATTCTTTTATAAAACGAAAGAATAATAAGAGTAATATTAGGGGCTTGATGGTCAACGGGCTTCGGAGTGAGGAGCCATCGACGATAAAAGCTGAGATTGTAAGACATTATAAGAATTTATTTTCTGAAGGTGTATTAATTCGACCAATATTTTGTTGTGACCGTATTGAGAAGATAACAATGGACGATGCTACAACATTGGAAAAGGAGTTTACGGAGGGAGAAATCTTGGACGCAATTCGGGGATGTGGGGGAGATAAAGCACCAGGACCGGACGGTTTTAATTTTAATTATATCATGAAGTTTTTTAATATCTTGAAACCGGAGTTGGTTAATGCGGTTAAGTGGTTCGGGGAATCAATGGAAATATCGAAAGGGTGTAATGCATCATTCGTGACCTTAATTCCAAAAGTTGCAGATCCTGTTGGTCTTGAGGATTTCCGTCCCATAAGTCTTATAGGTTGCTATTACAAGATCATTGCGAAGGTTTGGCAGAAAGAATTAAAAGGGTTGTGGGAAACGTTGTTGGCGACGTTCAAAATGCTTTTATTAAAGGAAGATTCATTCTTGATGGTGTCTTAATAGCAAATGAAACGGTTCAATTTATGAAGAAAAATAAAACTAAAGGATTAATCTTCAAGGTCGATTTCGAGAAAGCTTATGATAGTTTGAATTGGAGATTCCTTTTTGATATAATGAGAAAAATGGGTTTTGGTACTAAATGGTGTAAATGGGTGGAATGTTGTCTAAAATCATCTACGATGTCAATTCTAGTCAACGAATCTCCAACTGAAGAGTTTAGATTGGAACGGGGGGGTTAGACAAGGTGACCCTCTTTCCCCTTTTTTATTTATTCTAGCAGCAGAAGGGTTAAATGCAATTGTCAATGAAGCGGTGGAAAAAGGGATTTTTAGGGGTGTTAAAATAGGGAGGAATAATGTGGTGGTGTCCCATCTTCAATATGCGGATGATACGATTTTTTTTGGGGAATGGAATAGAGACAATGCAAAATCTTTAATGTGCATTCTTAAGTGCTTTGAAGAAGTATCGGGGCTTCGGGTGAACTATAATAAAAGTAAGTTACACGGAGTTGGAGCTAGTGAGTCGGAATTGAGGGACATGGCTGATGTGGAATTGGAGACTTCCCATTTACTTACTTAGGGCTGCCAATTGGTGAAAATATGAGGAAAATAGGTGCTTGGAATGGTGTGGTCGAGGAATTCAAAAAGCGGTTGACCGAATGGAAAGCTAAAACGATGTCGTTCGGGGGGCGATTAACATTGGTTAAGTCGGTTCTAGGAAGCTTACCTTTGTATTTCTTTTCGATGTTTCGTGTGCCTTTGAGTGTGATTAAACAACTAGAGAGTGAGAAAAAATTTCTTTTGGGGAGGGGTGGGGGAATGCAAAAAATTAGCATGGGTCAAATGGGATACGTTACTAGCCTCACATGGGGAAGGGGGGTTAAATATTGGGTCATTACGGGGGAAAAATTTAGCTCTGTTGGGAAAATGGTGGCGGAGATTCAAAAGGGAAGGGGGGGGGGTTCATTATGGGTTAGGGTCATTAAAACTATCCATGGGGAGAGTGGTGGTCTTGGTGACGTTAGGGGGGTGAGGGGTTCGAATGGGAAGGAAGGGGGTGGGGTGTGGCGTGATATCATAGGGGTAGGGGAGGAGTTGGAGGGGTTAGGGTTAGATTTTGTTTCTTCGTTCGTTGGGGAGGTGGGGGAATGGTTGTGACATTAGATTTTGGATTGATAGATGGGTGGGCGAGGTTAGGTTATGTGATAGATTTACGAGATTTTATCACTTAGATAGGCGAAAGGAGGGTAGGGTGGCGGATAAAGGCAAATGGGTAGATAGTGTTTGGGTTTGGGAATGGGAATGGGTTAGAAATCTTAGAGGGAGGGTATGCAAGGATTTTGACAAATTACAAGTTTTATTGCAAAACGTTGCTATCAAGTTCGATTGTAGGGATCGTTGGAGGTGGGCGTGTCAAGAGAGGGGTGACTTCACGGTTAGAGAGCTAACTAAGTTGGTTGAAGAAAAGACTCTAAATGTGGTTAGTGGGAGCGAGGCGACGATGTGGAACAAATTGGTTCCAAAAAAAGTTAATATTTTCGTGTGGAGGGCTTTAAAAGGTAGGCTTCCGGTTCGTGAGGAATTAGACAAGAGGGGCATTGATTTGGATTCCGTTTTATGCCCTTCTTGTGGCGACATGGTGGAATCGTGTTCTCATTGTTTGGTCATGTGTAATTTCGCGATGAGCGTGTGGGAAAAAATATATAGTTGGTGGAAGATTGGGAATGTTAATGCGTTTTCCATTGAAGAGTTTTTCGCCTCTAATGGAAACACTAACATCACTAATCATTCACCTAAAGTGTGGCAAGCGGTTATTTGGACATCCGGGTACTTCATTTTTAAAGAAAGGAATTCACGTGTGTTTAAAGGTAAAGCTTCAAGTTTAATTAAAATAGTTCAAGACATTCAACTTAAAAGTTTCGAGTGGATTGAGAGAAGGTCCGGAAAGAAAAGCAAGATCAATTGGCAACAATGGCTTTTTGATCCGGCTAAATGTCGAATCTGTTGAGGGCTGCAGCCTTAACTGTTCTGTGATCTTACTGTTGGGACTGGAATTGATATGCTGGTTAAGGGTGTTTGGCACAGGCTGGCAAATGTTATGCAGGTTTTAAGGGTGTTTGGCACAGTGAGCTTTGAAAGTCTGCAATATATCTGCTATTAATTGATGGTCTGCTCTTTCATGTTGCCTTCTTTTATATTGTGTTGATTGGCCTTATAAGAGTGGGTCCGATTTAGCTTTAGACAATTTAGATAGTGGGACTGTCATGGTTTTTCATTTGTGTTTTTGCTTGTTATATGTTGCTAGTTTATATTTTGTTCTCTTTGTAATTTTGTTTTTTTCATGGGTCCACTATACTTAATCAACTTGTTAATATAGTGGATGCCTTTGTTTGTATTTGGTTTTGTTGGTTGGAATAGATTGCCTTTCATAAAAAAAAAAAAAAAAAAAAAAAAAAAAAAAAAAAAAAAGCAGGTCAGACGCTTTTTCAACTGTTAAAACCTCCTAAATTGATTTATTAAAAGACTTGGACTATAATTTTAACATAATGATAGTAGCTACAATCTTACCTAATACATTGATTATCTATGAAACTGGAAAACGACAAAATAACCGTTGACTGGTCGATCCAGCTCTGTCTGGAACAGTTAAAAATGACACATTTTTGACCTGTTACACAACCCACCTAAACTGTTCATTTGCCATCTCTACAGAATCCCCCTTCAAATATTATTATATGAAAAGATAAAGAAAGATGAAATCACCCGGCGTCCCCCACACAAACAAACAAACGATCACCTATAAGACAAAGAGCTTGACTAGTACTAGACTAGGCCCAAATAATCTCATATATCAAAATATCCATGTTGTTTTAAAGAGGTTACTAACTAATATCATACCAAGTGATCCTTCCATCTCATCGAAATTGTAATGATCAACTTTTGAAAGCACAAGTGACTCATTTGTTAAGCAACTATAAAAACAAACTAAAGGACCCGTGTGGACTTTTATCAATAACTGAGAGTTTCAAGCATATGAAAAAGAATGAAGGGTAAATAAAAGCTATAGTTACCTTCTTTCAGCGGAGGACGGAACTGATCTGGTGCCCAGTTTTGCAGTGCCCTACTCATACCAAGACGAATTGCGCCTATTTGACCTGTTTCATGCAATTATGAAGTTTAGATTGGTGTTCCCAAACAAATTTAAGAACCAAAAATAATAATTCCATGCATAATCAACCGAACTGTAGTCAAGTTGGAGATAATATTAGTGGAATTTGCAAAAAGAAAAAAAAGTGACATAAGATACAATATTTGCCGATATGAGATTATTGAGACAGAAGGTTTGCCGAGAACATTAAAATCGAGTAACAACTAACATCATAAACAATGTAAATTTAATGCTTCAAACCTGATACACCGCCGCCTTTGACGGTACAATTAACATCCAGAAGACCCAATGTTTTTGTCTCAGTGAGAGGACGAAGAAGAGCAGCTCGTTGATCAAGCATCGGGAAATAGACATCAAACTGGTTGTCACTTATGAGAAATTTACCCTCACCAGGTTCAATCCAGACACGGGCAATACTACATTTCCTTTTTCCAGTCCCATAAGCCCTACCCTGACTATCAACTTGTCTAAAGCGTGCATTGGCAATTTCCTCTTGCTTCTGCCGCTCTATGTCAGCTCTTGTGGACTTACGGGTGTTCTTTTCATAACGCATATCCTCAATTGTGCTTAGTGGGGGCAATCCTGGAACATCTTCTAAGTCCTTGAGGGCCATTAAACTGTCAAGCATGTCGTCTGTAATTCCCGAGGCAGCAATTAAGTCGCCAAAAGCATGATCTGGGCCTGAGGTCAAGCATTATGATTAAACATCTTTCATGAGAGTATGCACCATATATAGACAATAGTTAAAGAGCATTATACTGCAACAGCATAAAAAACTCTATAGAGCTAGCCTCCAAATATAATATTACACAGCCTACTATAAGTACAAGAATCTGAGCTCACTATTTAATCAATACGAAATTCATTAATCCTAAGTTATGATTCCTTTAATTGAACATATAAGCAAAAAAAAATGCTTTCAGCAAAAGAAGATTGGCGAAAGAGGAGTTAGCATACAGCTTAGTTGGCATCTATGTGCAGAAGAACAAATTGATAGTATTAACATACTAGGTAAAGGTATTCTAGTGTCATATTATTTATCCCAGTTTGCAACCAAAAATAGTTGACAAACTCAGATATTGAATAGAAAGTTTAGTAAACAGTAATAAACTTTGGCCTCTCATTAAGTAAGACTTTGGTGCGCGACCATGTTTCCAAGATGGAAACTATTAGATGTCTGTGCTTATATTTTAGCTGTAGCAACTAGGAATATGTATAGCTCAGTTTGAGCTGTTGAACGTAGTAAGCCAGCCCAGAACCTGACCAACCATATAGAAACACGTGATGTATGGTTCACTTATTTTTCTTTCAGTGCTTAAGAAAAGGTCCTTGGCTATTTGCTAATGCATTAATATCACGAGACTGACAATACCATTAATTTTAGGCATTATCCATTTGGATGTTACCTAAAACTTACTTGTTTACTTTACCAAAAAAAACTGTTTAGTATTTTGCATTCCAAATCTTAATTATGGTAAGCCGGCAAAGTTAGAACTCTTAACTTTTAGAGCCATTATAAACTAAGAGATATGAGTAATGGTCAAAGAAGCAAGAAGTGAACTTAGATGTTCTTACATGTTGACAGCCGCACAGTAGATCAAAAAATCGGTGTATGGCACAGGTGGGATCAAAAAAACTTTAAATCAGCACACAAATAAACCAAACCGGTACCTAAACGTCAAATTTTATGTGTTATGTGCATGGTTTTCTGTATATTTAAAAATAGGTTATGATGGTGTAACCAAAACTTGACACCCATTCATATAAGGTTTTCATTACGGCATATGGATACCTACATACATAGATACATCTGCTGGCGTGCATATGTTCCTTGTTTGATACAAGAAAGTTCCCCTAAAAAACCATACATACCAGGTCAACTTCCCCCGTGTGCATGACCCCTGCTGCTGCCCCAAAAAGCAGTGGGTATGACAGTCTAGAGGGCCCTATTATCTTTGCATTACAAGTCTCTCTTACATTGAATGCACACATCTTAAGGACCCTTACACTACGCCCACCATTCATTTGACATTAGAAACGAAATATTTGACAGAAGGCAATGTAGTAACTAAACACCATTAACATCACATGGTCCGGGTTTCCCTGCAAATGTGGGCTTTTGGAGAAATAGGTCTAGGGTTCAATCCCAACTCTTGGCTAAAGGTCATTGAAATAGGTGCTCATAGCCTGGGATTAGGTCTGTGGGAAAGGACCAGTCAGCACCCAAAAGAGGTACATGGTGTCAGGGTTTATCCGCTGATTTAAACTTTTTGGGGGAATATCATGTGGTCCTTCATATTAGTAGTAACTAACGATATCCAATCAATACTTAAACATCAACCACAAGTAATCAACAATCATGTTGTACTTACATGATTGTTACATTATGTGGAGTAGCCAATTTTTCTTATCCTGTAATCATGTGGGACAGGGATTGTTACATTAATCTTTTATTTTGTTAAACAAGCTCCACAGCCAATCATTCTACGTACCAAACTCGCATAAATTAAACCTAAACTGCATTAAGACAAATCACTCCTAGTACTATTCTATGACAGTAATGTTAGGCTAAAACACTCAAATTTCTTATCCTATACAAATGTGGGACAGATAATGTTTCGTAAGGTCCAAAGACAAATTAAAGCAAAACTAAGTTATGGAGATGGGTTACCATTAAGTAGATGAGATAAAGATTTGGCTTCTTGATCCAATAATAAAGTTTCTTCTTCTTCCTCCAAGGTTACAACTTTTTCTCATCTCGTACCGAACACATGGCGAAAACCCCATTATTATTATTATTATTATTATTATTATTATTATCAGCATTATTTCCACCTCCTGCTAAAAAAATCCCAATACTTGCTGACGTCATCATAATCTTGATTTTTAACATCACCAAATAAAAATTTGATACTTTGTTCTCCTAATGATGAAGAAATATCCCATGATGATGATTTGTTGCTTTCACTATTTGAGAAATAACCATGTCCCTAATTAACAGGGTTTTGACTTTTGAGATTGAGATGATGATGATGATGATGATGATAATGAAATTTGCGGACTGAAATTGTGGACTCCTCTTCGAACCCCCTTTTCTTTTAACATTTTGTGGACCATTTTAAAACTATTTAAACCTCTTGCTCCCTTTTGAACCTATTGCCAGATCTAAAAAGGACCATCCATCTTTCTACTGCCTTTCTAGTTTCCACCCACAATGGACTAATAAAACGTCATTAGGATGAAATGTAAAGATGACATTCTCGTAAGACGAAAAGATTTTTAAAAATTAAAGATTTGGACAATATATTAAAAAAAAAAAAAAAAAAAAAAAAAAAAAAAAAAAAAAAAATTGTGGCGTTAGATCCCTGTTCAAAAGATAGAAAATGCATTTTTTATTTTGTGTGATTGTGTCTTGTGTGGGAATATGTGTTAGAGTATTTTTTAAATAAAAAAAAATTGAACAATTTGAGAGAAAGAGATCGAATGTGTTGCAAAGATTAAAAGAAAGTTAAAAAAAAAAATGTTTAGAGCTGGGGGTATCATGACTCAAGTCATTTTATTCAAACCAACCAATTTTTCATTTATTCAAATAAATTTACAAATTACAATACAAAACTTAAATAAGACATAAAAAAAAAATAAAAAAAAAAAAAAAAAAAAAAAAAAACTATGATAACTAATTGTTATGTCTTTTTGCCACATCATTAACTTGCAACTAGTTTATGATATAGATACTCATGTTTAACAACAACATTCTAGAAAAACATTCGCCAATTTGCAAATTACTATAAAAAACTTTGCTATTTTCTGAAAATTTTAAAATATGGAGAATTAAATACATCTCCTATAAAAAGAGTTACTAATTACATATTTCCCCATTCAAACATTATAATTACAAATATACCCTATTTAATACATTTAGTTCTCATATATATCCATTTCATGTGTTTATGAAGATGATGATTTGTTGTTTACACTTTTTGAGAAATAACGATGACATTTTATGATGATTCTGCTACCTGGATTCTGGTTTTGAGATAGAGATTGAGATGCTGATGATAATGAATTTTGCGGACTGAAATTGTGGATTCCTCTTCGAACCCCATGAAAACCCCAATTTTTAACCTTTTGTGGACCTTTTTAAAACTATTTGAACCTCTTGACCCCTTTTGAACCTATTGCCAAACCTAAAAAAGGACCGTCCATCTTTCCACCCCCTTCCTCCATCTTTTTGATCTTTGAACGATCAGGTCAACTCAGGTCGGATCTATTCAGGTTCGGATCAGCCAAATGTGAGTAAAAGGTACTAAAATAGCCTAATTGAACTAGTTTAAATAGATAATTTACACAAATTTATTATATATATATATATATATATATATATATATATATATATATATATATTCGATTCAATTGGGTCGACCATAACCCGAATTAGCCTAATATTTTCAACCCGATAGCCGACCCTATTTAGTATTCGGTTTGTGCTGACCCCAATAACCCGAATACAATTATTAACCAAAGTAACCTGACCCTATTTAGCTTCGGGTCCGGCTCATGTTTCAGGTCGGGTTGAGTTTTTTGACACTCATGGTTGCAAGAGTTGAAGGAAAGCTAAAGAAAAAGAAAAAAGACGCACAAAAAAATAATGTAGATGACTACATCTCACATTCATATTTTGTAACTACAAAATGAATGTTTTTGCATTCACTGCAACACACTGACAAAAAATATATTTTATAAATTGAGTCAAAAAATTTATGAATATTGTAACACCCTAACCCAAAAAGGGCTAAAGTGTAACATTACGGGGTCAAATCAGAACATAAGCAAGCGGAATACATTAAATAATACAAGGGTTACAAAGCAAATCTAATAAATGATAATGTGCTAGAACTAATCGTAACAGCTTCCAAACTAATTACAAACTAAGAACCAAAATACGAATCTCTAAGTCTATCTCTAATCCATGGGGAACTATCAACGTTTAGTCCACTAAAAGCTTCTAAGTACTCTTCCCTCAAACCCAGCTTCCTTCTAAACAACCTACCGCAGGAAAAGAAATGCGGCTGAGCTTAAAAAGCCCAGTGAACAGATATAACAAACAAAAGCTAATAAAAAAGGGAAACGAAAGCTAATCCGAAATGAATCCAAGCAAACCTGTTGAGATGAATATCAACGAATATGGAACATATGATAGAATCAACAGAATATGATCAAAGGGAATACGTATAAGGAATATCAAATGAATCAAAGGAAAATGAAATGAATCATAAGTGTAAGCAAATGAACTAAGGAAAGCATAATTAATAACAATAAAGAAGTTAGAACAACAAGGATCACATATATAGTAGAAGTAACAAAAATGCCCAAGAATCATATACAAATTGTACATAGAGTAGCTAGCTCGATGTACCAAATGTGAAATGGAGTGTATTGCACACACATACCCATTCACCAAATTCAAAACGAAACAAAGTACCTAGGATGCATCCATACGTCCCCTGCAAAACAAATATATATGCACAAAGCTCTAGGCTAAGTAAACATATACAATAATAAATATAGGCCTGAATAGCTAGCTTAAAGGGAACGCTGTGGACTAAAACTCACCTCCACGGATAGTGTCAATACCACTGGTGCATCATAGCAGTGGTTCATGTCAAAGGTCCAAAACGATTCATATCATGAGGTTCAAATCAAATGTTCATAATAGCAAAATGTTTCATAGAAAAGGTTCAAAATTTGAAGTTAAATAATCAAAAGATATTAAAGAAAGTCATGAAAAATCTTAGAGAATAAATCGGATTAAGGACTTTAGAAAATTATTTAAAACCTATTTATCGTAAAAGTATTCCTTTAAAAACACATTTCATAAAAGTCATAAAACCTTCGTATAAAACTGACATCGTATCGTAATCACATAAATCATTTCAAAAATAGTTTTTCTCAAAAGTCATCAGGTTATATTTTTTTAAAAGGGTCTTCATACGAAATTATACTATCAAATGAACCAAGGATATCAGGCATATAAAGATTAGAAGACAAAAATCATAATAGTGGCAATGGAACGGATCATGAGTCATAAGAAACCTTACTGAAAGGCTAGAATATCTGTACCTTAAACCGCCAACGAAATATAGCATAAGAATAGGAAGTCACTCCCTTTTCAGCGACTCTACATGAATTAATGATCGACTTATTATTAATTTGCTTTAAATCAGATTACTCATTTTAGTCGGCTTTACATTTTTAGTAACTTGATCATTTTAAGTAACTTTCTATTTTTGGTTCCCGAATTAGTAATTTCCAACCTTAGTAAATAAATTTAGTAAGTTTAGCCAAATATGATTACAATTACCATTTAATATGTTTAAATGTTCAAAATGATTAATATTATAACTTAGGATTTAAATATAACCATTATAATAGTTTAAGGTCTAACATGTTAATATTACAAAGTTTAGGGTCAAATGTGTTAATTATATAAATATATAACCACATTTACTTTCATCATATTACAAGTATTTATCAACGGATTGCATGCATTCTCTTATATTAACGTAATACAAGTTCTTACTACATATTCTATGCTTCAGTACACCATTGTTTATATGTTTCTCATGGTTTGCGATATGGTAACCTTGGATCGACTAAGGGCTGCTAACCACGACCTCGAAACGGCTCGCGAGACATCACAAGCCACAACATATACCTCGTGACCCATAATAAACCCGCGACACCCTCTTTCCTTATTGTTTTGCGATACAGAAAACAAGATAGGAGACACTACGTTTTTATCTCTTTTTAGCTCGACAAGAATAGGTGAAAACATGAACTTTCTAATCGTTATTTTATGTGGTAAACGTCATGATTTTATATGATACGATTTATGATTTCATGTGACATGTTTCCATTACGTACATATATATTTCATGTTATACGGTTTAGAATAGATTATATATACACATATATGTCCAGTCAAATATTCATTTTACTAACTAAACAAAAAGGATTTGCATGGTTCGCATGTTTATTCATATCACATGTAGCATATCAAAAATAAATAGCACTACAGAACTTGTGTAATCGAACATTTAGTGTAATTAGCATATCACTGATTTCATTTGTTTAGTCATGCGCATCTTATAACGTTAGGTTATGTATTATATGTAATAAACACCATGTCGAGAGAACAAGAATGAAGGTAAGGATACCTTTGCATCGAATGCTACATGAACAAGAACCAAGAACTCGAGCCAGAAATCCTATTCGAACCAAACCAAAACCTTCGAATAAAAACCAAATGAATAACCCCGCGATCACACCAAATTATGGCGTCCACTCTCGCGATCACACCAAGCGTATAAATACCCACGAACCAGAACACCTGAAGCCTTGTACCTCCTTCTTCTTGGTCGAAATGGAGAGAATAAAGTGATGCCGCCACTTATGTTGTTGTCTAGGGTTTTATGTGTGTGTGTTTCTGGTGTTTGGTTCGTTTATTTTGACAGGTGGAACGAGGTAGGAATGCTGAATATTCTAAGTAGGGAAATTCGTATATGGAGTTTCGGAGTAAATAAGGAAAACCGTGTATTGAAATTAAGGTAGTCATATAATTGGTTTTAATAGGAAGATACGGGAGTATCTCATACTTGTGAGGATACACATCAATGTCTATTTATTTTATATTTTTTTTACCAACACACGTATAATGAGAAAAGTTCAATACGAAACTACATTTAGCTAAAGTACAAATTAAACGATCTCATCTATCCATTCCCTTTCATCCAACGTGTATATTAGTCATGATTTTTTTTTAAAAAAGGCGGAGGGGTATTTTTGTCAAATCACAATTTTTATTATACCACCTACATACAAACGCTCCCAAACCTCCCATTTCATTTCCCCCAAATTTCACACACACACACAAATGATCCCAAACCACCAAACCCTAACCACCGTCAAACCACTATCAAGCCACCGTCAAACCACTATCAAACCATTAAAATGGACTTACGATTGGAAATAGATCAATCTAAACGAACAACTGATTCGGAATCGGATCAATCTAAACGCACCACTGTTTCTGGTATATATATATTTTTGAATCAGTCATTATTGTGTATGTATTAGCTTATTTTGTGGTTGTATTAGCTTATTTTGTTGTTTAATGATTGTTTGGATTAGCTTAGGATTAGGTTACTTTTTGTGATGGAATCAGTGTTTGGTTTAGCTTATTTTGTGATGGAATCAGTGTATGTGAATTGTATCAAAAATTTTAAGGTTAGGTTGTATGAATCCCATGGGATTAACAATGAAACCCATGGGATTCAGTGGCTTATTTTTGATGCAATCAGTGGCTTATTTTTGTGATGGAATCTGTGTTTGGTTTAGCTTATATGAGTGATGGAATCAGTGTTTGGTTTAGCTTATTTTGTGCTGGAATCAGTGGCTTATTTTTGAAATGTTTAGTTGACTAAAAACTATATGTGAGTCTGTGAATTGTATCTTATTGCAAATGGTTATTAGGATTAAATGAGGTTTGGTTTTATGATCGGCATGATGGCGAGGCGTAAGATGTGTTTTATTAATGGTTAGGTGAGGGGCTAGCTATGTTTATGCAAAATGAAGATGAGATTCGCGATATTATGATTTTTAAGTAGTGAAATGTTAACGAGACGTCTGTGGTTATTTGTTTAGATAAGGGAATTTGGTAGAATTTGTCAATTGCATTGCTACTAGCTTGTTAGCTGAAATGGAGATTAGGAATTCTATGTTGCTTAGATGGTGTATGTTTAAGATTATTTTTCTGGTTTATGGGCTTATTAGCCCAAAAAATGTGCTTATTAGCTTTTCAGATGTTTAATAAGCCCATAATCGTGAGAAATAAGGTTAAACAAACACCCCTTTTGGCGATGGCCGGCTAGCTATGTTTATTTTGTTACAACCAATTTCTTTATGTAATATGAACAATCATATTTTGCAACAAACACCCCTTTTAGTGTACATGAGTGTTTTCGGACGTAAGAATGCATTGATGAAGTACTAGTTAGGTAGCTCGTTGATGTTGTTTGATTTAGTTATGCGTATGTGATTGTTTATGAGATATAATTTGGTCTTTGTTGTATTCTATCATTTTCTTACATTTTAATCTATCAGTGAAGTACTAATTAGTAAGTTGTATGACAAATAAAGTTGTTATATAACTAGTTTAGTGGTGCATTGTTGATTTTATTGTATCAGTTTGCTCTGTGCGGATGTGCTGTTGTTACCCGTTTATTATTTGTGGTTTAGTTGTTATATAACTAGTTTGCTCTGTGCGGATGTGCTGGTTTGGTTACTTTTTATAAAACCTCAACAGTTTAGCCATATGCTAAACTGTTTGTATCATTTTGAGCTGATTTATTGAGTTTGTTTTTTAATTGATATAGGTTTGGTTTTGAGCCCAACCCCATTGTCGCGATTTAATCCATATGAGGAAAAAATGAAAAAGAGATTAAAGAAGGATGCATCTAAGTCACCAAAACCAGCAGATGGCGATGTTGGTAAAATTATTGCTTGTGTAGTATCTGATTTATCAATTGAGAAAGATGCTGATGTTACTAAGGATTCTGATCTTGTGGTTGGGAGGGCGAGTGAGAAGGATGCTGGTGTTAAGTCGAGTGGTCTTGTGTATGAGAAACGGAGTGGTGATCGTAGAAAGCATAAAGCAGATGATAAGCAGGCTGCGGGTTCAGTTGAGGAGGCTGCGGGTTCACGTGAGAAGTCCGTGGGTTCATCAGATGTTGAGAAGGCTATGGGTTCCGCAGATGTTGAGAAGGCTGCGGGTTCAGTTGAGAAGGTTACAGCTAAGAAGGTTAAGAAGGCAAAGTTTGTTGTCTCTGACGTTTTTGACAAAAATTTGACGTTGAATATTAAGGGACCGTCGAAGGACAGGCAGGCTAAGGTTGATGTTATTAAGAAGAGTGTTAAGGTGACGGAGCCAGTTAAGTCGACTTCGAAGAAGAAGTCTCATAATGTAATATCAGAAGCTCCTGTTTTGACATCCAAGAAGTTGGTTCAGGATGAAACTCCAACTCCTCCAAAGAAACGGAAATTAGCATTACCAAAAGTTGATGGTAGTTCAAAGAAACAAAAGCTTAAGGTTCCGAAAGGTATAGATATGTCCCAAATCCATTAAAATTGTTTTTATTTCATCTCTATTGCTTTAAGTTTTTCTGTTTGAGTCTTTTATCTAATTTAATATTATGTTAAAAGTTATGGGATTGACAGTGAATCCCATGGGATTCACTGTGAATCCCATGGGATTTTCTAGTGAATCCCATGATATTTTAGTTATAGTAGTTGTAGTTGAGCTTATTTGATTCTCTGTACAATTGTTTGCTTGAACTAAGTTGTTGAGTTAGTTTAATATAATGATTCTACATTAGTTTTAATCCTTAGATCAGTAGTCAGAAGTCTAAATCTGCATTTAGTAGTTTTATATATAGCTTAAAAGGGTGTTTGGATCTGTGGAGGGTGTTTGTACAACTTTTATGCTGCTCAGAGTAGAATTATATTAGAAGTTTAATTGGTGAAAGTCAAATTGGCTTATCATTTCATTTTAGATGGCTACTCTCATAATCTGATCTTGCATTCATGTTGATTTGTTACAATTGGTGATTATGCATATGATTTTTGTGATTTAACATGTTCATTTTACATCTGGATTAGTCAAAGTTTTTATCTAAGTTTTTAGCAATTGAATTCAGAATTAGTCAAAGTTTAGTGATCATCAAATAGTCAACTGTCATAGCATTTGATAATCTGTAGGCTGCTGAATTGGAATCTCAGTATAGTAGACAAGATTTTGCCCCCATTGTTTCGAACTTTAGAGCTTATTAGGATAGCTAATTCTTGTCTGCAAGTTAGGGCATTTTATTTTGTTTGCTGAATTTTCTTATTAACTGCATTGGTTCATATTGGTTTGTGATCCCAGTTTACTTATTTGTTTTGAGTTTGTTTGATTGTACTCTAGCTTATTTTCAATCCTGATCCCATGGGATTAATAATGAATCCCATGGGATTCACTGTCAATCCCATGGGATTAATAATGAATCCCATGGGATTCACTGCCAATCCCATGGGATTCATTATGAATCCCATGGGATTCAATGTGAATCTCTTTGTAATCAAGTGGTTTTTTTTTTTTTTTATTTTTTTTTTTTTTATTTTTTTTTTTTATGGAGATGTTGCTGAAAAGAATATATCAAAGAGAAAGAGGGGAGATTCTTCCGTTTCTGTTAAAGAAGATAAGGGGAAGAAAGTGAAAGACGATTCTGAAGATATTGTACCTGACAATGTGATGAAGCAGCTGATGAACACTTTGTTGAAGAATTCAATGGTTAAAGTAGAAACTGGTGAGGAGAATGAATCGAAGCCGAATAAGAAAGGCAAGAAGAAAGAAAAGGTGTTGACAGAAGAAGAAAAACAACATCAAGATTATCTGAAAAAAATTCCCATTCTTCAGGCTAGGTCATCTCCTACTGCTCTTCATACTGCCATCCATGGCATAAAGAATGTTGATATTGAGAAGTTTTTGGAGGAGATAGGGTTTAGCTCATATTACAAGTTTGATATCAACAAAATTCCATCAAGGTTAGGTAGGTATGTTGTTGAAAATTTTGATGCTGAGACTTGCGAGTTGAGGTTGGAAGGTGAGAAGTGTATTCAGGCCACTGTTAACAAAGTTCATGAGCTGCTAGGTATTCCGATTGGCGGCGAGACTTTGTTATCTTTAGAAACGAGGCCAGTGGGAGATGATTTTGAAAAAGTTTGGGTTGGTCAGTTTGAATCAAAATCTGCTAAGCAAATAAGAGTGAACGATATTGCTAGCAAGTTGATTGAGTCTAAGGAAGTTGACTTCCTTTTTAAAGTCAACTTTCTTACCTTGTTTACGAATACAATGGGAATGGTTGCTGGATTGTAGGGGGAAATAAACTTTGATGTTGTTAAGCGTCTTCGTGAAGATACTGATATTCGTGGTATTGATTGGTGTGAGTACATCTTTCATTGTCTTAAAGTCAGTAGAAAACCGACCACTCTTCAAAACAAATACACGGGGCCATATACCTTTCTTGCTGTAAGTTTTAAACTATATGAAGTTTTAAATTGTTTTTATGTTTGTGTGACATATTTGTTGACATATTATGTTTATATCATGTTACTGTGAATCCCATGGGATTAAATGTGAATCCCATGGGATTCATACAAAATCCCATGGGATTCACTGTGAATCACATGGGATTAACTGTGACATAGTTGTATCTTTCTTACACTTTTTCGTTCCTTGTTTTTTTGTTTACAGATGTTGTATTTAGATTCCACTAAGTACAACAAGCTTTCTTATGTCCGCTCACGTCTGGCCATCAAATATTGGTCCCCTTTCTTAATGTCAAAAAGGGAGGAAATGGAATTAAAAGAAGAGGTTATAGGGACGTTAGATGTTTATGATGAATCTGGGCTTCCGGAGACGGAAGGTTTTGTTGCTGGTTGTTCTAGTAAGAGTTCTTACAAGGAGGTTTGTTTAATTCCTTGTTTTATTTTATTGTGATACTTCTTTATGTGTGAATCCCATGGGATTCATAAACAATCCCATGGGATTCACAGTTAATCCCATGGGATTCATACACAATCCCATGGGATTCACAGTTAATCCCATGGGATTCATACACAATCCCATGGGATTCACAATTAATCCCATGAGCTTACATGGGATTAACTGTGAATCCCATGGGATTGTGTATGAATCCCATGGGATTCAATGTACTTATCTCATTATGAATATTCCTGTTTGTTTTTTCTCCAGGAATTTTTAAAAAAAAAATTGAAGAAAAGTTATCTGTTATAAGCAATGAAAGAGTTGCCGTTGAAGAATTTTTTGTTATAGGCGGTTTAGACTTTCCTGCCGATCCAAAGCTCATTGAACTTCATCAAAGGTATGTTCAGATCCTCGAGGATCCTATCTCATTGAATGGTGAAGATCTTCATCGAGCTGATGATAATGGAGGTGTTGAGGGAGATGTTGATACTGTAACTGATAAACGCCTATCTGGTACCGATCCTTAATTCCGATAGGCTGTTGTGGTTCTCTTTTGTACTTGAAACTCATGGGATTTATGTAATAACTTTTTTAAATTTGTTAAATTTATAATTGTTGTAGTTTCCTTTTATTGGATCTCTTTCCGACGTTGGTTAATTTATTGGATCTGTTTCCCTTTTATTGGATCTCTTTTATTAAATCCTATGGGATTTATCTGTGAATCCCATGGGATTCATCTGTTAATTCCATGTGATTCATTTGTCAATCCCAGAAGTTTTGTTGCCTAATGTTCTAAGTGTAAACCTCATAAGTCTTGTTTTAGTTATTTCAACAGTGGTTGATCCATCTCAAATACAAGAAGAATGTGATGATGGTAATGGGGATGATAAAGATGCCGAGAAGCGAGATGATGCAGTTCCCGTGAATCAAGTTGCTGAATCTTTCTCTTTAACTCAATGGATCGAAAACAATTTAGAGCTGATTGAAGAGTGGTTTAATTGTGCAGCTGCTGAGTTTTATTATGTAATATTCTTGTATAATATTAGTGTTTTAATTTAATTTATTTATTTTTAATTATTTTTTTTTGTTTTATTCAGCTAAAGTCGGTCGCTGAAGGTACTGTGGAGCCAATGGGTGGCGATGTGAATCCAGGTGCCATTACTCCTCAAAATATGGCTACTCGTGCCTCCGATGTAAGTTTGAGTCCTGAAAAGCGTTTGGTGAAACCGTCTTCCTATTTGTTGTCTCCATATATGAACAAGAAGACAAAGGTTCAACTTAAACTAACTAGGCCGGAATTCGTTCTTGGGAATAGTGTTTTCGCGATGCAGGGTGAAAAAATGTAAGTTTGTGTTTTTTATATAAGTTTCATTTTTATCTGATTCAATGTGAGGGATTGACAGTGAATCTGATGGGATTCACATGAATCCCATGGGATTCACATGAATCCCATGGGATTCATTTGTAAATCCCATGGGATTGTATGTGAATCCCATGGGATTTACAATTATATGATATGATTCTTAAATGATTTTTTTTTCTTATATAGTGAACCAGTTTTTGAAACACATTCTGGGGAGCCATATTCACTTTGTTTGAATATGGAGACATTAGCACCCGGTTTGGAGGTTGATGCTAATGTAATTGATTGTTTAGCTGCAATTTTGAATCATGAAAATCGTTCTAGAGGCACTGGTTGTCCATCGCGACACTTTTTCCCAACTGGGTGTATTGTAAGTAATTATTTTTTTATTTTGCTTAGTAAACTGTTTTCAATTCATATCGTAACATGATATGTAAAATCGCATATACAGCCGATAACTATGTTTGATGGAACATTGGAGTCTGATGATGATAAATTTCAAGAATTTGAAAAAGAACTTTCGGCTCATTTTAAAGATGATGTTGGTGGCATATCTCTCAATGACATTGAATTGGTAAAATTATATTTTTTTGTTTTAATTTTTTATTTTTGTTTTTACTTTTTGTCATTTTTATTATGCTTTTTTGTTTTGTTTAAACAGACATTTTTTCTTATTCGCAAATCGGGCCATTTCTTTGTTGTTGTCTTCAGCCTTACTAAAAGGGTTATAACAATGACGATACTGGATAACAGCAATTGTGGTGCAACGTATGAGGAAAAGTATGAAGATTCATGTGAACTTCTTGTAAGTACTTTTATGATTTATTCTGAATCCCATAGGATTCATTCTGAATCCCATGGGATTGAAACATAATTATAGTTATTTATGCTCTCTTTTTTTAATAATTTTTATAGAAAACATTATTTGCCCGTCATCTGGAGTTGTATGGATTCAATAGACATGCTAGTATTCGTAATGTCAAGCCAAGAATCGCAAGCCTCAAGTGGAAGACCAAGAACAACTTCACGGATTGTGTTTTCGCTATGTTACAACTTCACAGATTGTGTTTTAATTTGTTGTATTTAATTTGGTAGATATGTTTTTAATTTGTTGTATAATGTGAATAAATTATTGTACTTTTAAGTAATGGATAATGTTTTGAAACCCGGTTCGACCCGGGTGGTTCAACTGGTTGAACCGTTCCGGTCGAAAAATGGGTCGATTTAAACCGGGTCAACTTGCTAGGTTGGGTAAAAAACGAGACAAATTGAACCGGGCCAACCCGCCGGGTTTGAATCGTCCCGGGTCAACCCAATTTATGTTTGAATTGGTTGTATTTAATTTGGTAGATATGCTTTAATTTGGTTGTACAATGTGAATAAATAATTGTACTTTTAAGTATTAGGGTTTTTTAATAAGAGTATTAATTATATTTCATTTTCTCTCTCATTTGACCATTGTTGAAAACTCAACATTTCACTTTTGAGCGTTTTTCTATTATATGTAGTAAAGATATGTCCGTGTTGTAATGATTTTAATGATCCGCTAAACAAAAAAGCCCAAATGTCCTAAATCCTCTTGGGCTGCTACAAATTACACCGCAGACAACCCATAAAACTAGCCCAAACAACCAAACACCAAAATATCAGAAAACCCGGTTCAATCTCTCTTTCATTATCTCACTGACACACCAACTTTTCACTTCACTTCTCTGGGTAACCTTCACTTCAGTCAGTCAGTCAGTCAGTCAAGCATTTCATCAAACACTTCCAACAAAACCCAAAAAACGAGTGTAAAACCCATTTAAAAAAAATGTCAATTTCAGCATCAACAATGTTCCCATTATGCAACTCCTCCTCATCTTTAACAACTAACTTTAGGCCTTTTTCTAGCTTTGGAACAGCTACCTGAGGTATAATCAAATTTCAATTTCTGAATTTGTAAAATTTTATTTGGGTTTAATTTTACTGGGATTGTGGGTGCTGATTCTGACTTTTTGTGTTGGTTTGGAGTCGTTACTGGGATTGATAATAGTCAACTTAATAATATATAGAATGCTTGAAAGTGAAGGGGACCCACTTTTAGATCCTGATGCTTTGAAATCGTTGAGCAGGCTTCTTTGACTAGCACAGGTAATAACTGCACTGCGTTATGCGTTTGATATTTATTATCTGTTGGTTGGTGCTGATGATGTACAATTTCCCATGTACAGGTCTACCGCCTTTAGTACTGCATCGGGTCCTTGAGATTTTGACTTACTTGGCTACAAATCATTCTTCTGTTGCTAATTTGTTGTTTTTCTTTGATTCTTCACTTGTTCTCACCCTGTTGGATCAGAAGGTGAAATTCCTATACTATTATTTATCAAACTCTTGAAGCTTACATCTTTTTTCATTCTTTTGGTTTTTAAGTGGTAAATTTGCTTAATGCCTGGTATCTGTTGAGTCAAAATAGTTAAAACTGCTAAAATGAAAGCGGGCCAAATTGGCTAGTAAATACTATTTTTGTGTGTTCTGATTATATTAAAAAAATCACTTTACTTTTGAATATTGCTATACTTGGATCAAATAATCCATTGAAGTATCCCGATGGTACTTTTCCTTGTATTGATAATTTTTGATTAAGTGATTCTGACATACAAAGTTATACAAGAAGTTTTTATTAGCGATTAGTGCATTACTACCTCTGATAGAAATGCATGCAGCATAAATAAGAAGTGGTGAAAATAGAACATTCATTGATCAAAAAGATTTGCTATATGATTGCCGACATTACTTTAATTCATAAATCGATCAAGAACAAGTATGCTGATTTCATGAATCGTGACAACTGAACAATTACTTCAACTTTTATAAAAATACTATATCAAAGAACACATTCTAGAGATGTTTAAGCATATTACTCGTGAAACAGTCGTTTTTCCTATTAGAAGTTCTTTTCAACTTTACCAACTGTCACAGAAACCATTTCTATCTATGTGGCTGCTTAAGCAACTAGCAAGGCACTATTTGTTGATATTCAGATGATTAATTTCTATTAAGACTAGAAAAGCAATATCTTAACTCCTAAAGTTGATGTTCGTCATCAGTTGAATGAGTCATTAGTCCTACTTTTTGACATTTCACAATATTCTGAAAACATAACTTTCACCAAAACATAAGCAAACATATCACTATAGAAAAAAAAAACAATTATGTGACAACTGGCAAAATAGGGAGCCATTTTATAAAACCCGCATTACATTTATATAATAAATATGGAATTTTTGGAAATTTATTGTGGCGAGATATTTTACAGACGTTGGTACTTGATTTTAATCGTACGATGTTTATGGGATTTAGTTACTTAATTATGGTTTGTTTCGTTTCGTTCGTGATGATTTATTGTGAGATCGTTATTTTTGGCACTACTTTGACTCCGGCACTAGGTTGACCTAACAATTTTAATTTCATTTTATTATTGGATCGGATATTATTATTTTGGAACGGGTTTGGTTTGAGAAAGATATTTGGTTATTTGAGTTTCGGGTTTGGTCCGCGTTATTTATCTCGGATTACCTCACCCACTCCCCTAATATCACAAGAATTATTATTATTGGTATTTTGTTTATCATTTTTGGGCCTTGGGGGCCGGTTGGTTCGTTTGGGTATAATCACCCTCCACGCCACACACACAAAACATACAAACACAACCAAATCACCATCTCTCTCTCTCTCCTTCATCCCCACATCTTATCACCCAAAACCCTAACACCATCGCCACCTTGTGCGGCCACCACAGCCGCCACCGCCTCTCCCCCATCTAATCTAACACCACCATCTTAACCCTTGTGTCCCGATCTATCTTTTGGTGTATTGCACGCGCTCTAAAACCTTCACTAACACCACGTACGAATTACCACATCTAATTTAACACCACCATTCTTGTTTCATCTTGTTGGGTTTTCTAAAGGAATCGAGTTTGGAGCCAATTTTTGAGGTGAGTGACCACGAGTCCGACTCGTGTGTCTCGATTTGATACCCAATCCGCGGGTATATGGTTTTCTTGGATGGGTTTTTGTGAGAATAAAGTGGGAAAAATGATTTTTGGTTGAGAAAAACGCGTTTGGTATCCGGGTGGATTGTTTTGGGGTTCGAATTTGAGGAAGGATTTCTTGTTGATGGATTCCTTGGTTGGATTGGTGCTCGGATTTGAGCGTAGCCGAGACCCTCGAGGTCTCGAAGTTTGTTTTTGGTGGCTATTGTGTCGAGCCGAGGCTATGGGGATCCTCCCCACTTCATCTTGTTGTTGTGGTTTGATTGTTGTCGAGACCCTAAGGGTCCGTTTGGTTTGGAATGGCTCGATGTGAGCAAGGCCGTGACCCCCTTGGGTCCGGTCGAATGAGTTGTTGTTTTCTTTTTATTTGGACCTTGTGGTCGTGTGGTTTTTGGCCGAACACCCCCTAGGGGCTGTTTTGGTTCGAGCAAGCTCAAAGAGCTAGCCGAGACTCTTTAGTCTCGGGTGTGGCTCCGTTTTATGTCTTGAACTTATGTTTGACCCGGGTTGACTTGGTAACTCAACCCGCCTATATTGGTTTCGGACAATATTGTTACTTGTGAGTATTTATTCGGGTAATGTTCACCTTTTGGACATTTGGTTTATTATCTTGGATATGTTGCGGTATCTTGTGATTATGAGTATATTTGGAGATGTGTTGACGAAAGTGGATTGGGGACCGATTGTGAGACGGTCATTAGATGACGGAGATAGGATTAGTCGGGTGCCGTAGTCGGACCCTCATGTTGTAGCACGTGGTATTGAGATTGATTTGGACGGAGTTGGTTATTATTGTGACTTGATTATATTGTTTGGACTTGGACTATGAGCCGAGGGTCATGACTCGGACATTGGACCAAATTCTATGACTCGATAAATCTTTAAAGGTTGACATTAAAAATAAAACTCGTAATAATATTATTAAGAATATAATCGTTTATATACATATATCGACGTGTTAAACGTACATATATATATATAAATGCGTATATTAATAATAAAACGATCACGAGTAAACGTATAATAATAAAGCGATAGTTATTACACTATGAAAATGGTGCAATAAATGTCGGAATATTATTATAACTAATAACCACATATTTAAAATGACGAACTTTACGTCGAATAACTAACAACTAAAAACGTGATTTTAATTATAAACTAGAAATTTATCGAGTTATACGAATTTTTGGGCCTTTAAAGTCCAAGTGGGCCTTATATTGTGACTTCGTGTTGTCACGGATATATGACGGTTAATATAAACATTTTATATATCGAATGGCTTATTCTAGATCGAGTTATTTGACGATATAAAATGGATATACTAATGGGCATCGTATCCCACGACGCCCATAGGCTGTGGTATATATTTTAGGGCAATGAATTACTATATGTCTCGTGGAATTTTGGCCGATTCGACAATATATATAGGGAATTCATTGGGCTACGACATATACCAAATAGAAATTTATGTGCAATGTGTTTTAGATTGGGTATAATTGTGGAACGATATATTACGTAAATAAATATGGGAGGTTACCAAATCGACGGATTTGATAAGCTTCGATAATTATTTAAATAATATATTGGGCTAACATTAGACCTGTAGTTGTCTTATTATCATTCTTTGTTGAGGCTTTTTGGTTTGTGCTGTGTCGACCCTACACCCGTATGGATACCAAACGTCGAATTTCAAATGAATTTGAAGTAAACTCGAGAAATGGATAATTTTGGAAAGTAAAATGAATTACGTTCGGGAATGGGTATATTTCATTTTGAGGAAATGATTTCTGAACGGGTTTAATATTGTTAGGAAGTGCCGAGTCAGTAGTCGCCGTTACGTGAGTTGCTTGAGATTTACTTACGTCTTTCTTCTATCATTTCTTTTGAGGATTTCTGGACTTGAGGTGAGTCATAGCCCCACTTTTTACTCTTGAACTATGTTTTCAATACTTGGGGTGAGAAACGTGCAAATGTTTTATGTGGACTATTATCGCTTTTTAATTTCAAAACTTGCTATGCTTATAGAACTAGGTAGAGCGAGGCCTAGACTAGATCTAGGTAAGCTATTGATTTGGTTGTTGTGCGAGGCCTAGTCCCCGAACTAGGTAAGCTATTGGATTGATTATAGAGCGAGGCCTAGACTTGAGCTAGGTAAGCTATTGATTGGATTGATTTGAGCTATAGCGTGCACCTATAGGGATGATTTGATTTGGTTGGATTATTTTGGTTGGATTATTTTGGTTGGATTATTTTTGTTGGATTATTTTGGTTGGATGATTGAGCCCTAGTCTAGCTAGCAAGCGTTTTGCGTACATGTCCACTATATTGAATTAAGAATCTAAACCTATGATCTCACCGGCGAAAGCTGACTTTTAGCACGTTTTCTCAGGTAATTAAGTGATGCTCTGCGGATGCTTGGGATTGGAGGCTTGGCATTTGGCACCGGTTATGGATCTATATTTCTAAAACTCTGATAACTATTGTGGACCTATATTTGTTTCTTTTGGGCCTGACTTTGGATGTTTTTGGGATAATGTAAACTTTAAAACCCCGCGTGGTTGTATTTTATCTTGTTTACTTTATCTCGTTCTTTTATGTCTTGTGTTTGGATACCAATCCCCGTAACACCCCGAAAGCTTGTTGAGTCTTCCGATGTACCAAATTTTGGGGGTGTTACAGATTGGTATCCGAGCCAAGGTTATAGAGAACTAGGTAAATAGACACCTAAACTATAACCGATTTTTATAGAAAACGATCCCCGACCATTGCCCGCCAGCCCGCCAAGCCGAAGCATCATTGTTTGTTATTGAGGTATTATGAGATATTTGAGATGATTAGAGATTTGAGATTTCTTGAGATGATTTGAGGATTTGAGGTTTATTGATTTGGTGATATGATGCGTTTTTGAGGAATTATATGTGTTTTGAGGAATTATATGGCTTAATTGTTTTGAGAATGGTTTTAGTAATGCGATATTTAAATCTTTCTTGATTTTATACGATTTGGAATTATATGATGATTTTGGATATGGTATTATGAGTTCACGGTTTAGTTGTTTTGAAACACTTACACCTACCCTACGCCGTTGTCACAGACTATGGCCTCTCATACGCCTGATGTCGTTGAGGATATTCTTACTACACCGGTATTGCCAGCACGGTTCACCATGGCCACTGATGATCCTTACCAGGTTGCCATGCATTCAGCTACTATGACACTGACAGGTTCTACTTCAGCACCATCTGCTGCATCTACGCAGGGACCCTCATCTTCTCTAGGGCTCTCTGGTACATCGAGGCAGCTTACTCTTCATCAGGCTTTGGCTCGCGTGGCACCTCGCTTTGCCCACCGAGCTACGGCACGCATGTCGGTACGCCCTACTTCATCACCTTTACAGATTGATGCCCACTCTCTTCTGTCTGAGGCGCCGCCCACATCATTGCGTCGTCGTCCTAGATCACCTACCCCTTCACCACATGGTTCACCTAGTAGGAGACGACGATTGATGATGTACTCTTCCGATGAGGAGGAGGAGGAGTACGAGGGTGAGGATGAGGCTGATGACCATGAGGAGGAGGATGACCCTCAGGAGGTTGAGCAGGGTGATGATGATGACCCTGAGGAGGAGGATGACCCTCAGGAGGATGAGGTGCCTGATGATGATGTGTTAGTACCACCAGCTCAGGCTGAGGAGCCTGATTCACCTGTGCACCCGATTGAGCCTGATTCACCTGATCATCTGTTTTTGTTTGAGTTGCCACCTGGTAGTCCCGCTGGGTCGGATGCATCTTCTGAGATTTCTGCTGAGCATGCAGAGTTGGGTGAGATTGGCAGGTTGTGGGCTCGGATTACTGAGCTTAGTGAGAGAGTTGCACGCGTATCCGATCGACTTGAGAGGGTTATTGGAGAGTTTTTAGCGGATTTGAGAGTTGACTTGACTGTCGTTGTGGGCAGGACTACTGAGTTGAGGAGAGTTTTGATGGAGGTTCATGAGCATATCGATAGTTTACAGCGAGGTTTTGTTACTGCTCGTGAGGCTGACCGCAAGCTATGGCAAAGGAATGCCGAGCTGGAGAAAGAGGTGGCTGACCTCAAGAGAGACCGAGACACCCATAGCGTTGAGCTAGGATCGTTATGGAGGGATCTTGATGGCTTGAGACAGGAGTTGAGTAGACTTCGCCAGCAGCGTGGCTAGTTGATTGGTTTATGTTGTCTTGTTGCTTTCTAAACCGAGGAGTGTTCGGTTAGAAAAGCTAGTTATCCTATATTTGATGTGTTTTTCGTTAATTACTCGTCTTGTTGGAACGATTACTATCTTTGTGTTTTTGGTAGTTGGGATGATGTTGGATCCTTCTTGTATGATCGATGGTTATTATGATATGGTATTATGTGGTTTGTGGGTATTATGGAAATTGAGTTTCCTATTCGTCTTATTGATGTTTTATGGTGTATTGTTGATTCTCTTTCCATGACTTAGCTTCGTTGATTAAATTCTTGTTGAGCATATGATAAGTCCTATTGGAGACTCACGAACTTGTATGATGTTTCAGATCAATGGCACCCCGAAGAAACCCTGTTAGAGCTACTAGAACTGGACCTGCAACGACTACCCCTAGTCGTCGAGGACGCCGTCCAGCTCGAAATGTTGAGACCACTACTCCTGATAACCTGGACACTACTAACCGCAACAACAGAAATCAAAATGTGGATGTTCAGGGAGACAATGATCACGTTCCACTTAATGCACCTACTGTGGATCAAGCAATGATCAATCAACTTGTGGAGCAACGAGTTGCTGAGCTACTAGCTGAGTCAAATCATTCCAACAATTCTGCTGGAACTTTTCCACCTGTTCGTGCTAATGGATGTCACTACAAGGAGTTTAAGATTTGTGGACCGATTGAGTTTGGTGGAACTGAAGGAGTGGTTTACTTGGTTAGGTGGATTGAGAAGACTGAGTCTGTGTTCAATGTCAGTGGTTGTGCGGAGAATGCGAAGGTAAAGTTTGCTTCTTTTACCTTCAAAGATGAAGCCTTAACTTGGTGGAACAATTACCGTAACTCGGTTGGGAGTGATACGGCTTATGCTATGACTTGGGAGCAATTTAAGTCTTTGCTGATTCAGACCTACTGCCCAAGGAATGAGATTAAGAAATTGGAGATTGAGTTCTGGAACCACAAGGTGAAAGGTACCGATATGGCAACTTACAATCGCCGCTATCGAGAGTTGGCCTTACTCTGTCCCGATATGGTTAGGACTGAGACCCAAAAGATCGAGAGGTATACCGATGGATTGCCGGTAGCTACAAGGAACGATGTGATTTCTGCTAAGCCTGCAAACATTCATGAGGCTATTACTATCGCTCAACAATTGATGGACTCTTTGGCATTGGAAGAAACTGAGAAAAATAAGAATGGAAAGAGAAAGAGGGACGATCACTCTAAGGGTAATGATCATCGAAACAAGCGACAACTAACTACTAGAGCTTATGCCATGGGAGATGGAGACAAGAAGAACTACAATGGAGATGCACCCAAATGTAACCGATGTTACAAGAATCATTCTGGTCGATGTACTATAATGTGCAAGAATTGCTCTAAGATGGGACATATAGCTAAGGATTGTAGAGCTCGACCTCTTGCTATGGTTCAAGCTACTCCGGAAACTATGAACAAGGCAAATGTTACTTGCTACGGATGTGGAAAGAAAGGACACTATCGGAATGAGTGTAGGGAATCATGGAACCGAGGAAATCAAGGGTCGGGTGGTAATGGGTACAACAATGGAAACCGTGGAGCTGGAGGAAACCGTGGACGACAAGATAATGGGGACCAACGTGTGGAAGCTGGAGTTGCTCATGGGAGAGTGTATGCACTCGGGAACGAGAGAGGAGAAGATCCGAACGTGGTTACTGGTACGTTCCTTCTCAATAATCGTTATGCTTCCATACTATTTGATACTGGTGCCGATAAGAGTTTTGTGTCCACTAAGTTTGCACCCTTACTTGAGAAACCCCCGATGGCCTTAGGAATTGGGTATGATGTAGAATTAGCCAATGGAAACATAGAAAGGATTAAGACTATCGTTCGTGGATGCACGTTAAACTTTCTGAACCGTCCTTTCAACATAGATCTTCTACCCGTCACATTAGGAAGTTTTGATGTCATTATTGGTATGGATTGGTTGTCGAAGTATCGTGCCCATATAATCTGCGATGAGAAGATCGTGCGTGTGCCTTACGGCAAGGAGATTCTGAACATACCAGGAGATAGAAAGGATTTGAGAGGCCCATCTAGATTAGCAGTTATATCTTGCACTAAGTTGCCGAAACTAATAGAAAAAGGAAGTTACCTTTTCTTAGCCCAAATTTCTGAGAAAGGAGAGAAGGAGAAGAAGGAAAGGTGCATTGGGGATGTACCTATAGTTCGTGATTTTTCGGACGTGTTTCCCGATGATTTGCCGGGAATTCCGCCTACTAGACAAGTGGAATTTCAGATTGAGTTAATACCTGGTGCTGCACCAGTAGCACGAGCGCCTTATCGTCTTGCACCGACTGAACTAGAAGAGTTGTCGAAACAATTAGCGGAGTTAGCCGAGAAGGGATTCATAAGACCAAGTTCTTCACCTTGGGGAGCCCCAGTCTTATTTGTGAAGAAGAAGGATGGATCGTTTCGTATGTGTATTGATTACCGGGAGCTGAACAAGTTAACGGTGAAGAATAGATACCCGTTACCGAGGATCGACGATTTGTTCGATCAACTGCAGGGATCGAGTGTGTATTCGAAGATCGATTTGAGATCGGGATATCATCAGCTTCGAGTGCGCGAGGAAGATATTCCGAAAACGGCTTTCAGAACCCGTTACGGGCATTATGAGTTTCAGGTGATGCCGTTTGGGTTGACTAACGCACCGGCGGTATTCATGGACCTCATGAATCGGGTGTGTAAGCCGTACTTAGATAAGTTCGTGATTGTGTTTATCGATGACATTCTGATTTATTCAAAGAGTAAGGAAGAACATGAGGAGCATCTAAGACTTATCTTAGAATTGCTCAGGAAGGAAAAACTGTATGCCAAGTTTTCGAAATGCGAATTTTGGATTCCAACGGTACAATTTCTAGGTCACGTAATTGATAAACAAGGAGTTCATGTGGATCCTGCTAAGATTGAAGCGATTAAAGATTGGGCTGCACCTACGACACCAACAGAAGTTCGTCAATTTTTGGGATTAGCCGGTTACTACCGAAGATTCATTGAGGGATTTTCGAAAATAGCAAAACCGTTGACCAAATTGACTCAAAAGAGTGTTAAGTATGAATGGGGAGATAAGGAAGAGGAAGCCTTTCAGTTACTTAAGGAGATGTTGTGTAGTGCTCCTATCTTGGCGTTACCCGAAGGTAACGAGGATTTCGTCGCCTATTGTGACGCTTCACATAAAGGTTTAGGAGCTGTGTTAATGCAACGAGAGAAAGTGATAGCTTATGCTTCCCGACAGCTCAAGAAGCATGAGAAGAACTACACCACCCATGATTTGGAGTTAGGTGCTGTGGTTTTTGCATTGAGAATATGGAGACATTACTTGTATGGAACCAAGTGTGTAGTGTTCACTGATCACAAAAGTCTGCAACACATTCTGAACCAAAAAGAGCTTAACATGAGGCAGCGACGTTGGATTGAGTTGCTAAGCGATTACGATTGTGAAATTCGCTACCATCCGGGTAAAGCAAACGTTGTTGCTGATGCTCTTAGTCGAAAAGAGAGAATTCCACCATTACGAGTTAGGTCATTAGGAATGACTATCGTATCGCCATTACCGTCTCAAATATTAGAAGCTCAAACGGAAGCATTGAAAGCAGAGAATAAACCTGCTGAGAATATATTTGGGATGGCAGAAAATGAGAAAGGATTTGTTAAGCGTTCAGATGGAGTGTTATGTTTTGGAGATCGGCTTTGGGTACCATTGTATGGAGGGATTCGAGATTTGATTATGCATGAATCGCATAAGTCGAGGTACTCCATTCATCCTGGGTCGGACAAGATGTACCAGGATTTGAAGAAATTATATTGGTGGCCAAATATGAAGGCAGATATAGCACTATATGTTAGTAAGTGCTTGACTTGCTCTAAGGTTAAAGCCGAGCATCAAAGACCGTCAGGATTGTTGACGCAGCCAGAACTTCCAGTTTGGAAGTGGGAGCGGATTACGATGGACTTTATTACCAAATTACCAAAGACAGCTAGCGGTTGCGACGCTATATGGGTAATTGTGGATCGTTTGACTAAGTCCGCTCATTTCCTGGCAATTAGTGAAGATGATAGTGTGGAAAAACTTGCGAGGTTGTATGTGAAGGAGATTGTTTCTCGTCATGGAGTCCCGATATCTATTATTTCGGATCGTGATAGTCGTTTTACGTCGGCCTTGTGGCGATCACTTCAAACGGCTTTGGGAACGAGACTTGATATGAGTACTGCATATCATCCCCAAACCGATGGCCAAAGTGAGAGAACTATCCAAACTTTAGAGGATATGCTTCGTGCATGCATCATAGACTTTGGTAAGGGCTGGGAGAAGTATCTGCCCCTTGCGGAGTTCTCCTACAATAATAGCTACCACACAAGTCTTAAGGCTGCACCATTCGAAGCTCTGTATGGTCGTAAATGCCGTTCACCTATTGGTTGGGCAGAAGTTGGAGATAGCCAACTCACAGGCCCTGAGCTTATCTTGGAAACTACGGAGAAGGTAACGCAGATTCGAGATCGACTGCAAGCAGCTAGAGATAGGCAGAAGAGCTATGTTGATCAAAGGCGTAAACCCCTAGAATTCCAGGTTGGAGATAGAGTTATGTTGAAGGTCTCGCCTTGGAAGGGTGTGATACGTTTTGGGAAACGAGGGAAATTGAATCCCCGCTACATTGGACCATTTCGTATTCTGGAAAGAATTGGGCCCGTAGCGTATCGTTTGGAATTACCTATCGAACTGAGTAAAGTTCATGATGTGTTTCATATTAGTAATCTGAAGAAATGCCTTTCAGAGGAAACTCCAGTGATACCTATCAAGGATATTCGTGTGGACGAAAGTTTGAATTTCGTGGAAGAGCCGATTGAGATAATGGATAGAGAGATCAAACGACTCAAGAGGAGTCGTATCCCGCTCATCAAAGTTCGTTGGAATTCGCGGCACGGACCGGAATTTACGTGGGAACGTGAGGATGAGTTTCGGAAAAGATATCCGAAGTTATTCACTTCGTAAATGGGTTATTTCGAGAGAAACCCGGGACGGGTTCCTTCTGAGGCTGGGAGGATGTGACAACTGGCAAAATAGGGAGCCGTTTTATAAAACCCGCATTACATTTATATAATAAATATGGAATTTTTGGAAATTTATTGTGGCGAGATATTTTACAGACGTTGGTACTTGATTTTAATCGTACGATGTTTATGGGATTTAGTTACTTAATTATGGTTTGTTTCGTTTCGTTCGTGATGATTTATTGTGAGATCGTTATTTTTGGCACTACTTTGACTCCGGCACTAGGTTGACCTAACAATTTTAATTTCATTTTATTATTGGATCGGATATTATTATTTTGGAACGGGTTTGGTTTGAGAAAGATATTTGGTTATTTGAGTTTCGGGTTTGGTCCGCGTTATTTATCTCGGATTACCTCACCCACTCCCCTAATATCACAAGAATTATTATTATTGGTATTTTGTTTATCATTTTTGGGCCTTGGGGGCCGGTTGGTTCGTTTGGGTATAATCACCCTCCACGCCACACACACAAAACATACAAACACAACCAAATCACCATCTCTCTCTCTCTCCTTCATCCCCACATCTTATCACCCAAAACCCTAACACCATCGCCACCTTGTGCGGCCACCACAGCCGCCACCGCCTCTCCCCCATCTAATCTAACACCACCATCTTAACCCTTGTGTCCCGATCTATCTTTTGGTGTATTGCACGCGCTCTAAAACCTTCACTAACACCACGTACGAATTACCACATCTAATTTAACACCACCATTCTTGTTTCATCTTGTTGGGTTTTCTAAAGGAATCGAGTTTGGAGCCAATTTTTGAGGTGAGTGACCACGAGTCCGACTCGTGTGTCTCGATTTGATACCCAATCCGCGGGTATATGGTTTTCTTGGATGGGTTTTTGTGAGAATAAAGTGGGAAAAATGATTTTTGGTTGAGAAAAACGCGTTTGGTATCCGGGTGGATTGTTTTGGGGTTCGAATTTGAGGAAGGATTTCTTGTTGATGGATTCCTTGGTTGGATTGGTGCTCGGATTTGAGCGTAGCCGAGACCCTCGAGGTCTCGGAGTTTGTTTTTGGTGGCTATTGTGTCGAGCCGAGGCTATGGGGATCCTCCCCACTTCATCTTGTTGTTGTGGTTTGATTGTTGTCGAGACCCTAAGGGTCCGTTTGGTTTGGAATGGCTCGATGTGAGCAAGGCCGTGACCCCCTTGGGTCCGGTCGAATGAGTTGTTGTTTTCTTTTTATTTGGACCTTGTGGTCGTGTGGTTTTTGGCCGAACACCCCCTAGGGGCTGTTTTGGTTCGAGCAAGCTCAAAGAGCTAGCCGAGACTCTTTAGTCTCGGGTGTGGCTCCGTTTTATGTCTTGAACTTATGTTTGACCCGGGTTGACTTGGTAACTCAACCCGCCTATATTGGTTTCGGACAATATTGTTACTTGTGAGTATTTATTCGGGTAATGTTCACCTTTTGGACATTTGGTTTATTATCTTGGATATGTTGCGGTATCTTGTGATTATGAGTATATTTGTAGATGTGTTGACGAAAGTGGATTGGGGACCGATTGTGAGACGGTCATTAGATGACGGAGATAGGATTAGTCGGGTGCCGTAGTCGGACCCTCATGTTGTAGCACGTGGTATTGAGATTGATTTGGACGGAGTTGGTTATTATTGTGACTTGATTATATTGTTTGGACTTGGACTATGAGCCGAGGGTCATGACTCGGACATTGGACCAAATTCTATGACTCGATAAATCTTTAAAGGTTGACATTAAAAATAAAACTCGTAATAATATTATTAAGAATATAATCGTTTATATACGTATATCGACGTGTTAAACGTACATATATATATATAAATGCGTATATTAATAATAAAACGATCACGAGTAAACGTATAATAATAAAGCGATAGTTATTACACTATGAAAATGGTGCAATAAATGTCGGAATATTATTATAACTAATAACCACATATTTAAAATGACGAACTTTACGTCGAATAACTAACAACTAAAAACGTGATTTTAATTATAAACTAGAAATTTATCGAGTTATACGAATTTTTGGGCCTTTAAAGTCCAAGTGGGCCTTATATTGTGACTTCGTGTTGTCACGGATATATGACGGTTAATATAAACATTTTATATATCGAATGGCTTATTCTAGATCGAGTTATTTGACGATATAAAATGGATATACTAATGGGCATCGTATCCCACGACGCCCATAGGCTGTGGTATATATTTTAGGGCAATGAATTACTATATGTCTCGTGGAATTTTGGCCGATTCGACAATATATATAGGGAATTCATTGGGCTACGACATATACCAAATAGAAATTTATGTGCAATGTGTTTTAGATTGGGTATAATTGTGGAACGATATATTACGTAAATAAATATGGGAGGTTACCAAATCGACGGATTTGATAAGCTTCGATAATTATTTAAATAATATATTGGGCTAACATTAGACCTGTAGTTGTCTTATTATCATTCTTTGTTGAGGCTTTTTGGTTTGTGCTGTGTCGACCCTACACCCGTATGGATACCAAACGTCGAATTTCAAATGAATATGAAGTAAACTCGAGAAATGGATAATTTTGGAAAGTAAAATGAATTACGTTCGGGAATGGGTATATTTCATTTTGAGGAAATGATTTCTGAACGGGTTTAATATTGTTAGGAAGTGCCGAGTCAGTAGTCGCCGTTACGTGAGTTGCTTGAGATTTACTTACGTCTTTCTTCTCTCATTTCTTTTGAGGATTTCTGGACTTGAGGTGAGTCATAGCCCCACTTTTTACTCTTGAACTATGTTTTCAATACTTGGGGTGAGAAACGTGCAAATGTTTTATGTGGACTATTATCGCTTTTTAATTTCAAAACTTGCTATGCTTATAGAACTAGGTAGAGCGAGGCCTAGACTAGATCTAGGTAAGCTATTGATTTGGTTGTTGTGCGAGGCCTAGTCCCCGAACTAGGTAAGCTATTGGATTGATTATAGAGCGAGGCCTAGACTTGAGCTAGGTAAGCTATTGATTGGATTGATTTGAGCTATAGCGTGCACCTATAGGGATGATTTGATTTGGTTGGATTATTTTGGTTGGATTATTTTGGTTGGATGATTGAGCCCTAGTCTAGCTAGCAAGCGTTTTGCGTACATGTCCACTATATTGAATTAAGAATCTAAACCTATGATCTCACCAGCGAAAGCTGACTTTTAGCACGTTTTCTCAGGTAATTAAGTGATGCTCTGCAGATGCTTGGGATTGGAGGCTTGGCATTTGGCACCGGTTATGGATCTATATTTCTAAAACTCTGATAACTATTGTGGACCTATATTTGTTTCTTTTGGGCCTGACTTTGGATGTTTTTGGGATAATGTAAACTTTAAAACCCCGCGTGGTTGTATTTTATCTTGTTTACTTTATCTCGTTCTTTTATGTCTTGTGTTTGGATACCAATCCCCGTAACACCCCGAAAGCTTGTTGAGTCTTCCGCTGTACCAAATTTTGGGGGTGTTACAAATTAAAATACTGAATTCACGTGAATCTGATTAGTACACTTCCAACATTAGAACTCCTGTTAAAGTTTTGCAGTCACATGCTCTAAGTCTCTAATGCAATGAAATAAGGATATTGAAATGTTACAGTAATGCTAAACTTTACAATATTTGGCTGTGCGGGTTTATTATTTACTATTATGTACTTACCGTGCAGGTGATGGGTCTACTTCAAGTGGTTGTATACACTGCTGCTTCAGGGTTAGAGTCCAATCTCATTCTGAACAACCGGTGGCCAGTTCCCAAGTTCAAGAAGCCGTTTCTCAACCTCAGGAAGATTCTTCTTCAGCAGTAGCAGAACCAAATAAGGTAGATAAATGTGTTACTGATGGGTTATCCACATCAGACGATCTGAAAAAAGTCAACATGAATGACATTTTTATGAAGCTACCAGAAACTGATCTTCATAATCTATGCAGCGTTGTTGGCCACGAGTGGTAATATTTAGTTCGCAGTGATAACATTTACGTGTTGCATATTTAAAGCTTAATACTTGAATATCTTTTCATTAGGCTATTCGATAAAGTTTATCTGCTTACCGGGGAAGTTCTAAAGAAGTTGGCCTCAGTTGCTTCATCACATAGAAAATTCTTTATTGTAGAGCATTTAGATTTAGCTCATAGTTTAAGTGGGTCCGCCATTAGCAAACTCGTCACACTAAGAAACACACAAATGCTAGGTTTGAGCTCGGGTTCCATGGCTGGGCTGCTGTTCTTAGAATCCCGCAAACACTTAGCTCACTCACTGTACCCGATATAGATGACAAGGTTGTGAAAGACGATGACAATCAAGAGCATGTCACTATGTGGAAATTAAATCTTTCACTTGAGCCATTATCGCAAGAACTGAGCGAGTGTATAAGTATGACTGAGTCACAGCTGGCACAAGGCTCTTAGTCTTCAGTTATGTCAAATGCGAATACAAGTGAGCATGTGCAAGGTACCGGTGCTTCTTCTCCTCCTGTACCCCCTGGAACCCAGAGACTTTTGCCCTTCATTGAGGCCTTTTTGGAAGACTGTCGGCATATGGTTTTGGGATGTGTCAAAGCATTTATCAAGGAAGATAGGGCTAGATTGCTTCAATTTGAAACAGGTACATCAAAGGTATGGTAAATATCGACATTATTATTTTGCCATTCTTTCTCATTTGTCTTGTTTTAACCATTGTACTTCTCTTTAGTACATTTGAGTCATTAAAAGATAGTTTTGTGTCCCAGTTGGGTAATTTTATGACCAGGAATCTTGTTAATTATGTAATAGTATATCATCATATATGAATTTAGCATTTTTATATACAAGTGTAACATTTCTGTATATAAATTTAACATTTTTTCTAAAAATTATAGTAATTTTTAAATCTAGTTATCTACCGAATGACCAAACAGGACACAAAAACATCTCAAAATGACTCGGGCGTACAAAAATAGTTTAATGACTAAAACGGAGCATATGAACAAGTAGTTAGTATTTTATGCAGAAAACCCTTGTCGACTTGCCGTGATCAGTATATTTTCAAAAAGATATGCTCTATTTCTGTCTAATGCATGTTTGACTTGTATATGTTTTTTCTTAGGTTCCATTAGGAGGTTTTAAAGCATTGCAAGGTATATCAGGTCCACAAATATTCCAAATTCACAAAGCTTATGGAGCACCTTGTGGGTTGTTACCAATTCACAAAGCATTGCAATTTTGGCTGTGTTTGGGGGAGGCTTATTAGGGTGGGCTCGGTTGTGTTGAAAGATGTGCCGGCTAGAAGTACGGTTATTGGAATCCTGCTATGTTAGTTGGTGGGAAAAGGAATTCCAGTAAGGTTGATAAGATTCCTAGTTTTACTATGGATCATATATGTTCAAGATGTTAATGAGTGGTCGGATTATGTTATTTAGGTAATGTTCACATCTTTCTCGATTTGTGTAGAAGCCAAGGTATGCATGTGTATCAGTGTATGTAGAGATGATTATACACGTTATATACATGAAAACAAGGGTGGATGTTTGCAATATGCATACGCCTCTTAATACTTCTTATTATTGATAACTTTTAGTAAATTTGCAATTATAACACGTAGATTTTCTAACCGAGTTTTAGCGCTTTCCTGGTGGGAATGGTGTATCTCCAAAATATACCTTTGATTTGAACCAATAATGTTGGTGTAGATTATGATTAATAAATTAAAGGAGCTCTTTTTTGTTTGGGGGGTTCCTTTATGTTTTCGTTGAGTCATGATATTACTGAGTATGTCCATTATACTTATTCAACATTTGGTGACAAGAGTATAAATTGCAATTTGGCGCGTACTCATATTTGGTCACAAATTGTATAAAAGATTAGTAGATATTTTTCCAGTTAACGAATGGCATGGTACGCACTTGCACACGTTCTAGCAGGATGGATAAGCTCTTCGCTATAATGATGTAATAGTTTTAATGATTAGGTTGGGGATTTTGTGTGATCCCAGATTCCCAGTGAAGTGATACATTTGATGTTGATACTCAATATGAAAATTAAGATACAAAAAACATGTAAATATCAAAAAACAGTGTGGGTGTGTGTATTGGTAATTTGGTTGAAAGTTCAAACAGTGAATGTTATCTTTCTTTTTTCATTGACCAAAAAGACCAAATGAGTGGCTTTTGTTTCTCAACACCTTCAACCAAATTTCCACTTAATTTACCGTTTATTTCCACACAAACACAATCACCTTCACATTATCAAGTTTCTTTGCAATAGTCTTCTGAGTAAACGCCTATCTTTGATCCGGGTTGTCAATCCACTTGCTTTCTTCAAATAAACTTTCAACCATATTGTTAAGTTTTTTTTCTTCCCATTTCATTCAATGGCATCTTCTTCTAACTCATCTGCACCAGAAATAATGGTGTCCACTTCAAGCTCATTATCCATTCCAAAGAGCTTCAAGTATGATGTGTTTTTAAGCTTCAGGGGTGAAGACACCCGTAAAAACTTTGTCGATCATCTTTATCATGCTCTTAAGGACAAAGGCATTTACACATACAAAGACGATGAGAAAATCCAGAAAGGGAAAAGGATCAGCGATGATCTCTTCCAATCCATTCAAGACTCCAAATTTTACATCATTGTTTTTTCCAAAAACTACGCATCTTCGTCATGGTGTTTGGAAGAGCTGGTCATGATTATGGAGTGTCACAAGATGACTGGACACACTGCATACCCTTTGTTCTATGATGTGGAACCCACCGAAGTCCGCAAACAAAGTGGGGCTGTTGGTGAAGCTTTTGTTAAACATGAAAATGAAGAGGCTGCTGAAAAATGGAGAGAGGCTTTAAAAGAAGCAGCCGACCTGGCTGGTTGGGAGCTAAAGAACACTCTTGATGGGTAATTTCTTTCATCATATCTATGCGTGCCATGTTCAATACTTTTGTTTGTTGCTAATATGTGTTTAAAAGGGATCATGGATGAAAGATTATTATTATAGTATTATGTTTCTACTTCATATATGAATGTAGGCTAAACAGATCTTGTTTTTACATACACACAGGCATGAAGCTAAATTTATCAAAAAAGTTGTTCAAGAGATATCACTAGAGTTACGCTCCATCAATTTCGGCTTTGATGAAAAGTTAGTAGGCACGGAGACCCGAGTAAGGGATGTTATTTCATCTTTAGAAGTTGATATTGATGAAGTTCGCATGATAGGGATCAAGGGCATGGGAGGGGCTGGGAAGACAACTTTGGCAAGAGCTGTTTTTGATCATCTATCTGCTGATTTTGAAGCTAAAAGCTTTGTTGAGAATGTGAGAGAAGTTTCCACAACTTTGGGTTTGAAGAAATTACAAGAACAAGTCCTTTCAGATGTGCTGAAAGAAGAGGTCACTGTCAATGGTGTTAGTGATGGGAAAAACATGATGAAAGAGAGGATGTGCGGTAAAAAGGTTCTTCTTGTTCTAGATGATGTGGATCACATAGACCAACTTGAGGCGTTAGCAAGTGGACCTAACTGGTTTAAGCCGGGAAGTAGAATTATCATTACAACAAGAAATGAGCAAGTGTTGGTAGCACACAAAGTGCATTTGATTCGTAATATCAATCTCTTATCAGATAAGGAAGCAATTTGTCTCCTCAGTAAATATGCATTTGGAAGGGAGATTCCATCTCAAGAATACGAAGAGCTATCACGAAAAGTTGTACGCTATGGTGCTGGTCTTCCCTTGACACTCAAAGTCTTGGGTTCATTGCTCTGTGGTAAAGATAAGGATGAATGGGTAGATGCCATAGAAAGACTAAAAATAATTCCCTTAAAGGAGACTCTAAACCAGCTTGAATTAAGCTATATCAGTCTGGAGGATGATTATAAGGAAATATTTCTAGACATTGCATGCATATTGAAAGGCCAATATAAAGAAGATGCAATCAGAATTCTTGAAAGCTGTGGATTTCATGCTATTTATGGTTTAAAAGTTCTTGAGCAGAGATCTCTCATAACTATTTCTTCTAGATATGATGGTAGGCTGGTATTGGGCATGCATGACCATATAGAAGAAATGGGAAAGAACATTGTTCGTCGTGAGCACCCCGATGAGCCTAACAAACATAGCCGATTGTGGATTAGAGAGGAAATTGAAGATATATTGGCTAATGACAAGGCAAAAATCAGTTTACTTGTAAGGTGGAGAAAACTAATGCATTTTCATTTGTTCTGACTTCTGACACTCTTTTGGAATTGCAGGGTACTGAAGCAACAAGATGTCTAAAACTTAATAAGCCAAGAGTAAATGCGAGAATTGTTATGAAAGGTCTTGGAAAAATGAAGAATCTTCGATATCTTGATGTGCATTTTCCATATTATTGTGATGACTATGATGTTGCAACAAGATGTCTAAAACTTAACAAGTCAAGATGTCTTAATGATACCAGGCAATACTTTCCAAATTCTTTAAAATATCTAAAATGTACTAATTACCCTTTCTTGTATTTACCCAAAACATTTGAAGCAAACAATCTTGTTGGACTTGAAATGGAGTATAGCAAAAGAATGGTACAACTTTGGAAAGGGAGAAAAAAAAGGTAGAATAATTGTTTGATGGTTGTTTTGCATAATTTGTAATAATTCTATTAATTTATTGGTTTGTTAATATGCTAATATTAATCTATTTTCTTGTTTTTGTTGGCAGGTTCTTAAAAACCTCAAATTTCTTTTTCTCCATCGGTCAAAGTTGATGACCTTTGACTTTGGGATGACTCCGAATCTCGAGACGTTATCTCTCGATGGTTCTTATAATTTAAAAGAACTTTATATGCCTGTTAGCTGTCAAAAGCTCAACTCTCTCTCTATATGTAACTCAAAGTTAAGAACCTTCAACCTTGGGTTGACTCCAAATCTCGAGACGTTATCTCTTTTTGAATGTTCTGATTTTGAAGAATTTCACGTGTCTGTTGCATGTCCAAATCTCAAATTCCTCAACCTTCGTTACTCAAGGTTGAGGAGCCTTGACCTTGAACTGTTTCCAAATCTTGAGAGGTTAAGTCTGTTTGGATGTCGTGAGTTGGGAGAAATTAATGCTCCCGTCGGATGTCTAAAAAAGGTTCGCTACTTAAACTTAAGTGCTTGTTTGAGGTTTTCCCGATTTGAGTTTAGCGGTGGATCTGAACCGAGTCAGGTTAGTCGTTCTTCAGCTACCTTAAATCTGGTTGGTGAGTTCCTAGATTCATGTCCATTGCACCCCAACAGTAATCTCCCAAAGTTGCAGTTTTGTTGTTATTATGACGAAAATCTGCCATCATCAGTTGGAAATTTTGAGAAGCTTATTTCTTTTGGTCTATGTGCTTGCACAGACTTTAAGAAATTTTCAGACATAACTAATAGTTTACAATGTTTAAAAAAATTTACACTGGAAGGCGATGTTCCAGAGTTTCCCAAAGATCTTGGCCAGTTAGAATATCTTGAGAGGCTCTGTTTGTCATCTACAAAGATAAAACATCTTCCGGATAATATTTGTATGTTGAAATGTCTCAAATATCTCAAAGTCAAAAATGGTGATCTTCTTGAGAAGTTACCAGAGGATATTGGCCAATTAGAATGTTTAGAGAAGTTATATGTGAGTAGTAAGAAAATTGAATATCTTCCGGATAGCATTTGCATGCTAAAACATCTGAAGTTGCTAGATGTTGCAAACTGTTGTTGTCTTGGGAAGTTGCCTGAGGACATTGGCCAATTAGAATGTTTAGAGAAGTTATATGTGAGTAGTAAGAAAATTGAATATCTTCCGGATAGCATTTGCATGCTAAAACGTCTGAAGTTGCTAGATGTTGCAAACTGTTGTTGTCTTGGGAAGTTGCCTGAGGACATTGGCCAATTAGAATCTCTGAAGAGACTAGATTTGCAAGCTACAGCGATTAAACATCTTCCAGATAGCATTTGTATGTTAAAACATTTGAAGTATATGATACTTGAGGATTGTACTCTTCTTGAGAAGTTACCTGAAGATCTTGTAGGGTTAGAATGTTTAGAACATCTAGATATAAGATATACAGGCATAAGTCATCTTCAGCAAAGCATATTTGGGTTAAAAGGTCTGTTTATCACTGCATCTTCAGAGCTTCTGCAGCGGTATGATTTTCCCCCGGAGATAGAAACCACCACCACTCCCATTCGGTGAGTAAATAACAGGAACTTTCTTTGTTTTATAAATTCATTTTTCTCTTATTTTAATATCGAATTTGATATTGGCCAACAAAAATTATTCGAACAAAATACAGTAAATAGTTTTTTAGAAAGAAAAAATAATGTAAATTACACGAATGGTCCTTATAGTTTATACAAAATTACAGGTTTCTGAGTATCAAAATTTACATGAATTCAATTTAAAACTTGCTGCACTTTTGGTCCCTTATTGTGTTAAAGATGTTAAAGTTTCAAAAAGATAAAATATAACTATTGTACCTGTTTTCAAAGATTCTCGATTGTTGATTGATTGATTCCATTTTAATTCCATATAATCTAAAGTAGTTTCTTGGTTTTGAAGGTGGCGCCCAGGTAGTGGCGGATCTCGAATTCAGATTGTGGGTCTACGAATTCCGATTGCTGGTCTACGAATTCCGATTGCTGGTCTACGAATTTAGATTGCGGATCTATGAATTCAGATTGCGGGTCTACGAATTTAGATTAAGGTATGGACTATTTACTAGAGTTATCAATAAATTCAATAGTTTGTCGCATTTTCGGGTCAAGGTTTTCGGTTCGGATTTTTAAGAATTCAGGCCGGATATGATTGTTTATTTTTTCGTATCTGATTTATTAGAGTTGATTTGGCTTATCAAGTTTGGTTTATACGGAATTAAATTGGTTATTCGGATTTGAGTATTTTAGTTAAACATAGTTTGATTTTGGTGTTAATCGAAAAAAGATAACACTAAAGTATTGTGATAAAAAGTGTAAGACAATTATTATGAACAATTTAAATGTAAATAGTTATCAATGACAAGAAGTATGAAAAAACTATTTAAGGCTAACGAATGACACGCTAACAATTTCATATCTAAAAAAGCCTAATCAAAAACTCACAATTTCACATCTAGAAGTCTTGCAAACAACAAACCTTAGAAATATGTAAAGACAAATTTCATACTAGGTACCTTTAATAGAAGATTCAGGCAAGCAGTTATGGATGCTATGGATGCCACAAGAACAACAACGCAAAAACCATGGGTCTTGTTCCATTGCCAACCAAGAAGAGAATCTATTGTATGTTGAAATCTCCTCACATTCACAAAGACACGATATTCCATTTTGAGATCAGGACACATCAAAGGCTCATTGATATCCTACATCCAACTGCACAACCCATCGACTCCTTGATGCAGCTTGATCTACCTACTGGTGTTGATGTCGAGGTTAAGTTTTAGACGTGTATTTCAAGTCCTCTTTTTGGTATTATATGTTGTTATTCACTCTTTTGGTAGTAGATTTGTTACTTGAATCATTGTTGATTAAACTAATGGTGTTTAGTAAAATATTTGGTAATGTCATAACCTTGAAATGATGATTCTGCAAGTCACAAACGGTTGTTATTGTTTGCAATTCAAACATGATCATGCCTTTGCATTATGAAGTTGACGTTGTTTATGTGCTTCGGCTTTATATAAATTGCTTACTTGAAAAAACATTAAAATTTGAATCATAATTTTACTTGAAAAATATAAAAGCATGATCAAAGCTGAGGGTTTTCAAGTTTGATTCTTACTACGTGGAGTTGGGTGTTTGGTTTTATCCGGTTTAGGTTTGGGTTCGATTTTGTGTGCCTGTTTAAACCAGCAAATTAATCCGTCAAAATGCGAGAAATCATATAGAAAAGGAGAAAACAAGATAAAATACTAATAATAGAACACTGAAAAACATGACTTAAAAAAATCTAATAATTCTACATTATAATCATTATGTTTAACAGGACATTATATATAAACTAAAGTCAAAATACTTCTAAACTATCCTGTTCTTATTTTATTTTATTTTATTTTATTTAGAACGGCTAGTTAGTATAACTACCATGTTCTTATAGTAAAAGATAAAATATAGGAGGTTCGCATTGTACATTACTTTTGTATATCTGTGCGAAGAGGACGAGTAGACATTTAATTAACTGTTGCATTCACAAACATTCCGTCTAGTATACCTTTTCAAGAGGTCAAACCAGCTAGAACTAATTAATTTATGAAATACTCCGCAAAGATAACAAACAAGTCACTTCTACTCATGAATCACCATAAAAATTTAACAAAATTATTAATTTCATGGTTACCTGACTTCCATAGTAACTTAAAACCACAAAAAGTCCAGCAACTACTATATTGGTTCTGCTCTAACATGACCAGGCGCTAAATATTACTCCTATCGAAGACAACAAACTAAGCTTTGCAAGTCCAAGTCCAGAATGGTGATGATTTGAATATTTCAAGTAAGATCCCAAACCAAAATATTTGCCCCAACACATTCTACAGGGACGGATGGGCCCAGGGGTCAGGAGTCAGAGGACAACCATGGATATTTGTAGCGTAGCGTTATTGTTGTAAAAGACCTATATTTTCCCGAAATGCACCTGGTCCAAAGAAATTGTGTTTTCAACTTTTTATTTTTTTATTTATTTATTTTTTAAATGCACCCGGGTGTCATGGTTCCGTCCCTAGTGTTACCAATGTGGGTTGGATAATTTTTTATTTTTTTTTTGGTTAAACAACATCCACCACAGCCAATCATTATACATCGCACAAATTAACCAATTACAATCAACGACATTAATCTCATGCTAATAATTTTGGAACTTATCAAAAACCCCTTATATAAGCCCACTTATGGGGGTGTTTATCTAAGCTTATATGAGGGGTTTTTTACAAGCCCCAAAAGTGCGCCTTTTTAAAGGGGTTGGGCTTAAATAAGGTACTCTATAACAAATTACAATTTTACTCTTAATTATACTAAATGTCATATTCACATTTTTCACCTCATGTCCTTTTTGGTCATTTACCAAAATATAAACATAACCAAATACTTTCAACTTGTTAAACAAAGGCTAATCGAAACACTCAACATGGGCTTATTAGCTTATAGGTGCTTATATAACATAAGCATAAGCCCAATTGATAAGCTTAGCAAAACACTTGGTATGAGCTTATTTGAGTCATATAAGCTAAAAAGCGCATCATATAAGCTTACCCAAACACTCCCTAAAGCAAAAATGAAAGAAAGATACCATTAAGTACATCATATATTTTCCTCTTATTGTTGTTTCTTTTCATTGTCCTCTAGGCCCGACAACGCGAAAACCCCATCATTATCATTATCATTCGAATTTGTTACCTTAGAAGATTCTTGTTCTTGGACACCATTAAACGAGAATACAAATTCGATACTTTGTTCTCCCCCTGATGATGATGATTTGTTGTTAACATCATTGTTTCCACTGGAGAAATAACGATGACCACCCTTGTTGATTGTGCTAAAGAAGCTACTATTATTAGGGTTTTGAGATTGAGATTGAGACGATGATAAAATTGAGGACTCCTCTTCGACCCCCCCTGAAAAACCCATTTTCTAACCATTTGTGGACCTTTTCTTTTTAAACTATTTGAACCTCTTGACCCTCCTTTTGAACCTAAGAGTGTCCGTAGGGTCGGGTTGACCCGAGTCGAACCTAAACCCGAACCTAATAAGGTTTATCGGGTGGGGTTGAAACGGAATTAAAAAAACTTATCGGGTTGTGTTACCCGAACCCAATATAGTTATCAGGTCGAGTTAAGGTTGAGTTAATTTTATTATTGAGTCGGTCAACTCGATAAGACCCGAAATATAATTTTTGAAAGTTATTTTCCTAAAATTCTATAAGCACACTAGCTTTTTACAATTAGAAAAGGCATGATCGTTAACGTAATAGTTTGTTTAGTTCAATTGTGTTAGACATGGCATATCATTTACAGTAACCGTTAACATACTAAATTACTAATAGTTTGATAATTTTAATTAACTGTTAACATACTAATAGTTTGTTTAGTTCAAATGTGCTCTACTAATTATTGCCTATAGGTACAGCTACAGTTTTTTTTTTCCTTTTCTTTGCTTTATATAAAGGCTGCTGGTATTGCTTAATGGAATTTGTTTTTGAGCTTATTTTTCACACGCCTGCCACATTTCATTGTTTTTAATTTGTACAAGGTGTAATATTAAAAGCTATAATCCTAGTTAAGTGATGATATATTTTTTCGCCCTTAACATATTCTATGGGTAAAAAAAAACTAAGGAACCCGATTAACCCGAATCTCCCGACCCGATAATAACCCGATTAGTTATCGGTTCGGGTTGTGGGTCACTTTTTATATTAAAAACCCCGATTTTAACCTGGCCCGATAAACACGATAACCCAACAATCCGACCCGATAACACTTCTACCCTTCCTCCATATTTTCAATCTTAGAAGTTGTTGCAAGGGGTTTACCATGACACTAGATTCTGGTGTGATAAGAAGGAAAATTGTTTTTATTTAAATAAATGGAAAAGACATTGTAGGATCCAGGGGTGTACCATGGCACCAAATTCTGGTGTGATAAGAAGGAGAAATATTTTTTGTGTTGGTGCTGATGTGGCAACATTTTTCTCACGACACGAGCGGGACGACATCAAAGGTACCCCATGCTCTTAACGGTGGAGGGTGTGTTTGAGCGTTTTCCTAGGCATATCTAATTCTCTCTCTTCAAAAACATTTGGGACTTTGATGAAGGAATTTTTTTAATACTTGCGCATTTATTGTGAGGGATGTAATGTTTCCCGCTCTTTTTCTCAAAGTGCACCCTTACTCTATGAATGACTTATTAAGAATTACGCGTTCCGTGTCCGTTTGTAATGGTCCACTTGACAAAACCCCAAAGGTAGTAAATCCTCTTGGGCCACTACACATTAAACCACACACAACACGATAGACCAAAAAATCCACTTCACAAGACCTATAAAACTATATTTCTTATTTTGTCTTTTAGACTCTCTCTATTCTTTAATCAAAGCTTGTATTAGTTTATTATTTTTAATTTTTTTGTAATAAAAGTGAGAATAAAAATAATTTTTTATCAGTCAAAATTTGTATTAATTATACATGTCATAATATATATATATTTTTTTGCTTCGTTATTTTTATTTTTATTTTTTATTTTTTTATGTGTTTAAGAATTACTTTTTGAAAACTATATGTCTGTGATTTTAATGATCTGCTAAACAAAAAAGCCCAAATGTCATAAATCCTCTTGGGCTACTACAAATTACACCCCAGACAACCCATAAAACTAGCTCAAACACCCAAAACACCAAAAATATCATAAAACCCAGTTCAATCTCTTTCATTATCTCACTCACACAACTTTTCACTTCTCTGTGTGGGTAACCTTCACTTCAGTCAGTCAGTCATTTCATCAAACACTTTGAACAAAACCCATTAAAAATGTCAATTTCAGCATCAACAATGTTCCCATTATGCAACTCCTCCTCATCTTTAACAACTAACTTTAGGCCTTTTTCTAGCTTTGGAACAGCTACCTGAGGTATAATCAAATTTCAATTTCTGAATTTGTAAAATTTTATTCGGGTTTAATTTTACTGGGATTGGTAACAGCCATAGACTTAATAATAGGAGGAATGGGCTGGGATTTGATAGTAATAGATATATAGAAAGCTTGAAAGTGAAGGGGACCCACTTTTAGATCCTGATGCTTTGAAATCGTTGACCAGGCTTCTTTGACTAGCACAGGTAATAACTGCACTGCGTTATGCGTTTGATATTTGTTATCTGTTGGTGCTGATGATATACAATTTCCCATGTGCAGGCCTACCGCCTTTAGTACTGCATCGGGTCCTTGAGATTTTGATTTACTTGGCTACAAATCATTCTTCTGTTGCTAGTTTGTTGTTTGATTCTTCACTTGTTCTCACCCTGTTGGATCAGAAGGTGAAATTCCTATACTATTATTTGTCAATCTCTTGAAGCTTACATCTTTTTTCATTCTTTTGGTTTTTAAGTGGTAAACTTGCTTAATGTCTGGTATCTGTTGAGTCAAAATAGTTAAAACTGCTAAAATGAAAGCGGGCCAAATTGGCTAGTAAATACTATTTTTGTGTATTCTGATTATATTAAAAAAATCACTTTACTTTTGAATATTGCTATACTTGGATCAAATAATCCATTGAAGTATCCCGATGGTACTTTTCCTTGTATTGATAATTTTTTATTAAGTGATTCTGACATACAAAGTTATACAAGAAGTTTTTATTAGCGATTAGTGCACTACTACCTCTGATAGAAATGCATGTAGCATAAATAAGAAGTGGTGAAAATAGAACATTCATTGATCAAAACGATTTGCTATAGATTGTCGACATTACTTTACAGTTTGCAAAGTTGTTTATTCATAAATCGATCAAGAACAAGTATGTTGATTTCATGAATCGTGACAACTGAACAATTACTTCAACTTTTATAAAAATACTATATCAAAGAACACATTCTAGACATGTTTAAGCATATTACTCGTGAAACTGTCGTTTTTCCTATTAAAAGTTCTTTTCAACTATACCAACTGGCAACAGAAACCATTTCTATTTATGTGGCTGCTTAAGCAACTAGCAAGGCACTATTTGTTGATTTTCAGATGATTAATTTCTATCAAGACTAGAAAACCAATATCTTAATGCTTAAAGTTGATGTTCGTCATCAGTTGAATGATCATTAGTCCTACTTTTTGACATTTCACAATACTCCGAAAACATAACTTTCACCAAAACATAAGCAAACATATGCAGCCTTGTTGGCCACGAGGGGTAATATTTAGTTCGCAGTGATAACATTTACGTGTTGCATATTTAAAGCTTAATACTTGAATATCTTTTCATTAGGCTATTCGATAAAGTTTATCTGCTTACCGTGGAAGTTACTTCTAAAGAAGTTGGCCTCAGTTGCTTCATCACATAGAAAATTCTTTATTGTAGAGCTTTCAGATTTAGCTCATAGTTTAAGTGGGTCCACCATTAGCAAACTCATCAAACTAAGAAACACACAAATGCTAGGTTTGAGTTTGGGTTCCATGGCTGGGGCTGCTGTTCTTAGAATCCTGCAAACACTTAGCTCAATCACTGTGCCTGATATGACAAAGGGTGCGAAAAATGATGACAATCAAGAGCATGTCACTATGTGGAAATTAAATCGTTCACTTGAGCCATTATGGCAAGAACTGAGCGAGTGTATAAGTGTGACCGAGTCACAGCTGGCACAAGTCTCTTAGTCTTCAGTTATGTCAAATGCGAATACAAGTGAGCATGTGCAGGGTACTGGTGCTTCTTCTCCTCCTGTACCCCCCCCCCCCCCCCCCCCCCCCCCCCCCCCCGGAACCCAGAGACTTGTGTCCTTCATTGAGGCCTTTTTGGAACACTGTAGGCATATGGTTTTGGGAGGTTGTCAAAGCATTTAACAAGAAAGATATTGCTAGATTGCTTCAATTTGTGACGGGTACATCAAAGGTATAGTAAATATCGACATTATTAATTTGCCATTCTTTCTCATTTGTCTTGTTTTAACCATTGTACTTCTCTTTAGTACATTTGAGTCATTAAAAGATGGTTTTGTGACCCAGTTTGGTAATTTTATGACCAGTAATCTTGTTAATTATGTAATAGTATATCATCATATATGAATTTAGCATTTTTATGTACTAAGTGTAACATTTCTGTCTATAAATTTAACATTTTTTCTAAAAATTATATTAATTTTTTAAATCCAGTTATCTACCGAATGACCAAACAGGACACAAAAACATCTCAAAATGACTCGGGCGTACAAAAATAGTTTAATAACTAAAACGGAACATATGAACAAGTAGTTAGTATTTTATGCAGAAAACCCTTGTCGACTTGTCGTGATCAGTATATTTTCAAAAAGATGTGCTCTATTTCTGTCTAATGCATGTTTGACTTGTATATGTTTTTTCTTAGGTTCCATTAGAAGGTTTTAAAGCATTGCAAGGTATATCGGGGCCACAAAGATTCCAAATTCACAAAGCTTATGGAGCTCCTTTTGGGTTGTTACCACTTCACAAAGCATTGCAAAACTTTGGCTGTGTTTGGGGGAGACTTATTAGGGCGGACTCGGTTGTGTTGAAAGATGTGCCGGCTAGAAGTACGGTTATTGGAATCCTGCTATGTTAGTTGGTGGGAAAAGGAATTCCAGTAAGGTTGATAAGATTCCTAGTTTTACTATGGATCATATATGTTCAAGATGTTAATGAGTGGTCGGATTATGTTATTTAGGTAATGTTCACATCTTTCTCGATTTGTGTAGAAGCCAAGTTATGCATGTGTACGTAGAGATGATTATACACGTTATATACGTGAAAACAAGGGTGGATGTTTGCAATATGCATAAGCCTCTTAATACTTCTTATTATTGATTACTTTTAGTAAATTTGCAATGATAACACGTAGATTTTCAAACCGAGAGTTAGCGCTTTCCTAGTGGGAATGGTGTATCTCCAAAATGTACCTTTGATTTGAACCAATAATGTTGGTGTAGATTATATTAATAAAGGAGTTCTTTTTTGTTTTGGGGTTCCTTTTGGTTTTCGTTGAGTCATGATATTACGGAGTATGTCTGTTATACTTATCCGACATTTGGTGACAAGAGTATTATAAATTGCAATTTGGCGCGTACTCATATTTGGTCACAAATTGTATAAAAGATTAGTAGATATTTTCCAGTTACCGAATGGCAGGGTATGCACGTGCAGAGGTGGTTACGGGTTCTGCACACGTTCTAAAGCTGCTATAATCATGTAATAGTTTTAATGATTAGGTTGGGGATTTTGTGTGTTCCCAGTGAAGTGATACTTTTGATGTTGATACTCTATGAAAATTAAGATACAAAAAACATGCATGTAAATATCAAAGCGTGTATTATTGGTCATTTGGTTGAATGTTCACAGAGTGAATCTTATCTTTCTTTTTTCATTGACCAAAAAGACCAAATGACCGGCTTTTGTTTCTCAGTACCTTCAACCAAATTTCCACTTACTTTACCGTTTATTTCCACACAAACACAATAACCTTCACATTATCAAGTTTCTTTGCAATAGTCTTTTGAGTAAACAGTGAATCTTATCTTTCTTTTTTCATTGACCAAAAAGACCAAATGAGTGGCTTTTGTTTCTCAATACCTTCAACCAAATTTCTGTAACAATTCGCAATTTTAGGTTAATTACTATTCCCGGAAAAATTTCACTATTCACTTTTACTATTCATTTTTCCCGAAAATTTTCCCGAAATTTGATTTTTATTTCTTGGGCTCGAGTGATAAATCATTTCCATGGCAAATTAAAAGTTTGACATTCATAAGCTCATTTTCGTGAAAGTTATTAAGGAATTACACGGAATTATACGTTTTAGGGTAAAACGTCATTCAGAAATTCTACGTACAACGAAATTCGGTCGCGTTAAGTGACCCCACATCAGAAAAATGTTTGATACACTCATGATTTATTTGAGAATTAATCATGACTGAGAAAAACATGACCAAAATAAACCTCGGCTGTGAAAAACTGGAATTTTCAGTTTTAAGCGTTTTTACTCAGCCGTAACCTTAGCCTATACATGCACCGCGTTTCTAAGACAATTTGAGTTTTCAACTTATTAGAAAAAGTCAACATATTTTTCCCTCCTCCTTTGACCAAAAATCATTCCTTGATTTTATAAGTCATTCCTTGATTTTTAGGCTTACGGTTTGATGTCTAAAAGACATTTAATACCAATCGACACTAGACTGAGCCCAGTCTAGACATTATAAGTCTTTTTAAATCATTTATAACCTATTAGAAAAGTAATATTTTACTTTTCTCAATTTTACGCAATATTCGTACATTTTACGTATTACGCGTTTTAGACCCGTGTTTCCAGTTTTAGCAGGGTTTTACCACCCAAATGGAACCTACCACTCATTTTATATTTTATTATGGAACATATGGACATGTTTAACAATACTTTCAAGTTCCATAATTTTACGACACCCGGTTTTACGTTTTGAGACGTAACAACTTACGGTTGGCATTTCCCGGAGTCAAAACTCATCCAATACTTGGATAATATCTTCCAAGACCAACTCATCCCTTCCTATCCACTCCAAACTGACTTGGAGGGGGGGGGAGTCACCCCTTGGGTGGCTTGATCTCCTTCCTTGTGCCTTAGATTGCATACAAGTGTTAAACTTGGTGATCAAGGGTTGACAAGTCAATACATGTAACCTCCTCAAAGGCATATAAAGCCCTCCCCTTGCTCCTTATGCCGTCCACCATAACCACACACCAACACCATCTCATTTTCTCATTCTCTTCAAGTTTCATGCAAGATTCAAGTACCATATCAATACCTAAAACCTAGTTTGATCTTAGGTTATCAAAACACTTCCATAACCTCATATACTTGGTGATTTCTCTTGAGTTTGAATCCACTCAAGTCACCTCAACCTTCATCATCCATCTTTCAAGATTACAAGGGTAGAAAGATTGCATGAAGTGAAGTGGGTTGAAGCAAGTCTATCGAAGTCCTATCCTTACATGTTAACTTCCTTTCATCTTTGAAAGCCAAAAGTTGTGAGCCAAACCCTAACATGCTTCTTGTTAATTAATCATGTTCATATCATTTACATGTTATTCTTGCTATATTATGTCTTGTATGCATGTCCATGATGTATAAAAATGAGTAAAACATGTTGTTGTAATTGATTGTTAAGATAAGTTACTAAAACAAGTAAACTAGTGACTTTCTTGGTAAGACCTGATCAAAATGGGAAAAATTATGATATTGGATTATTACATATTGTAGTAGAGGACCTAACAAGGAAAACATAGCAACTTGAATCACCTAAAACGAGTACACGAGTCAAAAGTTATGACGATTTGAAATTACCAAAACTTTGCGGCAAAGCTGCCAAAACTTTCTGTTACAGAAACATTAAACACGCAAAAAGAGGCATTTCTAGTCCGTTTCATGAAAAAGTTAAAACACGAAAGTTGTCCGGAATCACGTTTTCGTTCAGGATTATAGAAGCTTGAGCCTTGAAAACGCTTTCTGAGTGAGATATTTCTCAGTTTCTTAACAGCTATTTACATATATATAAGTCACTATATTATGGTTATACTTTAAAAGGAAAACGCTTTCTGACGAGATGACCATGTAAGTTTACTTAGGCGTAAACATGAAACAAGGAATTGGCGAGAACTTGAACAAGCAATTTGGATCTACTTCACTTAAAAAGGAACCATGAGATATTACAAGGAAAAATGGTCATACAAGACTTATGAAACTACCCCTAATAACAATCTTCATGTACTAATAAACTTTCCTAAGTTTATTCAAATATCGGACATGTAACTTTTTGGATAGAAACTTATATCTATATATTTTATCAACTACTACAATAGTAGGGAGCCTCATGTGAGGAGTTCATTATGTAAGCCGTCGAGATGAGTTGTGGATTTACGAATTAAAGTGTCCTGGCTCCTCGAATGCTTACTAACATGACTTCTGAATTATGTCGGCCCGAACGGTAGTAAACGATATATAAACATACATGTTTCATGAATCATTTCTTTCAAAGACTTACACTATACATCATACCACATCATGGACTAAGTGCAAGACACATATATTGGCGTGTTTATGTTTCCTTAGACATTATTCCAAACCTAAGTTACAACAATTATTCTAGGTTGCTCGTAGAAGTTCTTACGACATATCCATCATTCTCATTATACATCATCCAACTCAAGGTGAGTTCAGAGCCCCACTTTCCATTACTTAATTGTTTTACAAATCCTTGGTGGAAATACATGCTATTTTTAACCGAGCACAATGTTTTTAAATTGTATGCTTGCCTGATTATTTTATTATCACTAAGTATCATCCTTGCCAAACCGAGATCCCTTATTATGAACCATTTAATCACTTGCGAGGGTTACTTGGGAGTGAGCGCGAATATTGTGAATTCGCCTATTGGGATTGACGAATCCCATTTGTTTTGACTAAGTTCAAACAAATGCATTAATATTTGAGACATTAGGTATGACGGCAAAGTACCTACCGGGATAAATCTGCCGATCAATATTGGTACACGTTAACGTTTTGGTTTCATAAGCTTAGTGTATAATACATTTTATGGGCGTATAATAACGTAGCCTACCTGTTTTGTTTTCCAAACATTGGTGTGAGTCTACAGCTCACACTACGATTATTGTGTTCAAACGATTTAACTACAAACACTACGATTATTGTGTTCAAACGATTTAACTACAAACACTACGATTATTGTGTTCAAACGATTTAACTACAAACACTACGATTATTGTGTTCAACGATTTAACTACCAACACATTGTGTTCAAACATTAAACAAACTCTATGAATATCACTCAACCTTTGTGTTGACCTCTCAAGCATGTATTTCAGGTTCATGACGATCAAGGATGGCACGGAAGGACACGGATACTCAAGAGGGCTATAAATTTTATTATCATTCAAAAACTCACTTAATGTGATTTGTAAACATGGAACCAATTGGGACCTCATTTTGTAATCTCTGATATTTATACAATTTGAATGATAAATCTTTTAAAACGACTCAATTGGAGTTCGTTTTCTATTATTGTGACTGTTGTGCTGTCGAGTAACACCCAGTTCGAATTCCGCTGCATCCATGAATTGGGGGTGTTACAGATTGGTACCAGAGCCATGGTTATAGAGAAACGGGTCTAATTGAGACCTAAACTATAACCACAATTACAAGCAAAAACATTTTTATAGCCTTCCGCTCTTCGTGCCTTCCATCCTCCAGACGATTATGAACTTAGTAAGCATGTTATGCTACACAAACATATTAGTATATTCATATATACCCATTTTGAGCATTTCCCCGTAGACATTTTTATGCTACACAAACATAATTGCATATTGATATATGTACCCTAAACATAATTGAGCATTTCCCCGTAAGCATTTTATACTACATGAACATATTAGTATATTGATATATAAACTCGGTTTATTATCAATCATTTATCTAAACAATGGACTAAACATATCTGCGTATGCCTATTCTAGGGCATTACGACACAACCAGATTCTCCCAATCATGTTCCTACTCCAACATTTTATGTCCAAGACATTGTAACTGATTACAATGGTCTTTTCTATTTACCGGACATTGTATGATACAATGGTCTTAATCATTTCTCAAATGTTTTGAGTCACACAATGGTCTAACCTACTTCCCAGACATTGTGAATTGCACAATGGTCTAATCTACTTCCGAGACATTGTGATTTACGTAATGGTCTCTGGAATTATTCCATCACATCATCAATATCATTTCATATGATATCAAAAACCCATCACAATCTATCAATTTCCAAACAAGAAATATGAGATTTCTAAAGGACAAACTAATCCATTATCGACAAAAGCTGAACTTTCTCTACATTCATCAAATTTTTTTTCTGAAACCTTCATTGTTAAAAGTTCGTGATCCTGGCCAAGTATGTTCTATTTTAGAACTACTTAAAACTTCCTTTCCATACGTACCTACCCTTACTATCTTCTATGCAATGGAATATGAAAACATACGTTACAAGTCTTGTATGGGCGGGACTTGCAACTGAAGGGTTTGACATCGCCTTTGTTTAGTGGACACTTTCCCGAAAGCAACGGACATATCACAAGTATACCTAATTTAGGTATTTGAAAATTTTATCGAACCTTGGCTAAATATAGACTAGTCACCTATATTTAACCTAGGGACAGTGGAATATAGTCTGACTAACTATATTCGACTTAAAATTTTCAAATACTGAGAATAGTTGTACTAGGGTTATGTTTAGATTGATTTCCTACATGAACACGATAAACCACCAGAATACATTAAAATGATCTAGAGACACGATAGTGTTTTACCACTCAGCGAAATCTTAACACCTTATTTGTACTACCTAATTTCATTCTTGAAAGTTTTCATTTATGAGATAAGCCGAACTACTATCTTGGGATAATTATCAATTATTCTCTTCATCCTGTAGAAGTACTATCCTGTTTAGGTCCTAAGGATACCATTCCATCATAAACCTTTAAAATCTCTTAAGATTTTTAAAGCAAACTCAACATCTATACCTAACAGTATTAATGTTAAGCATACACTAAGCACTTTTGTTCATCAACATATCACAACATTACCTTCACAACTGTGGCAAACACAAGCTCATTAACAGATCTTGATGCACTTTTAAAGCTCAAATCATCCTTAGTTACACCACAAGCACCCTCACCAGCTTTACAAGATTGAATATTCATCTGGTACTTTTGGAACACCAGTATCATCTCATAATACACTACCTTGTAACTCACCGGCTAATTGTGAATGTTGTGTTGGGAATTCTTAAGTAGGATGATTTGTAATTATTTGAATGGATTGGGATGCCTTTTCATTTAAATAAAGACATTGTAAATCACCGAACCATAAGTTTATATTTCCCTATTTACATTGTTTGGGATGCCTCTCTATGTAAATAAAGAATTATAAACAAGTGGGCTTATTTGTATCCGAAATGACATAAGTATGAAGTCAATAAACACTAGGTACAACAACAGATTACCTACTAGATTATGATTGCAACTAATATCCCAATTTCCATTGATATACAACTACTATATCAATTCCTATTAATATTCGACTGCTATATCAATTTCCTTTGATATTCGACTATTACCATACCTTTCCTACATAAAAGTAAGCCTCATCCTACACCATACACTGAAATGACAAATCAAACTACATCACCGGTAATCCCAGACTCTAGTCCTCATAAGTAACCACACCTGTTCATCGACACCACTCTAACATATAACACACATAGAACTTCGGGACGAAGTTCCCCGTAATGGGTAGAGACTGTAACAATTCGCAATTTTAGGTTAATTACTATTCCCGGAAAAATTTCACTATTCACTTTTACTATTCATTTTTCCCGAAAATTTTCCCGAAATTTGATTTTTATTTCTTGGGCTCGAGTGATAAATCATTTCCATGGCAAATTAAAAGTTTGACATTCATAAGCTCATTTTCGTGAAAGTTATTAAGGAATTACACGGAATTATACGTTTTAGGGTAAAACGTCATTCAGAAATTCTACGTACAACGAAATTCGGTCGCGTTAAGTGACCCCACATCAGAAAAATGTTTGATACACTCATGATTTATTTGAGAATTAATCATGACTGAGAAAAACATGACCAAAATAAACCTCGGCCGTGAAAAACTGGAATTTTCAGTTTTAAGCGTTTTTACTCAGCCGTAACCTTAGCCTATACATGCACCGCGTTTCTAAGACAATTTGAGTTTTCAACTTATTAGAAAAAGTCAACATATTTTTCCCTCCTCCTTTGACCAAAAATCATTCCTTGATTTTATAAGTCATTCCTTGATTTTTAGGCTTACGGTTTGATGTCTAAAAGACATTTAATACCAATCGACACTAGACTGAGCCCAGTCTAGACATTATAAGTCTTTTTAAATCATTTATAACCTATTAGAAAAGTAATATTTTACTTTTCTCAATTTTACGCAATATTCGTACATTTTACGTATTACGCGTTTTAGACCCGTGTTTCCAGTTTTAGCAGGGTTTTACCACCCAAATGGAACCTACCACTCATTTTATATTTTATTATGGAACATATGGACATGTTTAACAATACTTTCAAGTTCCATAATTTTACGACACCCGGTTTTACGTTTTGAGACGTAACAACTTACGGTTGGCATTTCCCGGAGTCAAAACTCATCCAATACTTGGATAATATCTTCCAAGACCAACTCATCCCTTCCTATCCACTCCAAACCGACTTGGAGGTGGGGGGGGGGAGTCACCCCTTGGGTGGCTTGATCTCCTTCCTTGTGCCTTAGATTGCATACAAGTGTTAAACTTGGTGATCAAGGGTTGACAAGTCAATACATGTAACCTCCTCAAAGGCATATAAAGCCCTCCCCTTGCTCCTTATGCCGTCCACCATAACCACACACCAACACCATCTCATTTTCTCATTCTCTTCAAGTTTCATGCAAGATTCAAGTACCATATCAATACCTAAAACCTAGTTTGATCTTAGGTTATCAAAACACTTCCATAACCTCATATACTTGGTGATTTCTCTTGAGTTTGAATCCACTCAAGTCACCTCAACCTTCATCATCCATCTTTCAAGATTACAAGGGTAGAAAGATTGCATGAAGTGAAGTGGGTTGAAGCAAGTCTATCGAAATCCTATCCTTACATGTTAACTTCCTTTCATCTTTGAAAGCCAAAAGTTGTGAGCCAAACCCTAACATGCTTCTTGTTAATTAATCATGTTCATATCATTTACATGTTATTCTTGCTATATTATGTCTTGTATGCATGTCCATGATGTATAAAAATGAGTAAAACATGTTGTTGTAATTGATTGTTAAGATAAGTTACTAAAACAAGTAAACTAGTGACTTTCTTGGTAAGACCTGATCAAAATGGGAAAAATTATGATATTGGATTATTACATATTGTAGTAGAGGACCTAACAAGGAAAACATAGCAACTTGAATCACCTAAAACGAGTACACGAGTCAAAAGTTATGACGATTTGAAATTACCAAAACTTTGCGGCAAAGCTGCCAAAACTTTCTGTTACAGAAACATTAAACACGCAAAAAGAGGCATTTCTAGTCCGTTTCATGAAAAAGTTAAAACACGAAAGTTGTCCGGAATCACGTTTTCGTTCAGGATTAAAGAAGCTTGAGCCTTGAAAACGCTTTCTGAGTGAGATATTTCTCAGTTTCTTAACAGCTATTTACATATATATAAGTCACTATATTATGGTTATACTTTAAAAGGAACAAGAGGTCTTATGACCTATAATCAAGACCACCACCATGGCTAGAGCCAAGGTTGTGTCTCATGACCTTGGAACAAGGACCAAAGGTCATGGCTAGGCCATGACGAGATGACCATGTAAGTTTACTTAGGCGTAAACATGAAACAAGGAATTGGCGAGAACTTGAACAAGCAATTTGGATCTACTTCACTTAAAAAGGAACCATGAGATATTACAAGGAAAAATGGTCATACAAGACTTATGAAACTACCCCTAATAACAATCTTCATGTACTAATAAACTTTCCTAAGTTTATTCAAATATCGGACATGTAACTTTTTGGATAGAAACTTATATCTATATATTTTATCAACTACTACAATAGTAGGGAGCCTCATGTGAGGAGTTCATTATGTAAGCCGTCGAGATGAGTTGTGGATTTACGAATTAAAGTGTCCTGGCTCCTCGAATGCTTACTAACATGACTTCTGAATTATGTCGGCCCGAACGGTAGTAAACGATATATAAACATACATGTTTCATGAATCATTTCTTTCAAAGACTTACACTATACATCATACCACATCATGGACTAAGTGCAAGACACATATATTGGCGTGTTTATGTTTCCTTAGACATTATTCCAAACCTAAGTTACAACAATTATTCTAGGTTGCTCGTAGAAGTTCTTACGACATATCCATCATTCTCATTATACATCATCCAACTCAAGGTGAGTTCAGAGCCCCACTTTCCATTACTTAATTGTTTTACAAATCCTTGGTGGAAATACATGCTATTTTTAACCGAGCACAATGTTTTTAAATTGTATGCTTGCCTGATTATTTTATTATCACTAAGTATCATCCTTGCCAAACCGAGATCCCTTATTATGAACCATTTAATCACTTGCGAGGGTTACTTGGGAGTGAGCGCGAATATTGTGAATTCGCCTATTGGGATTGACGAATCCCATTTGTTTTGACTAAGTTCAAACAAATGCATTAATATTTGAGACATTAGGTATGACGGCAAAGTACCTACCGGGATAAATCTGCCGATCAATATTGGTACACGTTAACGTTTTGGTTTCATAAGCTTAGTGTATAATACATTTTATGGGCGTATAATAACGTAGCCTACCTGTTTTGTTTTCCAAACATTGGTGTGAGTCTACAGCTCACACTACGATTATTGTGTTCAAACGATTTAACTACAAACACTACGATTATTGTGTTCAAACGATTTAACTACAAACACTACGATTATTGTGTTCAAACGATTTAACTACAAACACTACGATTATTGTGTTCAACGATTTAACTACCAACACATTGTGTTCAAACATTAAACAAACTCTATGAATATCACTCAACCTTTGTGTTGACCTCTCAAGCATGTATTTCAGGTTCATGACGATCAAGGATGGCACGGAAGGACACGGATACTCAAGAGGGCTATAAATTTTATTATCATTCAAAAACTCACTTAATGTGATTTGTAAACATGGAACCAATTGGGACCTCATTTTGTAATCTCTGATATTTATACAATTTGAATGATAAATCTTTTAAAACGACTCAATTGGAGTTCGTTTTCTATTATTGTGACTGTTGTGCTGTCGAGTAACACCCAGTTCGAATTCCGCTGCATCCATGAATTAGGGGTGTTACAGTTTCCACTTAATTTACCCTTTGTTTCAAGGCTATGAAGAGCTATCAGGGCAAGTTGTAGAATATGCTAATGGTCTTCCCTTAACGATCAAAGTTCTGGGTTCATTGCTTTGTGATAAAGATAAGCGTGAATGGGTAGATGTCATCAAAAGACTAAAAGAAATTCCCTTAAAGGAGACTCTAAAACAGCTAGAATTAAGTTATACCAGTCTGGAGGATGATTACAAGGAAATATTTCTAGACATTGCATGCATATTGAAAGGAAAGAGCAAAAAACAGGCAATCAGAATCCTTGAAAGCTCTGGATTTCATGCTATTTATGGTTTAAAAGTTCTTGAGGAGAGATCTCTCATAACTTTTTCTTCTAGATATGATGGTATGCTGGCCTTGGGCATGCATGACCATATAGAAGAAATGGGAAAGAACATTGTTCGTGGATCGCACCCCGATGAGCCTAACAAACATAGCCATTTGTGGATTGAAGAGGAAATTGAAGATATATTGGCTAATGACAAGGTAAAAATCAGTTTACTTGTAAGGTGGAGAAAACTAATGCATTTTCATTTGTTCTGACTTCTGACACTGTTTTGGGATTGCAGGGTACCGAAGCAACAAGATGTCTAAAACTTTATAAGTCAAGAGTAAATGCGAGAATAATAATGAAAGGTCTTGGAAAAATGAAGAATCTTCGATATCTTGATGTGAATTTTCGATATTGTGATGACTATGATTTTGCAACAAGGGCTGGATGTCTAAAACTTAACAAGTCAAGATGTCTTAATGATACCAGCCAATACTTTACAAATTCTTTAAAATATCTAGAATGTTTGGATTACCCTTTCTTGTATTTACCCAAAACATTTGAAGCAAACAATCTTGTTGGACTTCAAATGGTGAGTAGCAAAAGAATGGTACAACTTTGGAAAGGGAGAAAAAAAAAGGTAGAATAATTGTTGAATGGTTGTTTTGCATAATTTGTAATAATTCTATTAATTTATTGGTTTGTTAATATGCTAATATTAATCTATTTTCTTGTTTTTGTTGGCAGGTTCTTAAAAACCTCAAATTTCTTTATCTCTGTAGGTCAAAGTTGACGACCTTTGACTTTGGGATGACTCCGAATCTCGAGACGTTATCTCTCCTTGGTTCTTTGAATTTAAAAGAACTTTACATGCCTGTTAGCTGCCAAAAGCTCAACTCTCTCTCTATCAGTTCCTCAAAGTTAAGAACCTTCAACCTTGGGTTGACTCCAAATCTCGAGACGTTGTTTCTTCATAATTGTTCTGATTTTGAAGAACTTCACGTGTCTGTTGCATGTCCAAATCTCAAAATCCTCACCCTTTCTAAATCAAGGTTGAGGAGCCTTGACCTTGAGCTGATTCCAAATCTTGAGAGGTTAGATCTTTATGATTGTGGTGAGTTGGTAGAAATTAACACTCCCGTTGGATGTCTGGAAAAACTTGTTTACTTAAACTTAAGAGGTTGTGCTCTTCTTGAGAAGCTACCTGAAGATATTGGCCGGTTTGAATGTTTAGAAAAGCTAGATATAACAGATACAGGCATACGTCATCTTCCGCAAAGCATATTTGGGTTGAAAGGTCTGCATATTACTGCATCTTCAAAGCTTCTTGAGTTGTATGATTTTCCTTCAAATATAAAAACCACAGCATGGGAAGGAGTCTTCTTTGCGATTAAAGGTACTTTCTTTGTTTTCTATATTCATTTCAATATGAATTTGATATTGGGCGACAAAAATCATTCCAACAAAAAGAAGTAAACTACACGAATGGTCCTTGTAGTTTATACGAAATTACAAATTTGGTCTCTAAATATCAAAATTGACATGAACTATCTCCATTTTGAAGCTTGTTACACATTTTGTACCTGTTTTCAAAATTGACTCACTGATGCAGCTCGATGTCAAGGTTCAATCTTTTCATTGTGGATAACACATATGCTTCAAACACGTTCAACACATCTTTAAATTACATCATCGTTATGTGGGTTTGGGTTTAATGATTTTTTTTTTTTTTTTTTTTTTTTTTTTTTTTTTTTTTTTTTTTTTTTTTTTGTTTTTTTGTTTTTTTGTTTGTTAGGTTCAAGATGGTGAAACGGCAGCTGGGATTGTGGGTGATGATTCTGACAAGGTATAGTTTTTGGTGTTTTGTTTTGTTTGGTTTAAATAAGAATAAATTACAAAAACTGTCCTTGTGGTTTGGTACGATTGCAGGTGCAACCTTTAAAACTGTGAAAGTGCACGAGCAGTCCTTACATGGAAATGTGAAGACCACTGTGGTAAGCTGATAAACTGCATACCATAGTAGTTTCCCATTGGCACTGCGTGTGTACTTTAGGGGTGTTTGTTTCGGCTTATATAGCCGGCTTATGGCTTATTTGGTTTTGAGCTTATGTTTCATAAGCTCCTTTTTTGTGGCTTATTTGAAACTTGTCGGCTTATATAAGTTTATTATGTCATAAAAAGCTTATATAAGCCGAAAAGTTTGAAAATAAACCACTAAAAGTGAACTTATGAAACATAAGCTCAAAACCAAATCAGCCATAAGCCGACTATATAAGCCGAACAAACACCCCTTTTCAAAGTTGTAAGAAATGTGTGTGCGATTTGACAAAACCACAAAGACGGTTTTATTTTCTTAACTGTGTAACTCTCGTATATGTTTCGTAAATTTAATCGCATTTTATTTTCATATTAATTTAAATATGCGAGATTCCATTTTGAAGCATATGTGTAACTCTCGTATATGTTTCGTAAATTTAATCTATTGTGTGCTGAAATCCCTCATGTTCACAAATATGCGAGATTCCATTTTGAGATCAGGACGCATGAAAGGCTCATTGATATCCTATACCCAACTGCTGGTGTCGATGTCGAGGTTAAGGTTTAGAAGTGTATTTCAAGCCCTCTTTTTGGTATTAAATGTTGTTATTTACACTTTTGGTAGTAGATTTGTTAGTTGTATCGTTGTTGATTAAAAGGAATGGTGTTTAGTAAAATACTTTGTAACGTCATAACCATGAAAATGAAATGATGGTTGTACTAGTCACAAATGGTTCTGGTTATTGTTTGTAATTGGAACATGCTCATGCCTTTGCATTATGAAGTTGACGTTGATTATGTGCTACGACTTATATGAACTGCTAACCTGAACAAAAACATTGGGACATACCCTTCAATGTAACTTCTCTCAACCAACTATATCTACAACTATTGATGCATAAAACTACTTTTTGTTCATAACATCCATGTTATTATAGTAAAAGTTTGCATTGTACGGTACTTTTGATATATCACTGTGAAGAGGACGAATAGACAGTTGATTAACCTGTTGCACTCACAAACATTCCGTCAAGCGTACCTTTTCAAGAGGTTGAACCACATAGAACTAATCCATGAACTAATCCATTTACGAACAGGTTATTGAGAAATTATGATAGGTGTAATCAATACAAGTTTTGATTAATAAAATGTCCAAAATGTACCTTTGATTTGAACCAATAATGTTGGTGTAGATTATATTAATAAAGGAGTTCTTTTTTGTTTTGGGGTTCCTTTTGGTTTTCGTTGAGTCATGATATTACGGAGTATGTCTGTTATACTTATCCGACATTTGGTGACAAGAGTATTATAAATTGCAATTTGGCGCGTACTCATATTTGGTCACAAATTGTATAAAAGATTAGTAGATATTTTCCAGTTACCGAATGGCAGGGTATGCACGTGCAGAGGTGGTTACGGGTTCTGCACACGTTCTAAAGCTGCTATAATCATGTTTTAGTTTTAATGATTAGGTTGGGGATTTTGTGTGTTCCTAGTGAAGTGATACTTTTGATGTTGATACTCTATGAAAATTAAGATACAAAAAACATGCATGTAAATATCAAAGCGTGTATTATTGGTCATTTGGTTGAATGTTCACAGAGTGAATCTTATCTTTCTTTTTTCATTGACCAAAAAGACCAAATGACCGGCTTTTGTTTCTCAGTACCTTCAACCAAATTTCCACTTACTTTACCGTTTATTTCCACACAAACACAATAACCTTCACATTATCAAGTTTCTTTGCAATAGTCTTTTGAGTAAACAGTGAATCTTATCTTTCTTTTTTCATTGACCAAAAAGACCAAATGAGTGGCTTTTGTTTCTCAATACCTTCAACCAAATTTCCACTTAATTTACCCTTTATTTCCACTTAATTTACCCTTTTTTTGCAGTAGTCTTCTGAGCAAACGCCTAGCTTTGATCAGTGTTATCAATCCATTTCATTCACCTTCACATCACTGCAGCTTGAACCACTTTCTTTCTTCAAATAAAAACTCTTTCAACAGCTTCAACCATATCAGTTTCATCATAATTTACACCTAACCAATCACCTTCACATTTTCAAGTTTTTTCCCCCCATTTTTTTCAATGGCATCTTCTTCTAATTCATCTGCACCAGAAATAATGGTGTCCACTTCAAGCTCATCCATTCCAAAGAGCTTCAAGTATGATGTGTTTTTAAGCTTCAGGGGTGAAGACACTCGCAAGAACTTTGTTGGCCATCTTTATCAAGCTCTTGAGGCAAAAGGCATTGAAACATATAAGGATGATGAGAAAATTGAGCAAGGGGAAAGGATCAACGATCAACTCCTCAAATCCATTGAGGATTCCAAATTTTACATTATTGTCTTCTCCAGCAACTATGCATCATCATCTTGGTGTCTAAACGAGCTTAAGATTATGCAGTGCCAAAATATGACCGAGCATACTGCTTTCCCGGTCTTCTATGATGTGGAACCCACCGAAGTCCGTAATCAAAATGGGCCAGTTGGAGAAGCTTTTTCTAAACATGAAAACCAACAAGCTGCTGGGAAATGGAGAGATGCCATGAAAGAATTAGCCAATCTAGCCGGGTGGGAGTTGAAGGCCACAGCTAACGGGTAATTCAATTTCTTCATCATATCTCTGTAATATTCTTTCTAATCTACATTAATATAAATGTTAATCCTTTTATGTTATGAATCCAAATTGTTTATGTGGGCTTTGAACAAGCTAATAATATAATGTTTAATGATACAGGGATGAATCTAAATTGATCCAAATGATTGTTGATGCTATTTTCATAAAGAAAAATTCCACTCTTTCAAACGCTGATGGAAAGTTAGTGGGCATGGAGACCCGAATCAGTGATGTTCTTTCATCTTTAGAGATTGGTACTGAAGATGTGCGCATGATCGGAATCAAGGGGATGGGAGGTGGGGGGAAGACAACTTTAGCCAGAGCTGTTTATGATCAAATTTCTAATCATTTTGAAGGAAAAAGCTTTGTTGAAAATGTCAGGGAAGTTTCAGAACCTACTTTATCCGGTTTGAAAAAGCTTCAAAAACGGATACTAAAAGATGTCTTAAATAAACAAGACACCACTTTTAGTAGTGTTCATGACGGGAAAAACATGTTGAAAGCCACGATGCATCATAGAAAGATACTTGTTGTTTTAGATGATGTTGATCGTATAGAACAGCTTGAGGCGTTAGCAGGCGAGCCTGATGACTGGTTTAAATCAGGAAGCAGAATTATCATTACCACAAGAGATGAGCAAGTGCTGAGAGCCCATCGAGTGGACTTCGTTCATGACGTCAATTTGTTATCACAAGAGGAAGCGATTTGCCTCTTCAGTAGGTATGCATTTAGAAAAGAGATTCCAATTCAAGGATTGGAAGAGCTATCAGGGCAAGTTGTACGCTATGCTGATGGTCTTCCCTTAACACTCGAAGTCTTGGGTTCATTTCTCTGTGGTAAAGATAAGCTTGTATGGATAGATGCCATAGACAGATTAAAAAGAATTCCCTTAAAGGAAACTCTAGAAAAGCTAGAATTAAGCTATATCAGTCTTGAAGATGAATATAAGGAAATTTTTCTAGACATTGCATGCATATTGAAAGGCGTGAACAAAGAATCTGCAATCAGAATTCTTGAAAGCTATGGATTTCATGCTAGAAATGGTTTAAAAGTTCTTGAGCAGAGATCTCTCATAACTATTTCTACAAATGGGCGCTTGGACATGCATGACCATATAGAAGAAATGGGAAAGAACATTGTTCGTCGTTCGCAACCTGATGAGCCTAACAAACATCGACGTTTGTGGATTTCCAAGGAAATTGAAGATGTATTGGCTAATGACAAACATAACTCCAACAAGAGGTTACGTTTCTCTGATCCTTCATTCATAACTCCAGGGGAGTCAACTTCAAGCTTGTCCATTCAAAAGAGATTTAAGTATGATGTGTTTTTAAGCTTTAGGGGTGAAGACACTCGCAAAACCTTTGTTGGCCATCTTTATGAAGCTCTTAAGCAGAAAGGCATTAAAACATACAAGGATGATGAGGAAATGAAGCAAGGGAAAACTATCGACAACCAGCTTATCCAAGCTATTAAAGACTCAAGATTCTTCATCATTGTTTTCTCAAAGAACTATGCTTCTTCATCTTGGTGCTTGGATGAGCTTGTTGAGATCATGGAGTGTCACAAGACTGGCGAACAGACTGCCTATCCCATCTTTTTTCATGTGGAACCCACCGAAGACCGCAAACAAAGTGGGGCATTTGGTGAAGCCTTTTTGCAAAACAAAAACAAAGACGCTGCTGGGAAATGGATAGAGGCTTTGAAAGGAGCATCGAATCTGGTTGGGATGGAGTTGCAGGCGACTGCTAATGGGTAATTACTCCACATATCTTTACTTGTGATATTCGTTACTTTTGTTTCCTCATCCTAACTAGTATTATGTTACATAGTTTTACTTTGTATATAGTTCTATGTTATACATAGATCTAAAACATCTTATCTAGAACCTTCTTTTACCATACATACAGGCACGAAGCTGAATTCATCAAAAAAATTGTTGGAGAGATTTCGCTAGAGTTACACTCCATCAATTCCGACTTTGATGAAAAGTTAGTTGGCATGGAGACTCGAGTAAAGGATGTTGTTTCATATTTAGAAATTGGTATTGATGAAGTTCGCATGATAGGGATCAAGGGCATGGGAGGGGCTGGGAAGACAACTACAGCGAGAGCTGTTTTTGATCATCTATCTGCTGATTTCGAAGCTAAAAGCTTTGTTGAGAATGTAAGGGAAGTTTCAAACGCCTCTATGTTTGGTTTGAAGAATTTACAAGAACAAGTCCTTTCAAATGTGCTGAATGAACACGTCACTGTGAATGGTGTTTCTGATGGGATAAAAATGATGAGAAAGAGGATGTGCTGTAAAAAGGTTCTTCTTGTTCTAGATGATGTGGATCACATAAAACAACTTAAGGCGTTAGCCGGTGAGCCTAACTGGTTTAAGCCCGGAAGTAGAATTCTCATTACAACAAGAGATAAGCAAGTGTTGGTAGCACACAGAGTGAACGTGATTCATGATATTGCTCTCTTATCAGACCAGGAAGCAACTTCCCTCTTTAGTAGGTATGCATTTGGAAGAGAGAATCCACTTCAAGGATACGAAGAGCTGTCAGGAAAAGTTGTACGTTATGCTGCTGGTCTTCCCTTAACAGTCGAAGTATTGGGCTTATTTCTCTGTGGTAAAGATATGGTTGAATGGGAAGATGCCATAGACAGATTAAAAAGAATCCCCTTAAAGGACACTCTGGAAAAGCTAGAATTAAGCTATATAAGTCTCGAGGATGATTACAAGGAAATATTTCTAGACATTGCATGCATATTGAAAGGAAAGCGCAAAACAGATGCAATCACCATTCTAGAAAGCTGTGATTTTCATGTTATAAATGGTTTAAAAGTTCTTGAGCAGAGATCTCTCATAACTACTTCTAAACCTTATGAGATCTTGGGCATGCATGACCATATAGAAGAAATGGGAAAGAACATTGTTCGTCGTTCGCACCCCGAAGAACCTAACAAACTTAGCCGACTGTGGGTTAGTGAGGAAATTAAAAATATATTGGCTAATGACATGGTAAAGATCAGTTTACTTGTAAATTCGAGAAAACTAATGCATTTTCATTTGTTCTTACTTGTGACACGAGGTTTGTGGACACTTTTTGGATTGCAGGGTACCGAAGCAACAAGATGTCTAAGACTTGATATGTGGAGAGGAAATTCGAGAATTCTTATGGATGGTCTTCGAAAAATGAAGAAACTTAGATATCTTCAAGTGAATTTTGCAATTTATGCTAACTGGGAAAGTGATGGCGAATGTCTTGGCATTGATCCGAAATTTGATGATACCATCCCATACTTTACAAACTCTTTAAAATATCTAGAATGTGCGAATTACCCTTTCTTGTATTTACCCAAAACATTTCAAGCAAACAATCTTGTTGGACTTGATATGAGTAGCAGCACAATGGTACAACTTTGGAAAGAGGGAGAAGAAAAGGTAAAATAGTTGTTCATTGGCTGTTTTGCATAACTCGTAATAATGCTATTAATCTGCTGGTATGTTAATACACTAATATTTTTACCTTTGTTTGCTGCCAGGTTCTTAAAAACCTCAAATTCATTTCTCTCTCTAACTCAAAATTGACGACCTTTGACTTTAGGATTACTCCAAATCTCGAGAGGTTATCTCTAAATTATTCATTCAATTTAAAAGAACTTTGCAATCCCGTTAGTTGTCAAAGGCTCAACTACCTCTATATCAGTCACTCAAAGTTAAGAACCTTTAATCTTGGGTTGACTCCGAATCTGGAGACGTTATCTCTTGAAAGTTCTGGTAATTTAGAAGAACTTTGCATGCCAGTTAATTGTCAAAAGCTCAAGCATCTCAATATCAGTCGCTCAAAGTTAAGAACATTTGACCTTGGGCTGACTCCAAATCTCGAGCGGTTATATATTTTTGCTTGTGCTGATTTTGTTGAACTTCACGTGTCTAATGCATGTCCAAATCTCAAAATCCTCAACCTTAGTAGATCAAGGTTGAGGAGCCTTGACCTTGAGCTGATTCCAAATCTTGAGAGCTTAGATCTTCAAAGGTGTGATGTTTTGGCAGAAATTAATGCTCCCGTCGGATGTCTGAAAAAAGTTGTTCACTTAAACTTAACTTTTTGTGCTCATCTTGAGAAGTTACCTGAAGATATTGGCCGGTTTGAATGTTTAAAATGGTTAGATATAACATATACAGGCATAAGTCATCTTCCGCAAAGCATATTTGGTTTAAAAGGTCTGCATATTACTGCATCTTCAAAGCTTCTTGAGTTGTATGATTTTCCTTCAAATATAAAAACCAGAGCATGGGAAGGAGTCTTCTCTACGGTGCTTTAAAGGTACTTTCTTTGTTTTATATATTCATTTCAATATGAATTTGATATTGGGCGACAAAAATCATTCCAACAAAAAAATCAGTAGTTATGTAGAAAAAGAAGTAAACTACACGAACGGTCATGTAGTTTATACGAAATTGCAAATTTGGTCTCTAAATATCAACATTGACATGAACTGTCTCCATTTTGAAGCTTGTTACACATTTTGTACCTGTTTTCAAAATTGACTCACTGATGTAGCTCGATGTCAAGGTTCAATCTTTTCATTGTGGATAACACATAGTCAAGCATTCTATCAAACACCTTCAACACATCTTTAAATTACATCATCGTTATGTGGGTTTGGGTTTAATGATTTTTTTTTTTTTTTTTTTTTTTTTGTGTGTTTGTTTGTTAGGTTCAAGATGGTGAAACGGCAGCTGGGATTGTGGGTGATGATTCTGACAAGGTATAGTTTTGGTGTTTTGTTTTGTTTGGTTTAAATAAGAATAAATTACAAAAACTGTCCTTGTGGTTTGGTATGATTGCAGGTGCAATCTTTAAAACTGTGAAAGTGCACGCGCAGTCCTTACATGGAAATGTGAAGACCACTGTGGTAAGCTGATAAACTGCATACCATAGTAGTTTCCCATTGGCACTGCGTGTGTACTTTAGGGGTGTTTGTTTCGGATTATATAGCCGGCTTATGCTTATTTAGTTTTGGGCTTATGTTTCATAAGCTCTTTTTTGTGGCTTATTTGAAACTTGTCGGCTTATATGAGTTTATTATGTCATAAAAAGCTTATATAAGCCGAAAAGTTTGAAAACAAACCACAAAAAGTGAACTTATGAAACATAAGCTCAAAACCAAATAAGCCATAAGCCGACTATATAAACAGAACAAACACCCCTTTTCAAAGTTGTAAGAAATGTGTGTGCGATTTGACAAAACCACAAAGACGGTTTTATTTTCTTAACCATGTAACTCTCGTATATGTTTCTTAACAATGGGGCAGTTACATTACCACCAAGAAGAGAATCTATTGTGTGCTGAAATACCTCATGTTCACAAAGATGCGAGATTCCATTTTGAGATCAGTACGCATAAAAGGCTCATTGATATCCTACACCCAACTGCTGGTGTCGATGTCGAGGTTAAGGTTTAGAAGTGTATTTCAAGCCCTCTTTTTGGTATTAAATGTTGTTATTTACACTTTTGGTTGTAGATTTGTTAGTTGTATCATTGTTGATTAAAGGAATGGTGTTTAGTAAAATACTTTGTAATGTCATAACCATGAAAATGAAATGACGGTTCTGCAAGTCACAAATGGTTCTGGTTATTGTTTGTAATTGAAACATGCTCATGCCTTTGCATTATGAAGTTGACGTTGATTATGTGCTTCAACTTATATGAACTGCTAACCTGAACAAAAACATTGGGACGTACCCTTCAATGTAACTTTTCTCAACCAACTATATCTACAACTATTAATGCATAAAACTACTTTTTGTTCATAACATCCATGTTATTATAGTATAAGTTTGCATTGTATGGTACTTTTGGTATATCAGTCTGAAGAGGACGAGTAGACAGTTAATTAACCTGTTGCATTCACAAACATTCCGTCAAGCATACCTTTTCAAGAGGTCGAACCAGATAGAACTAATAATCCATTTACGAACAAGTTATGGAGAAATTATGATAGGCGTAATCAATGCAAGTTTTGATTAATAAAATGTCATTTTTACCCTCATTATTATCATAGAAATTAGAATTGGGCAATTAATGCGAGTTTTGATTAGGAAGGCAAAATAAGAAAATCAGTCATAAAAATTAGACACTCTTTTTAGGACAAACATAAATAGTATGGTGGATACTTTTTGTGAGATGGAGGGAGTATTACTTAACGTCTTAACAGAATTCTAGACTCGGCCGCTTCTACTCAAGAATCACTATAAAAATCCAACAAAATTATTAATTTCATGGTTACATGACTTCCATTGTACTTAAAACTGCAAAAAGTCCTGCAACTACTATATTTGGTTCTGCTCTAACATGACCAGGATCTAAATATTATCGAAGACAACAAACTAAGCTTTGCAAGTCCAAGTCCAGAATGGTGATGACAAAAATATTTCAAGTAAGATCCCAAATGTGAAACAAAATATTTGCCCCGACACATTCATGTTGTTTCCATAAATAGAGATCTGGCAAACCAAAAACCGTCTAACGCTTGACCCATTGGAAGCTCTTTCTTGCTTTCGCCTTACCAGGTTTCTTCCGCTCCACAATTCTCAAGTCTCTTGTCAGGAAACCAGCTGCAAGAAACACAAATTACACGTTATGATACAAGTTCAGATATCAATGAACTTTGGCCATAGAATGAAAAAATAACCTCCGAATGTGACCTAACGAGTAGGACTTGGGATAAAATGAAAACATAGAAAAAAAGAAGCAAACTGGTCAGATGGTTGAACGGGTCAAAAGTCGCCAAAGTGCAACTTTATTGAATAAAACTAAATCAATAGTTATTCACATAATGCGTGTCCAATGGGGTAGTACATCTGGCATGGAACAATATAGTGAAAAGAAATATACTATACATGTAAGATCCTTATACAATCCAATCACACGTTACTGTAACCATGTGACAGATATGACCGATATAAGGTTCCTCTAGAACAGGAAGGACTAAAAACTATAGCATGCATGATCCCTGTTTTGAGTCTAGAGGTGGCAAATTAATAATTATGCCCGTTTGCCTAAATATGGGTCAATCCGGGTTTCAGTGTATCTCCAAAGGCTTTAACAGTACATTTTCCTAGAGTTGGTTAGTATGGAAACAGGCCAAACGCATTTTCAAGAGCTAAAACCTCCTAAAACGCTTCGCTAAAAGAACTGGAATATTATTATAGCATTATGGTGGTAGCTACAATCTTAATTACTACATTAATCATTTATAAAACTGAAAAGTGACAAAAAAAAATTAAAAAAAAAATGACTGGTCGACCCCGCTCTGTCTGGAGCTGTTAAAAACGACACATTTTGACCTGTTAGACAGCCCACCAAACCTGCCCATTTGCCACCTCTATCAAATCCCCCTTCAAATATTAATATACGAAAAGATAAAGAAAGATGAAATCACCCGGCGTCCCCACACAAACAAACAAATGAGCACCTATAAGACATAAAGAGCTTGACTAGCACTAGATTGGGCCCGAATAATTTCATATATCAAAAACTCCATGTATTTTAAAGAAGGTGACTAACTAATATCATACCAAATGGTCCTTCCATCTCATAGAAACTGTAATGATCAACTTTCGAAAGCACAAGTGACTCATTTGTAAAACAGCTATAAAAAGAGACTAAAGGGAGTGTGTTGACTTAGATCAATAAATCAGTTTCAAGCGTATGCAAAAGAATAAAAAGTTAAATAAAAGCCGTACTGTATTTACCTTCTTTCAAAGGAGGACCGAACTGATCTGGGGCCCAGTTTTGCAGTGCCCTACTCATACCAAGACGAATTGCGCCTATTTGACCTGTTTCATGCTCTTATGTAGTTTAGATTTGTGTCCCCAAACAATTGAAAGAACAAAAAATTATAATGCCATGCATAATCAATCAAGCTAGAGTGAACTTGGAGAAAATATTAATGGAATTTGCGAGAAAAAGGTGACATAAGATACAACATCCATCATAAACACAACATCCAAACCTCCCATTTTGCCACATCTAATTATGCATTCAAACAAGAATAAAAAATGTAAATTTAATGCTTCAAACCTCATACACCACCCCCTTTCACAGTACAATTAACATCCAGAAGACCCAATGTTTTTGTCTCAGTAAGAGGACGAAGAAGAGCAGCTCGTTGATCAAGCATCGGGAAATAGACATCAAACTGGTTGTCATTTACGAGAAATTTACCCTCGCCAGGTTCAATCCAGACACGGGCAATACTATATTTCCTTTTTCCAGTCCCAGACTATCAACTTGTCTAACGCGTGCATTGGCAATTAAATAAAAAAAATGGATACAGATGTGATACCTACCTCCTAATTAGAATTAAGGTGGCGCCACGGCGGAGGTGATGCATGACTACGGCGGTGGGGGTGAGCGAAGACAGCGGATAAGCGTGGTGTGCGATGGTACAGGCGGTGGCAGTGAGTGGTTGTGGTGGTGATGTGCGGCGGCGGCATGGTGGTCCGTGAGGGAGGCAGTGGTGGTGTGTCCAAACACACAACATTTATTACATTTAGATGGCTTCCATGCATATTCAACCTCTACAAAGTTAGTAAGACCAGCTCCAAAATCTTTACCCCTATAAACAATTTCAATCTATCTTTGATTTCCTTCTCAGCATTAAGTTCAACCAATACCCTAATCTCCCCACCCATGTCATACACATTTTAGTGGTCACATCATCCATGATTATAGACTTCCCTAAACAACTAGCTAATGTACTACTGTAATACCTTTTACACTCCAAGCCTCCAAAGGTATTTTCAACATCTTAACCCAAACAGGTAATTTCCTAGGTTCAGTCCTATCCAAACACACATCAATACTCCATTTTTGTACAACCATAGGCTTGTTATTAACCATCCATGGGCCATTACTTATCACATCATTCATACCCTGTTCATCATGAAACTTGAAGAATACTCCTGTATCATTGAAAGTCAGATCTTCAAGTCCATACCTAAACCACATCCTTCTTAAGTGATACCTAGCCTCATTTAAACTCACATTACATCCTATGAACTGTCCACAGACTGTCCTATCCCATTAAACACTCCCAAGCTCAACAATCTCCTCATCAAAAATTGCCACTTCATTCCCATTCTCATTTGTCTCAGTAGGGATTACTAACAATTTGTTATCAAGCTTATTAGCCTTAACAACATCTACCAATGTGTTTCCTTTGCTACCCTTTACATTCAAATTACTAGTCACATTCTTATCACTAGCTTTGCTAACATGAACCTTATCATACATTTCTGAATCAGCAACTATAGTCTCATCATTATTATTCACTATCACTTGTATCATTTACATTCTGCACTTCCTTATTTGCACAGTCATTCACATTTTGTACCACTACATTCACATGAATATTGGTATTATCAACATTTGTTGCAGCTACTTTATCACATGCATTCATATTACAACATCAGTATTCATTTCACAATCAATAGTATTATTCATAGCACTACTAGAAGTAATGTTTACCTGACTACCATGAGTTGGAAAACATTCTCCAGTCAGTTCTTCATCAAACCCCCCCCCCCCCCCCCCCCTTCATCTCCATTACCCTTAATCCCCTTGATCCCTTATTTCTTCCACCATTACTCCTATCATCACTCTTACTCTGATTTTGATTTTCTCCATTATCAGAACTCCTATCACAATTCCTTTTTGGTAATACACGAGCAGAATCCCCAAATTTTAATGGAACCTAAGTGCTCTTTTTGAGGACCTCTTTTTTGCGACATTCTTTCACTTTATGCTAACTTCAATGCGTATTACAATTACACTATTTATTTTTGATTTTTGTGATTTATGAAACATGAATTCAAAAAGCCCTAATTGAATCAAAATTAGGTCACCATAATCAAAATTGAAAGACTGAACCGATAGAAATGTGTATTCTGTAATTTGGAGTCGTTCTATCGGATTAGAATTACAAAATAAGGAGGAAAACTGCTCGAAATGATGAATTTTGGGTTTGAAAATGGAGTTTAGATGGCGGGAAATTCAGTTTTGGGTTGTTAGAGGAGAGAGAACATGTTTCTATATGCTAAATTGTGAATCCTAATCCCATTTGCCACCTCTACATAATCCCCCTTCAAATAGGGATTAAGTCATACAATAGCAATGTACTTTTCAAAGTGTCACATTTTGGTACGTGTACTTTTTTTAAGTTGTAGAATAGTAATGTACTTTCATAAGTGTTCCAATTTTGAGCGCATACTTTTTTTAAGTTGTAGAATAACAATATACTTTCCATGAGTGTTCAAGTTTGGTACGTGGAATGACGTACCAAATTGGAACACTTGTGAAAAGTACATTGCTATTCTACAACTTAACTTACAGAATTGTCCAAGATTGATTAATCAACTAATTTATTACCAGATTAAACCATAATTTTGAAAGTTTAGTTCTAATATTAACCATCTTGCCACATAGTTTGGCGTCGTTAGTCCCTCCCCCACTAACGCTTGTTAGTCCTTTTCTTCCATTTTTAAAGTTAAAAAAATTTAAAATTAAAAAAAATAGGAAAAATTAAAAAAAAAAAAGGAAAAAAATTTAAAAAATTAATTTTTTTATAAATTAATTTTTGTAAAAAAATGCGTATTTAAAAAAAAATTAATTTTTTTTATAAATATTAATTTTTTTTAAATAATTTTTTTCTAAAAAAAATTTAATTTTTTTTCTCAAATATTAATTTTTTTAAAAAATTTTGATTTTTTTTTAAAAATTAATTTAATTTTTTTTTTTCCTTTTTTTTAATTTTTTTAAAAAAATGCGTATTTATAAAAAAAATTAATTTTTTTTTCGCAAATATTAATTTTTTTAAAAAAAATTTGATTTTTTATAAATATTAACTTTAAAAAAATTAAATTTTTTTCCTTTTTTTTAATATTTTTATAAATATTAACGTAAAAAACGGAGGAAAATGTAAAAATATAGACGAAAACGAAAAAAACGGATGAAAACGTAAAAAAAGGACGAACGGTGCAGTTTTTTTGGTCAAGGGACTAACGACGCCAGTCAACGTAAACCACAAGGACGAACAGTGTAATTTACTCAAAAAACAATTAACAAATGTTAGTGGAGGAGGGACTAACGACGCCAAACTATGTGGCAAAATGGTTAATATTAGAACAAAACTTTTTAAAAAATGGTTCAATCTACAATTTAAAAAAAGTACACGTACCAGAACGTGACATTTTGAAAAGTGCATTGCTATTCTACAACTTAAAAAAAATACACGTACCAAAACAAGATACTTTGAAAAGTCATTGCTATTCTATGACTTAATCCTCTTCAAATATTATTATATGAAAAGATAAAGAAATATCTGGAGTGGGATCGTCCATAGCATCGGGTAAAATCACCCGGCGTCCCCCACACAAATAAACAAATGAGCACCTATAAGAACTAAAGAGCTTGACTAGGCCCAAACAATCTCGTATATATAAAAAAACTCTTCAACTTTTTAAAGCACAAGTGACTCATTTGTTAAGCAACTATAAAAACAAAATAAAGGAACCGTGTGGACTTTTATCAATAACTCGAGTTTCAAAGCATATGCAAAAAAAATGAAGGGTAACATGAGTTGTGAATAGTAACGAGTTACGTGTACGTATTTAGTAGTTTAGTAATTTTAGATATCCACACATATTTTAATATAGATAATTATAAAAAATAAATAAAGAAACAAGGGGTACTTCTGTTTAAATAAATAAATAAATAAAAAGTACTACACATTTAACCTTCTTCACCTGCTGTTTATCTTTCTGCTAACAATATAATACAATTTTTTATTAGTTTATGTTATTTTACAGTAGAAAAAAGTATTAGTATTTTCTTTTATATAAATACATAAAAGAAATATGTAAATATTTATGTGAATTCGGTTTTCGATTCGATTCGACTTTTATTTTGCCACAACCATATTCAAACGAAAACCGAATATTTAATTCAGTTCAATTTTGACAAATTCGATTTGGTTCGATGTCGATTTTCCATTTCTGTAAATATTCTACATGCGTCCTGTGTTCCGTTTGTAATGGTGCTGTTGGCAAAAGCCCAAAAGTCATGAATCCTGTTGGGCCACAAAACACAATAGCCCATAAACACAAACACCAAAATATCAAAAACCCGGTTCATTATCCTTCATTATCTCACTCACTAGCCTTCTTTCACTTGTCTCTGTAAACCTTTTGTCGGTCATGCATTTCATAAAACACCTCCTCACAAATCTATATAAACTAAAGTTGTGGACTTGTTGACTATTCGATCATGGTGAACTTATCAGGGTGCCCCGTTGGAGGGAGATGCTCCCCCAAACCCACCTCATTCCCCGTTTGGGATCCTATCGGGTTGTCTTCATTCAACGCAATGCTCCACTAAACTTTGTTTTATTGACATCCTCAAAGGCAGTGCTTTCAACAAATGCTCATAGATAGAGCTATGACTCACTACCAGGCTCGTAACTTATTTGGAAACAGCCATAGACTTAATAATAGGAGGAATGGGTTGGGATTTGATAGGCAGACAGTAATAGATAGGGGTGTTGGTGTTACAATAGGACGGAGGACATCTTCTGCTCTTCTAGAAAGCTTGAAAGTTGAAGGAAGTTGAAAGGGGATCCACTTTTAGATCCTGATGCTTTGAAATCGTTGATCAAGCTTCTTCGACTAGCACAGGTAATAACTAAGATACTAACAACTGATTTCTTAATTACTTGCTATAAATTATTTGACCATTTTGATGTCTTGCTGTCAGCCCCTTGGGAAAGGCCTTCTGCAGAGACTCTTCTTGAACTTAAGTGCTCACAGTTCTACAAGGGCAGTCCTTGTTTACCTGCTACTTGGCATGATCAAGATGGAGACTGAGGGCTCTGCAAGTGGATTGACGACAGTAAATTCTCAGAGGCTTTATGTGTGTCAGTCTAATGTTGTATATGGCCGATCACAGCTCTTAAATGGTACTGATTATTAAAATTTGCACTTCATTATGCGTTTGATATTTATTATCTGTTGGTGTTGATGATATAATTAATTTCCCATGTACAGGTCTCCCGCCTTTAGTACTGCATCAGGTCCTTGAGATTTTGGCTTGCCTGGCTACAAATCATTCTTCGGTTGCTAATTTGTTGTTCTACTTTGATTCTTCACTTGTTCCGGAGTCCTTGAATTCCAATTACCATGATAAGAAGAATGATAAGGGAAAAGAGAAGGTTGTTGAAGGAGGAGAAATCTCTCATCCTGTTGGATCGGAAGGTGATATTCCTATACTATTATTTGTAAAGCTCTTGAAGCAGCCTCTCTTCCTTCGCAGCATTGCCCATCTAGAACAGGTATTTTAGTTGTCTTTAATGTTGCAATATTTCAAGCTTACATTTTTTTCATTCTTTTAATTTTAAGTGGTAAACTTGGTTAATGTCTTAATAGTTCCGGAGTCATTGAATTGGAATGTGTAGGTGTAACATTCACTGTATATACTTACCGTGTAGGTGATGGGTCTACTTCAAGTGGTTGTATACACTGCTGCTTCAAAGTTAGAGTCCCAGTCTCATACCGAAAAACCAGTGGCCAGTTCCCAAGTTCAAGAAGCCGTTTCTCAACCTCAGGAAGATTCTTCTTCAGCAGTAGCAGAACCAAATCAGGATGATAAAAGTGTTAGTGATGGATTATCCACATCAGACGATCTGAAAAAAGTTGACATGAATGACATTTTTATGAAGCTACCACAAACTGATCTGCATAATCTATGCAGCCTTCTTGGCCACGAGGGGTAATATTTAGTTCGCAGTTATATCATTTACATGTTGCATACCTTAAAGCTTAATACTTGAATATTCTTTTCATTAGGCTAGCTATCCGACAAAGTTTATCTGCTTACCGGGGAAGTTCTAAAGAAGTTGGCCTCAGTTGCTTCATCACATAGAAAATTCTTTATTGTAGAGCTTTCAGATTTAGCTCATAGTTTAAGTGGGTCTGCCATTAGTGAACTCATCACACTAAGAAACACACAAATGCTAGGTTTGAGCTCGGGTTCCATTGCTGGGGCTGCTGTTCTTAGAATCCTGCAAACACTTAGCTCACTCACTGTACCCGGTATAGATGACAAGGTTGCAAAAAACGATGACAATCAAGAGCATGTCACTATGTGGAAATTAAATCTTTCACTTGAGTCATTATGGCAAGAACTGAGCGAGTGTATAAGTGTGACCGAGTCACAGCTGGCACAAGGCTCGTTGTCTTCTGTTATGTCAAATGCGAGAGTGAGCATGTGCAGGGTACCGGTGCTTCTTCTCCTCCTCTACCCCCTGGAACCCAGAGACTTTTGCCCTTCATTGAGGCCTTTTTGGTCCTATGTGAAAAGCTTCAGGCAAGTAGTTCTCTTTTACAGCAAGATGATGCCTATGCAACAGCAAGTGAAGTTAAGGAATTATCTGGAAGTTCATCACCAAGTGCGGCCGGAGTTGATGGTGCTGTGACGTTTTCAAGGTTTGCTGAGAAGCATCGCCGGCTTTTGAACGCTTTCGTGAGACAAAATCCAGGCTTGTTGGAGAAGTCCCTTTCCATGATGCTTAAAGCACCGAGGTTAATTGATTTCGACAACAAAAGGTCCTATTTCCTATCTAGAATTAGGCAGCAACATGATTAACATTTAACTGGTATTAGTGTTCGAAGAGCATATGTTCTTGAAGATTCCTATAATCAATTGCGGATGCGACCCACTCAAGACTTGAAAGGACGTTTAAATGTCCATTTTCAAGGAGAAGAGGGTATTGATGCCGGTGGTTTGACTAGAGAATGGTATCAGTTGCTGTCGAGAGTAATATTCGATAAAGGAGCTTTACTTTTTACAACCGGAGGAAACAATGCAACCTTCCAGCCAAACCCTAATTCTGTATATCAGACAGAACATCTCTCATACTTCAAATTCGTGGGCCGCGTGGTACGTTTCTATGAATCTTTTCTTTTAATATATATAATTTATATCGGTTCAATAGTTGTGTCAATGAAGCTTTATGATGTTGTTATAGGTTGCTAAAGCTCTGTTTGATGGGCAACTCTTGGATGTTTACTTTACCCGATCCTTCTACAAGCATATTCTTGGTGTGAAGGTAACATATCATGATATCGAGGCTGTTGATCCTGATTATTACAAGAACTTGAAGTGGTTGCTGGAGGTAAGTATGTTCAACTTTGTGATTTATACATTTATTATTTTATATGGTTTTCTAATACTACTGTTTTCCTTTGTATCAGAATGATGTTAATGACATACTTGACTTGACGTTTAGCATGGACGCTGATGAAGAAAAGCAAATCCTCTATGAGAAATCGGAGGTGTGTATTTGGAGACAAAATTTTCATTAAATAAAATTATTAGATATTGTTTGCGCTAATTGACGGTTTATTTTTTTAATGGTAAAAAGGTTACTGATCATGAGCTCAAACTGGGTGGACGGAATATAAGGGTAACAGAAGACAAAGCACGAGTATGTGGATCTTGTTGCGGAACATATACTTACAAACGCGATACGTCCTCAAATTAATTCTTTTTTAGTGGGTTTTAATGAGTTGATACCTCGTGACCTCATTTCTATCTTTAACGATAAAGAGCTTGAGTTGCTGATCAGTGGACTTCCAGAAATTGATTGTGAGTCAAGCTTAATATGCAATTTGAAATATATGCTGTTGTATTTCAAGATCATTATTGTAATTTTGTAACCTTTTGTTATTGCAGTTGATGATCTGAAGGCCAACACGGAATACACAGGATACACTGTAGGCACTAATGTAGTTATATGGTTTTGGGAGGTTGTCAAAGCATTTAACAAGGAAGATAGGGCTAGATTGCTTCAATTTGTGACGGGTACATCAAAGGTATAGTAAATATCGTCATAATTATTTTGCCATTCTCTCTCATTTGTCTTGTTTTAACCTGTGTACTTCTCTTTTGTACATTTGAGTCATTAAAAGATGGTTGTGTCCCAGTTGGGTAATTTTGAAACCAATAATCTTGTTAATTATGTAAAAAGGCATCATATATGAATTTAGCATTTTTATGTACAAGTATAACATTTCTGTATATAATAAATTTATCGTTTTTAAAATAAATCAATTTTGAAACTCAAGTCATTTACTGAATGACCCAAACCGGTGACAAAAACATCTTAAAATGACCCACCCGTATAAAAATAGTTCAATGACTAAAATGGGACATATGAACAATTACGTTAGTATTTTATGCAGAAAACCCTTGTCGTGATTAGTATATTACTAAGAAGATATTTTAATATTTTGGTCTAATGCATGTTTGACTTGTATATGTTTTTCTTAGGTTCCCTTGGAAGGTTTTAAAGCATTGCAAGGTATATCGGGGCCACAAAGATTCCAAATTCACAAAGCTTATGGAGCGCCTGAGAGGCTGCCATCAGCTCATACATGGTTAGTGCTTTTTAGTTGTTTTGTCATCTGGATCTTACATTCTTAACTCACAGTTTGTTTACCATTTTATTCTCAGCTTCAATCAATTGGATCTTCCTGAATACACATCAAAGGAACAGCTGCAAGAACGTTTGCTACTTGCGATCCATGAAGCTAGTGAAGGTTTTGGGTAGTCGTATTCTACCCAATGTTGTGTGAGCAACGCCAGCAATTGTTTCAGCCATTGCTATGCTATGTAGATGTTAGTCACTCCTCCTATTTTTCAATTTGTGGGTCCATCTTTGACTCAGTTTTATTATATTTGGGTAACACAATGATCACTCCCTATAAAAGGCTGGAGGTCCTTTTCTACCTTAGGTAGAACCGGAAGCAGCCTCTCTACCTTAGGTAGGGGCAAGGCTGTCTGCATATCAACCTCCCCCATACACCGTGGAAGACGTATTGGGACCCATAACCCATAACAATGATCAATTTGGTGATGCCTTTTCAGATACAAAATGAACATTGATTATGCATTGAGGGATGCCATTTGAAGAACGAGAGTCCCTAAGAACGAGAGTCCCTGTGAAAAAAGGAGTCATGCATGTACGAGAAAGATGAAGAGCAAGTGGTTTTTGGCTGACCCTATTTTGTAACATGGGTATGCGGTCTTACGGGTTGCTTTCGCCTCCTGCAGACTAGAATAAATTGATGAAACTTGAAAGCAGAAAATATCCATAGGCTTCATGTAAATCCTAGCTTTTTTTAGTTGGTTGGTTGGTTTGTAGCTTTTGGCGAATTCGGTTTTCTGATTCATATTACTAAGTATTTGAAGCTTCAATAATTCTTTGCGAATTGAATTACATAAAATTAGTGAATTGTATTTTTAGTACGTAGATACTAATATAATATGTTATGTATGTATGTTTATGTTTCAGGTTGAGGCGTGTTGGGGATGTTGTACCCCATCCCCACCCCAAACCCACTAAGATTTCTATATTAGGACCTTAAACCCACCCCATAACATGACAAGCATGCCTCGACCTGCTCCAAAAATTTAAGTTCTCCATCGATTATTCAAGTTCGGTTTCTTTTGCCATCTCTATGTGTAATGATTTTAAAGGTCCGCTTGACAAAAGCCCAAAAGGCATAAATCCATTTGGTCACTCGCCTTCTTTCACTTGTCTTTGTCGATTACATTTAAACATTTCATCATATTTTATGTAAACCAAAATAAAATGTCAATCTCAATTTCAACAACAATCTTCCATTATGCAACTCATCATCTTCAATACCCAAACACCTATCACCCCATTTCACCTTTATTGTACCAAACACCATAATCCATTACAGTTACGGTCCAACAATATTTTAACAACTTTAGGCTACTGCGATTGTGTGTGTTGATTATGAAAAGGTGAGTTTTGGTGTGTTTGTTTGGTTTGAGTAAGAGTAACCTGCAAAAAAATTGTCTTTGTGGTTTGGCTAGATTGTAGACGCAGTCTTTCCAACTTTGAAAGTGCAAACGCAATCCCTACAAGAAAATGTGGGGACCAGTTAGGTATGCAGATAAACTGCATACCTAAGTAGTTCCCCATTAGGACGAACTGCGCGTGTACTTTCAAAGTTGTAAGAAATGCACCTGCAATATGACCAAACCACAAAAACAATTTTTTGCAAATTACTTTAAGATAATGTAAATTGTAGGCTTTTAGGGATTTTAAGGGGAAATGCACCTCCAATATGACCGAACTACGCGTGTTTAGTTTGTTATTTGCTTGTTGTTCCGTGAAATGAGTTGCGAATGTGGTCGAATTTATTTGACACCATGGAATAGGGGCGGGGGTCGGATGTGTGTTGAGAGTTCAGTATTGAGTGTTGGGGTGATTATGCTATAACGGTTGAGGTCCACAGAGGTCGAGTCTTTGATCATATGTAGTATGTGGCCGAGCCGAGATATCCCGTGACTAATTTTAGCTACCCCTAAATATGTAGCTAGAGAAGTTTAAGCTAGAGACCTCTTGTGAGGACTTATCTAATCACTAGGCTACCTTGTTAGTGGTTGTTTGACTGGAGGTGTAGTTTGAATAACAATATGATAATGATACAAATTGACCAAAATAATAATAACAGGTAAAGGTACATGCACCCAAAATATTTAAATCTAATGATAAACAAGAAAGAATTTTATTAACAATTGCCGACTTGCAATTAGTTTATGATACAAATAGATTTATATTTACCAACAACATTCTAAAAAAGCGTTTGTGCGAATTATTATCAACATTTGCCAATTTTCGAATTACTATAATAAACTTTTTTTGAAATTTACGAAAAAAAAAAAAAAAAAAAAACAAAAAACACCCTTAAGCCTCTTAAGTTATCACAGTTTACTAAATAGAAGAAAAAATACTAATAAAAAACTTCTTAAATTTAACGATTAAAACTAGTTTCTAAACTCATCAAAAGTTAACATCCATAATATACAAAAACACCCCATAGATTTGCTAACAATATGAAAATGATTCTTAAAACTATTAAATTATATATTTTAATACTTCTCATACTCGTAGCGAAACGCAATTCTTGTTTACTCGTTTATCAACATTACAAGAATTTATATGGTAATAGTGTTTAAAGAAAGATATTTATGTTGATATTAAGATAAGATAGTAGCTTTTTTCTCTCTTTTTCTTTGAGCTCGAGATATAATTTAGTTAACTATGCTAAGGTATTTCTTTTATCGTCACAGACTTGTTGATCTAAGAGTTTCCATTATATTTCTATTGTCATTACAAAATTTTGATTTGACTATGGCTTGAAGTTATTACGATATTCTTTTATTGTAAAAGACAAGGAAATTCTCATAGTGAATTATTGGTGTAGGAAATGAATGTTAAAAAATAGCCCCAATGAAAAGACAAGGAAATTTCCATAATAAAAGTCATCGTCTCTATATGAATATATAATTAAAGCTCCCTCTAAATATTCATTTTTCCCGGGTAACGCGTGCGACTAGTGACGAAAGTTGAAAAGGTCGTGGCAAGTAAAATAAGATAAATTCATATCTTGTAGTATATTTTAATATCCCATTCCGATCTCACAACGTTTCATTTCTTATTTCTCAAAAGTCAAACACACGATCACCACCGCTATCTCTTGCAGCCACCACCAACACTTTTATCAAGTTTGGTTTGTTCTTTTTTATTTAGAGTTTATGTATTTTGTTTTTTGTATAATTGTGGTATTAATTTCTACGTGTGTATAAATTAATTTCTAGTTTGTTAGACTTTTGAAGATACTTTAGGATTTTAGTGACTTATTTTGTAGTTCGAAACTAGTTTATCCTATAGGAAGCCCGTCCGAGTATCCGAGATGGCGAGATATAAGTTAATTTCGGAAAGTTCCTTAGACCGCTTTTAGAATGTTTTCCTTTCTTATTTAAAAAATATTTGACAAAATTTCGAAGCATTCTCCTTTACTCCACCAGTTACCAATCATGCTAACTCGTTTTGACCCGTCTTCTTGTCATCGAAATAATCTTTCTGTATCTATATATAAAAAATGATTGCTAATGCGTGAATCACTGTCATAAGGACTAGAATTTCAATTGAACAGAAATTTCAATTTAACAGGATCATTGAATGGCATCTTCTTCAAACTCATCTGTTGAAAAGAGCTTCAAGTATGATGTTTTTTTAAGCTTCAGGGGTGAAGACACTCGTAAGAACTTTGTTGGCCATCTTTATGAAGCTCTTAAGCAAAAGAGCATTGAAACATACAAGGATGATGAGACAATTGAGCAAGGGGAAAAGATCAACAATCAACTCCTCAAATCCATTGAGGATTCCAAATTTTACATTATTGTCTTCTCCAAGAACTATGCATCTTCGTCATGGTGTCTAGATGAGCTTGTCAAGATTACGGAGTGTCACAAGATGACGGAGCATACTGCTTTTCCAGTCTTCTATGATGTGGAACCCACCGAAGTCCGTAAACAAAATGGGCCAGTTGGAGAAGCTTTTTCTAAACATGAAAACCAAGAAGCTGCTGGGAAATGGAGAGACGCCATGAAAGAATTAGCCGATCTAGCCGGGTGGGAGTTGAAGGCCACAGCTAATGGGTAATTAAACTTCTTCATCACATCTCTATAATATTCTTTCTAATCTACATTAATAAAAATGTTAATCCTTTTTCGTTATAATTCTAATTGATACAGTGATGAATCTAAATTGATCCAAATAATTGTTGATGCTATTTTCAAGAAGTTACATTCCACTAACTCGAGCGCTGATGGAAAGTTAGTGGGCATGGAGACCCGAATTAGTGATGTTCTTTCATCTTTAGATATTGGTACCGAAGATGTGCGCATGATCGGAATCAAGGGTATGGGAGGTGGGGGGAAGACAACTTTAGCCAGAGTTGTCTATGATCAAATTTCTATTCATTTTGAAGGAAAAAGCTTTGTTGAAAATGTTAGGGAAGTTTCAAAAACTCATTTGTTCGGTTTGAAGATGCTGCAAGAACAAATCCTAAGGGATGTTTTCGATGATAGAAATATCTCCATTAGTGGTGTTTCCGATGGGAAAAAGATGATGATACAGATGATGCGTCGTCAAAAGGTTCTTGTTGTTTTAGATGATGTGGATTGCATAGAACAGCTTGAGGCGTTAGCAGGCGAGCCTAATGACTGGTTTAAATCAGGAAGCAGAATTATCATTACCACAAGAGATGAGCAAGTGCTGTTAGCCCACAGAGTGAACTTTGTACATGATGTCAATTTGTTATCACAAGAGGAAGCGATTTGCCTCTTCAGTAGGTATGCATTTCAAAAAGAGATTTCAATTCAAGGATATGAAGAGCTATCAGTGCAAGTTGTAGAATATGCTGATGGTCTTCCCTTAACGATCAAAGTTCTGGGTTCATTGCTTTGTGATAAAGATAAGGGTGAATGGGTAGATGTCATCAAAAGACTAAAAGAAATTCCCTTAAAGGAGACTCTAAAACAGCTAGAATTAAGTTATACCAGTCTCGAGGATGATTACAAAGAAATATTTCTAGACATTGTATGCATATTGAAAGGAAAGAGCAAAGAAGAGGCAATCAGAATTCTTGAAAGCTGTGGATTTCATGCTAGAAATGGTTTAAAAGTTCTTGAGCAGAGATCTCTCATAACTATTATTTCTTCTAAGTATGATCAGGTCTTGGGCATGCATGACCATATAGAAGAAATGGGAAAGGACATTGTTCGTCGGTCGCACCCCGATGAGCCTAACAAACATAGCCGACTGTGGATTAGGGAGGAAATTGAAGATGTATTGGCTAATGACAAGGTAAAAATCAGTTTACTTGTAAGGTGGAGAAAACAAATGCATTTTCATTTGTTCTAACTTCTGACTCTGTTTTTGGATTGCAGGGTACTGAAGCAACAAGATGTCTACAACTTAAGATGTCAAGAGTAAATGCGAGAATTGTTATGAAAGGTCTTGGAAAAATGAAGAATCTTCGTTATCTTGATGTGAATTTTGAATATTGTGATGACTATGATTTTGCAACAAGATGTCTAAAACTTAATAAGTCAAGATGTCTTAATGATAGCAGGCAATACTTTCCAAATTCTTTAAAATATCTAAAATGTTCTTATTACCCTTTCTTGTATTTACCCAAAACATTTCAAGCAAATAATCTTGTTGGACTTGAAATGGAGTGTAGCAGAAACATGGTACAACTTTGGAAAGAGAGAAAAAAAAAGGTAAGAATAATTGTTGAATGGTTGTTTTGCATAATTTTGTATTAATTCTATTAATTTATTGGTTTGTTAATAGGCTAATATAAATTTGTTTTCTTGTTTTCGTTGGCAGGTTCTCACAAATCTCAAATTTCTTTCTCTCTCTTGGTCAAAGTTGACGACCTTTGACTTTGGGATGACTCCGAATCTCGAGACGTTATCTCTCCTTTGTTCTGAAAAATTAAAAGAACTTTATGTGCCTGTTAGCTGTCAAAAGCTCAACTCTCTCTCTATCAGTTCCTCAAAGTTAAGAACCTTCAACCTTTTGACTCCAAATCTCGAGACGTTATTTCTTTATGATTGTCATGATTTTGTAGAACTTAACGTGTCTGTTGCAAGTCCAAATCTCAAATTCCTCAGCCTTTATAAATCAAGGTTGAGGAGCCTTGACCTTGGGTTGACTCCAAATCTCGAGACGTTATTTCTTTATAATTGTCCTGATTTTGTAGAACTTAACGTGTCTGTTGCAAGTCCAAATCTCAAATTCCTCAGCCTTTATAAATCAAGGTTGAGGAGCCTTGACCTTGGGTTGACTCCAAATCTTGAGGCGTTATCTCTTGATTATTGTTCTGATTTTGAAGAACTTCACGTGTCTGCTGCATGTCCAAATCTCAAATCCCTCGACCTTAGTAGATCAAGGTTGAGGAGCCTTGACCTTGAGCTGATTCCAAATCTTGAGAGGTTAAATCTTGGATTTTGTAACAAGTTGGTAGAAATTAACGCCCCCATTGGATGTCTGAAAAAAGTTGTTTGCTTATACTTAAATGGTTGTACTCTTCTTGAGAAGTTACCTGAAGATATTGGCCGGTTTGAATGTTTAAAAGAGCTAGATATAACACGTACAGGCATAAGTCATCTTCCGCAAAGCATATTTGGGTTGAAAGGTCTGCTTATCGCCGCACGTCAAGAGCTTATGGAGTTGTATGATTTTCCTTCAGAGATAAAAACCACAACCGATCCCCTTTGGTGAGTAAATTACAGGCACTTTCTTTGTATTTCAGATTCATTTCTCTTATTTTAATATCAAATTTTATATTGGCCGACATAAGTTATACTCGTATATGAAACAAAATAATTAATTTTTAAAAAGAAAAATAAAGTAAATTACACGAATGGTCCTTATAGTTTATACAAAATTACAAATTTGGTTTCTGAAAATATCAATATTTACATGAGTGGTCTCTATTTTAGAATTTGTTACACTTTTGGTCCCTTATTGTGTTAAAGATGTAATAGTTTCAAAACGATGCTAGACGGTACATAGATAATTATAGATTTTATTAGGTGTGTAACGCTCTTACCTTTTTTCCATAAAATCTCCATTTTGTCAATTGCATTTTATTTTCATACTAATGGCGCAATTCCATATAAGCTGAAGTAGTTCCATATAAGTATAGGTATAGGTGGCGCTAAAACATAAACTCTTGATCAAGATCAAGCTGAGGTCATACCAAGTACAAATGCAAAGACAATGGGCTTAGTTCCGCTACCCACCAAGAAGAGAATTTAGTGTGTCTAAATCCCCTCTTGTTCACAAAGACGCGAGATTCTATTTTAAAATAAGGATGCATCAAAGGCTCATTGATATCCTACACCCAGCTGCACAAAACATTGACTCTTTGATGCAGCTTGATCTACCTGCCGATGTCAATCGATGTCAGCGTTAAGCTTTAGAAGTGTATTTCAAGTACTCTTTTTGTTACTTGTATTATTGTTGATTAAAGGAATGGTGTTTAGTAAAATATTCTATAATGTCATAACCTTGAAATGATAGTTCTGCAAGTCACAGATGGTTCTGGTTATTGTTTTCAATTTAACTTTTCTCAACCAACCATTGATGCATAAAACTACTTTTTGTTCATAATGACCATGTTCTTATAGCAAAAGATAAGAGGTTTGTATTGTACACTACTATTACTTTTGTATATCACTCTGAAGAGGATGTGTAGACGTCGCATCCACAAACATTCCGTCAAGCATACATTTTCAAAAGGTCGAACCAGCTAGAACTAATCAATTTCTGAAATATACCGCAAAGATAACGAACAAGTTATTATTACGTAACAAACTTCCAGACTCATGAATCACTATAAAAATCCAACAATATTATTAATTTCATGGTTACATCTTACATGACTTACATTGTAACTTGAAACAGCAAAAAGTCCAGTAACTACTATATTGGTTCTACTCTAACATGACCAGGCTCTAAAAAAGACAACAAACAGCTTTGCAAGTCCAAGTCCAGAATGGTGATGATTAAAATATTTCAAGTAAGATCCAAACGTGAAACAAAAAATTTGCCCCGACACATTCGAGTTGTTTCCATAGATAGAGATATGGCAATTCAAAAATCGTCTAACGCTTGACCCATTGGAAGCTCTTTCTTGCTTTGGCCTTACCAGGTTTCTTCCGCTCCACAATTCTCGAGTCTCTTGTCAAGAAACCAGCTGCCGAAAAACACAAATTCAATGTTACGATACAAGTTCAAATATCAATGGGACCATATAACTTCTACCGAGGGAACTTTGGTCACTTTAGAGGTGTAAATTTGAATCTCATAGGATTATCAACTTTTGCTAGAAGGCATAAAGTTTGTCCAAGGCCGGAGGTCCTTTTCTATCTTTGGTAGAACCGGAAGCAGCCTCTCTACCTTAGGTAGGGGTAAGGCTGTCTACGTCTCAACCTCCCCTATACATCGTGGAAGACGGTATTGGGAGTTACTTTACTTTACTTTTGCATAAAGTTTGTCCTATAAGTGGCAAATTTGACCCAATATACTTATGAATAATGAGCCACATGGATAAAATGATAGCATAGATAAAAATAATACTAACTAAAAAAAAAGTCAGATGGTTGAATGGATCGAAAGTCGCCAAATGCAACTTTTATTGAATAAAACCTACTAAATAATAGTAAATTTTTGAAAGCTAAAAATCCCATTATGCAGCTACCACGACCCACTCATTTTGCAATCTCTAGTTGTCAATCCATATAGGATGGGGTGGGGCTAGTACATCACTATATCTAGCATGGAACAATATAGTGAAAAGAAATCTACAATTATGTAAGATCCTCATAAGACCTCATACAATCCAATCACACGTTACTGTAAACAATGCCTTTCAAATGGATATATGTTTAGATTCTTTCCATAGAGATACATTGTGCAACTGTCATGATATTTCCTCTATCAAGTACACCGTGACAACTTTATTGGTAATTGATAAACACTCTGTCAATCCCACACACATGTGCAACTACATTCATTGTAACTATGATACGAGTATTAGACAAGAAATTTTTTATTAAGGTTCCTCTAGAACAGGAAGGGCCAAAAACTATATCATGCATGATCCCTGTTTTGACTAAAGCTGGCAAATTATGCCCATTTGCCTAAATATAAGAAGTGCTAAAACCTCCTAAATCGCTTTATTAAAAAATTGGACTATTTATTTAACATTATGGTTATCTACGAAACTGGAAAACGTCAAAATAACCATTGACTGGTCGACCCAGCTGTGTCTGGAACTGTTACAAAATAACACAATTGGACCTGTTACACAACCCACCCAACCTGCCCATTTGCCACCTCTACTGAATCCCCCACACAAACAAACAAATGTGCACCTATAAGACATAAAGAGCTTGACTAGCAATAGATTGGGCCCAAATAATCTCATATATCAAAAACTCCATGTATTTTAAAGAGGTGACTAACTAATATCATACCAAGTGGTCCTTCCACCTCATAAAAACTGCAATGATCAACTTTCGAAAGCATATGTGACTCATTTTAAAGAGGTGACTAACTAAAGGAACTGTGTGGACTTTTATCAATAACTCTGAGTTTCAAGCATATGTAAAAGAAAGAAGGGTAAATAAAAGCTGTGCTTACCTTCTTTCAGAGGAGGACGGAACTGATCTGGTGCCCAGTTTTGCAGTGCCCTACTCATACCAAGACGAATTGCGCCTATTTGACCTGTTTCATGCACATATGAAGTTCAGATTGGTGTCCTCAAACAAATGAAAAAACAAAAAAAATATAATGCCATGCATAATCAACAGAACTGGAATGAAGTTAGAGAAAATATTAATGGAATTTGCAAAAAAAGGGTGGCATAAGATACAATATTTGTCAATATGAGAAAGAAGGATTTGCCGAGAACATAAAAATCGTGTTACAACTAACATCATAAGCACACTCTGCTTGCGTAAGGGTAGCTTAAAGATCAAAAAAGAAATGGCACCTAACTAAAAATTAACTGGTATAATAGTAAGCATGACGTTCGGTTTTCAAATGTTAAGGAAAGCAAGTTTGAAAGTACAGTTGCATTACCTAAGAAGAACCAAGTAACATTTTGACATGATAGTTTACATCAAGCATCCAGAACCATGTAAAGGTGGCAATTTTAACACATGCTTGAATTTAGGGCTATTTGATTTAGAATCTATCTTTGGCAGGGAATGGGTAAAACTTACAGACTATTGTTTTCAAATGAATGAATCTGTGTCAAGCAAGTCAAATGAGCCACAAGTTGCCGAAAGTAGCACTCTGATGTTTTCAACTTAAGCCGATTTATTGTAACATATAGTAATTTAGTCATATTTAATCGAAAAACATTTGAGATAGTGAACAGAAAGAAAATAATAAAGATAGTAGGTGAGCCAATCAAAGCAGTTTTGACCTGCATTAAAAATTATCCATTACAACACAACATCCAAACCTCCTATTTTGCCACATCTAATCATGCATTCAAACAAGAATAAACATTAACAAATTAGTGCTTCAAACCTGATACACCACCGCCTTTGACAGTACAATTAACATCCAGAAGACCCAATGTGTTTGTCTCAGTGAGAGGACGAAGAAGAGCAGCTCGTTGATCAAGCATCGGGAAATAGACATCGAACTGGTTGTCATTTATGAGAAATTTACCCTCACCAGGTTCAATCCAGACACGGGCAATACTACATTTCCTTTTTCCAGTTCCATAAGCCCTACCCTGACTATCAACTTGTCTAATGCGTGCATTGGCAATTTCCTCTTGCTTCTGCCGCTCTATGTCAGCTCTTGTAGACTTACGGGTGTTCTTTTCATAACGCATATCCTCAATTGTGCTTAGTGGGGGCAATCCTGGAACATCGTCTAAGTCCTTGAGGGCCATTAAACTGTCAAGCATGTCATCTGTGATTCCCGAGGCAGCAATTAAGTCGCCAAATGCATGATCTCGGCCTGTGGTCATGCATTATGATTAAAAATCCTTCATAAGAGTAATCTAGAGCATTATATTGCAAATATAATATTCCACAGGCTACTATAAGTACAAGAATTTGAGATTCATTATCTAAGCTATACGTATTATGGAAAGATGGCATAGATAGAACACTTAACTTGTAGAGTCATTATAAACTAAGAGATATGAGTGATGGTCAAAGAAGCAAGAAGTGAGAACCTTGATCACACGCATATGAATCTAACAAGGCCAACTTCACCCGTGTGCATGACCCCTGCTGCTGCCCCCAAAAAGCAGCGGGTATGACAGTCCACCATTTCATTTGACATTTTAAGGACCCTTACACAACGTACACCATTTCAGTTGACATTTGAAACCAAACAATTGACAGAAGGCAATGTAGTGACTAAACACCATTAACATCCCGTGGTCCGGGTTTCCCCGCAAACGTGGGCTTTTGGAGATATTTGTCTTGGGTTAAATCCCAACTCTTGGCTAAAAGTCATTGGAATAAGTGCTCATAGCCTGGAACTAGGTCCGTGGGGAAGGACGAGTCGGCACCCAAAAGAGGTGCATGGTGTCAGGTTTCCATGCTGATTTAAACTTTTGGGAGAACATCCTGTGGTCCTTTATATTAGTAGTAACTAACGATATTCAATCAATATTTAAACATCAACCACACTGATATTCAAATCATTGTTTAATTAACATCAATCATATGTAAACATACTAAAACTAGACAAGTAATCAGCAATCATGTTGCACTTACAAGGATCAATGACCCATAAACATCATCAGATAAAAATGTCTCTTGGCAAAAATAGGTTAGACAACACTATTTTGATCATCGCCCTTTCAAGTTCACCTGTGTGCTATTCATTTTTAACCTTACTTAATGTTTGGCCCACTAATTCACTAGAGCCCACCACCACCCATACTCAAACCAGGTAACTCCCTCGTAAGGTTAGGTTGGCCACTTTAGAGTTGTTTGCACCTAACAAGAATTGAACTTCTATTTAGACTTAGACGACACTCAAAAATTTTCTTATCCCAGAATTATTTGGGACGGGGATTGTTACAATAATCTTTGGTTTTGTTAAACAAGCTCCACAGCCAATCATTCTACATACCAACATCGCACCAATTAAACCTAAACTACACTAAGGCAAACCATTCCTAGTACTAGTATATGACATCAATCTTAGGCTAACATCTTTAAACGCTCAAATTTCTCATCCTATACCAATGTGGGACAGAGAATCTTTTGTTTCGTTAAACAAGGTCCGTCCACAGACAAATTAAAGCAAAACTAAGTTATTGAAAATCGCTCCTAGTACAAGTCTATGACATTAATCTTGGGTTAACAAAAAATTGAGCATAGTACTAAGGTCCACGGATAATGTTTTGTTTTGTTTTGTTAAACATGGTCAGTCCACAACTAATCACTCTACATACACCAGCATCGCAGAAATTAGCCAAGTACTAGTCAATGACATTAATCTTATTAGGCTAACAACTTAAAAAAGAGAGATGGGTATACCATTTAAGTAGATGAGATAAAGATTTGATCCAATAATCAATTATTTTCTTCATCCTCCAAGGTTACTACTTTTTCTCATCTCGGACCAAAGACATGGCAAAAACCCCATTATTATTATTATAATTATCAGCATTAATTTCCACCTCCAAGCAAAATTAAAAAATCCCAAGAATTGCTGACGTCGTCATCATCTTCTTGATTTTTAACATCACCAAATACAAATTCGATACTTAATTTGTTCTTCTCCTCCTCCTAATGATGACCCTTTATGATGATTCTGCTAATTAACTGGGTTTTGGTTTTGAATTTTGAGATTGAGATTGGAGATTGAGATGATGATGATAATGAGATTTGGGGATTGGAATTGTTGACTCCTCTTTGAACCCCATTTTTCTTTAACCTTTTGTGGACCTTATTAAAACTATTTAAACCTCTTAACCCCCTTTTTAAAGCTATTTGAACCCTTCCATCCCTTTTTGTAGACCTTTTAAAAATTATTTGAACCTCTAGACCCTTTTTTAAAAATTATTTGAACCTCTAGACCCCCTTTTGAACATAGGTTTTGAGAGATAGTTAAAAATTGTCATTTAAAAATGAAAAAATAAATAAATAAATAAATAAAAGTATTTGTTATGTATTCCATGTTTTATATGCATGGATAAAAGATATGATGATATCTCAAGTTGTAGAAATGTGATTCGATTTCAATATGAATATAACCGCCAGTGGTCCTTCCACCTCATAAAAACTGCAATGATCAACTTTCAAAAGCATATGTGACTCCTTTTAAAGAGGTGACTAACTAAAGGAACTGTGTGGACTTTTATCAATAACTCTGAGTTTCAAGCATATGCAAAAGAATGAAGGGTAAATAAAAGCCGTGCTTACCTTCTTTCAGAGGAGGACGGAACTGATCTGGTGCCCAGTTTTGCAGTGCCCTACTCATACCAAGACAAATTGCGCCTATTTGACCTGTTTCATGCACATACGAAGTTCAGATTGGTGTCCTCAAACAAATTAAAAAACAAAAAAGTATAATGCCATGCATAATCAACAGAACTGGAATGAAGTTGGAGAAAATATTAATGGAATTTGCGAAAAAAAGGTGGCATAAGATACAATATTTGTCAATATGAGAAAGAAGGATTTGCCGAGAATATAAAAATCGCATTACAACTAACATCATAAGCACACTCTGCGTGCGTAAGGGTAGCTTAAAGATCAAAAAAGAAATGGCACTAACTAAAAATTAACTGGTATAATAGTAAGCATGACATTCAGTTTTCAAATGCTAAGGAAAGCAAGTTTGAAAGTACATGTGGCAATTTTAACATGATAGTTTACACCAAGCATCCAGAACTATGTAAAGGTGGTAATTTTAAAACATGCTTGAATTTAGGTCTATTTGATTTAGAATCTATCTCTGGCAGGGAATGGGTGAAACTTACAGACTATTGTTTTCAAATGAATGAATATGTGTCAAGCAAGTCAAATGAGTCACAAGTTGACGAAAGTAGCACTCTAATGTTTTCAACTTAAGCCGATTTATTCAAACTATGTAGATACTATTTGTAACATATGGTAATTTACAGTCATATTTAATCGAAAAACATTTAAAAAAATGAACAGAAAGAAAATAAACAATGTATGTTTTATGCTTTAAACCTGATTCACCACCGCCTTTGACAGTACAATTAACATCCAGAAGACCCAATGTTTTTGTCTCAGTGAGAGGGCGAAGAAGAGCAGCTCGTTGATCAAGCATCGGGAAATAGACATCGAACTGGTTGTAATTTATGAGAAATTCACCCTCACCAGGTTCAATCCAGACACGGGCAATACTACATTTCCTTTTTCCAGTCCCATAAGCCCTACCCTGACTATCAACTTGTCTAACGCGTGCATTGTCAGCTCTTGTGGACTTACAGGTGTTCTTTTCATAACGCATATCCTAAATTGTGCTTAGTGGGGGCAATCCTCGAACATCGTCTAAGTCCTTGAGGGCCATTAAACTGTCAAGCATGCCATCTGTCATTCCTGAGGCAGCAATTAAGTCGCCAAATGCATGATCTGGCCTGTGGTCAAGCATTATGATTAACATCTTTCATGAGAGTATGCACCATATATAGACAATAGTTAAATTGCATTATACTGCAACAGCAAAAAAACACTAGAGCTAGCCGAATGAACTTTGGCCTCTCACTAAGTAAGACTTTTGAGGTAAGTGGACATGTTTCCAAGATGAAACTAGGAATATGTATAGCTCGGTTTGAGCTGTTGAACCTAGTAAACCAGCCCAGAATATGTATGGTTCACTTATTTTTCTTTCAATTCTACAAAAAAAATGGTCATTGGTTATATGTTGATGTACTAACATCACGAGACTGACAATAGCTACTAGTTTTAGGCATTACTCATTTGGATGTAACCTAAAACTTGTTGAGTATTTTGCATTCCGAATCTTGATTATGGAAAGCTGGCATAGATAGAACTCTTACCTTTATAAACTAAGAGATATGAGTGATGGTCACAGAAGCAAGGAGTGACAACCTTAAATGTTCAAGTCACACGCATATGAATCTAACAGGAGCATACATATATATGATTTACATGTTGCAGAAGCCTAGTTAGTGAGCTGCCCAGCAACAATTTGGTGGAGCATACAGCCGCACAGGAGACCAAAAAATGGGCTTATGGCACGGGTTGGATCAAATCAATTTTAAATCAGCACACAAATAAAACTAAACCGGTTCCTAAATGTCAAATTTTATGTGTTATTCAATTTTTTCGTGGTTTGGTTCCAGTTTAATACAAATCCACATACGAGACTTTGGAATATCAGAAATATATATATATATATATATATTAAAGATAAAAAAAAAAAAAAAAAAAAAAAAAAAAAAAAAAAAAAAAAGGTTATGACTGTTTAACCAAAACTTGACACCCTTTCATATAAGGTCTTCATTACAGCATACGGATAGCTACATACATACATATATACATGCACGTGCAGATGTTCCTTGTTTGATTCTAGAATTTTCCCTTAAACAAAACAATGCATACAAGTCTCTCTTATATCGGATGCATACATCTTAAGGACTCTTAAACTACACCTACCATTTCACTTGACATTAAAACCAAATAATCAACAAACAGCACCAAACACCATTAACATCATGTGGCCGTCTATATTAGTAGTAACAGTTAACTAACCATATTCGATCAATATTTAAACATCAACCACACTGACATTCCAATAATTACTGAATTAACATCAATCGTGTAAAACTAAACAAGTAATCAACAATCATGTTGCACTTACAAGCATCAATGACCCATAAATCATATAACAAACCGTCCCTTAGCAAATAGGTTAGGCAACACTAGTTGAGTCATCCCTCTTTCAAGTTCACTCATGCACACTTGTGTGATTTATTTTTAACCTTACTTCAATGTTCCATCTACAAATCAGATTTAATAAATAATAATCTTTAACAGTATTAGACGAACTTACCTTCCTAAAGGTATTAGATTGTCAAACTTGTTTGGAGTTCCAGAAACTATGATACAAATGATTGTACAATGTTGTTTAATATAGCAATTTTTTAAATAACCATGGTTTCTGACCCACCGTCACACAAACTCAAACCAAGTAAAGCCCTCCCTTTACCTTTTTTAGAAGGTTGGCGTGGACACTTCTAACACCTGAATAGTAAAATCCGAAAGCAACGGACTAGTCGAGATTTCAACTAAAAAGCATGGTGGAAGGGTATTAGTTAACCCACTACTTGGGACTAGAGCTCGAATTTCTTATCCCATACCAACATGGGACGGATAATATTTAGTTTGTTAAACAAGGCCTACAGCCAATTATCCTACATACCAACATCGCACAAATTGAACCTAAACTACACTAAGGCAAATCACTCCTATACCAACTTTAAACGCTCAAATTTCTCACCTATACCAATGTGGGACAGATAATCTTTTGTTTTGTTAAACAAGGTCAGTCCACAGACAAATTAAAGCTAAACTAAGTTATGGAATATTGCTCCTGTTACAACTCTTTATGACATTAATCTTAGGTTAACAAAAAGTTGAACATGGTACTAAGGTCCACGGGTAATGTTTTGTTTAGTTTAGTTTTGTTAAACATGGACAGTCCACAACTAATCACTCTACATACCAACATCACAGAAATTAACCCAGTACTAGTCAATGACATTAATCTTATTAGGCTAAAAAAAGACAAAGGGTATACCATTAATTAAGTAGATGAGATAAAGATTTGGTTTCTTCATCCAATAATCAATTTTCTTCTTCTTCTTCCAAAGTTACTACTTTTTCTCATCTCGGACGGAAGACATGGCGAAAATCCCAAGACTTGCTGACGTCATCATCTCGTTTTTTAACATCACCGAATAAAAATTCAATACTTTGTTCTCCTCCTCCTCCTCCTCCTAATGATGAAGAAATATACCATGATGATAATGATTTGTTGTTTTCACTATTTGATTGTGCTACCAGGGTTTTGACTTTTGAGATTCAGATTGAGATTGAGATGATGATAAATTTGCAGACTGAAATTGTGGACTCCTCTCTTCGAACCCCATGAAGACCCCATTTGTTTTAACCTTTTGTGGACCATTTTAAAACCTTGACCCCCTTTTGAAGATATTGACAGACCTAAAAAGGACCGTCCATCTTTCCACCCCGTTTGAACATATGACATAAGGCTTCTTTGCTAAAATTTTCCAATGCCACCTCAGCCCTTTTTTTTAATAGCATCAGATTTTCTTAAGGCACCAAAACACCCGTCCCTATCTATCACACCACTTTTCTGGTTCCGGGATTTTTTTTTCTTTTTTTATAACTAAAATTAAATTTCATTAATATAACATATTACATAAAACTAAAAGAGTACATTAAATAAAATTAAAAAATAACATAAAAAAGATAATAAAATAAGAACTAACGGTGCAAAAAAATAAAAAAACTAACAAAAGCAAATAATGTAAACTTATATAACAACAATGTCTAAAATGAAGAAAAGAATTAAAAATATATAAAAAGTCCATTGACCCGTCTTCCTCCTCGCACCCAATAACCTGCAACTTTTAAAAAAATAATAAAAAAACTATCAAACACAAAGACAATAAACATTTTCAAACACAAAACCTCACTTACAAATACCCACCTAAAAATCAAAATAAATAAATAATTAAATAAAATTACCGACCGCGTGAGTTGGCGGCCACGGCGCCAGAGTATACCATCCCAGCTGCGGTATATTACAAGACAAAAAGATTTTTAAAAATTAAAAATTTGGACAATATAAAAAAAAAATTGAGATTCTCTCAAGTTAGTTTTAACATGACTTATCATGTTGACCAATAAAAAATAAGTAAAATACATAAAGGTTTTTCTTTCAATTAAAAATCATGGACACACATTTATATTTCCTCTCACAAAAAACTCAACATGATGGGTCTTGTGTGAGAATATGTGCCGTGAGAATTTTAAAAACATATAAAATAGAACAATTTGAGGGGAAGAGGTAGAAGGTGTTACTAAGGTTGAAGTGAAGTTGAAGAAAAATATATAGAGAAGGAGTATCATGAGTCAAATCATCTTGCCACATCACTGTCACCTTATCATTCTATCTTTTTCACACCATAGTACCACACACTAAAACACCTCTTCACTCATCACTTAAGCCAAAACACCCCTTTTGAGACACATCATTTTATTTTATTTTTTGTTTATTCAAAACAACTCAGTTTCATTCATTCAAATAAATCTATAAATTACAATACGAAAATTTAATAAAACAAAAAAATACAATACGAAAATAAAAAAATATAATACAATAATTAATTGTCACGTCTATATTTTCGACGGATTTATTCTTTTTGCATGTAGATCATGTAGGCATCCTCGTTCGACATCCCCGCGGTGCTAGTGCCAAAAACCTCATTTCTTCCAACCACATTATTTTTCGGGCTTTTTCGTTTGCCACCTCGTACGCATATTCGCCACCTCGGATGCTAATTGAGCGGCTTTCCGTTTGAATCTAAATTCATTTTGTAAAGTGTTCTCAAAATATGGCTGGTTACTTACCGTGGTACTCGACGTGGTTTCCGATTTAGTTTTTTTGTGGGACGTGGTTTGTCGGGGGGACGTGGTCTCGGATCATCTCCGAATAGCTCAGTATGTCCGGTGAGAACAATTGGATCAACGGGATCGGTTGCATCCCACTTGGCATGTTTTTTCAAGATTTGTCACGCGTAATATTGAGCAAACGCTTTTGATACGGATTTGTATACGAGTGGGTAAAAAAGGATAAACCTAGGTGTAACCCTAGCGGCAATCGTTCTTGGCCAACCAAGCAACAATCGTCGGTGTTGTTCTTCGGCCGACCGAATGAACAAGAAACAAAGCTGTTTCGAAAGAAATTCTTTATTCAATTGTCATTCCAACCAGGGAATACACCCCTTTAAATAGGAAAATATGCAAACAAGATAGAAACATAATTCGAAATAAAAGGAAGCGATAACAACCAAATAAAAGACCGAAATAAATAACTTGGATAGGAAGTTTCGGTTGGATTAGATCTTCCAAACATTCAGACGACCCTAGCCACTTTCAGTAGGCCTGGCTTGGGTTGGACTATGTGGGCTTCCTCCTTGATCCGTATCATCCTCCCCCTCTAAAAAACGACTCGACCCCGAGTCATCATCAAAGTCAGCATCGGGCGTATATGGAGAGAGGTCAGCAACATTAAAATTAGCAGAAACACCATAGTGACCTGGCAAATCCACCTTGTACGCATTATCATTAATTTTCTTCAAGATACGAAACGGACCATCGGCGCGCGGGTGTAGCTTACCAAAACGACCCTGGGGAAACCGGGCACGTCGCAAATGTATCCACACAAGATCACCTTCTTCAAAAAGGACCTGCTTACGATGCTTGTTCGCACGAGTTTGGTATTGTAGATTGTGCTTGATGATCTGCTCGCGAACCTGTGCATGTATCTCTTTAATCTGATGGGCACGCTTGTCCCCCTCGGTACTAACTGAACCATCACCAACCATAGGAGCCAAATCAAGAGGAGTAAAAGGATTGCGTCCATACACAACAAAGAATGGACTACGACCCGTAGAGCTGTGATTGGACCGATTATATGCGAACTCAGCCTGTGGTAAAGCAACATCCCACTGTTTCGGTTTATCACCCACCAAACAACGAAGTAAACTTCCAAGACTTCTATTGGTCACCTCGGTTTGTCCATCTGTTTGAGGATGGTGCGAACTACTAAAATTAAGCTTAGCCCCCCAAGCGCTTCCACAACGTACGCCAGAAATGGCTAACAAACTTAACATCTCGGTCAGAAGTGATAGATCGCGGCACACCGTGTAAGCGCACTATTTCAGTAAAATATAGGCGAGCTACCTGGGAGGCGTCAAATGTCTTAGAACACGGAATAAAATGAGCCATTTTTGAGAAACGGTCAACGACCACCATGATGGAATCTTTCTTGCGTTGTGTTAATGGCAGGCCAAGGACAAAATCAATACTAACGTCTTCCCAAGGACCTTCAGGCGTAGGTAAGGGAGTATAAAGACCCTGATTAGTGTGTTGTGTCTTGGCTATATGGCACACACGACAACGGTTAAGAACTTTTTGCACATCTCTAGCCAATTTGGGCCAAAAAAATCGATCCCCCACCAAGGCGACAGTTTTAGCTCTTCCAAAATGACCAGCAAGTGCACCCTGATGGCACTCTAATGTAATAGCCTCCCTCGAAGAAGAAACGGGAACACATAAACGACGCCCCTTGAATAGAAAACCATCCCGCCGCACAAAGTCACGAAAAATACCACCATGACATTTGCCCCACAACTCCTTAAAATCAGGATCATCCTAGTACAAGTGTGCAAAAGGAGCAAACCCCGAAACCTGAAAAGAAGTAATAGATAATAACGCTGGGCGGCGGCTCAGAGCATCAGCCACCGAGTTGGCTGATCCGGCTTTATGCCGTATGACAAAAGAAAAATCCTGTAGCGTTTCCACCCATTTGGCATGTCGGGGATTCAACTTAGCTTGTCCTTGAATAAACTTGAGAGCTTGGTGGTCGGAATACAAAATAAACTCAGCCGGTAAAAGATAATGACGCCAATACTCGAGACTGCGAACAATGGCATAAAATTCTTTATCGTACGTGCTATAACGCCCTCTCGTGTCACTGAGTTTCTCACTGAAAAAAGCAATAGGCCTGTTTAATTGACTGAGAACACCACCAATTCCGAGCCCAGAAGCATCGCACTCCACCTGAAAAACGTGTTCAAAGTTTGGCAACGCCAAAACCGGAGCTTCGGTCACAACTTTTTTGAGCTGTTCAAAGGCCGATTGGGCTGCTGTATTCCACACAAATTTGCTACTTTTTAAACACTCCGTAATCGGGGCAACAATCGTACTAAACCCCTTAATGAACCGGCGGTAAAACGACGCTAAACCGTGAAAGCTGCGCACGTCATGTAATGATGTAGGCGGCGGCCAGGTTGTAATGGCTGAAATTTTTGTTGTATCCATACTTTAAAAAACGAAGCCGTGGGCGAAAGAACGGATTAAAACGAGTTTATAACGAAGGAGATATGATTTTTGCAAGTTTAACGACGAAAACTATTTTTTGAAAATTGTACTTGCTGTCCCACGATTTTCAAGGGCAAATCTGAGGTGTAAAACTTGATCTAGCCATCCCGACTTATCAAAAATATATTAATACGTTGTCCCACGATTCCGGGGATATAAAGAACATAGAAAACGAGCTTATAACGAAAAAGATACAAGCGTTTGAATTTTAGACGATTTTAATATTTTCCTTCAGCCCAACACTTAGAAAATTTTCCAAGTATTAACCATTTCGCCAAGTGACTAGGTTGAGATCCATTTTTCTCATTGATAAACTCATTTTTGGAAATTTACATCATTGACAAAAAGTTAGTTCAACCAGCCTAGTTTTCAAAATATCCAACCGTTTATCAAAAGAGTTAATAACGAATAACATATGGTCTTCCAAACTTTTCCGAAAACTGCCCACAATCTGCCAAAACAGCCCAAACACCTCACTTCGCGGCTATTTTTCTTTATGATCGAAACCCGTATGGACAAACTTCAGTTCTATGACTATTTAGATAAGGTGAAAATCTTTCTAAAACTACTGAATTTTACGTATCACAGGTAACCCGGCTGGAATTTCTTCAGGGAACACATCTTTAAACTCGGTGAGCAACGGAACCATCGACAACGGGGTAGCCTCGGTGACGGGGTTTTCTTCGATCATTAACAGCCCAAAGACAACCGATGGTGGGGACACTTTTACAAGCCCCACAAAGTCGGTTTTTGATAGCAGCACGCGATCGGGTGGAGCATCTTTCGGGTGTAAGGGTGCTAACGTGATACTAACGCCATCTTTTTTAAATGTGTAAGTGTTACGATAGCCATCATGTTTTACTCGACGGTCGTATAACCATGGACGCCCCAACAAAATATGACATGCGTCCATCGGGATAACCTCACACAATAACTCGTCCGTATACTTATTGCCAATGGAAAATTGCACTAGACAACGGTGAGTAACTTTGACAATATTGCCCTTTTTTAGCCAAGTAAGTTGATACGGGTCTGGATGATTCTGTATCGAAAGACCCAATTTTTCAACCATGGTGGTAGACACCATATTCTCACAACTTCCGCCATCAATAATTACGGTGCAAACCTTACCCTTAGCTGTACACTGAGTACGAAAAATATTAGTTCGGAGCCACGTGGTATCATCATCTTGATCAAGGACAGCAGTGTTAAGCAATCGACGGGTAACAAGGAGCTCACCCCGATCAGGGTAAACAACTTCAGTCTCGACCTCATCTTCAGTGTCATAAAGTGGATCAGCTTCATCAATAAGTGTGAGGACTTGTTTATTTGGACAATCCCTCTTTAAGTGACCTATTCCTTGACATTTAAAACAACGGAGTGAGGAGGTTGTTGGAGTTGGTGAGATGCCGGTAAGGGCTGGTGGGTCGGCTTTGATTGGGCCGACCCGAACAGGGGCTGTAGCCCACTGTGGTGCACGACTAGAAGAGCCAAAACGAGTTGTTGTTTTCTGTTTTGCTGATAACTGTTTTTCCACTTTGAGTGCCAACCTACAAACATCATGAAACGAGTAATATTGTTGCAAATAAACAACATCAGAGATTTCAGTACGAAGATCACCAAAAAAACGTGCAATAGTTTGTTCTTCGTTTTCCTCTACGCCACAGCGCATACGAACACGTTCAAACTCAGCAATAAATTCTTCTACCGTAAGGTTTTGTTGTTTGAGGGTGTGAAACTCCACATACGAATCTTGCTTGTGAGTCATGGGCAAGAACTTTTTTTCCATGAGCCGCTTCATCTTGTCCCATGATTCAACCCGATGTTTACCCTCCCGGTACCTTTGATTTTGCACATGATCCCACCATAAAGAAGCATACTTTTTTAATCGAATAGCTACGAGTTTTACCTTGATATGATCAGGTGTGTCACGAAGATCAAATATACGGTCCACCGTGCGTAACCAATCAAGAAAATCATCTGGGCATAAACGTCCTTCAAATTCTGGGATTTCTGTGCGAATACCCAAAGAGCGGATCAGATCAGTCTGTAGTGGTGTTGGCGGTGTGTGACGACGGCATTGTTGTGGTGTTGCTGGGGATGGCCGACGGTGTCGATGGAGAGGGGTCAGCTGGCGTGGATGACGCTGGTGAAAAATATTTTCGAATTCACCGCCTTCGTTTTCATATTCTTCCACAACTGAGTCGGTTGGTGTGTCTTCATACTGTCTTTCGTATCTATTGAACGGATTGATTTCAAGTTCACGAACCCGCACGAAGTCTTTCAATCTCGACATCGCGAGGATCACGTCTGTCATGCCCGCTGCCTCTGGCGGCGAATCTATGGTCTTGGCGATGATGATATCCTTGGTACGTTTGTATAGAAAAGTTTTGTTAAACTCGTTAAGAACCTTTTACCAAAATGATTCGTTCTTTTGGTCATTTTTGACTTGGTTATCCTCGAAAACCACATCACTCGGCTAATAACTTTTCCGCCTCCGGCGTCAAACAACAGTGAAGCCGTGTCGGTTGTGGTTGTTGATGTTTTTTTGGGGTCTTTTTTCCTTTTCTTCGTGGTTTTCTTGTGGTAGTGGTGGTGGTTGTGTTGTGATGGATAGAGTGGTGGTGGATTTTGTTGAAAATGTTCAAATTATTGGTTAAGTAATTGTTGTTGTTGTTGATGAAATAGTTGTTCAGGTGTGTATGCCGGCATAGAGTATTGCTTATCAAATAGAGTAACATTGGGATATTGTGAGGAAGATATTGATTGTGCGGACGATGGGGTAAAAGGGTTTGGCAAAGCTGATTGTTGTGACATATTGAGAAGATTATTTAAAAACTGGTTATTTGGTTGTTGAGAATTTTTAATTTTTTAATTTTATTTTATTATTATTTTTAATACAGTTGTGTATAAAATAATGAAAGTGAAAATGGAAGTAAAGATTAGTAGTGTGTAAAAACAGTTGTATATAAGAGTTTACATAGCGTGATTCACATGACCACTTTATCACTTTTTATCTCTTTCGCACATCTTTCTCCCTCAACTCCCAAATCACCTTTTCTCTTTTTGCTTTAACATTTTTTTTTTAAATAAAAAGGGATGTGACATACCATTCCTATGTTGTCACATCAGGGGGTTTGGTCTCGTACAATCCGCGATGCACATCGTAAAAGCCAACGATGCACCCAATTATTGAATACCCTCCCATAAAGAAAGTGTGGATAACTTGTCCCAAATAAAAATACCGCTAACACATATCCATACACATTATACCCTCATACAAAATAAAATATCAAATTTTCTCTTTCAAAACTTTCGGAGAGGGATTCCTGCCTCCTGTATGAAGTGTTTCCCGCTCTTTTCTTTTTCCCGAGGTACACCTGCACACTAAGAATGACTTTTTAAAACCACGTGTCCTATGTCGGTTTGTAATGGTCCGTTTGGCAAAATCAGAAAAATAATAAATCCCTTCGGCCTTTGGGCTACTACACATTACACCACACACAACACAATAGGCCAACAAATAGCCCATAAAAGTAAGACCATAAACCCAAACTAGCTGTTCACTCTCTTTCATTATCTCACTCACCGCCTTTCTTTCAGTTGTCTTTGTGGTCAGTCACGCATTTTATCAAACACCTTCCCGCAAATTTATATCATCAACCATATTCCCATTATGCAACTCATGGTCTTCTTCAATACCCATTTCACCCCAACTATACCATCCACCAGAATTATTCAGTTACAGTTGCAGTGCCTTTTGCTGTTTCTGAAGCTTTGGAGCAGAGGTAAAATCAAATTTCAAGGATGTATGATATAATCAATTTTAAAGGACATTAGGTTGGTACATGCAGAGGTTGGGTTCTGCACATATGCTCTTCAAGCTGCTATAATCACATTCGAAATCGCATCCAACCAAGAGTGTCACAACATGACTGGCTTACCCTGTATTCTATGATGTGGGACCCACCCAAGTGAGAAGCCAAAGTGGGGCATTTAGAAAAAGCCTTTTTCAAGATAAATAAGAAGAAAAAGGGTGTTGAGAAATGGAAATGGGCTCTTTTAAAAGATCGTCCTGATGGGTAATTCCTTCATCCTATCTCTACGTGCAATGTTTCTTACTTTTGTTTCTTGCTAATATGTGTTTAAAAAGGATCATGGCTCTAAAAGGTTTTGGAGTTAATGCTTGTTGATTCGTCTGCATATTGGTTTGAATTTTGGTACTGAAGGTGAAAATAATAAGTTTTGTGGTTGTGGTGGTTTAGGGAGGTTAAATAGCAACAATTGCTGGAAGTTTTGTGATTCGTCTACTATTGGTTTGAATTTTGATTATGTTTAAGGATCTTGCTGACAAGAATTATATATGCATCAATGTACTGTTGATTTACTTATAAGGTACCACATCCGATAATCAAATGGTAACTACTCCAGTCAATCAGATCCCAGAGATTATGGAAGATGGTGGTGTTTTAGGGGATTCGGATCAAATTGAGATGACTTTTCACGTCGAGAGCAGATGAGGGAATAATACTGGTTGATGAAGATGATGACATGGGAGATGACGGTGCTGCTTTAATGTCCTTGGCTGACACGGATGTGGAGGATCATGATGAAACTGGATTAGGAGATGATGAATATAATGACGACATGGTTGATGAAGAGGAAGATGCATGATGATTATCATGAAAACCGTGTTATTCCATTCGATCATGCCATTTGGTGACAGAGTTGACGGTCCACCACCACTGTCAGATTTTTCTGTTGGTTTGGAGTCGTTGCGGGCCCCACCACGAAGAGGACTAGGTGATGGTCGGTGGACTGATGATGGTCAACCACAAGCAGGTGGTCAGGCTGCTGCTATTGCACAGGCTGTAGAAGAGCATTTCACGTTTCAAATACACAGTGTTGCTCCTTCATCAAGTTCTGTTGAGAGGAATTCTTTAAATTCAGAATCTTTAGCCAATGATAATCAGCAGGTAGCGGAGGTTGCAGATACCGACACTCAGCAGAGTGATCCTAATACCATCCATCAACAACTTAATCAAAGTGTTGAAAATGCTCAACACCCAAAGACCATAAAACTAGCCCAAACACCCAAAGACCAAAATATCAGAAAACCCGGTTCAATCTCTTTCATTATCTCACAGACACACCAACTTTTCACTTCACTTCTCTGGTAACCTTCACTTCAGTCAGTTAGTCGGTCAGGCATTTCATCAAACACTTCCAACAAAACCCAAAAACCAAGTGTAAAACCCGTAAAAATGTCAATTTCAGCAACTCCTCATCTTTAACAGCCATCCCTTCAGTTCACCAGAATTCAGTTACAAGCTAACCGTTAAACAACTAACTTTAGGCCTTTTGCTGTTCCTGAAGCTTTGGAACAGTTACCTGAGGTATAATCAAATTTTGGTGAAATTTTATTTGGGTTTTTAATGAATTTGGGTTTGATTATTTGTTTTGTTAGGTTGAACATGGGGAAACTGAAGCTACTTGGATTCTGACAAGGTCTGGTTTGGAGTCATTGCGGGCCCCACCACGTGAAGAGGACCAGGTGATTGCTATTTCAGCCCGTTGATCTTAGGGCTGGAGGATATGGATAATGCTTCAATTATCCAGCTGATTTGCGTGAAGAGGTTTGCATTTTCAACTTCCTGACTCATCTGTTATGCTTGATACTTATTCAACTATGCTGTCTTGGTTTATTTTAGGTTCTATTGACATCCTCAGAGGCGGTGCTCTCAGCATTGCCATCTCCTTTGATTAATCGTTTTTCTAGTACATACAATGGAAAAATTAGCAAATTAGTTACGTACAATAAAAAGATTAACAAGTTCGATATATGCAATAAGAAAATAAAAAGTTTTGATACATACGATAAAATTTCGTAACAAGTTAGATACATTCTAAAGTGATTATTTTTTATTACACTTACATATATACCATCTTTGGTTTTTATACTACAAATTTTTAATAAAAAAGTTTCATTGCCAAGCAAATTATAAAAGTATGTTGCATTGATCAGATTATTCATAAAAGTATTTGGTTATCACATAAGATTGTACTATAATGATAGTGAGGCATGTGAGGTTAAAATGTAAGTGGGGTACATGTTATCGATATGGTGGTAACTGGTAAGAAACCAACGGTTGATGATGGTGACACGTGTACTTTGCGAAAATAGTAGCCGTTGAAAACTGTTTGCCCATATGGTCAAGGCAAAAGGCCTCATGCCTTCTGTTGTTGTCGTAATGCTGAATGCCTTTTATGTTACATTAAGGGGTGTTTAGGTTACTTATTTAAAATCGTTTGAATGTGGTTTATTTAGGAATGGCAATGGGGCGGGTTTGGAGCGGGGCGGTCATCCCCATCTCCAAACCCGATTACAAAAATCATCCCCAAACCAGCCTCAATCCTCATCGGGGAACTTATCGGGGTGCCCCGTTGGAGAGAGATGCTCCCCCAAACCCGCCTCATTCCCCGTTTGGGATCTTATCGGGTTGTCTTCATTCAACGCAGTGCTCCACTAAACTTTGTTTTATTGACATCCTCAAAGGCAGTGCTTTCAACAAATGCTCATAGATAGAGCTATGAATCACTACCAGGCTCATAACTTATTTGGAAACAGCCATAGACTTAATAATAGGAGGAATGGGTTGGGATTTGATAGGCAGACAGTAATAGATAGGGTTGTTGGTGTTACAATAGGACGGAGGACATCTTCTGCTCTTCTAGAAAGCTTGAAAGTGAAGGAAGTTGAAGGGGATCCACTTTTAGATCCTGATGCTTTGAAATCGTTGATCAGGCTTCTTCGACTAGCACAGGTAATAACTAAGACACTAACAACTGAATTCTCATTTACTTGCTATAAATTATTTGACCATTTTGATGTCTTGCTGTCAGCCCCTTGGGAAAGGCCTTCTGCAGAGACTCTTCAAGTGCTCATAGTTCTACAAGGGCAGTCCTTGTTTACCTGCTACTGGGCATGATCAAGATGGAGACTGAGGGCTCTGCAGGTGGATTGACGATAGTAAATTCTCAGAGGCTTTATGGGTGTCAGTCTAATGTTGTATATGGCCGATCACAGCTCTTAAATGGTACTGGTTATTAAAATCTGCACTTCGTTATGCGTTTGATATTTATTATCTGTTGGTGCTGATGATATAGAGTTTCCCATGTACAGGTCTCCCGCCTTTAGTACTGCGTCGGGTCCTTGAGATTTTGACTTACTTGGCTACAAATCATTCTTCCGTAGCTAATTTGTTGTTCTACTTTGATTCTTCACTTGTTCCGGTGTCCTTGAATTCCAATTACCATGATAAGAAGAATGATAAGGGAAAAGAGAAGGTTGTTGAAGGAGGAGAAATCTCTCATCCTGTTGGATTGGAAGGTGATATTCCTATCATTTACCAATTACCACAAACTGATCTGCATAATCTATGCAGCCTTCTTGGCCACGAGGGGTAATATTTAGTTCGCAGTTATATCATTTACATGTTGCATAACTTAAAGCTTAATATTTGAATATTCTTTTCATTAGGCTATCCGACAAAGTTTATCTGCTTACCGGGGAAGTTCTAAAGAAGTTGGCCTCAGTTGCTTCATCACATAGAAAATTCTTTATTGTAGAGCTTTCAGATTTAGCTCATAGTTTAAGTGGGTCCGCCATTAGTGAACTCATCACACTAAGAAACACACAAATGTTAGGTTTGAGCTCGGGTTCCATGGCTGGAGCTGCTGTTCTTAGAATCCTGCAAACACTTAGCTCACTCACTGTACCCGATATAGATGACAAGGTTGCAAAAAACGATGACAATCAAGAGCATGTCACTATGTGGAAATTAAATCTTACACTTAAGCCATTATGGCAAGAACTGAGTGAGTGTATAAGTGTGACCGAGTCACAGCTGGCACAAGGCTCGTTGTCTTCTGTTATGTCAAATGCGAATACAAGTGAGCATGTGCAGGGTACCGGTGCTTCTTCTCCTCCTCTACCCCCTGGAACCCAGAGACTTTTGCCCTTCATTGAGGCCTTTTTGGTCCTATGTCAAAAAGCTTCAGGCAAGTAGTTCTCTTTTACAGCAAGATGATGCCTATGCAACAGCAAGTGAAGTTAAGCAAGTAGTTCTCATACTTCAAATTCGTGGGCCGCGTGGTACGTTTCTATGAATCTTTTCTTTTAATATATATAATTTATATCGGTTCAATAGTTGTGTCAATGAGGCTTTATGATGTTGTTATAGGTTGCTAAAGCTCTGTTTGATGGGCAACTCTTGGATGTTTACTTTACCCGATCCTTCTACAAACATATTCTTGGTGTGAAGGTAACATATCATGATATCGAGGCTGTTGATCCTGATTATTACAAGAACTTGAAGTGGTTGCTGGAGGTAAGTATGTTCAACTTTGTGATTTATACATTTATTATTTTATATGGTTTTCTAATACTACTGTTTTCCTTTGTATCAGAATGATGTTAATGACATACTTGACTTGACGTTTAGCATGGACGCAGATGAAGAAAAGCAAATCCTCTATGAGAAATCTGAGGTGTGTATTTGGAGACAAAATTGTCATTAAATAAAATTATTAGATATTGTGTGCGCTAATTGGTTTATTTTTTTAATGGTAAAAAGGTTACTGATCATGAGCTAAAACCGGGTGGACGAAATATAAGGGTAACAGAGGAAACAAAGCACGAGTATGTGGATCTTGTTGCAGAACATATACTTACAAACGCGATACGTCCTCAAATTAATTCTTTTTTGGAGGGTTTTAATGAGTTGATACCTGGTGACCTCATTTCTATCTTTAACGATAAAGAGCTTCAGTTGCTGATCAGTGGACTTCCAGAAATTGATTGTGAGTCAAGCTTAATATGCAATTTGAAATATATGCTTGTTGTATTTCAAGATCATTATTGAAATTTTGTAACCTTTGGTTATTGCAGTGAATGATCTGAAGGCCAACACGGAATACACAGGATACACTGTGGGCACTAACGTAGTTATATGGTTTTGGGAGGTTGTCAAAGCATTTAACAAGGAAGATAGGGCTAGATTGCTTCAATTTGTGACGGGTACATCAAAGGTATAGTAAATATCGACATAATTATTTTGTCATTCTTTCTCATTTGTCTTGTTTTAACATGTGTACTTCTCTTTAGTACATTTGAGTCACTAAAAGATGGTTGTGTCCCAGTTGGGTAATTTTGTGACCAATAATCTTGTTAATTATGTAAAAAGGTATCATATATGAATTTAGCATTTTTATGTACACGTATAACATTTCTGTATATAAATTTATCATTTATAAAATAAATCAATTTTGAAACTCAGTTATTTACTGAATGACCCAAATAGGTGACAAAAACATCTTAAAATGACTCAGCCGTATAAAAAAAAGTTCAATGACTAAGACGGGGCATATGAACAAGTACGTTAGTATTTTATGCAGAAAACCCTTGTCGTGATTAGTATATTATTAATAAGATATTTTAATAATTTCGTCTAATGCATGTTTGACTTGTATGTGTTTTTCTTAGGTTCCCTTGGAAGGTTTTAAAGCATTGCAAGGTATATCGGGGCCACAAAGATTCCAAATTCACAAAGCTTATGGAGCGCCTGAGAGGCTGCCATCAGCTCATACATGGTTAGTGCCATTGCTATGCTATTGTTTCAGCCATTGCTATGCTATGTAGATGTTAGTCTCTCCTCCTATTTTTCAATTTTTGGCTCCATCTTTGACTCGGTTTTATTATATTTGGGTAACACAATGAATAATTTGGTGATGCCTTTTCAGATACAGAATGAACATTGATTATGCATTGAGGGATACCATTTGAAGAGCGAGAGTCCCTGTGAAGAAAGGAGTCATGCATGTACTAGAAAGACGAAGAGCAAGTGGTTTTTGGCTGGCCCTATTTTGTAACATGGGAATGCGGTCTTACGGGTTGCTTTGGCCTCTTGCAGACTAGAATAAATTGATAAAACTTGAAAGCACAAAATATCCATAGACCATAGGCTTCATGTAAATCCTAGCTCTTTTTGGTTGGTTGGTTGGTTTGTAGCTTTTGGCGAATTCGGTTTTCTGATTCATATTACTAAGTATTTGAAGCTTTGTGAAACCATCTTTATTTCATTTCTGTATTCTATAAGCTCCGATAATTCTTTGTGAATGGAAATAAATAAAGGCAATGCAAAGTAAATTTCAGTCATCTCATGTCAAAATATGCCTAAACTGAGAAAGTAGTAAAAATCTGAAAATGGACAATAAATTGGTCACGTTCCTGACCAGGAGTTAGCATAGAGCTTAGTTAGTGTCTATGTGCAAGAGAATAAACTATTGTAGTCTGATTATCTTCTTTATGCCAATTTGCGACCAAAATTAGTTGACAAACTCAGATATTGAACAGAAAAGTTCAGTAGAATAAACTTTGGCCTCTCACTAAGACTTTTGAGGTGAGTGGACATGTTTCCGAGATGGAAATTATTAGACGTTTGTGCTTATATTTTAGCTGTAGCAGCTAGGGATATGTATAACTTGTTTGAATTGTTGAACATAGTAAGCCAACCAAGACCCTATTAGTTTTAGGCATTATCCATTTGGATGTTACCTAGATCTTACTTGTTTAGTAGTATGTTAAAACTCTTAACTATTAGAGCCATAATAAACTAAGAGATATGAGTGATGGTCAAAGAAGCAAGGGGTGGAAGTGGAAACCTTAAATGTTATCATGCCTAATGAATCTAACCGAAGCATACATATATAAAATTTACATGTTGCAGAAGCCGCAAAGGAGACCAGAAAATCGGCTTATAGCACGGGTGGGATTAGGGGTGTGCATCGGGTCAAAACCGGACCGGACCGAGGACCGGACCGAATGTGTTCGGTCCGGTCCGGGTTGGCATTATTGGTCGGTTGTACGTAAGACCGGACCGAGGACCGGACCGAAATAGGACCAGTCCGGTCCGGTTTCTTAGTTCGGACCGGTCCGGTCCGGTTTGTGTCCGGTCCACAGTCTGTTATGCTCACCCCTAGATGGGATCAAACCATTTTTAAGTTATTACCACACTTTATTACTTACAGGATTCACAGTTAACTCTGGTCAATTTTTTGAGTGAAATATTCAAGTTAACATAGATAGTCAGATTAAAAAAAGGTTATGACGGTGTAACCAAAACTTGACCACCTTTCATATAAGGTCTTCATTACAACATATTGATACCTGCATACATTGTTAGATATTGTGACTTCACCTCCTAAGGGCAGTTTTGTCACAACTCGTAATTTCATGTCCTTTTTCAAACGTCGAAATTTCATTTTTATTTCAGAAAGTTACTATTCATTTCTACTATTCATTTTCACTATTCATTTCCGAAATTTTTATTTCATATTCTCGTAAGTTAAACTATTTTAATGATAATCCGAGAGTTTGGCACTCGTCGGATCATTTCTGCAAAAATCACGAAGCCGTGTCCGAGATTTACTTTTGGATTTAAACGTCGTTCCAGCATCCCGATATGTCCATAAAACTCTATAAACGATAGAAATATGATTTTCTCTCATTTTACGACAATTCTAAAAGTTTTGGAATTTTACGTTTTCCAGTTCAGCGTTTTACGCGAATTACGCGTTTTAGACCCGCGTTTCCAGTTTTAACAGCATTTAAGTAACCCGATGGAACTTACCATTCATTTTATATTTTGTTATGGATTATTTTGACAAGTTTAGTCATTCTTTCAAGTTTCATATTTTTACGATACCTGAATTTACGTTTCGCGGCTTAACAATTTACGGTTAGCAATTAACGGAACCAAAACTGACTCCGTAAACTAGATAATACCAAGCTTTCCACATAATCTTACCCATCCACCATGTGCCCCCCCCCCATCCCAATGTTACTTCAACTTGACCAATTATTTACCAAAATGTCATCCTAGTAACTAGATATTTATTTCTAATCCAAGTCTTTAACACATATCTCCATTTTACAAACAAAAACTCATTTTCTCTTCCTCCTCTATACCATGATCGGCCAAGAAACACAAGACAAGAGAAACCATAGATTTTTCAAGATCAAGTTATAATCAAGTCTCATTTACTTTTCTTGTTTGGGTTTTGAAATAAAAACCTAGGATTATTAATCAAATCATCTCCAAACTCCACATATATATATATATATATATCAAGTAAGCTTCAAGTGTATATTTTTTCATCATCTAATACTTTCATTTCATTAGTTACATGATGTATTTTCAAGTTATAGTAGTAGATCATGCCAATATATATGTTATATATACCACTTTGTACAATAATACTCTTTAATCATGGATCTATAGTTTTTATTAGTAACTTCAAGAGATCCACCATTTTTGGGTGATGTTTAGGACCCCATGACACCCTAAGAAGGTGTATGGTAGGATTGGGTACTTGTGGAGTTGATTTGGAGTAGTTTGGTAAAGATTTGAACAAGTATTAAACTAGAAAAATCTATTTTAACCACTATTAGAAAGTTGCTGTCCATTTTTGTAAAATACAGAAAACTCAGGGGTTTCCGGGTAACATTGGGCTAGAGAATCAGAAAACACTTTCAAAAACGAAGCCGTGGGCGAAAGAACGGATTAACACGAGTTTATAACGAAGGAGATATGATTTTTGCAAGTTTAACGACGAAAACTATTTTCTGAAAATTGTACTTGCTGTCCCACGATTTTCAAGGGCAAATCTGAGGTGTAAAACTTGATCTAGCCATCCCAACTTATCAAAAATATATTAATACGTTGTCCCACGATTCCGGGGATATAAAGAACATAGAAAACGAGCTTATAACAAAAAAGATACAAACGTTTGAATTTTAGACGATTTTAATATTTTCCTTCAGCCCAACACTTAGAAAATTTTCCAAGTATTAACCATTTCGCCAAGTGACCAGGTTGAGATCCATTTTTCTCATTGATAAACTCATTTCTGGAAAATTTACATCATTGACAAAAAGTTAGTTCAACCAGCCTAGTTTTCAAAATATCCAACCGTTTATCAAAAGAATTAATAACGAATAACATATGGTCTTCCAAACTTTTCCGAAAACTGCCCACAATCTGCCAAAACAGCCCAAACACCTCACTTCGCGGCTATTTTTCTTTATGATTGAGACCCGTATGGATAAACTTCAGTTCTATGACTATTTAGATAAGGTGAAAATCTTTCTAAAACTACTGAGCTTCTTTCCGAACTCTTAATATTCACCATTTTGCGACTAGTTTTGCGAGACCATTTTGGTCATATTTTCAAGTTATGAAAAGTGTCATTTTACGACGAAAATACTATATTTACCGATAAAACATCAAACGAAGATCGTGGAGTACCATTTCAACGTATTTACATGGAAAGTGGTTAATAACTTAACGAGACGTTAAAAATATATTTTTCGACGATAAACGTTATTTTCAAATTTCACGAGTGGTATCGATAACATACGTATTTGCATGTGTAGCATCATTTCATTTCATACATTAGATCATATCATTCATATTAGGTTGCAGTTAGAGATCGTGCCTCATTTCTGTGTATTCACTTATTGTCATCATACCTATCGCACCAGGTGAGTCATAGCCCCACTTTTACTTGTTTAATTACTTTATAAACTCTTTGGGGGAGATACATGCTTAAATACTTGTTTTATACTTTTACAAGTCTTCTCAACTACTTGCTCATTTCTGTGGGTTTTCATAGCCCCGTTTTTAATTCCATATTTTGATTACAAATCCCACGGGGGAGAATAAATTGCTTTAATTATTTTTGTGCATGCCAAAGTATAAATTCCTTACATTGCTTAAGTTGTCTTATTACCACGTCATGACAAGTCCCCTTTATTATCATGGACCGTTAATTAATCTACAAGCGAGAGTGAGTGAATAGATCTATTGAGGGTGACTCCTCCATCCGTGTTTGGGTTGCTCCAACGGAATTACGGATGCATTTCATTTCTAATATCTTTAGAGTGCCTGGTAACCACTCCTTTGGGGCCAATTTAAGTAACGTCTAGCTTCGGGGTCATGAGCTTAAGAGCCAATGTAAATTTTATTACTGAAATCTTATTACTTTACTTTTACTTATGGCTATTGTACATACGATTAAAGTTATATTTACGATGCCTTTGCATCAACCTTATTACTGTATTACGATGCCTTTGCATCAACCTTATTACTGAATTACGATGCCTTTGCATCAACCTTATTACGGATTTACGATGCCTTTGCTGGGAGATCTTCTTTCAAATGTTTTACATTACATACTTGTTCACTAAACTCTATGAACTCACCAACCTCGTGTTGACACTTTAGCATGTATTTTCAGGTATTAAGAAATGGCACGCTACTGGAGGTTTTGGCAGGGCATGGCATGGTCATAGAAGACTCTAATTATTCATATGGGGACCGTTTTAAACTATTTTAAGGGCCTACTTCCGCACTACTTTTAACAATGTAAATTCAACATTTTTTATTTAACTATTTTATTCTAAATGATTGAAGTGAAAACCATTTTTGTGCTTGTGTTGAGATACCAATTAAGTTACACCCTAGCTACATGTAAGCTTCCGCTGGACCCGATTTTGGGGGTGTGACAAGTTTGGTAATATTAGTACTAAGGGTATTTTAGTCATTTTGGTAGTATCTAGAATTTGTATGTCGGTTGATTTTGTATGTCGGTTATTTAGATATATAACCAATAGCAGATATATAACTTGTACTAGACTTCACTTCATAAATAAAATATAGTCTTTTGCCCCATTTTCTGATCTTGTTCTCTCTGTATGCACCATGCACCCTGGTCATTTGCCCCATGAATATCCTTCCCTAATCCTAACAAATTGGTATCAGAGCTACTCGATCGATTGAAGCAAGCTGCAACTATTTTGGGTTTCTGAATCGACATCAGCTCTTTCGGTTGATTTCAAGATTCAATATCTTTCATTTGAATTTGTTTATGCTTGGTGGTTTGTTGATTCATTCAATTTGAAGACATCAGGTTTGATATTTTATTTTGTGTTTGGTGGTTGTTGTCTATTAATCTTTGAAGCTTCTTGTTGATTTCAAGAATCAATTTCTTGCATCAATTGAATTCGTTTCGTGTTTGGTTGCTTCAATAAGCTGAAGATATCAAGTTTGTGACTTGGGATTTGACTAAGTGGACTTTGAATCAGAAAATGTGATTTTGGAATTGTGCGAATATTTGTTAGGTCTTTGATATCGTTTGGTAGTTGGTGACTGAATTTTGGATCAGTCTTCGTTTGGAACATATTTGGCATTGATTTCCTTTCGTATTTGCTATGGAATTTGTCCGTATTTAGACTGTAATTCTTATTGGATAAGTGGGTCATTGGTATTATTATCCATATCATGTTTGGAGCGTTTGAATTATTAGGGCTCATTCGTCAAGTTATATTTTAGCTTGAGTTTATTTGATATGGATAATATGTTTGAAGTTGGACCGTAATACTTATCAATAAGTGGGTCGTTAGAATTTGAATTTGGTATTTGAAATTTGAGTATCGATTTGGTGTTTGAAGACTTGGTTCAAGTCATTTGAAGTTTGTTCGATCGTTTGGAATTTGTCAATTTGGAAATTTGGATCTTCGTTTGTTGGGTTTTTAAAGTTTGCGGACTGAATTTGATTATCATTGGTGAAGATCGTTTGAACCGATTTGTTTGTTCGGTTGGCCGTTTTTTGAATTTGTCGGCTAACATTTGATTGTTCGTTTTGAAGTCATCGGCATTTGTTTTGGATCGATTTTGTTTCGGATAGCTTTTGGGAATCGATCGTTTGATTTGAAATTGGCTAGTATCTCTAGCTCTTTGGAACTTTGAATTTGATTTGAAGCAGGTGGAGGAGTTTAACTCGGGACCTCATTTACGGTGGTGAACGTGAATATTTTGTTGCCTGCAACTCAGATTTGGATTATGCTGCGGATCTTGATTCTAGAAGATCCTTATGTTTTCACCAATGGAAATTCAGTTGTAAGTTGGAAAGCTACATTACAACCATGAGTTCCTTTGATCAAGTTTCGACACTGTTTTGGATTTGCTTAAAATTGGAGATATGGTGTTACTTAGGAGTTGAACTCAAGGTGGAGATTGTTAGATATTGTGACTTCACCTCCTAAGGGCAGTTTGGTAATATTAGTACTAAGGGTATTTTAGTCATTTTGGTAGTATCTAGAATTTGTATGTCGGTTGATTTTGTATGTCGGTTATTTAGATATATAACCAATAGCAGATATATAACTTGTACTAGACTTCACTTCATAAATAAGATATAGTCTTTTGCCCCATTTTCTGATCTTGTTCTCTCTGTATGCACCATGCACCTGTGTTGCTGGTCCTGGTCATTTGCCCCATGAATATCCTTCCCTAATCCTAACATACATACATACAAGTGCTGACGTGCATATGTTCCTAGTTCGATTCCAGAAAGTTCCCCTAAAAAAACCATGCATACACGGTCAACTTCACCTGGGTGAATGACCTTGCTGCTGCCCCCAAAAGCAGCGGTATGACAACATGCCCTATTGATCTATTATGCTTTACATTACACGTCTCTCTTAGAATGCATACATATTAAGGACCATTAGACTATGCTCACCATTTCATTTGACATCAAAAACAAATGATCAACAAACAGAACAAAACAAAATTCAATGACCCATAAACCTCATCAGATAAAACCGTCTCTTATCAACTAGGTTATACAACACCATCACTCTATCAAGTTCACCGGTGCACACTTGTACAGCAGCAACAATAGAGCGAGGTATGGGGGAGGTGAGATGTAGACAGTAACACCCTTACCTGAGGGTAAAGGGAATGCTTCGAGAAAAACCTGTTCACACTTGTGTTATTCATTTTTAACCTTACTTCATATTTTTAGAAATAAAAATTTAATAAAAGAATAACCTTTTACCGTATTAGACGAAATTGTCTTCGTAAAGCTATTAGATTGTCAAGACTTGTTTGAAGTTCCAAAAACTATGATACAAATGATTGGATGACGTTGTTTAATATAGCATTTTTTGTGATAATCATGGTTTTTAATCTTTTTTCTGACTAATCCACGGGGTTTCAAGGTTTGAACCCACCGCCACACAGACTGAAACCAAGTAAAGCCCTCTTTTTTCAAGAGGCTGGCGTGGCCACTTCTAACACCTGAATGGGGACTAACCAAGGTTTCAACTAAAAAGCATAGTGGAAGGGTATTAGTTAACCCACTACTTTGGGACGGATAATATTTTGTTTGTTAAACAAGGCCCATAGCCAATTATTCTACATACCAACATCGCACCAATTAAACCTAAACTACACTATTTCTAGACATTGCACCAATTAAAAAACATAATTTTTTTTAGACCAGGTGCATTTAGGAAAAATAGAAAGATTTTTTACAAAAATTATCGCTACACTGCAAATATCCATGGGAGTTCCATTCTTGTAGTGGTATGGGATAAGAAGTTTCGGCGTTCTTAGTTGAGAACTCATGGAATTGGCTAGTACACTGCTTTACGTTGATATTAAGACAAGATATAACCTTTTTTTTTTTTTTTTTTTTTTTTTTTTTTTTTGAACTCGAGATATAATTTTAGTTAACTATGTCAAGATATTTCTTTTATCATGACATATATGTTTTTTTACTGTAAAAGACAAGAAAATTTCGTGTTTGAATTATTGGTGTAAGAATTGAATATTAAAAAGTAATCTCAATTGAAAGACAAGGAAATTTCCATAGATAAAAGTCATTATACCTTTACCAAAATACATTAAAGCTCCTTGACTCCCTTTAAGTACTCATATTTCATTTTCCCGGGTATAATTGTAGTGTTAATAAAGTATATTTTATTAAAAGTGGTATTTATCAAAAAGAAATTTGGGTGGTGGGGTAGGAATTGAATGTTAATAAAAGTGGTCTTTATCAAAAGACAAGGAAATTTCCACTAAAATATGCCGAGTAATAGCTCCCACTAATTATTTCAATTTTCACTAATACTGTATGTTCTCTCTCTAATTTTCCGGTACCAAAAAAAAATATAACACCACCATTAGCTACTGTCACGCGCCTCCGACCTTGCATTTTTCCGGCGATTTTTAAACTAAACCACCGGATAGCTACTTTTCTCTCGACCAGAACACCTCAATCCGAGTATTTTAATTTACGGCGAATTGGATATCACCTCCGGCAAGGTAAGCTTCCCTACACTTTTCTATTGATGGAAACCGCCTCCTGCAGCCGCCACTGGTGACCGGAATTTATTTTCTGGCAGTATCTGAGTATAGTTGTATATATTATTCATTATAACTTTTGCTATTTGTTTATTGAGGCTTGTTGTTATTAGCTTATTTTACATTCTGTATCTATCGTTCCCCTTTTAGCTTTTGCTGCCTTAGACTTTGGCCGCGTTGTTTTCTTGAGGGTATCTTAGGGGCCTTAGATAGTGACGGTCACCCGAAAAACCAGCCTAGTAGTTTTGTTTCTCAACATCATTCCACCAACTTTACCCACACTTTTTTACATAAACTCTTTTAACCATACTTCCAATGTCCTCCAACAAGAGATTACGTTTATCCGATCCTTCATCCGTAACTACTTGGGCGTCCTCTTCAAGCTCTTCCATTCAAAAGAGGTTTAAGTATGATGTGTTTATAAGCTTCAGGGGTGAAGACACCCGTAAAAACTTTGTCGATCATCTTTATCATGCTCTTAAGGACAAAGGCATTTACACTTATAAAGACGATGAGAAAATCCAGAAAGGGAAAAGGATCAGTGATGATCTCTTCAAATCCATTCAAGACTCAAGGTTCTACATCATTGTTTTTTCCAAACACTATGCTTCTTCGTCATGGTGTTTGGAAGATCTTGGCAAGATTATGGAGTGTCACAAGATGACTGGCCACACTGCTTACCCTGTATTCTATGATGTGGAACCCACTGATGTCCGCAAACAAAGTGGGGCTATTGGTGAAGCTTTTGCTAAACATGAAAATCAAGAGGCTGCTGAGAAATGGAAAGGGGCTCTTAAAGAAGCAGCCGATCTGGCTGGTTGGGAACTGAAGAACACTAATGACGGGTAATTCCTTCATCCTATATCTACTTGCGATGTTCCTTACTTTTGCTTGTTGGTAATATGTGTTTAAAAAGGGATATTATTATTATAGTACTATGTTCTTACTTCATATATGAATAGTTATGCTAAACAAATCATGTTTTTACATACATACAGGCACGAAGCTAAATTCATCAATAAAATTGTTCAAGAGATTTCACTAGAGTTGCGGTCCATCAATTTCGACTTTGATGAAAAGTTAGTTGGCATGGAGACCCGAGTAAAGGATGTTGTTTCATCTTTAGAAATTGGTATTGATGAAGTTCGCATGATAGGGATCAAGGGCATGGGAGGGGCTGGGAAGACAACTACAGCGAGAGCTGTTTTTGATCATCTATCTGCTGATTTCGAAGCTAAAATCTTTGTTGAGAATGTGAGGGAAGCTTCAAACACCTCTATGTTTGGTTTGAAGAATTTGCAAGAACTAGTCCTTTCAAAAGTGCTAAATGAACGGGTCACTCTAGATAGTGTTAATGATGGGAAAAACATGATGAAAAGGAGGATGTGCGGTAAAAAGGTTCTTCTTGTTCTAGATGATGTTGATCACATAGACCAACTTGAGGCGTTAGCCGGTAAACCTAAGTGGTTTAAGCCGGGAAGTAGAATTCTCATTACAACAAGAGATGAGCAAGTATTGATAGCACACAGAGTGAACGTGATTCGTAATATTGTTCTCTTATCAGTACAGGAAGCAATTTCCCTCTTTAGTAGGTATGCATTTGGAAGAGAGAATCCTCTTCAAGGATATGAAGAGCTGTCAAGAAAAGTTGTACGTTATGCTGCTGGTCTTCCCTTAAGAAGTATTGGGTTCATTTCTCTGTGGTAAAGATATGGTTGAATGGGAAGATGCCATCGAAAGACTAACAAAAATTCCCTTGAAGGAGACTTTGGAAAAGCTAGAATTAAGCTATATCAGTCTTGAAGATGAATATAAAGAAATATTTCTAGACATTGCATGCATATTGAAAGGCGAGGACAAAGAAGATGCAATCAGAATTCTTGAAAGCTGTGGATTTCATGCTAGAATTGGTTTAAAAGTTCTTGAGCAGAGATCTCTTATAACTATTTCTAAAAATGAGGTTCTGGGCATGCATGACCATATAGAAGAAATGGGAAAGAACATTGTGCGTCGGTCGCACCCAGATGAACCTAACAAACATAGCCATTTGTGGATTGATGAGGAAATTGAAGATATATTGGGTAATGACATGGTAAAGATCCGTTTACTTGTAAGATGGAGAAAACTAATACATTTTCATTGGTTCTGACTTCTCAGTTTTCACATGAGGTTTCTTTTGTTTTTGGATTGCAGGGTACTAAAGCAACAAGATGTCTAAAACTTGATATGTCGAGAAGAAATTCGAGAATTGTTATGAAAGGTCTTGGAAAAATGAAGAAACTTAGATATCTTGAAGCGAATTTTGCAAATTATGATTCCAGCCATTTGGATGAATCTACCCAATACTTTCCAAATTCTCTAAAATGTTCTTGTTACCCTTTCTTTTATTTACCCAGAACATTTCAAGCAAACAATCTCGTTGGACTTGAAATGGAGTATAGCAGAAGAATGGTACAACTTTGGGAAGAGGGAGATAAAAAGGTAGAATAATTGTTGATTGGTTGTTTTGCATAATTCCTTTTTTTGAATGGTGATTTTGTTGAACTAGCAAGAAGCTAGAAGAAGAAACAATTTACAAACAAGTTTTCCAAGCAGACATAGGGTCATTTAGCCAATCTAGCCAATTAGGCCGAAAGGTTTTGGACCTGTTAACAATCCAATAAAAGGAAAAAGTTTTCATGTCATCCATGAGGGTATCTTTCTGTGGTGGCTTTTCATCGAAGCAAATCTTGTTGCGGCAGCACCAAATTACCCAAACAGTAGTTAGAATAGCCCCAAATTACCCAAATCTTATTTTGCATAATTTTTAATAATGCTATTAATTTATTGGTTTGTTAATACGCTAACATTAATCTTTTTATCTTATTTTTGCTGGCAGGTTCTTAAAAAACTCAAATTCCTTTCTCTCTGAGTCAAAATTGACGACCTTTGACTTTAGGATTACTCCGAATCTCGTGACGTTATCTCTAAATGATTCTTTTAATTTAAAAGAACTTTGCATGCCCGCTAGTTGTCAAAAACTCAACTACCTCGAGATCAATCACTCAAAGTTAAGAACCTTTGACCTTGGGTTGACTCCGAATCTCGAGACTTTATCTCTTCATAATTGTGCTGATTTTGTAGAACTTCACGTGTCTGTTGCGTGTCCAAATCTGAAATTCCTCGAACTTTGTGGATCAAGGTTGAGGAGCCTTGACCTTGAGCTGATTCCGAATCTTGAGAGGTTAGATCTTGGATATTCTGATGAGTTGGTAGAAATTAACGCTCCCGTCGGATATTTGAAAAAAGTTGTTTACTTTGACTTAAGTGGTTGTTTGAGGTTTCCCCAATTTGTGTTTGGCGGTGGATGTGAACCAAAGGTTAATTGTTCTTCTAATACTTTACGTCTGGCTGGTGAGTTCCTAGATTTATGCCCATTGCACCCCAACAGTAATCTCCCAAAGTTGCAGTTTAGTTGTTTTTATGACGAAAATCTACCGTCATCAGTTGGAAATATTGAGAAGCTTATTTCTTTTGGTCTATGTGTTTGCACAGACTTTAAGAAATTTTCAGACATAATTTGTAGTTTACAATGTTTACAAAAACTTACAATCACACTCACACTCACAGGCGATATTTTAGAGTTTCCGGAAGATCTTGGCCAGTTAGAATGTCTAGAGGAGCTCTGTTTGTCATCTACAAAGATAAAACATCTTCCAGATAGCATTTATATGCTTAAACATCTCAAATATCTCAAAGTCGAAAATAGTGATCTTCATGAAAAGTTACCAGAGGATCTTGGCCAATTAGAGTGTTTAGAGAAGTTATATGTGAGTAATGAGAAAATTGAATATCTTCCAGATAGCATCTGCATGCTAAAACGTCTGAAGTTGCTCGATGTTACATTCTGTTCTTGTCTTGGGAAGTTGCCTGAGGACATTGGGCAGTTAGAATGTCTAGAGGAGCTCTGTTTGTCATCTACGAAGATAAAACAGCTTCCGGATAGCATTTGTATGTTGAAACATCTTAAAACTCTCAGAGTCACTTATAGTGATCTTCTTGAAAAGTTACCGGAGGATCTTGGCCAATTAGAGTGTTTAGAGAAGTTATATGTGAGTAGTAAGAAAATTGAATATCTTCCTGATGGCATCTGCATGCTAAAACGTCTGAAGTCGCTCGATGTTAGAGATTGTTGTCGTCTTGGGAAGTTGCCTGAGGACATAGGCAAGTTAGAATGTCTGGAGAGACTGAATTTGTGGGCTACAACGATTAAACATCTTCCAGGTAGCATATGTATGTTAAAACATCTGAAGTATCTCAAGCTTCGTCGTTGTGCTCTTCTTGAGAAGTTACCTGAAGATCTAGGCCGATTAGAATGTTTAGAACATCTAGATATAACATATACATGTATAAGTCATCTTCCGCAAAGCATATTTGGGTTAAAAGGTCTATTTATAGATGCATCTTTAAAGCTTCTTCAGTTGTATGATTTTCCGTCAGAGATAACAACCAGAGTGTGGGGCTAAGCAGGAGTCTTGTCTACTGTGCTTTAAAGGTACTTTCTTTGTTTTCTATATTCATTTCAATATGAATTTGATATTGGGCGACAAAAATCATTCCTACAAAATCAATTTAAGTAGAAAAAGAAGAAGTAAACTACATGAATGGTCCTAATAGTTTATACGAAATTACAAATTTGGTCTCTAAATATCAAAATTGACATGAACTGTCTCCATTTTGAAGCTTGTTACGCTTTTGGTCCCTTTTTGTGTTAAAGATGCAAGAGGTTCAAAAAATTGCACCTGTATTCATAACTGGGTAACTGTTTTCATATACAATTTTGAAAGTGCACGCGCAGTCCTTACGTGGAAATGTGGGGACCACTTTGATATTTGGAAAAATTGCATACCGAAGTTCCCCATAGGGACACTGCATGTACTTCTCAAGTTGTAAGAAATGCGTGTGCGATTTGACAAAACCAAAAAGACGGTTTTTACAATTTGCTCTTTAGATAATGTATATTGTTGAGTTTTAAGGGTTTAGTTGTTATAATAAGTGTGATATTATTGGTTGAAGGTTATAAAATCCTATTATTAAGGTATGATGTCATTTTTAGTTCATTGGTAAGGAAAGTTTGGCAAGGAGCTTTTAAGAACGTTTAGGAGCGTTTAGCATTTAGCGTTTAACATTAAGAATTAAAATCTTGTTTGGCAAGCAGCCAAGGAGTGTTTAGCGTTTTGTTTTTTCTAAAAATTGCTACTTGAAGGAGCGTTTGGCGTTAGTGTTTACATCATTTTACACTTTGTAATCACTGATACAACCACTTTACGAAACACTTAAAAAAACAGCTGATTTCAGTTCAAATTTTGCCAAACATACCCTTAGTTTGGTATATTTGCTTGTTTTTTTAAGAAATGGAATGTGAATGTGGTCACACCATGGAAATGCACGAAAATAATGAAATTTGGAGAAGGTAAATGTAGATAATGGGAAAGAGGATGAATTGATCGTTTTTTTTTTTTTTTTTTTTTTTTTTTTTTTTTTTTTTTTTTATAGTGTTTGTGTTCTCGGGTGTTAATGTGCGGGAGGTTCAGTTTTGAAAACGATACAAATTGTTGTGTTGCAACTCGCAAATATGACATGTCCTTGGGTTACACGGCAACAAGCAAAACCTGTACAAATTTGGAAAATGTGATCGGTTACTGAATGTTTAGGTTTGATTACATAAAATGGTTATTAATGGTAGGTTTGGTAAATGGTAAAAGTAGTATGTTGTATAAATTGTAAAAACTTTGGCATAATATCCCCATCTTTACTAAACTGCCATCGATATGAATGCTACTTGGTTATACATGAAACGGTTTGTTGTCATGAAGATGCATTGTTTTTCTAACAAACTAGGCTGAGTATTGTGTAAAATTACTATCACCGTTTTACTTTTGTTTAGAGTATTTGGGATGCTTGATTATAGTAGTTGTAGTTTAGACTTAGACTTAAGAGTATACGGTTTTGGGAGGTTGACAAAGCATTTAACAAGGAAGATAGGGCTAGATTGCTTCAATTTGTGACGGGTACATCACAGGTATAGTAAATATCAACATAATTATTTTGCCATTCTTTCTTATTTGTCTTCTTTTAACCTGTGTACTTCTCTTTAGTACATTTGAGTGGTTTTGTGTCCCAGTTGGATAATTTTGTGACCAATAATCTTGTTAATTATGTAAAAAGGGATCTTATATGAATTTAGCATTTTTACGTACAAGAATAACATTTATGTATATAAATTTATCATTTTTAAAATAAAATCAATTTTGAAACTCAATTATTTACTGAACGACCCAAACAGGTGACAAGTACGTTAGTATTTTATGCAGAAAACACTTTTCGTGAGTAGTATATTTTCAAAAAGATATGCTCTATTTCTGTCTAATGCATGTTTGACTTGTATATGTTTTTCTTAGGTTCCATTAGAAGGTTTTAAAGCATTGCAAGGTATATTGGGTCCACAAAGATTCCAAATTCACAAAGCTTATGGAGTGCCTGAGAGGTTGCCATAAACTCATACGTGGTTAGTGCTTTTTAGTTGTTTATTCATCTGGGTCTTGTTCTTTAACTCACAACTTGTTTACGTTTATTTTTTTTGCTCAGCTTCAATCAATTAGATCTTCCTGAATACAAATCAAAGGAACAGCTGCATGAACGGTTATTACTTGCAATTCATGAAGCTAGTGAACGTTTTGGGTTTGGGTAGTCATGTTCTTCCCACTGTTGTGGTGTGAGCAACGCCAGCAATTGTTTCAGCCATTGCTATGCTATGTTAGTCTCTTATTTTTCAATTTGTGTGTTCATCTTTGAGTCGGTTTTATTATATTTGGGTATCACAATGAAGAATTTGGCGTTGTCATTTTAGATAAAGAATGAACATTGATTATGCATTGAGGGATGCCATTTGAAGAGCGAGAGTCCCTGTTTAGAAAGGAGTCATGCATGTACTAGAAAGACGAAGAGCAAGTGGTTTTTGGGTGGCCCTATTTTGTAACATGGGAATGCTGTCTTACGGGTTGCTTTCGCCTCCTGCAGACTAGAATAAATTGATAACTTGAAAGAACAAAATATCCATAGGCTTCATGTAAATCCTAGCTCTTTTTGGCGAATTCGGTTTTCTGATTCATATTACTAAGTATTTGAAGCTTTGTGAAACTCTTTATTTCATTTATATATTTTATAAGCTCCAATAATTCTTTGCGAATAGAAATAAATAAAGGCAATGCGAAGTAAATTTCAGTAATCTCATGTCAAAATATGCTAAAACTGAGAAAGTAGTAAAAATCTGATAATGGACAATAAATTAGTGTTATTTTTGGATGGTCGAGTTCCCAAACATGAATTCAATATTTATATGCCAAAACATTCCATTTTTATATTCTATAAGCTTCAATAATTATTTGCGAATTGAAATAAGTAAAGTTAATTATATTTTTAATACGTAGATATCAATATAATATTTTATGTATATGTATATAGATGTTTGAGGGTGGGGTGGGTTGGGGATGTTGTGTCCCATCCCTGCCCTCAAACCCAATAAGATTCTCATATTAGGACCTGAAACCCACTCCATAACCCCGATAAGCATGCCTCGCCCTACTCTAAAAAATCAGGTTTCAAGTTCTCCATCGAGTATTCAAGTTCAGTTTTTTTTGCCATCTCTATGTGTAATGATTTGAAAGGTCCGCTTGACAAAAGCCCAAAAGTCATAAATCCCTTTGGTTACTCGCCTTCTTTCACTTGTCTTTGCGTAAGACCGTATCGAGGGATGCCCTGCGGGAGGGAGTGGGGGGAGTGTTTCCTGCTCTTTCCTTGAGGGGCACATGTTTAAGCTTATATAACATAAGCCATGTTCGGCTTATTTTGACACTTACGGGCTTATATAACATTGATAATGTTATATAAGACTGTAAATGTCAAAATAAGCCACAAAATTGTGGGTTATATTATATAAGCCGAAACAAACAACCCCTAAGAATGACTATTTAAAATTTGAAAACCACGTGTCTTGTGTCTGTTTGTAATGGTCCCATTGAAAAAGCCCAAAGTCATATATCCTCTTGGGCCACCACACACAACACAATAAGCCACGAAATCCTCTTCACACAACCCATAAAACTAGCCCAAAAGCGCAAATATCAAAACCCGGTTCAATCTCTTTCGTTATCTATCTCACTCACCCGCCTTCTTTCTCTGTCTTTGTGGATACCTTTTAGTCACACATTTTATCAAACACCTTCCCGCAAATTTATATAAATTTCATTATGCAACTCATCGTCTTCTTCAATACCCATTTCACCCTAATTGTACCATCCACCAGAATTATTCAGTTACAGTTACAGTGCCTTTTGCTGTTTCCGAAGCTTTGGAGCAGAGGTAAAAACCAAATTTCAAGTATGTATGAACACCACACTTTTAAATAACTTAACCCAATGTTGGAATGCCTTTCACGACCCTTAAGGCTTACAATATATGAAACACGACCCCACCATCTCATGGCCAGAGGACCATTTATCATAGTAACTATTATTTATGAGTAAAGGACATTAGGTTGGTACATGCAGAGAGGTTGGGTTCTGCACACGTGCTAGCAGGGATGGATATATATGCTCTTCAAGCTGCTATAATCACATTCCGAATCGCACTAAAAATAATAGCTAAAGCCGTGTTGAAGTCTTTATCTTTATTTATGAACAAAAACAATAGCTAAACTAAAGGTTGGAGGTTGTATGCACTAAAAATATAAACATTTTTTTAACAATATGAACTGTAATAACAATATGAACTTTTTTTATACAGTGAGTTAGGCGGTTGTATGCATTAAAAATTCATTGTGGGCTACTTTTAACATATTTGACCCATTATAGTTTTAGGTAGACATGGCAGAATGAGCAGTTTCAGTAATGGGTCAACGGGTCGGTTTCTGTTTATTTGATAATGGGTCAATCATGTTAAGCTATAAATCTGACTAAAAATAATAGGGGTCAAATTAAAACGCGACATAGTAATGTAGGGTTTTTTTTTTTTTTTTTTTTTTTTTTTTTTTTTTTTTTTTTTTTTTTTTTAAGCTGCAAATGCTAACACATATCAACACAACGCGACATGGTAATGTCTTTTTTGTGTGTGCTTAGGTTGGTTCTTAATGCTAACACATATCAGTTTATTAGTTCCATTACGCATTATTAATGTCTTTTTTGTGTGTTTTTATGTACTCCGTATAAATTGAGAAAAAGGCATGTATTAAATCTGAAAATGAAATAACAAACATTTACTATAAAAAGATGCATAAAGCGAAATCAATGAAAGGTTGCCGAGATTTGATGGAAGTTGTGAAGATTAAAATATTTTCCTAAATTTTTATAGTACATGTTTGTCTTTTAAATGAACATGATATTTGTATTTATGTTTATGATAGCTACAATTTGAAACTTGGTGACATTACCATTTTAAATAGAATCCTACATGTATATAAGTAGTATTGTTAGAGTGTGTTTCACATGATTGAATATACAGTGGGAAGACAGTAGTCAAATGAGGTGGATCCTTAGGTTTAAAAGTATTACATCGGTTCAAACTGATTAGCTAACAACAAACATATGACAACTTTTAAAAGGGTTATGTAAACGAGTAATGAAGTATTTGTAATTTTCTTACGGTATGTTCATTATTTGTATTTGTTTAACGTTATTCTATCAATCATGTTACTATTTATTTTATTTTATAAAAAAAATTCTTAAAGCTAGTATACTTATATATTCCATGTTTTATGTGCATGGATAAAAGATATGATGATATCTCAAGTGTAGAAATCTAAGAAATCTGACAAGAGCATGAAATATAAGCAAAATATATTCACATGAAAGGAAATGAGTCCCGCCAAATGAAATATATATACAACGATAGTGAATGTAATCACATAAATGATGTATAAATTAAAGAAATATATTCCTTCATGATTACGAAATAATATAAATCCAAAAAATAATTTTTTTTGCCTATAAATAGCAAGCACCGAAACAAAAAAAAGGGCACCCAACCTTCTCTCATATTTCTTGAAGGCTTTGTGTTTTTGCACACCACCATTTTAGTCATTATACACCATTTTAGTTGTCAATATGACAAATACTATTAAGAGGTTTGTTGAAGGTTGTGTCGTTTTCTTGATGGTAAGAATATGACAAATCCCACTGAGTAGCAACAAAGGTTGTACCACATTCTTCAATCTAATTGGTAAAAGCATGAAATTAAATCTCCTCTTATAGCCTTAGGCCACTATATACCATTACACATACCCATACTGGACTAATAAAATGTCTATAACTAACACTTATAATAGGATGAAAGAATTACAAAATGTAAAGATGACATTGAGTTTTCTAATATTGTGTGTCGCATCTTTAGTTCACTCTTGTTATAAGAATAAAAGATCTTTAAAAATTAAAGATGGATATTGATAGTTGAGCAGGAAAGCCATGAGAAAGGATGCCAAGTCCGCGGAACAATTAATACACTTATGCTATGTTGCACGTAGGGGTAACAATGTTGGACACAACACAATAACCGACATAAACCTGACACGAAGTTAAACACGTTATTGCACCCAACCTAACAATAAGACATAACAATATACATACTTAATTAATTTGTCGACAAGTGTGATACATTTTTTTTTTTCATTATTTTTCACTAATTAGTTCTTCAAATACACCAATCACATCTTTATGTCTAATTTTAGGTGTAGTGCACAGATAGACACACCCTCCACCGTTAAGTGTCGAGAGTGTGGTTGAGCGTTTTCCCTTGCTACTTCTAATTCACATGATAACTTTATCACTTATTCTCTTTTTCCCTCAACACCTACAACACATTCTCTCTCTTTACTTAAACATTTTTTTTTCATTTTTTTTTATTAAAAACACCTTAACACATATCCACACATAATATACCATCACACAAAATAAAACAACAAATTTTCCCGCTCTTTTCCCTGAGGTGCACCTGCACACTAAGTCACTAAAAGAATGACTATTTGAAATTTGAAAACCATGTATCCTAGAGGTGCAAAACGGGCGGGCCGGGCGGGCACGAGCACGGGCTAGAATGGGCACGGGCTAGAACGGGCACGGGCTAAATGGGCACGGGCCAAACGGGCACATGTTATACAAATCGCTTTATAAAAGACCAAAAATAACGAAATAAATTAATTAAACATAATACTTCATTTATATTTAAAAAATTAAGTATATTATATATATAAGTTTTTCTTTAAAAACGATTATAATGTTCTCCAATTAAGAGAAAATATGTGCCCGTTAGTGCCCATTTGATTTTTCAATGGGCTAAATATGCCCATTTCAAAAAAAGTATGGGGCTAAATGTGCCCAAGTCTTTTACAAAGTAGTCAACATTAGCCAATTTTTTTCATTTCGGGCACAAATTGCCACCTCTACATCATGTCCGTTTGTAATGATCTCTTGAAAAAGCCCAAAAGTCATCAATCTTCTTGGGCCACCAGGCCCACAACACAATACGCCAAGAAATCCTCTTAACACAACCCATAAAACTAGCCCAAATATCAAAACCCGATTCAATCACTTTCGTTATTATCTGTCTCACTCACTCGCCTTCTTTCACAGTTTCACTTGTCTTTGTCAAACACCTTACCAAAAATTTATATAAACTAAATAAATAAATAAAAATTGTCAATCTCAATTAATATTCAAATTATGCAACACATCGTTTTCTTCAATAACCGTTTCTGTTAAATTTACGTATATATATTAATATGTAAATGTCTAGTATCGAACCCGAGACCTCGGGATTGCACACAATACAAACGAGAATTAAAGATTAATAAATATTAAATAATTGTGTATATTTATTAATAACACAAGTTTAAGGATTAATGATCGTTAGTTATTAAATGTATGGACTAACTATCGCAAATTGGCAAGGAAAAGGACTAGAGTGAAACTTGGTGACTAGAAGGATCCGGAACATCCTCTTGGGGTGTATGGCCGGTCGAACAAAGCCCAAGGGAGGCAATCCCTTGCCCTAACTTGTTCCCAAAGTTTTCATCTAGTATATATACAAACTCAAGGGTCATTGTTTATCATCTTTTGTGCACACACAATACCCTAAGTTTTCTCTTTTCTTCCTCTTGGTTTCCAGCCGATCGTACATCCCTAAACACTTAGGGATTTCGATTTTTGTTTTACAAAAACAATACTTGTGTTTAAATCTTGCAATTTATTTAATTCGGGATTAGTTTGTGTGTACAAGAACGAGGTAACAACTCACTATAGTTGTTATCAAGGAATCGATCAATAAAACGGTAAGGGATTGATCATTGATTCATAAACCCTAATTAGGGTTCTTCATATTGTTCAAGATTTAATTGAAGTGCTAAAAGGTACGTTCCGATTTATGTTTTAGTTAATCTTTGTATGTGTTATTCTTGATCCTTGCTTCCGCAATATGTGTACTTTGATTGTATAATTCTAACAGTGGCATCACGAGCCATGGATAACATGTAATTGATTACTAAAACTTAATAAAAATCGGATCTTTAAGTGTTTTAGATACATGTTTTGATCTAGGGTTTTTCTTTTTAATTTTTTTTTTTGAAAATTTTGAAACCCTAACCCTAATTTTGGGGGGGGGGGTTGATTTTCCATGAAACCCTAATTAGGGTTTTGTGGTTTTCTTGGATTATGTGTAATCACTAGAAACCCTAGGTCATTAACCGGTTATGCGTACGTATCTAGTGACCTATGTTCTAATTGTTAGGTTTTATCCATGACGAAACATGCATGTTAGTCATGGATCTTTTTTTTATATGTCACATGTTTTAGATAGATCTATAATTGGGGAAGACTCCAATAGATATATATTAAAATCAATTTATATGCTACGTGGTGTGTATATTAGCTTTGGCCTACGCAATTGATTCGTCAATGTATGTGGCTCCACTTTCATTAAGAAGGGAAGGACTTAGTTGATTACATGCATTATACACCTAGAATTGATTTTGTTAGGATCTTTTCTTAATAAGGATTGCATGTGGCTAATTGTTTCACCTTATTTATTATTGGTTGTTTTGTTTTCTATGAATACTTGTTTTATTGTTATTGTTTGACATGTTGTAAGCAATAAAAGGGTGTTTTTTGATAAAGAAAATAATACGGACTAATAATGGTGAAACCCTAAGTGATAAAGATTGAATCTTGCGGAGTCTTATGTGCCAACAACGGTTCGCTTCGCACGGTAATTCGCTCCAAGGCGAGACTAGCAAGATTTATACTTTATTACATGTTTTGAGATTGAATCCATAAAATTTTGCTTCATTGATGTTTTGTACAAACATGCTTTTAAAAGTAACTCTTTTAAGACAAGATTCATAATCGTGATATGAAGGCTTAGAAAAGAGCCTTAGAGTCTGCCTTGGTTATCACACTCTTGAATACGTCTTAAACGAATTTCTTTTAAAATCATTCTTGTAGAAAGTCATCTTAGGGTTTTTTAAACCACAAGTAAAACTTTGTGTATTAATCTTACGAATTGGTTATAAAAAGGTTTTGAAAACTTATGCTATAAAGATGAGTGCATGCATCTTTATACATATTTTGATTGTCACATCAAATTGGATACCATATAAAATTTAAGTTACATGCCATCTGTTGGGTCAATATTTTACCCAAATATTTCCCACAAGTATTTGAACATAAAATAGCCAAATCACTCACTGTATAAAATAGTAAATTGCTATTTCAGTGAGTGACATATAACCTTTAACACAAAGAAGTCACTAAGTGCATAGTCACTTTGTGAGTTACCTTCAGGATGTTCAGACCGAGTCTAAAAAGAAAGACTCAATCATTTAGTGAGGCGGTACTCAGTGAATGATCCATGAGCCAAAGAAGAAGGTAATGGAGTTAGTGAGTGATGACAATAACTCACTAACTCCCTGAGACTATCTCTAAACAAACATACTCCCTGAGGCTACCCATACTCCCTGAGGCTATCCAAAACTCCCTGAGGATGTTTCATACTCCCTGAGGATGTCTCGTACTCCCTGAGGACGTCTCGTACTCCCTGAGGAGGGGTTGTACTCCCTGAGGACGTCTCGTACTCCCTGAGGAGGGGTTGTACTCCCTGAGGACGTCTCATACTCCCTGAGGACGTCTCAACTCCATGAGGACGTCTCAACTCCATGAGGCTCTTTGGGAATCTGACAGCAAGTACAAAAAGGGAGTCAAAGCAAAGTACAAGAATTGCCATAGAAGTGAGAATATCAGTTATAACAATTCAAAAGGATGTTTGTTCTATTTCAAAAGAGGAAGATGAAGGGGACCACTAAGAGTGGATAACAACTCATCCATCACATGTTGTACTTTGTATTTTGTAGCTATATATATGTATGTTTGTAATAGAGATAACAATCAATCCTACTAAATATTAGTTGTTAGGATGATCCTCTCAATGAATTCAAGCCTAGCTTGGATATGAGAGTTTATTGTCATTCTAATGGGGATAATATACCGAAATTATCCCCATCAAGAAGCTGAACATGTTATCATGTAGTCTAGTTGGTATTGAGTAATCTTGTAACTTTTGTTCATTATTATTAATGAAGTTCCAATTTACGTTTATCAATATTTTACTCAATTCCATGGACCAACACCATCTACCTATAAGAAACACTTGGAATTATAATTTAGTAAATGTGAGACCTAGGCTAAATTTTTAATAACAAGGTAAAATTCTTTTAGTGCGTGAGACCATAATTGTAATTTTACATGTTTCTAAGGTAGACGACTTAAATAAGTTGTGCGTGAGACCTAGAACTTAAGGCATGAGATGGGATGAAACATGCTTACAAGGAAAATTGATGAATCAATTTGTAGTAAATCCCATAATGGTCTAGGAATTGGAAATTTTGTTTGCCAATCATTGTTCGATAGATTACCATCTTTTGTACTTTCACCACTAGCAGATCAACTGATGTGGTGAAACTATGTAAAGTTGGATCCTAGATTTTTAAGAAAATTAGTTGGTTATATGAATATAGCCTTTGGGTATTATATTTTCTTGAAGATATTAATTATCGAAAATACAAATGTTTGAACTTTTATTTGTAGATATGGCTCAACCCGATAACCCATATGTGATTTCTGCTTTCAAGAGTCATCTTGAAAGGGAAAATTGACTGGAAAGAACTTCAATGATTGGTACCGATCGCTTAGAATTGTCTTGAGAGCGACCGGCAAACTCGATTATGTGAAGAATGATTGCCCTGAAGAGCCTGCTGCTACTGATCCAGAAGCAGTAAAAGAGGCTTGGAGACTTGAGCATAATAAATTGAATGAGGTTGCTTGTTTAATGCTCACTAGTATGAATGCTCAATTGCAAAAGAAGTACGAGTATTCCTATCCTAAGGATATGCTTGATGAACTTCGAAAGTCTTATGAAAAGTCTCCTGCAGTTGAATTGTATGAATCTCTTGACAAACTACACAGCTGCAAACATGGTGATGGTAAACCAGTTGAAGATTTTGTGAATGAGATGAGAGAATACTTTGATCAACTTCACAGAATTGGATTTGGTTACCCCGACAATGTGCAAGTGCACTTGATCAACAGGTCCCTTAACAAGGACTTTGCTGGTTTTGTGCAGAACTTCAACATGCATTGCTCGGGGAAGACAGTCTCAGAATTACTCGCATTGCTTGTTGATTATGAGAAAAGTCTACCAGCCAAGGGCAAGGCTCCTACCCCGCAAGTGTTGGCGATTCTAGGGGAGAATCAAGAAGAAATCGCATGTGAACAAAGGCAAAGGGAAGGGTGATAAAGGCAAGCAAGCCATGGCCTATCAACCACAACCCAAGATGAAGCAACATCAGCCTAAGCAGAACAAGGTAAATCCTCCAAACAAGAAGGATCAGGCTTGTCACCACTGTCATGAAAAGGGCCATTGGAGGCGCAATTTTCCACTCTACATTCATGACTTGCGACAGAAGAAGCAGAATAATGAGGCTGGTAACCCCAGTACTTCAGGTGCATTCTTTATGATTGAATTATTCACTCTTACTCCTAAATTGAATTCATGGGTATATGATACGGGATGTGGCATTCATATTTGCAATACTTTGCAGGGGTTTAGAGTTGAGAAGAAGCTGGCGTATTGATGCGTGGGAATTGCACCAGGTTTTACCTCTCGAGGGATCTCGAGAAGCTTACAACCCCCACCAGGCAGTGTACCTGATCGTTGTAGTATAGTATAGTGACAAGTACCGGGGGATTGATCGTTCAACTCAGGAATAGTGTCGCTAGGATTAGAAAGCCTAAAAACTAGGTCTAGAGGTGAGGGATGATTCTTTTTGTATTTTTATATTTTATAAAAACAATTAAAAAATCTCGGGTATTAGAAGAGTGGGCGGAATTAGTTGCTAGTCAACTAACCCAATAACTAAGATGCAATCAAAATAAAATAACAGAAATGAAAATAAAGCTAATTACTAATGTGGTGTGAACAATAAATGGGAGAATTGTGTTAACTTAGATTTCACTACTCCCTAGATATCTTTTACAGGTTAATTGTTTGTTACAGTTGCGTGGATGACGTGTTATATTCCTTAATACCATTCGTGGGGTGGCGTACGTACTTCCCCAACTCTATAAGCTCCTACTTCACTCCTATGTCGAGCCTGCAAGAAGCTCCTAACATGGGATCACTAGAATTCACTCATGCATTAAATACAACCATAAAAACCTAGTACGCATTGGTTCATGTTTCTTAAGACGTTCAAGCAAGTTACACTATGGAAGTCTGCCAGTTTTCTTAAGCCTAACATCGAAATCATTCATCCATTACAACTATAAACAAGCAATCAACCTATAATCAACATCTAGGTTTCATTACATCTAGGCAAACACACAAAAGATCTAGCCTAGCATGTTAAAATCAAGACAAGCGTAAGATATATTCAAACAACACATAGACATATTGAATGAATTGAAAGGATACTTATCTTAATTGAACATGAAGGGTTTCAAGGGGTGAAAACCCCTGAAAATACTGTTACAAACGAGCTAGAGTTTATTCAAGTCGACCCTCAAATTCTCCTCTTGGTTGAATGAAAATTACAAAGACTATATATAGATTTACTAAGGTGACGGCGTCAAGAAGAAAATTCTGACGCCGTCAACCCGCCGCCCATAATAATATCGGATTGCCTAGATCCGACGCCGTCAAGAGTAGTTTTCCTCTGGCCGTCACGTGTAATGGGATCATGACGGCCTAGCGTGACGCCGTCATGCCCTTAGTGAAAAATTGTTCTGGACCGTCATGGAATCCATCCTATTCACCTCTTGTTTTTCCTCTTGACGCCGTCAGGTACTGTTCCCAGCAAGGAAAATTAAGACTTTGCCGTTTTCTTCACTTTTATGCTCCAAAAACGTCCAAAATGCTTCCTTTTCTAGAATTCACTCCCAAAGTACCTAAACTCACAAAAGGAACGATTTAGGGCAATATTTGATCAAATAAATTCAAATTCCGGCTTAAATGACCCCCTAAAAACGGATCATTTTTCGCCTCATCATATACCCTTACACTTGAGATTTGCTTGTCCTCAAGCAAATGCGCTTTTATTCTAATCAAAATACAAGTTAGGGGTCATTTAACACTAATATAAAAGTAATTACAACAAATAATCATTCCACTAAAGACCAAAGACAAGCACGGAGGTCATACACTAGCACCTCACAAATAGTGTTTAGATACTCACATCTTTCGGGTGTAATAAAGTATATATCACAATATGGAAATGGAAAACATCTCTCACTACCTGTCATAGCAAAATAGATTACCATAGGCTTGGGAAAGGATCAAACCTCCACCACATGGCGTAAGCACCTAGGATAAACTATCAAAGAGGTCTTTTAAAGGGTTATAACGTTAGGTGTAGGGATATGGAATACACGGTTTTGTTGGATATAGGCAATCTTTACTGGTGGCGAGTTAATCATCTTGGTTAATTACATGTACAATATGGCGTTGCTAAGCCAAGACTAGACTCGACTTAAGCTAATAAATGAAAAATAACGAAAACATAAAAGAAACATAGAATGAAACGGGATGGTAGTCCGTATGTTTTTTTTTATTTATTTATTTATTTTTTTTTTTGCATACACTCTTACCCTACCATCCAAAATAATACATCATAGGGAATGAACATTCCCCTTACACTTGAATTTTTACATACTTTACAATAAACTAATCTAATGACTCGAATTAAGATAATCAAAACACTTGGAGTACTTTTAAGATTAACGTACATATGGGGGTAATAATATGATGTTCTTCCCCATTACTCCATAAAATAAGTACTTTACCCATGAGTCCCAATCGTCCCAAAATAATATGTACAAGGATATGACTCGACTTAGCAACCATGTAATCAATTAGATAATTAACTAAGTTAAACATGAAACAATAATGCACTAAAGATGAGTGCATACACGGAAGGCTAAGGCGATTTGGTTGTACATTTAAGTGGGTTGTAACAAATTCTTCCTTTAAGTAAGATACTTAAAGTTAGAAACGAAAAGATAGGCTCGGAGGGGTGTACTAGGGGTTTCGTGTACTAAAGATGAGTACAACGCTAAGGTGTGGGAAAAATTAATTGACTTAACTAGCCAAGTAATATGACTTAAATGGTCAAGTAATTATGATACGGGTTTAAACACAAGGGTGATCCTAATGCCTCTTATCATGTAGTAAATCCTACTACACGAATGTAGTCTCACTAGCGGTCTCGGGATGCATCACTAACGCAAGTTCTAGAATCTAAATGCTACCGGTACACACATAAGCACTAACAATGAATGCTTTTCCTATCAAATCTAAAGGCGAACCTCACATATTTGGATGGAAAATTTTTTAGGTGGTACGGTTTTGTGCTAGTCATACAACCTCCTATCCATGAGACGCTTGCTAAGGCTAAAGTTTCACTCCTAAATGTTGTAAAAAATTTTAAATTTGACGCTAAAATTACAGTAACAATTATTTCTCTTAGTTTTATTACACACCTACCATCAAACAAACAAACTCAAGTGAAAGTGTATCTATAAGGTATCATCATTTACCCTCCCCTTACACTTAGGATGAACATTGTCCCCAATGTTCAATTAAAGAATGTAAAAGTAAAACAGGTAAAAGAATGAAATCAAATACTCCCCTGATTCGCTCGGTATGGATAGTATGTTAACAAGGTTAGATCTTCCTCCAAGAAAATGAACCATCAAAGCTTCCATTCCAGAATATAAATCATCTTCTTGTCATACATAACCTGTTAAACCTGAGAAAACAAACAAGGCAACCTCGCGTAGAATCGGCGGCAATCTATATATACTAACAAATCCTAGAAAGCAAAGTAAGATATAATGCTTGTGGAATGAATGTTTGCAGATTCCCTAGAGTTTAGAAAACTAAAGATTCAACAAAAACTTTAAGACTCCGTTAGAAAAACAAAACTAGCAAAATTTCCAGAATTTTACACATGACGCCGTCAGGAATTTCTTCCTCACGCCGTCAGAAGTGACCTGCAGAAATTCTTACGTTAAGTTTCCGGAAAATTTCTGGAAAACTTATGTCCTACTTCCTGGAAAATCCTGCAAAGCATCATTATGACTCGATACAAGCATTTGACTCTAACAAATACGAATATACATGTCCATTTAATATTGTGGAGAATCATGATCGGTTTTGTTTCTTAAAAACATATTTGGGGTTTCCCCTTACACTTATCTTTTTGCGAAATACCTTTGGATGAAGTTAAGACAAAGCCAAACGACAAAATAAAGTATTTTCACCATTTTAATTTTGAAACATGATCTACCAACAATAAAAATAAAGCATGCATACGGAAACAAATAAAAATCAAACAAAATAAAAATCACACAAAGCATGGGTTGCCTCCCAAGAAGAGCTTTTCTTTATTTACGAGTCTTGTAGCTAGACTCAAGGTCATGGGTTACTACGTGACCTCATCGTTGGAGATGATGTACCCCATATAATTGCGATCATTACTATCGTGGTGGTGGTGTTTCAATCGATCGATATTTACAGTCACCTCTCCTCCTCCTTTACTGCTCAAGTTAGCTATCCCATCTTGGCTTATGCCTTCAATTGTGAAGGGCCCATACCACCAGGGACTCAGTTTATCGGGAGGTATTGTTACCTCCGAGTGTCTTATGAGTACTAGGTCCCCTTTCGCGAATGGTGCATGATTCTTCGTGGGTTGACTATGTTCAAACTCGACATGAACCTCGTTGCTTTTCCTTTTTCTCCCTTCATGTTTAGTTTCTTTGTAACTTTTGATTCTTGCCTCCCATGCAAGAATCTTTTCCTGAACACGAATAGGCGATGTGTCAATGTTGTTTTTTTAGCTTTCTCCCCATCAAGCTTTCTTGCGTAAATCGCGAGGTCATGGGAAAGCCAATCTTTCTTTTTCCAGATTTAAGCTCAATTTTCCTATTTTCATACCTAATGACAGCTCTTGCGGTGGTAAGGAATGGTGCCCCAAGGATTATTGGCATGCATCCACCTCCTTTATCATCGATGATCATGAAATCAACGGGATACATGAATCCTGCGACATTGACCAGCACATCTTCTGCGATTCCCAGGGGGTACACATAAGAGTGTCCAGCGAAGGATAGCCTAACACGAGTGGTGGCTGGCATTTTCGATGTTAGTTGGGTGTAGATAGTTAGGGGCATAAGATTTACTTCTAATCGTTGGTCGGCGAAAGCGTTTAGATATTTCAAATTCCTGATGCTGGCCGGTATTTCAAAGTTCCCACACGCCATCTGCTTAGTAGCCACTTTTTGTACCAGTAGCTTTTCAAATACTGGTCCCCCAGGTAATGTATCATACTAATATTTTCCCTCTTCTTCCTTCTCCGAACCCTGTTTGGAGGATTGGTTACACCCGTCACCATTTACCAATTTGTTATAGTGTTTTTGTTTATATCATGTTTCAGGTAGTAACTCAAGGATTGGGATTTTGGCGGTTCTCCTGTGGTTTGTTCACTAGGGGTTTCTACTTTCTCATTATCTGTATGGACAATTGTGATGGAATTAACAAACCGGGTAGTGGGGGTGACGCTTTCTTTCCTTAGTAATATCCTTTCAGGGGTTTTCTGGTTGGCATACTCCTCCACTAGGCTCATCATCTCATTCATTTTCTCTTGCATCTCCTCCTTTTGTTTATAATTTGCTTCCTCGAATCTAGCAAGCCGCTCAGAATGGGTCGCCATATATTCTCTCATTCGAGCTTCAAATTCCGGGCTAAGTTTTTCAGGAGGAGAATAGGGTGGGGCATAATTTTGAAAGGTCTCAACATTCTCTCTAGAAGTTGACTCTGATAATGGCGTCGGAGTTGTTTTCGAGACAGAATTGACAGCAGCCCGTCTAGGACTTAAAGGTCTCCTTTGCCTTTCCTCGAAATAGTCAACTTTTGTCTCAAGTTTGCAAAGGAGTTCATCAGAGATTTGATTAGTCCCTCCAGGTATCGAGATCGCGTTGATGGCCGCTTCTATAATGTGATTAAACTCCCATAATTCTTGATTATCGGCGGCAAGTTCGTCAATAATTGCCCAAGATTCCTCGGCGTTCTGATCACGTAATCTACCTCCGGCGGCTCGATCGATGGTACGTTTAGTGTGATAGTCGACATGGTCATAGAAGATTTGAACTAATAACCAAAGATTTATACCATGATGAGGGACTTTGTGGAGTAGATCCTTGAAACGAGCCCATGCTTCGTAGAAAGTTTCACCCCGATGTTGCTCAAACATCAAGATGTCATTTCTAAGCATCGCAGTCTTCCCCAGTGGGAAGAATTGAGCAAGGAAACGAGTGGTGAGATCATCCCATGAGGTGATGGATCCCGCGGGTAAACGTTCAAGCCATTGACTAGCTTGATCACATAGAGAGAATTGGAATAGGCGTAATCGGGTTGACTCTCTAGTTGTAACATCAAGGTCTATAGAATCTACGATTTTAAGGAAGTCCTTGAGATGTTGATTAGGATCTTCGGAACGAAGTCCATGGAATGCACATCCGCTTTGCACCAACTGGATGGTGTCGGATCGCAAGGGAGACACATTGGCTCCTTGAGTGAGCTCAATGGTGTTTCGATAGCCTTGATGGCTAGGACGGGAATACTCTCCTAGGGTTCGGGGCCTAAGAGGTTGGTTTGCTAGGGGTGGGTTTTGTGGGTGGTCTTGTTGTGGTGGGTTGATGGGTTCAAAGATGTTACCACCTTCCATGATGTCGGATGGTAAAAGTTACGAACAACGACATGAAGAAATAGATAGACTAAAGAAAACCTAAAAATAAAAATAAAATCTTACTAGAAAGGAATCTAGCAAGTAGACCTAATAAAAAGAAATCCTAACCTAGACAATAACTATTCCCCGGCAACGGCGCCAAAAACTTGATGCGTGGGAATTGCACCAGGTTTTACCTCTCGAGGGATCTCGAGAAGCTTACAACCCCCACTAGGCAGTGTACCTGATCGTTGTAGTATAGTATAGTGACAAGTACCGGGGGATTGATCGTTCAACTCAGGAATAGTGTCGCTAGGATTAGAAAGCCTAAAAACTAGGTCTAGAGGTGAGGGATGATTCTTTTTGTAGTTTTATATTTTATAAAAGCAATTAAAAATCTCGGGTATTGGAAGATTGGGCGGAATTAGTTGCTAGTCAACTAACCCAATAACTAAGATGCAATCAAAATAAAATAACAGAAATGAAAATAAAGCTAATTACTAATGTGGTGTGAACAATAAATGGGAGAATTGTGTTAACTTAGATTTCACTACTCCCTAGATATCTTTTACAGGTCAATTGTTTGTTACAGTTGCGTGGATGACGGGTTATATTCCTTAATACCATTTGTGGGGTGGCGTACGTACTTCCCTAACTCTATAAGCTCCTACTTCACTCCTATGTCGAGCCTGCAAGAAGCTCCTAACATGGGATCACTAGAATTCGTTCATGCATTAAATACAACCATAAAAACCTAGTACGCATTGGTTCATGTTTCTTAAGACGTTCAAGCAAGTTACACTATGGAAGTCTGCCAGTTTTCTTAAGCCTAACATCGAAATCATTCATCCATTACAACTATAAACAAGCAATCAACCTATAATCAACATCTAGGTTTCATTACATCTAGGCAAACACACAAAAGATCTATCCTAGCATGTTAAAATCAAGACAAGCGTAAGATATATTCAAACAACACATAGCCATATTGAATGAATTGAAAGGATACATATCTTAATTGAACATGAAGGGTTTCAAGGGGTGAAAACCCCTGAAACTACTGTTACAAACGAGCTAGGGTTTATTCAAGTCGACCCTCAAATGCTCCTCTTGGTTGAATGAAAATTACAAAGACTATATATAGATTTACTAAGGTGACGGCGTCAAGAAGAAAATTCTGACGCCATCAACCCGCCGCCCATAATAATATCGGATTGCCTAGATCCAGATCTGACGCCGTCAAGAGTAGTTTTCCTCTGGCCGTCACATGTAATGGGATCATGACGGCCTAGCGTGACGCCGTCATGCCCTTTGTGCAAAAGTGTTCTGGACCGTCATGGACTCCATCCTCGTCACCTCTTGTTTTTCCTCTTGACGCCATCATTAAGAATTTGGTGACGCCGTCAGGTACTGTTCCCAGCAAGGAAAATTAAGACTTTGCCGTTTTCTTCACTTTTATGCTCCAAAAACGTCCAAAATGTTTCCTTTTCCAGAATTCACTCCCAAAGTACCTAAAATCACAAAAGGAACGATTTAGGGCAATATTTGATCAAATAAATTTGAAATTCCGGCTTAAATGACCCCCTAAAAATGGATCATTTTTCGCCTCATCACGTATGGACAACTATTCTCGCACGTAGGTAACGGAGCACATGCAGAAGTTGAAGCTATAGGCGTATTTAATTTAGTGTTGTCTTCGGGCCTTGAACTATCTTTAAATAATTGTCATTATGAACCGTCAATTGTTAAAGGTGTAATTTCATTTTCATGTTTGTTAAACCTTGGTTTTGATCATACTGTTACTAGCAATGGAATTTTGGTTTCTTTAAATGGTGTTGTTTATTTTAATGCTATTGTTGTGAATGGTATTTTTTAAATTGATATGAATGATAATGATAATGCTCTTGTTAATAATAATTCAATGTATAGCATCAACAATAAGAGAATCAAGAAAAGTCTAGATTCGTCTTATCTTTGGTATTGTCGACTTGCTCACATTGGCAAGGCTCACATGAAAAAGCTGCAACATGATGGGCTTTTAGAAAAGATCAATGATGAATCATTTGATAAGTGCGAATCTTGTATTACTGGGAAGATGACAAAGAAACCCTTTAAGAATAGAATTGAAAGGGCAACTAATCTACTTGGTCTTATTCACACAGATGTGTGTGGAGCACTTAGACATATGTCAAGGAGAGGTGCTAGCTACTTCTTAACATTTACAGATGATTATAGTCATTATGGTTATGTTTATTTACTTAAACATAAACATGAGGTATTTGAAACATTCAAAGTTTTTAAAGCAGAAGTAGAGTTGCAACTTGGAAAGAAGATTAAAGCTCTTCGATCCGATAGAGGTGGTGAATACCTGAGTCAGGAGTTCATAGATTACTTAGCTAATGAGGGAATTGTCCAGTACCTTACTTCTCCATATACTCCACAACAAAATGGTGTATCTAAGAGAAGGAATCGTACATTGCAAGATATGATACGATCTATGTTTAATCTAACAACTCTTCCTTATTCGTTTTGGGATTATGCCTTAGAATCTGCGGTTCGCATTCTTAATATGGTTCCAACAAAGAAGGTGGATAAGACACCATATGAGTTATGGACTGGAAAAGCTCCTAACTTGTCTTATCTAAAGGTCTGGGGTTGTGAGGCGTATGTTAAACGTGATTCAGCAGACAAACTCCAACAAAGATCTGTAAAGTGCATCTTCGTAGAATACCCTAAGGAAACTATGGGGTACTACTTTTATTACCCACCTGAAAACAAAGTTTTTGTTGCAAGGTATGGAGACTTCTTAGAAAAGGAGCTCATATCTCAAGAATTCAGTGGGAGAGTATATGATCTGGAAGATGATCATGAAGATGCAACACCTTCTGAAAACACTAGCCAACTTCCTATGGAACCTGAAAGTTTAGGTTCTCCACCTAAAGTTGAAGTGGTTCCCATTCGTAGGTCAACTAGACCTGTGAAAGCTCCTACACGTCTATGTCTTAATGTAGAGTGTGATGATAACTTACTAAGGGATCTTGATGAACCTATAAGTTATAAGGCTGCCATGAATAGTCCTGAAAAGGAAAAATGGCAGGTTGCTATGAATGGGGAAATGCAATCCATGAAAGACAATGAAGTCTGGGAAGAAGTAGACCTACCTCCGGGTACCAAGCTAGTTGGGAGTAAATGGCTCTACAAGAAAAAGATTGATATGGATGGCATTGTACACACCTATAAGGCCCGTTTGGTAGCTAAAGGCTATACTCAAACTTTTGGTGTTGACTATGAGGAGACCTTTTCTCATGTAGCTGACATTAGGGTTATTAGGATTCTTATAGCCATAGCCGCCTACTATGACTATGAGATTTGGCAAATGGATGTCAAAACCACCTTCTTAAATGGTCGCCTAGATGAAGACATCTATATGGCGCAGCCTGAGCGGTTTGTGAATCCGGAATTCCCAAATCGTGTATGCAAACTTCAAAGATCCATTTATGGATTGAATCAAGCATCACGACAATAGAATAAGAGATTTGATAGTGAGATTAAAAAGTATGGATTCACTCAAAATCTCGATGAGCCATGTGTATATCACAAAGCTAGTGGGAGTGATGTAATTTTCCTTATATTATATGTTGATGACATATTGATCATGGGAAAAGACATTCCAAGTTTGCAAAAGGTTAAGGCATATCTTGGAAAGTGTTTTTCTATGAATGATTTAAGGGAAGCTGCATTCATTATGGGAATCAAGATATATAGAGATAGATCTCAGCGATTAATTGGATTAAGCCAAAGTGCTTACATTGATAAAATATTGAAGAGATTCAATATGCAAAATTCCAAGAAAGGATATTTTCCAATGCAAGAACAACATGGCTTGAGCAATAAAGTTTGTGCTTCAACACCTGCAGAGGTGCAATGCATGAAGAGAGTCCCTTATGCTTCGGCTGTGGGATCTATTATGTATGCGGTGAAAAGCACAAGGCCTGATGTGGCATTTGCTCAGAATTTAACCAGTCGATATCAGCAGAATCCAGGTGAAGCTCATTGGACTGCTTTAAAAATATTCTTAAGTACCTTAGGGCTACTAAAGAAATGTTCTTAGTTTATGGGGGTACTCCATCTGCAGAACTTGATGTTACAGGTTACTGCGATGCTTCTTGGAAAGGTGATAAGGATGATACGAAGTCTCAGACTGGTTATGTCTTTGTCATTAATGGAGGAGCTATGGATTGGAGGAGCAGAAAGCAAAGTGTACTAGCGATGTCTGCTACAGAAAGTGAGTATATAGCTGCTTCAGAAGCTGCAATGGAAGCTGTTTGGATTCACTGGTACAAAAAGTGCTATTGGTCACGCCAAAAATGTGTGACGATATGCATATAGTCATGCACATTTTTTTCTTCATGTGTGACAAAAGGTCCCGCCACCGTAGGTGGCATATGGTCACATTGTTGGGTTCGTGGCCTTTTCCATCGAAAAAGAGTGACCAAAACCCCGAATATGTGTGACAAATTAGGCACAAGTTTTGTTGGATTAGTCATTATCAGTGACCGTAAACACCTTATAGTCACACGAATGTTTTTTGAGAGTGACTATTGTTCGTCCTTTGGCCACATAAATATATAATATATGTGACATTTGAGATGATATATTCAAGTAAATGTGTATTTTGTGTGACTATTTCCCGTCCTGTGGCCACATGAATATACAATAAATGTGACGTTTGTGATGATTTAGTCACACAATGGGTGTTTTTTTTTTGGAGTTAGTCACATACAATTTAACACAAAGTGGCCAAAAGTGTGAATAAATGTGACCATATGCTGTTTAAAGTGAAGAAATGTGTATTTTGTGTGACTATTGATCATCCAATGGCCACATGAAGTTTATGTTTGCGTGGCCTTTTGTAATATTTAGTCACACAAAGAATGTTTGTTTTGGGTATTTAGTTACATACCATTAAGCAAACAGTGGCCAAAAGTGTGAATAAGTGTGACCATATGCTGTTTAAAGTGAAGAAATGTGTATTTTGTGTGACTATTAATCATCCAATGGCCACATGAAGTTTATGTTTGTGTGGCCTTTTGTAATATTTAGTCACACAAAGCATGTTTGTTTTGGGTATATAGTCACATACAATTTAGGAAACAGTGGCCAAAAGTGTTAATAAGTGTGGCCGTATGCTGTTTAAAGTGAAGAAATGTGTATTTTGTGTGACTATTGATCATCCAATGGCTACGTGAAATTTATGTTTGTGTGGCCTTTTGTAATATTTAGTCACACAAAGCATGTTTGTTTTGGGTATTTAGTCACATACCATTAATCAAACAGTGGCCAAAAGTGTTAATAAGTGTGACCATATGCTGTTTAAAGTGAAGAAATGTGTATTTTGTGTGACTATAGATCATCCAATGGCCACGTGAATTTTATGTTTGTGTGGCCTTCGGTAATATTTAGTCACACAATGACTAAAGCAAACAGTGACCAAAAGTGTTAATAAGTGTGACTATATGCATCTTTTAGTCACATTTAAAAAATCAATATATATCAAAACAATTCAAATATATATCAAAACATATTCAAATACAATAAAATTGGAATGTATATAACTGAACAAAATATAAAATTGGACATCCTTTTATACACCAAGGAGTCCTAGTCGGCTTACAATAGTTTCTTTATAAGTATCTATAATCTTTTCCATAAGCAAGTAGCAACTTCGAGAGGTCTTAATCTCTGAGCAGTACCAACTTTAACTAGCAGTAGTAACTTTTGTACTAGCAGTAGTAAATACTTGGCCACATTTTCTTTGAAGTTCATGAGCTGCACTAAATCCATCTAAGCAATATTAACACAAACATGATCAACAGTAATTCAAACAACATCATGAAGACTTTTAATCCAAAACAATGAACATACTAATAAAATTTGCAGTTAACCTTACAAGTTTTTCTCCCATTGATCTAATCTCATCATCTGAATATAAAAGCCTTGAAAATGTAGGCTGCTGCATATCAACACATCAGGATGAGAGCAGGACTAGAACATGTCAAACCTCACAACATAACAGAACTAGATGAGCCACTGGTTCAACTATCTGCACAAACATGATAGGAGAGTTAATACTAGTACCACGTTAGTACTGCTGGAGCAGAGTTACTACTCTAGTGTGTATATATATATATATATATATATATATAACATAATGTATATAAATGAAGCAAATATATATATAATTGTAATGTCATATATAATCAAATTCTCAACTATCATAAGTTAAAACCTGTTGACTCTTTCACCGCCTTAGCTTGCTTTTGCAAGGTTTCACTAGAGACCAAATGTTTTCGCTTCGTTGGTACTAATTTTAGTCCTGTATTTTGTTCACTAATATTTGGTATCATAGTTGGTGGTGTAACCTGTAGAACCGGTTTGTCGTGGCTCAAGCGTTTTCGTATGTCCGATAGTTTTAACAGGTTCCTATATGTATATATAAAACACGGTACATTAGTCATGTACGTAAAACTAAAAAAATCAAAGGTGGATGTTTTATTACTTACCACTGTTTCCATCACTGGTACGTTTTCCAAAGTTTCAATGGCCATTGGAGTGGTCACCTGCAATATAAATTAAGAAATACAATGGTGTTATCATTAGAAAATGAAATTGTTAACAACATAAAAAGTGGCTTACATCTGAGTCTAATGCCAGTTTCTTTCTGCAAAAAAAAAAATGGGAAATGTAAGAAACTAAGGCACTAATAACGCTGCATAATATAAGATCTGCCAACCATGAAACCGTAAAAATATACATTGGTTGGCTTTGGTGACTGAGATGGAGCATACCCACGCCTCGAAAATGAAGTGTGCCAGAAAATCCATCTGAGGGAATTTTTAGCCGAGCATCCCATGTATCATCCTCACCCGCGAAAATAGCATGTAGCCCCTGCAAGAAACAAGTAACGTGATTAATGCTAACATAAAAGAAGATAACATTAGATGTCCCAAATATAAGTTTAGCCTAAAAAACAAACATACGGGCTGCATATCGACTCGGGCAACAAATAATATACAATTGGTTGCAATTTTATGCAGTGCCAAACGTGGAACGAATAAATGTCAAACACATTACCAAGCAAGCAAATCACTAACATTTGGTACAAATGAAACAGTTTGACAAAAAGCAACCATATTTGAGTTAATTTCCTATATAACAGATGTTATGTTAATCTTTTGATAGATAACTTATGCAACTGCGACAAGCAAACTCCAACTGTTCAGCAACATCCTCCCGGAGTGGAAACCAATCAAGACTCCCTTTACGAGCAAAACAGTGGCCTCTTAGAACACGTCGATTGTCTCCATTCCAATAAACAGGAAAACTATGTCGTCTTAATAAGTCTACCTGCAACGATTACCAGCACACGAATTTATAATCAAAAACATGTTTTAGGCTAGTTTAATCCACGAAAATCAATGTAAATCGTTTTATATTCGATTACACATTTAAGAAAATATAAATTAAATATGTGTTTGAGTTTACCCATGAACAGAGTAGGATAGGTGAGATGAGGGTGATGGTGGCTCGACTGTGATGCTGGTGGTTATCTCGAACCAAACAACCAAAGCAAACAAAGTTTCTCATACAGTTCCCTTGTCTTGATGACGGTGACGGCGTGGAGGAGCGATGGTTGGTGGAACCACGACGAGATAAGGCGGTGAAGTGTGGCGGTGGTGTGAGTCGATTCTAGAGAGAAGGAGAAGAGATGAATAGAGAGAAGATATATCTGACTAGTGTAAGTGTTAGTGTTTTGATTTTGGGTGAAAAAGGGAGGGATCTTGAGCGGGAGATTGAAATTTTTGTGGAAAAATTAGGGGCGGGATCTGACTAGTGTAAGTGTTAGTGTTTTGATTTTGGGGAAAATTGAGCTTGAAATGTTTAATGAGTTGAGCTCAATCTTATATAAGTTCGACTCGAGTTATTGTTGAGTTCTCGAGCTTGTAAGTAATATAAAATATGTTTTTTTTTTTTTTTTTTTTTTTTTTTTTTTTTTTTTTTTTTTTTTAAGTGTAGTAAGTGTAAATATTTATTTATGAATGTATCAAGCTTTTCGAGCTGAAGTCGAACCGAATTCAATTCTTAGGTTATATTATATTTCAATTTTAATTTGTGTCAGAAAACACATCTTTACAGATAAATCGAGCTTTTCGAGTCAAGCTCAAGCCGAGTTCAAACTTTCTCGATCCCGGATAACATGATCGAGAGGGTGATGGAGGCTTGACTGTGATGGTGGTGGACGCATGTGGTGGTTATCTCGAACTAAACAACCAAGGCAAACAAACTCTCCCAAACAGTTCCCTTGTCTTGATGACGGTGATGGCGTGGAGGATCGATGGTTGGTGGAACCACGGCGAGATAAGGCGGTGAAGTTTGGTGGTGGTGTGAGTCAGTTCTAGAGAGAAGGAGAATAGATGAATAGATAGATAGATCTGACTAGTGTAAGTGTTAGTGTTTTGATTTTGGGGGAAAAAGGGAGGGATCTTGAGCGGGAGATTGAGATTTTTGGGGAAAAATTATAGGCGGATGTTGAGATCTTGAGCGTCTGATTAAAATTTTAGAGATTGAAAGCTTATCAAATGAGCTCGAAAGGTTTAATGAGTTGAGCTCAATCTTATATAAGTTCGACTCGAGTTATTGTTGAGTTCTCGCGCTTGTAAGTAATATTAAATATGTTTTCTTTTTTCTTTTTTTCTTTTTTTAAGTGTAGTAAGTGTAAATATTTATTTATGAATGTATCAAGCTTTTCGAGCTGAAGTCGAACCGAATTCAATTCTTAGGTTATATTATATTTCAATTTTAATTTGTGTCAGAAAACACATCTTTACAGATAAATCGAGCTTTTTGAGTCAAGCTCAAGCCGAGTTCAAACTTTCTCGATCCCGGATAACATGATCGAGAGGGTGATGGAGGCTTGACTGTGATGGTGGTGGATGCATGTGGTGGTTATCTCGAACCAAACAACCGAAGCAAACAAACTCTCCCATCCAGTTCCCTTGTCTTGATGACGGTGATGGCGTGTAGGATCGATGGTTGGTGGAACCACGGCGAGATAAGGCTGTGAAGTTTGGCGGTGGTGTGAGTCGGTTCTAGAGAGAAGGAGAATAGATGAATAGATAGAAGATAGATCTGACTAGTGTAAGTACTAATGAGTATAGTACTAATGAGTTAATGAGTTTGGCGGTGGTGTAACTCATCCTAAAAATACTGCAAAACATTAATTGTGACTCGATACACGCATTTGACTCAAACAAGTACTATTGAGTTAAGGTAGGCATGCATGCAAGTTCATGTATCCGAATCTGATTTTACAAGGAAACTGCATGTTAAAGAGAGCGAGACTATTAAGAAAATGACATTATAGCTAGTAGGATCTTACGATCCCGATCCGATCATACGATCATGATCTTGCAAAGACAAAAACGATCCTGGGTAGGATCTGATCCCGATCTTGAAACTTTTAATACTTTTAGTTTTTATACTTTTAATTATTTTAAACTTATCTATACATCTTATAATGCATCTTTGACTCTCTCTCTCTTCCAATTTTTTAAGATTTTCATTTATACATTTTAAGTAAATACAACAAATTAAGCTATATGTACAATCAATTTAAGCATTAGCACCTACACACATTGACTGGTCAACACTTATAAGTAATATATATAACATTTAAAACACCTTTTCAATTAATATATAATATTTACAAAGGTTATCAAACACACTTCACACACTCCAACATATACTTAATACTCTATCTGACAATCACACACATAACCTAAGTTTGACCCAAAGTTAGATCGGAAGCATATGGTAACATACTTAGATCGCTTCTATATTGACCCTAAGTTTGACAGATGATTTGGTTTATCTGATTATTTAGTTGTTTTTTTGGTTTATCTGATTATTTCATTGTTTGTGTTTATTTAATTAGTGTTATTTAGTGTTAGGGTTTATGTATGATCTGTATATTTTTGTTTTTTATTGTTAGGGTTTATGGTTGTTTTTTAGTTTTAGTGCGATGGAAGAAGTATAAAAGATGTAATAAGTATCAATGATGGATGAAAAGACAGCACTTTCAAGTATGAACATAAACTTGTTCTGGTGTTGTTCATCCATTCTTGATACATCTTTCCTCTTTGCCAAAATACAGAAACAATGAAAATATTTTATCTTAGGATTAGGTTGAAGTACCATAAACATTTGTAGATTGTTTGTATCACTCTGTTTGCTTTATATATATGTATGATGTATTTTTGATATAAGAATTATGTTGCATTTGTATTGAGAGTATAGTGAAGATAAGTGGCGGATGTGTGTGCGAATATTTAGGCTAAAACATCCAATAACACTAATTAGAGATTCAAGGCTGAATAATATGTTGTTGTTGGCTAGGGTAGAAAGGATGGTAGTTCATTGCATTGTTATTATAAGTTTAATATGATTTCATTCATGCACGATTAGCTCTCTAATGTCATAGAATCTACATAATTAATATGTATGTTCGTCACATCTAAGGGAGCAATATAAATGATAGTAAGAATCTGTTTTCTAATAACTTAAAGCTCAATGTTAGGGCAAATCTATCTAAAGTTGTAGAACGGTTCCATTACTTAATTTGGAAAACCTCTACTACCGTTATTAGACGGTGTCCAAAAAACAAAGCAATGGAACCTTTCTGCAACTTTAGATAGATCTGGCCTGATCATTGAGACGTCTTCAATGCGATGATGATATAGTGTGTATTGTTCATGATAGGCCACACTCCTTCATCATCGCATTCAAGATGAGTGATGTTACTTAGACTCTATTCTTTACTTAACATTTCTAGATTGTTTGTATCACTCTGTTTGCATTCAAATCTTTTTTATGATCTAAATGAGTCTGTAATTTCAACATACCTTTCCATTCTCAATTCCCATACAGTTCCTTTTATTTTTTCAACGATCTAGCAATGCGGCTGGTGCAGTCCTTTGCTCAAAGGGAGTTGAAACGATAAAAGGAGCTGTAGCGGGAATTTAGAAGGGTTACGTATGTTGTTTCAACATACCTTTCCATTCTGAGTTCCCATACAGTTCCTTTTGTTTTTTCAACAATCTAGCAATGCGGCTGGTGCAGTCCTTTGCTCAAAGGGAGTTGAAACAACAAAAGAAGCTGTATCGGGAACTTAGAAGGGTTACGTATGTTGGTTTATTGCATTCCATTCTTTTTTATGATCTAAAACCAACCATCCACCAAGTAATGTGGCCATTGCAGAAATCATACATTGACAGCACCGAAAAAAACCGAAACCGGAAAAACATCCAAGTATCAAAGATGGAAGAAGTATCAATGATGGGTGAATAGACACCACTTTCAAGTATGAACATAAACTTGTTTTGGTATTGTTCATCCATTGTTGATTCATCTTTGCTCTTTGTCAATATACAGAAACAATTATCAAGTATAATTTGTAGGTTCGATGCTTGAATTTAGTGTCTTCGTATTCCGGCATGTTGGTAGGTTAGCGATTCAAGGCTGAATAATATGTTTTTGTTGGCTAGGGTAGAAAGGATGGTAGTTCATTGCATTGTTATTATAAGTTTAATATGATTTCATTCATGCACGATTAGCTCTCTAATGTCGTAGAATCTACATAGTTAATATGTATGTTCGTCACATCTAAGGGAGCAATATAAACGATAGTAAGAATCTATTTTCTAATAACTCAAAGCTCAATAATTAGGGCAGATCTATCTAGCGTTGTAGAAGGTTCCGTTGCTTAATTTGGAAAACGTCTACTTCCATTTGTGGCGTTAATCTTGATCACAAGCTTTGGCTCTTTCAATAATGTACCTTGAATTTAAACTTTTGTCCCGACAATGAAGAATACATTCTTGAAAGAGCCAAAGCTTGTGATCAAGATCAACGCCACAAATGGTAGTAGACGGTGTCCAAAAAACAAAGTAATGGAACCTTTCTGCAACATTAGATAGATCTGTCCTGATCATTGAGACGTCTTCAATGCGATGATGATATAGTGTGTTTGTATCACTCTGTTTGCATTCCATTCTTTTTTATGATCTAAATGAGTCTGGAATTTCAACATACCTTTCCATTCTGAGTGCCCAAACATTTCCTTTTGTTTTTTCAACAATCTAGCAATGCGGCTGGTGCAGTCCTTTGCTCAAAGGGAGTTGAAACGACAAAAGGAGATGTTGTGGGTACTCAGAAGGGAAATATGTTGGTTTATTGCATTCATTTCACATATCAAGCAGTTCTGAAGGTCCTCCAAATACATGGGCAGACTACTTTCCAAAGGGATATTCTTGATCAGGCACAACAAAGGAAGATGCTAGGAAGGTTAAAACTCCAAAAAAGACTGCCAAAGAGCTTTTTGATGAGAGGGTTCAGGTGTTAGGCCTGCCCAATGCTAAGACTTGTGAAGACAAGGGTATAAAACCATGGGAACCAAAAATGCCCAAAGTTTGTTCAAAAGGGAAGGGTAAAAAGAAAATGTATTAGTTGAGTTAGGAAGTAATTTGAATAAACCTGTGTAATCCTTTTGTACTACTTTATTTGACTTTATGAATAAACATGTTGACATTGCTCAATTTTCTCATTAATGAACTGAATATGAATCGGTTAATTTTTGTGGCATTTTCTTTTTATCCCTAGCAGCATTAAGTTATGCCAAGCAACATTAAGTTCTGAGTTACTAGCATTCACCCAAATTCCAATCCAAACCCGGAGTTTCCCAAATTCACTTGGACTCTTTGACTTTTTCAAATGACAATCAAGTTTGACAATCTTTGTTTGACTTTTAACAAAACATCATAACATAGTCAAAAAAGGAACATAACATAATTAATCAACAAAAAGATAACTTGATCATATAGTAATCGATAACTTGATTAACAAAGAAACATAAGATAAGTTTTCTTTGAACACAAAAACATTAAACTTCAAAGAAATAACATAATAATGATTAATATCATCTTACATCACGGTTAATTCAATGAAAATTATACAAACTATTTTGAATGCCTTTGTAAATATCAACAATGTTTCCACGGATTTGTTTTATTTCTTGATTCCGAACATTAACTTTGTTCTGATGCACCAGTATGGTCTCTTGGTCTTTTTTGTTTTGTTCTTCCAACCGCGCGATTCGTTTGTTGTAAAGTTCAACCAACTGTCGTTCAGTACCATATTGGCCTCCAGAATGGCATTTGTCCCAGCACTCTTGGGTTAGGCCGTGGATTTTATATTTTTCTGGCATTGGAGGAGGAGAAGTATCCCTTGAACGTTTTGTTTTCTTTGAAGCAGGATTTGAAGATGATGAAGCCATTGCAGTTCCAAACAAAAATTGAATACGTAATGAAAAGATGAAAGAAGTTGGTTGTAATTCCTTTGTATTTATAGGCACACAAGAGTCGCAATGTCACAACGTTTAAGTGTCACAACGGTTTACAAAGTGTCACAACGGTTTACAGTTACTTTTTTACAGTTACACCGGTTCACAGTAATTTATGCCTAGCAGCATTAAGTTATGCCTAGCAGCATTAAGTTCTTTATTAATCAGGTCATAACAGTGTTGAAGTAAGTTTGCCAATTCAGGGAGTAAACACTGTCACAAACACAAATTTTACACAAATAATAACTAGATTAATACCATTATGTTTATTGTTACTATATTTTCTAACATTTGAAACCACTTACAATGCTTATTACCATTTAAAGTTTAAAAATAAAATTATAGAATGTTTAGGAGCGCGCATTTAATGTGCAAAATTAAAATGATTACAATTAGGCACGAGTAATTAGTGCATTTCACATGCTAATGTGACGTTCAACTTGGTAAATTGCAATAATCTTTAATGTTGAGACTTTCAAAATTCCCTAGGCGTATAGTATGTTGCATCCCTTTTTAAGGCCATCACTTAGCTTTTCAACACACACTTTTTAAAACAATCTAATATAGAAGTTATGGCTGGAAACAAGAAAAGGTGCATTTCATCAAAAAAGAAGCATTCAAAGTAAGTACACTAATTAAACTTTTGTACATGTAAACATTCAAAGTTTGTAAAGATGTTATGTACATGTTGACTTGGTTTTTTTTTCTAGTAGAAGTTAGTTAATCCATAATAATTTTGGTGTATTAAGCTTTTATGAATTTATAAAAATGGTTATCAATTGGTAGCTTTAGGTAATCAGTTATGAAATTGTGTTAGTTTACCTACGTAGTAGTTTGAATGTTTTATTCCTTATATTTGTTATCTTCCTAGTACATAAGATCCGTGAAAAACCTAGCTTTACTCACCCAGCATTCAAAACTTACATCATATATAATATACCAAAAGGATAATCTTTAATGTTAGAATGTAACATTATTATATCGAAAATTTTCGGCCCCCCAATCATGACGGTCAAAAGGATAATCTGTAAATTTATCAAAAGGATAATCCGTATAAATTTATCAAAATGATAATCTTTAATGTTAGAATGTTACATTATATACATCATATAAGAATACCAAATTAAAAGGATAATCTGTAAATTTATCATCTAATGCTTATTTGATTTCAGGAAACCAGAGAAGGTGTTTAACATTGAAGAGTGGTATGAGTCGTGGAGTTCTCGAAGAAACAAGGCAAGACGCAAAGCAAGTTTGCTTCAAATTAAGAAAGATGAGAAGGAATACAAGCGATCAAAGCCGCGGGTTGGTTCAGTGGAAGATGATGCGGCTGATGTTGGTGGATTTTTGAGTGAGGAAGAGAGATTCGACTCCATTGACTACGATAATGTGCATTTGTCGTTTGATCCGGAGAAATCTCCGAAATTTAATTGTTAAACTTTTTATATATATGTATGAACTGCTTTATTTTTCTTTTTTTATGGATACTAATGTTTTTTTTTTTGGTTTATTATTATATGAAGTTTAACTTTCTTGCTTCATTAAAGCTTGATTAAGCTTGATTTTTCATCTATTCATTAAGCTTGATTTATGCCTAGCAACATTAATTTATGCCTAGCAGCATTAACTTATGCCTAGCAACATTAATTTATGCCTAACAACATTGTAATGGGGCAAATGAAGAGTCATGATCGACTAATAGTCTGAACTCAATTCATGCAGGTAATATAAAATTAGACTCAAACTAGAGAGACTATAAAATCCATATCTAACCCCTCAAAATTACATAAGTTATCCGAAATGTGTGACTATATGTATCGAATTGTGACTACACTTAAATAATGTGTGCCAAAATATGACTATAATTTAGACACCTAAATAAATACTTCATGTGACCATATATAACATCTTGAATTTAGTCACACAAACACTCAATGTGACTAATATCATGGTTAATGATAACCGAGTTCACATTTTGCTATAAATAATAGTCACATAAATATCACAATGTGACTATTTTGAATGTATTGCACATATAATACCCTTATAATGTGGCAATAAACATAATTTAGATACACATTTGTGATATGGTGTGACTATTGTAAAGCCTATAGTCACATGATCGTGCTACAATTAAATGTGACTATACACATTAGGTTGTGGCAAGCAAACTCACACTAAACTTTAGACACACATATTTACTTATGTGACCATATGTATCGAATTTTCGTTACACTTAATCATGTTTCTATGGTTTCGTGTGACCATATATGACATTTGGTCACACTCTTCAAGTGTGTGACATATATATTTGTCACTATTAAATGCATATCGTGACTAACGCTTCAAACTTACTTTTCAGTTGTCACACATTTCAAACGCTATGTAGCTAAATATTCAGCAAAGAATAGCAGTCACGTTTAAATAATGTGTGACAAACTTGACTATATAATTTAGTCACATACACAATTACTTCATGTGACCATATATCTATTTTGGTCACACTCTTCAATTGTGTGACATATATTTGTCACTTATGTATATCTGTAGTGTGACTAATGCTTAAAGCTGATTTGTATCGGTCACACGTCCCAAATTAAACGTGACTAAATGATCGAAAAATATTTACCAGCTACCCTCTAGTCACATAAATACACAAATGTGTGACATATATCTTCCGAAATGGTCACACAAGTTGGATCGAGTGTGGCTGTTTATTTTATTTTCATATATTTAGTCACGTAAATATGTTACAGTGTGACCGTTTGAAATCGACCATGTGTGACGAAAGGCCATTTTTGTACCATTGATTAGGAAGTTTGTTTCAGGGCTTGGGGTCATGCCTTCGATTCGACGACCTATAAAAATGTATTGTGACAATTCTGCTGCAATTACATTTGCCAATGAGCCTGGAATCATGAGAGGTACCAGACAATTCCCGATTAAGCATCACTATGTTCGAGAACAAGTCGAAATAGGTGAAATCGAAATGCTCAAAGTTCACACAGATGAAAACTTAGCAGATCAGTTAACGAAGCCTCTACCTGGCACCAAGCTTTACAAGCATGCTGAAGGCATAGGGCTTAGATTAGCTGAAAGTTTCATGCCCATTTATGATTAGTATTTGGATAAGGGATTTAATGTACAATTATTATTTTAAAGGAATAAAATATTTGTTATGTTTATTTATTCATTGTCTTAATAATATATCCTATATTTGCATGTTTAAATCCATGAATAATTTATTATTCTAAACTGTCCGTTGTCGATTAATGATATGGGAATATCATTAAACTAAGACAATTTTGAGTATTGGTTTAGGATATACTTGAAAGTATATTGATGTGTAGTCATACCAATTTCACATGACATTCGATGAATTGAATATTGGACTGATCCCAACAATATGATTTAATATTTAATGTGAGAATCATATTTAAAGTTATCCTCAGACTTGAGATACCAGATAACTGTCATGGATGTAGTGCATTTTTGTGAAGCAATCTACCGCTCACCGTAACAGGGAGTCATAAGGGTTGTTTTCAGAAGTGTTGCAAAGTTCATGGGTTATTCTTGTAGTCAAGAGAGAATTTGTTCCTTCTGATTTGTTCAGAAGTTTAATACTACGGGCCCCTCGTAGGGTTGACAAAATGTTTGCGTGGCCATGCCCAAAGTCTATCTAGAATACGTTCAGATGTTTTGGTAATTTTGTTCAATCATAAAGAGACGAGAAACAGAATATTAATAAAGAATCTCACATCTTTATTAATGTAGTATTAGAAACAAAAGGATAATTATAATGATGAATCATTAAAGGTTTTTCCAGGAAACCTAGCTTGGATCAAACTAGGGGCATTGCAGTGTTGCAAGACGCCTACCAATGTCATTTTACTATTAATAGATATATGAGTGGGAGCTGTTAAATTTACGTATATATATTAATATGTAAATGTCTAGTATCGAACCCGAGACCTCGGGATTGCACACAATACAAACAAGAATTAAAGATTAATAAATATTAAATAGTTGTGTATATTTATTAATAACACAAGTTTAAGGATTAATGATCCTTAGTTATTAAATGTATGGACTAACTATCGCAAATTGGCAAGGAAAAGGACTACAGTGAAACTTGGTGACTAGAAGGATCCGGAACACCCTCTTGGGGTGTATGGCCGGTCGAACAAAGCCCAAGGGAGGCAATCCCTTGCCCTAACTTGTTCCCAAAGTTTTCATCTAGTATATATACAAACTCAAGGGTCATTGTTTATCATCTTTTGTGCACACACAATACCCTGAGTTTTCTCTTTTCTTCCTCTTGGTTTCCAGCCGATCGTACATCCCTAAACACTTAGGGATTTCGATTTTTGTTTTACAAAAACAATACTTGTGTTTAAATCTTGCAATTTATTTAATTCGGGATTAGTTTGTGTATACAAGAACGAGGTAACAACTCACTATAGTTGTTATCAAGGAATCGATCAATAAAACGGTAAGGGATTGATCATTGATTCATAAACCCTAATTAGGGTTCTTCATATTGTTCAAGATTTAATTGAAGTGCTAAAAGGTACGTTCTGATTTATGTTTTAGTTAATCTTTGTATGTGTTATTCTTGATCCTTGCTTCCGCAATATGTGTACTTTGATTGTATAATTCTAACAATTTCACCCCAACTGTAGCATCCACCAGAATTATTTAGTTACAGTTACAGTGCCTTTTGCTGTTTCTGAAGCTTTGGAGCAGAGGTAAAATCAAATTTCAAGTATGTGTGAACACCACCCTTTTAAATAACTTAACCCCATTTTGGAATTCCTTTCACGACCCTTAAAGCTTATAATAGGAAAACACGACCCCACCATCTCATGGCCGGACCATTTATCATTGTAACTATTATGAGTAGAGGACATTAGGTTGGTACATGCAGAGGTTGGGTTCTGCACACGTGCTAGCAGGGATGAATATGCTCTTCAACCTGCTATAATCACATTCCAAATCGCATCTATCCAAGAGTGTCACAAGATGACTGGCTTACCCTGTATTCTATGAATGGAACCCACCCAAGTGAGAAACCAAAGCGGGGCATTTAGAAAAAGCCTTTTTTTAAGAATAAGAAGAAAAAGGGGAAAGGGGCTCTAACAGAACATCGTCCTGACGGGTAATTCCTTCGTCCTATCTCTACGTGCAATATATTTCATACTTTTGTTTCTTGCTAATATGTGTTTAAAAAGGATCATGGTTTTGGAGTTAATGCTTTTTGATTTGTCTACTATTGGTTCGTATTTTGGGAAGACAACTTTAGCCAGAGCTGTTTATGATCAAATTTCTAATCATTTTGAAGGAAAAAGTTTTGTTGAAAATGTAAGGGAAGTTTCATAGCCTTCTTTGTCCGGTTTAAAGAAGCTTCAAAAAAGAATATTAAAAGACGTGTTAAATAAAAAAGACATCAATTTATGTAGTGTTCATGATGGGAGGGACATGTTGAAAGCCACGATGCGTCGTAGAAAGATACTTGTTGTTTTAGATGATGTTGATCGTATATTTGTTATGTTCTGTGATTGCATGCTTTGGCCCCGAAACTTGATCTGTGTTGCCAGTATTCAATGTTCTTTCTTTCCCAATCCTTTCTTCATCAAACATGTATTTGATGTTGCACTTATTGTTGTCTGTCTTCACCATGTAACCCTGCTCCTCCAATAAATCATAACTCAAAATGTTCAATGATACTTCAGGAGTATATTGGACATTTGGTATCACCATTTCTCCATTCTTTGTATTCACCACAACATCTCCAATACCATAAGAAAAATGAATTTTCTTTCAGTTTCTTCTCTGCCTATCATCTTGAATTTGTATCTAATTTTCTTGAACAACATTCTTCTAGGACATAGATGAAACTTGTATTGGTTACTGACATACCAAATCTCATTCCAAGACTTATCATTCGACCCCTCAACCATGTAATCACCTATTACATGCACTGTTTCAGGGTACTTGACTTCTTTTTAAAGAATTTTTGATGTTGTTTCTGCATCTTGTTTTGCTTCTGCCAAAGAGAGTCTTTTTCTATTCTCACATGCCCAAAAAGCATATCCTCTTTGCCTGCATATGTAGCATCTTGATTTCCTTTCCTTCTTGGTTTTGATAGTGACTTCTTTCTTTTGTTTCTCTTTCACTTTAGAATCATTGTATGCTTCATTTTCCAGGACTTTCTTCACAAGCATCTCATTTCCTTTTGGAGAGATGCTCTTCCTTCTAGTATTCCATTGATACACCCTCTTTGGTGTTTCCCTGAGTAAATATCTCCCTGTGTAGAAACCTTGATTAAGTCTTGGTGTTGGCCTTTCTCATGCATCTGAGCCACTGTGGCTCTGATACCACTGTGTCACAGGTTTCTTGCCAACATGTTTAGACTTTAGAATGTGTTTGAAATTGACCATGATGATTCTGAGTATGTGTGATATGTATGTATGCAATAAGACAGTAAAATATTGTGGACAAGGTTTACTGCAAATATAGATTTTATAGATAGTGAAATTGTTTTGTGTTTCTGTAGAAGAAACACACATATATATATATACAATACTAAACGACATGTCATATCTATTTGACAGTTACATTCAACCAATGTGTCCCTTGGTGAATAACTGTCATAATACCTAACTTAACCATAATAACTGTCTTTGTATAACGGGTTGTTTGGGTAGCCTACTTTGACCCATAACAACATACTAAAATTCGACCCATAGTTAATACAAATAATACACAAACTTTGTCTGAAACAAATAATATATACTAAGACATAAATCTTTGATATAAATTCATTACAGGGTCAACAATACTTACCGTGCAGGTGATGGGTCTACTTCAAGTGGTTGTATACACTTTTGCTTCAAAGTTAGAGTCCCAAGTTCAAGAAGCCATTTTTCAACCTCAGGAAGATTCTTCTTCAGCAATAGCAGAACCAAATCAGGATGATAAAAGTGTTAGTGGTGGATTATCCACATCAGACGATCTGAAAAAAGTTAACATGAATGAGATTTTTATGAAGCTACCACAAACTGATCTGCATAATCTATGCAGCCTTCTTGGCCATGAGGGGTAATATTTAGTTTGCAGTGATATCATTTATGTGTTGTATAACTTAAAGCTTGTTTTGAAGAAGTTGGCCTCAGTTGCTTAATTCATCACATATAAAATTCTTTATTGTAGAGCTTTCAGATTTAGCTCATAGTTTGAGCGGGTCCGCCATCAGCGAACTCATTACGCTAAGGAACACACAAATGCTAGGTTTGAGCTCGGGGTCCATGGCCGGGGCTGCTGTTCTAAGAATCCTGCAGACACTTAGCTCACTCACTGTACTCGATATAGATGACAAGGGTGTGAAAAAATGATTACAATCAAGAGCATGTCACTATGTGGAAATTAAATCTTTCACTTGCGCCATTATGGCAAGAACTGAGCGAGTGTATAAGTGTGACCGAGTCACAGCTGGCACAAGGCTCTTTGTCTTCAGTTATGTCAAATGCGAATACAAGTGAGCATGTGCAGGGTACTGATGCTTCTTCTCCTCCTCTACCCCCTGGAACCCAAAGACTGCCCTTCATTGAGGCCTTTTTGGTCCTATGTGAAAAGCTTCAGGCAAGTAGTTCTCTTTTACACCAAGATGATGCCTATGCAACAACAAGTGAAGTTAAGGAATTATCTGGAAGTTCATCACCAAGTGGTTTAGAATTGACGGTGCTGTGACGTTTTCTAGGTTTGCTGAGAAGCATCACCGGCTTTTGAACGCTTTTGTGAGACAAAATCCAGGCTTATTGGATATGTCACTTTCCATGATGCTTAAAGCACCAAGGTTAATTGATTTTGACAACAAAAGGTCCTATTTCCGTTCTAGAACTAGGCAGCAACATGATCAACTTTTAACTGGTCCATTAAGGATTAGTGTTCGAAGAGCATATGTTCTTGAAGATTCCTATAACCAATTACGGATGCGACCTACTCAGGACTTGAAAGGACATTTAATTGTCCATTTTCTAGGAGAAGAGGGTATTGATGTGGGTGGTTTGACTAGAGAATGGTATCAGTTGCTGTCAAGAGTAATATTCGATAAAGGAGCTTTACTTTTTACAGCCCAAGGAAACAATGCAACCATCCAGCGAAACCCTAATTCTGTATATCAGACAGAACATCTCTTATACTTCAAATTCGTGGGCCGCATGGTACCTTTCCATGAATCTTTTCTTTTAATATATATATATATATATATATATATATATATATATATATATATATATATATATATATATATATATATGGGTTCAATAGTTGTGTCAATGAGGTTTTCTGATGTTGTTATAGGTTACTAAAGCTCTATTTGATGGGCAACTCTTGGATGTTTACTCAACCCGATCCTTCTACAAGAACTTGAAGTGGTTGCTGGAGGTTAGTATGTTCAACGTTGTGATTTATATGTAGAATTTCTTGCATTGGTCTGATTCTTCCAGGATCGTATTGATGGTCAAACAACATCATGTAGACATCATTTAATTTTGAATACCAAACAAGAACACATAAGATTTGGTGAACCCTTTTATATTGATATATTAAAACGTATGGGTTACCCCTTGTTTACATAAATCCTAATCTATATATACTGATGGAACGTTGCCTACATGAACAGGCATATCGATTCCTTTAAAACTAAACGTTATAATACTTATAACCGTTATAACCCTAAAACTTAACCGTTTCTATCCTATTGGGTTTGTTGGCCTGTTGGCCTGTTGGCCCAAACCAGAAACTATCTACAGGCCTTTTTCTTTTGACCCAACTTGATCTCTTTGGCATATAAGGCATTATACGCCCAACAGTTCCTCCCTAATGTCGATATGCCAAAGTCTTCAAATCTGCTTTCTTCATCTTCTTTGTGACCGTCTAAGCCATTTGCGTTCTCTACTTCCTTGTTGGTTGCATTTTCTCCTATGGATTCTTCATAGTTATCTTCAAAAAGTTATAATTAACTTTTCTCCATCATCGAATTTTAATTTGTGCCTATCATCCCTTCCAGCCTTGCCTTGGTTCCAATATGCCTTCCACTTTGACGTCTCTTGCAGTCCTATTTCTTTTCCTTGGAGTTCCATCCAGTGTTTCCCCTACTTCAGCATCCATCGTTGCATCAACCTGTGGTCCTTCAATGTATGCAGTACCTCTGCCATTTCCTACCACAACTGGTTTTCCTTGCCTTGATCTCCGTGCTCCCTCGTAGTATATTATCTACACCATCCCTATGTACTCCTTGACTGCCTCGCATATTTCTCCCGGAACCCCATCGTGTAGGCTTCCTTTATTCTTCATAATAACTTGGGTATGACCGCGTCCATTCTTTATTTGTCTTCCACACAACCAACTTCTTCTATCTTTCTCTTCAATCTAACCATCAACTCTGATGCCACTGTAGAATCTCTGCCGGGTCTGATCTCCAGGATCGTGTTGATGTTCAAACAACATCATGTAGACATCGTTTATTGAGAATACAAAAGACATAAACAAAGAAGATTTGGTGAACCCTTTATATTGATATTGATAATCGAATTGGGTTACATTTGATGTTTACAGGATCCTATCTATATATACATCTTGAAGCGGCACCATTGAAGAGGTGTATACTGCTTCCCTTAAACGACATAAACTAAAACTAAACGTTGCAATCTTTAAACCTAAATAACCTTCTAAACCTAACTACCTACGTTTTCTATCTATTGGGTTTGTTGGCCTGCGGCCCAAACCAGAAACATAGCCCTTTACTGGACCATTTACACTAATACATATTTACATATATCTTTGGCATAAAAGACATTACTGGTCCAACAGTTCCTCCCTAATGTCGATATGCCAAAGTCTTCAAATCTGCTTTCTGCATCTTCTTTGTGACCGTCTAAGCCATTTGCATTCTCTACTTCCTTGTTGGTTGCATTTTCTCCTATGGATTCTTCATAGTTATTTTCAAAAAGTTATAATTAACTTTTCTCCATCATCGAATTTTAATTTGTGCCTATCATCCCTTCCAGCCTTGCCTTGGTTCCAATATGCCTTCCACTTTGACGTCTCTTGCAGTCCTATTTATTTTCCTTGGAGTTCCATCCAGTGTTTCCCCTACTTCAGCATCCATCGTTGCATCAACCTGTGGTCCTTCAATGTCTACAGTACCTCTGCCATTTCCTGCCACAACTGGTTTTCCTTGCCTTGATCTCCGTGCTCCCCCGTAGTATATTATCTACACCATCCCTATGTACTCCTTGACTGCCTCGCATATTTCTCCCGGAACCCCATCGCGTAGGCTTCCTTTATTCTTCATAATAACTTGGGTATGACCGCGTCCATTCTTTATTTGTCTTCCACGCAACCAACTTCTTCTATCTTTCTCTTCAATCTAACCATCGGCTCTGATACCACTGTAGAATTTCTTGCACATGTCTGATTCTTCCAGGATCGTATTGATGTTCAAACAACATCATGTAGACATCATTTAATTTTGAATACAAAAAAAGAACAAAGAAGATTTGGTGAACCCTTTTATATTGATATATTAAAAGGTATGGGTTACCCCTTGTTTACAGAAATCCTAATCTATATATACTGATGGAACGTTGCCTACATGAACAGGCATATCGATTCCTTTAAAACTAAACGTTACAATACTTATAACCGTTATAACCCTAAAACTAAACCGTTTCTATCCTATTGGATTTGTTGGCCTGTTGGCCCAAACCAGAAACTATCTACAGGCCTTTTTCTTTTGACCCAACTTGATCTCTTTGGCATATAAGGCATTATACGTCCAACATTATACATTTATTATTTTATTATGGTTTTCTAGCTAATAGACTACTGTTTTCCTTTATATCATAATGATGTTAGTGACATACTGGACTTGACATTTAGCATGGATGCAGTTGAAGAAAAGCAAATCCTCAATGAGAAATCTGAGGTGTGTATTTGGAGACAAAATTTTCATTAAATAAAATTATTAGATATTGTGTGCGTTAATTGATGGTTTTATTTTTTAATGGTAAAAAGGTTACTGATCATGAGCTCAAACCGGGCGGACGGAATATAAGGGTAACAGAAAAAGCAAAGCACGAGTATGTGGATCTTGTTGCAGAACATACACTCACGAACGTGATACGTCCTCAAATTAATTCGTTTTCGGAGGGTTTTAACGAGTTGATACCGCGTGACCTAATTTCTATTTTTAACGATAAAGAGCTTGAGTTGCTGATTAGTGGACTTCTAGAAATTGACTGTGAGTTAAATAACTGTGCAATTTAAAATATATGTTGCCGTATTTCAAGATCAAATTAGTAACCTTTTGTTATTGCAGTGGATGATTTAAAGGCGAACACGGAATATACAGGATACACTGTAGGCACTAATGTAGTTATATGATTTTGGGAGATTGTCAAAGCATTTAACAAGGAAGATAGGGCTAGATTGCTGGGTATATCAAAGGTATAGTAAATATCGACATTATTATTTTGCCATTCTTTCTCATTTGTCTTGTTTTAACCATTGTACTTCTCTTTAGTACATTTGAGTCATTAAAAAATTGTTTTGTTTCCCAGTTGGGTAATTTTATAACCAGTAATCTTGTTAATTATGTAATTGTTATGGGTCATATTGGAAAGTCAACAAGAAAGTCAACGAACAACCAAATCCCACCTCAACTGACTTTCCCACCCAAATGACCTTTATATACCCGTTATAGTTTTCCATTTCATTTAGCTATTGATTTGTAATCTTTTCTCTCTTCTCTTTCATTTCACACTCAGTGTAATCATTCAGTTACAACAATTAATAGAACTACATTTCGAGTTTGACTCTCCATTTCGATAACTCCTGATTAGTTCTAGCATTATTCGAGAAATCCTGGTTTTGCAATCTATCATTATGTTTTGGTACTTGTCAGTAATAGTATATCATTATATATGAATTTAGCATTTTTATGTACAAGTGTAACATTTCTGTATATAAATTTAACATTTTTTCTAAAACTTATATTAATTTTTAAATCCAGTTATCTACCGAATGACTAAACAGGGCACAAAAACATCTCAAAATGACTCGCGCGTACAAAAATAGTTTAATAAAGAAAATGGGACATATGAACAAGTAGTTAGTATTTTATGCAGAAAACCCTTGTCGAAACTTGTCGTGATTAGTATATTTGCAAAAAGATATGCTTTATTTCTGGTTAATGCATGTTTGACTTGTATACGTTTTTTCTTAGGTTCCATTAGAAGGTTTTAAAGCATTGCAAGGTATATCAGGTCCACAAAGATTCCAAATTCACAAAACTTATGGAGCTCCTGAGAGGCTGCCATTTGGGTTGTTTCAAATTTATTTAACATAGTAAAACTTTGGCTGTGTTTTGGGGAGGCTTATCAGGGCGGGCTTGGTTGTGTTGAAAGATGTGCCGGCTATGGTTATTGGAATCCTGCTGGGTTAGTTGGTGGGAAAAGGAATTCCAGTAAGGTTGATAAGATTCCTAGTTTTACTATGGATCATATATGTTCAAGATGTTAATGAGTGGTCGGATTATGTTATTTAGGTAATGTTTATTAGAGGATTAGGCCCAAGCCCGGTCTGTGGGTTTAGGGTATCTAGGGTTTTGCCATTATAAATAATGGTCAATAATAAAATAATATCCACGGGGTTTTATGTGATCTAACATGGTATCGGAGCGGGTCTGATCCTCAGACATAGGTGGCTATGTCGAGCCGCCTCCCCTTAGGCCACCCCATCAAACCACAGGAAGCAAAATTCTTCGTCACTTTTGTTATATTATTTGAAGAATACAAGCAAAACTCAGCCGCCACTTTTCTTTTAATTGAAGAATGGAGCACATGGACTTTCATTGGTATATTTTAATTTATTTGTTAGGAAGCTAGCGTTGATTGTTGGGGTTGAAGTGCGGTTTTTCGATGAACTCTTTGGCTAGTTTTATTTTATTTTATTTGTGTTTTATTGTTGAGAAAAAAAAAGAAGAAGAAGAAGTTATAGTTGTTTTATTATTTGCTTGTTAGTCGGTTGTTCGTACGGATTTGTTACCGGTCGACTAAAGTTGACCGTTGGTACCAGTCCTTAAAGTCGACCGTTGGTACGGTGTTGTTACCAGTCGACTTAGCCGACCGTTGGTACCAGTCGACTAAAGTCGACCGTTGGTAGGTTTTGTACGAGTCGACTAAAGTTGTTACGTTAATGTTTTGTTTTTCTTTTCTTTTCCAGTTTACTACTCCAGTTCGAGCTTTCGCGATTTCGCCGCTCGGACTGCGGGGGAGTATTAGAGGATTAGGCCCAAGCCCGGTCTGTGGGTTTAGGGTATCTAGGGTTTTGCCATTATAAATAATGGTCAATAATAAAATAATATCCACGGGGTTTTATGTGATCTAACAATGTTCACATCTTTCTCGATTTGTGTAGAAGCCAAGTAATCATGTGTACGTAGAGATGATTATACACGGTATATACGTGAAAACAAGGGTGGATGTTTGCAATATGCATACGCCTCTTAATACTTATTATTGATAACTTTTAGTAAATTTGCAATGATAACATGTAGATTTTCTACGCGAGAGTTAGCGCTTTCCTGGTGGGAATGGTGTATCTCCAAAATGTACCTTTGATTTGAACCAACAATGTTGGTGTAGATTATGATTATTAAAGGAGCTCTTTTTGTTTTTGGGGTTCCTTTTGGTTTTCGTTGAGTCATGATATTACAGAGTATGTCTATTATACTTATCCGACATTTGGTGACGAGTATGTATTGCAATTTGGCGCATACTCATATTTGGTCACAAATCGTATAAAAGATTAGTAGATATTTTTCCAGTTACCGAATGGCATGGTACACACGTGCACACGTTCTAGCAGGGTTGGATATGTGCATGCAGGGATGGATAAGCTCTTCAAGCTGCTATAATCACGTAATAGTTTTAATGATTAGGTTGGGGATTTTGTGTGATCCCAGTGAAGTGATACTTTTGATGTTGATACTCAATATGAAAATTAGTAAGATACAAAAGACATGTAAATATCAAAAAGCAGTGTGGGTGTGTGTATCATTTGGTTGAATGTTCAAACAGTGAATCTTATCTTTCTTTTTTCATTGACCAAAAAGACCAAATGAGTGGCTTTTGTTTCTCAACACCTTAAACCAAATTTCCACTTAATTTACCGTTTATTTCCACACAAACACAATCACCTTCACATTATCAAGTTTCTTTGCAAAAGTCTTCTGAGTAAACGCCTAACCAATCCATTTCATTCACCTTCAAATCACTGACAACAGCTTGAACCACTTTCTTTCTTCAAATAAACTCTTTCAACCATATCAGTTTCATCATAATTTACACCTAACCAATCACCTTCACATTTTCCAGTTTTTCTTTTCAATGGCATCTTCTTCTAACTCATTAGAAATAATGGTCTCCACTTCAACTTCATCCATTCAAAAGAGGTTTAAGTATGATGTATTTTTAAGTTTCAGGGGTGAAGACACCCGTAAAAACATTGTTGATCATCTTTATGAAGCTCTTAAGGACAAAGGCATTTACACATACAAAGATGATGAGAAAATCAAGAAAGGAGAAAGGATCAATGATGAGCTTATCGTAGCCATTGAAGACTCCAAATTTTACATCATTGTTTTTTCCAAAAACTATGCATCATCATCTTGGTGCTTAGAAGAGCTTGTCAAGATTATGGAATGTCAGAAAATGGATGAGCACACTGATTACCCGGTATTCTATGATGTGGAACCCACCGAAGTCCGCAAACAAAGTGGGGCTGTTGGTGAAGCTTTTGCTAAACATGAAAATGAAGAGGCTGCTGAGAAATGGAAAGGGGCTCTAAAAGAAGCTGCCGATCTGGCTGGTTGGGAGCTAAAGAACACTCTGGATGGGTAATGTTTTCTTCATAGCTGTGTGCCATGTTCATTACTTTTGTTTCTTGCTAATATGTGTTTAAAAAGGATTATGGATGAAAGATTATTATTATAGTATTATGTTTGTACTCACATATGTGAATGTATTGTTGGAAAATTTAGTGCACTTGAGGGTTCAGTTCAATCCTGGTAATGGGTCAGGAGGTACGGAGTGTACACCCATCAGGTCCCTGAACACCCTGACTCAGATAGTGGTTAAGTGTTTTCAGTATATGATGAAGTTCAGTGAGTTCACTCCTTCAGGGAGTGATACTCTGGACTGAATGGTATTCATCAGGCTGATGAGTTCAGCTCAGGCTGAAGGATCTCATCAGGGAGTTGATGTCCTCAGGGACTAGCTCATCAGTGAGTATAACAAACTCACTGGACTGAATTCAAACTTGGTTAGTAACTGCTTTGGCCTATTCAATTGGCAGTTATAACTGTATTAATGACCACGTTTAATTGGTCGTGTAACCACTAATACCTATTATTATGGAGGCTAATTAAGTGGGATTAATGGGCCGTTAATCACTCTTAATTCCATTGACTAGGTTGAGTAATCTTACCTATAAATAGGTAACTCATATCATGCATGAGGGAGATACATAAAAACACCTAACACTTAAACGCAAAGAGTTATTGATTTGTGCCTAATTCAATAACAAACATTTGGTCTTATCCCAAGTAGATATTCGTGATACCCAGGCATTAGGGTCGAATAGTTTACTCTGGAAAGTGATAACACGATTCCAAGTGATATCCGGTAACCATTCATTTGGTACGTAGTTAGGCTATTGATTATCTTCACCCTGTTCTGGGCTCATAACCGCCTACAATCAAAGTAAACTATTTTGTGATAATCAATGGCTGCTGCTATGAGGCATATGGCTGCTAACTTCTCCAAATTGGATAAGTTTGAAGGAGTTGATTTCAGAAGATGGCAAAAGAAGATGCACTTCTTGCTGACAAGAATGAATGTGGTGTATGTTCTAAGCACTGCCATTCCTGAGGATCATGGGGATGATGCTACTGTGGAACATATAAGGAAAAGAAGCAAATGGGAGAATGATGACTATGTCTGCAGAGGTTTAATCCTCAATGGTATGTCTGATTCTCTCTTTGACATTTATCAGAATGTTGAATCTTCCAAAGAACTGTGGGATTCCTTGGATGCCAAATACATGGCTGAGGATGCTTCAAGTAAGAAGTTTCTTGTAAGTAATTTCACAAATTACAAAATGACTGATTCAAGACCAGTCATGGAACAATACAATGAACTTCTTGGAATACTTGGAAGGTTTACACAACATAAAATGAACATGGATGAGGCTATTTCAGTCTCTTGTATCATTGACAAACTCCCTCCTTCTTGGAAAGATTTCAAGCATGCCTTGAAACATAAGAAGGAAGAACTGACACTTGTTCAGTTAGGTAGTCATTTGCGTATTGAGGATTCCCTCAGGGCGCAGGATAATGACAAGCCAAAGAGTAGCAATGCTACTGGTGCATCTGTTGTCAATATGGTGGAACATAACAATTCCACCAGGTACAATGACAACAAAAGCAAACGTAAACATCAGGATAACACAAGGGCTGATCCTAACAAGAAGGCAACACCTACTTGTTGGAAATGTGGCAAATCTGGTCACATTAAAAGGGATTGCAAAGGTGTTAAGATTGGAGGTAAATCCAATTGTTCAGGCACTAGTGGTTCAGGGAGTGGAGGTCCTTCCAACTCACTGAAAGGTCAGAATATGTTTAATGAATCTCTTGAGGTTTATTATGTTACATATGTATCTGAATCTAACTATGTGCAGGATGATGATGTTGCGTGGTGGGTTAACTCTGGAGCAACTGTTCATGTGTGCAAAGATAGAAGATGGTTCAAGACTTACGAGTCACTGAATGATGGTTCTATTCTTCACATGGGAAATGAGTCAACAGCCTTGGTGCATGGTCATGGTTGTGTAGATCTTAATTTTAGTTCTGGAAAGATTGTAACTTTGTTTAATGTTATTCATGTTCCTGATATAAGGAAAAACTTGGTTTCAAGTAGTGTTTTGAATAATCATGGATATAAACAAGTTATTGAATCTGATAAATTTATATTGTCTAAACATGGTGTGTTTATTGGTTTTGGATATTTGTGTAATCAAATGTTCAGGCTTAATATTGTCACTGACATTGTTAATTCAACCTTTATTTCAACCTCTAATATGAACGACTCCACCCTGTGGCATGCTAGACTTGGTCATGTACACTATAAAAGGATGCAAGATATGTCTAAGGATGGGTTAATCCCAGCATTTGACATGGACACTGAAAAGTGTAAGACTTGCATGTTGACCAAAATAACTAAGAAACCTTTTCAGGGTGTAAAACGTGAGAATGAGCTCTTGGAGCTTATACACAGTGACCTGTGTGATTTGCATACCACTCCCTCTTTGGGGAACAAGAAGTACTTTGTGACATTTATTGATGATGCTTCTAGGTTTTGTTATGTCTATCTATTACATACCAAGGATGAAGCATTAGATAAATTCAAAGTGTTTAAAACTGAAGTTGAGTTGCAACTTGGGTCCCTGATCAAAAGATTCAGGACTGATAGGGGAGGTGAATACATGGATCCTTTGTATTTTCAGTCTGTTGGTATAATCCATGAAACGACTGCTCCCTATACTCCTCAACAAAATGGTATCTCTGAAAGGAAAAACAGGGTACTGAAGGAGATGGTTAATTCCATGTTGTCCTATTCAGGACTGAGTCAAGGGTTCTGGGGAGAAGCTATGTTAACAGCTTGCTATTTATTAAATAGGGTTCCCAACAAAAGGAACAAGGTTACCCCTTATGAACTCTGGAGTAAAAAGAAACCCAACCTGAATTATCTCAGGATCTGGGGTTGTAGGGCTGTCGTCAGACTCCCTGATCCAAAATTGAAAACTTTGGGTGAAAGAGGCATTGAATGCATCTTTGTTGGATATGCTGAGCATTCCAAGGCATATAGGTTCTATGTTATTGAACCTAATGAATATGTTTCAATTAACTCAATAATTGAATCAAGGGATGCACTCTTTGATGAGAATAGATTCTCATCAGTCCCTAGACCAAGTCAGAGGATTCCAAATGGAACTGATGACATTGGTGTATCAGAGGTCCCTGATGAATTATCATCTCAGGCCACTGATGAGGTTGTGGTTCAACAACATGAACCTGAGCTCAGAAAGAGCAAAAGGGTCAGGACTCCAAAGTCATTTGGACCTGAGTTTCAATTATACTTAATTGAAGGTACAAGGAGTGAGGTCTCTGACCAATACTCCTATTGCTTCATTGTTGAGGATGATCCCAAAACATTTGAAGAAGCAATGAAGTCCCAGGATGTTGCTTTCTGGAAAGAAGCAATAAATGATGAGATTGACTCCATTATGGGCAACAACACTTGGGTGTTGGTCGATCTACCTCCAGGCTGCAAACCTCTTGGTTGCAAATGGATTTTCAAAAGGAAAATGAAGGTAGATGGAACTATTGAAAAGTTCAAGGCTAGACTAGTCATTCAGGGCTTTAAACAAAAGTCAGGGATAGACTACTTTGATACTTATGCCCCTGTGGCACGTATCAGTACCATCAGGCTGCTGATTGCTTTGGCATCAATTCACAATCTGATTATTCATCAGATGGATGTGAAGACAGCTTTCTTTAATGGTGAATTGGATGAGGAGGTTTATATGAACCAACCTCAGGGCTTCATCTTGCCTGGCAATGAAAACAAGGTGTGCAAACTGATTAAGTCTCTATATGGACTGAAACAGGCACCTAAGCAATGGCATCAAAAATTTGATGAAGTGGTTTTGTCTAGTGGTTATGTTCTTAACCAAGCTGACAAATGTGTATATAGCAAATTTGATGAATCTGGTAAAGGATTCATCATTTGTCTATATGTTGATGACATGTTGATCTTTGGCACTGACCAAAATCAGGTTGACATGACAAAGGAATTTTTGTCATCAAGGTTCTCTATGAAGGACATGGGGGAGGCAGATGTTATCCTTGGTATAAGGATCAAACATGAAAGTAATGCTATATCAATTTCTCAGTCTCATTATATTGAGAAGGTACTGAAGAAATTTAATTACTTTGATTGTACTCCAGTGAGTACTCCTATGGATACCACTGAGAAGCTTATGCCAAATACTGGCAAAACTGTATCTCAACTTGAGTATTCTAGGGTGATTGGCTGCCTGATGTATGCCATGACTTGTACAAGGCCTGATATTGCTTTTGCTGTGGGAAAACTGAGCAGGTATACTAGTAATCCTAGTGCTCAGCACTGGCAAGCAATTCAGAGGGTACTGAAGTATTTAAAAAGAACTATGGATTATAGTCTCTCATATACTGGTTATCCTTCAGTGTTGGAAGGATACACTGATGCAAGTTGGATCAGTAACACTGAAGACAATTCGTCTACCAGTGGCTGGGTATTCCTACTTGGTGGAGGTGCAATTTCTTGGGCATCCAAGAAGCAAACTTGTATCACCAGTTCAACAATGGAATCTGAATTTGTGGCTTTAGCAGCTGCTGGTAAAGAAGCTGAATGGTTGAAAAACTTGCTTCTTGAGATTCCATTGTGGCCTAAACCTATAGCACCTATTTCTATCCGTTGTGATAGTGCTGCTACATTGGCTAAGGCTTATAGCCAGATATATAATGGTAAGTCTAGACACTTAGGTGTCAGGCATAGCATGATTCGTGAGCTTATCATGAATGGGGTGGTATCTATAGAGTTTGTTAGATCTCAACAGAACTTAGCTGATCACTTGACGAAGGGTTTGGCTAGAGACTTGGTTATAAAGTCTGCTAAAGGGATGGGTTTAAAGTCCAACGTAGTCACTGAATGCTAAGACACCCAACTCCCTCCTGAGGAAACTTTGGAGCTGAGTTCAATGTGGAAAGCTGAACATTCAGTGTACTGGAGCACATGTTTTATATTACATCCCAAGGTTTATGCTCAGAACCTGCTGAACAGGAGGATGAAGTCATTACTTCTTAATGGTTAATTTTCTTTGAAAAAGTGCTTTGCAGGAGCATGAATAAAGAGGAACCACCTATGTGAATGTTGAAGTTTTGCCGCTTCAGGGAGCTTAGGACTTTTGGGTCTTACAACATTTATGAATTGGATATGGACACATGGCTTGTGTAGTGTCAGGAGCTTTTAAGTGTTTGAAAATGTATGTGTATTTTATCTTCAGGTATTCAAATGGGTTGAAGGGTTCAATTCTTTGGAACACCCTGATTCTCGAATATTTGAACGTGTAATGTACTAAGATGGAAATTCAATCCTCAGGATATTTTCGTTTATGCATATGTTTTGTCTTATGTTTAATTTTCATGCAAAGGAAGTGAACTAAATTTGGGGAGGATTGTTGGAAAATTTAGTGCACTTGAGGGTTCAGTTCAATCCTGGTAATGGGTCAGGAGGTACAGAGTGTACACCCATCAGGTCCCTGAACACCCTGACTCAGATAGTGGTTAAGTGTTTTTAGTATATGATGAAGTTCAGTGAGTTCACTCCTTCAGGGAGTGATACTCTGGACTGAATGGTATTCATCAGGCTGATGAGTTCAGCTCAGGCTGAAGGATCTCATCAGGGAGTTGATATCCTCAGGGACTAGCTCATCAGTGAGTATAACAAACTCACTGGACTGAATTCAAACTTGGTTAGTAACTGCTTTGACCTATTCAATTGGCAGTTATAACTGTATTAATGACCACGTTTAATTGGTCGTGTAACCACTAATACCTATTATTATGGAGGCTAATTAAGTGGGATTAATGGGCCGTTAATCACTCTTAATTCCATTGACTAGGTTGAGTAATCTTACCTATAAATAGGTAACTCGTATCATGCATGAGGGAGATACATAAAAACACCTAACACTTAAACGCAAAGGGTTATTGATTTGTGCCTAATTCAATAACAAACATTTGGTCTTATCCCAAGTAGATATTCGTGATACCCAGGCATTAGGGTCGAATAGTTTACTTTGGAAAGTGATAACATGATTCCAAGTGATATCCGGTAACCATTCATTTGGTACGTAGTTAGGCTATTGATTATCTTCACCCTGTTCTGGGCTCATAACCGCCTACATGTATGCTAAACAGATCTTGTTTTTACATACACGCAGGCATGAAGCTAAATTTATCAAAAAAGTTGTTCAACAGATATCACTAGAGTTACGCTCCATCAATTTTGGCTTTGATGAAAAGTTAGTAGGCATGGATACCCGAGTAAGGGATGTTATTTCATATTTAGAAGTTGGTATTGAAGAAGTTCGCATGATAGGGATCAAGGGCATGGGAGGGGCTGGGAAGACAACTACAGCAAGAGCTGTTTTTGATCATCTATCTAATGATTTCGAAGCCAAAAGCTTTGTTGAGAATGTGAGGGAGGTTTCCACAATTTTGGGTTTGAAGAAATTACAAGAACAAGTCCTTTCAGATGTGCTGAAAGAATACGTCACTGTGTAGACCAACTTGAGGCGTTAGCAAGTGGACCTAACTGGTTTAAGCCGGGAAGTAGAATTATCATTACAACAAGAGATGAGCAAGTGTTGGTAGCACACAAAGTGCATTTGATTCGTGATATCAATCTCTTATCAGATAAGGAAGCAATTTGTCTCCTCGGTAGATATGCATTTGGAAGGGAGATTCCATCTCAAAGATACAAAGAGCTATCACGAAAAGTTGTACGGTATGCTGCTGGTCTTCCCTTAACAGTCAAAGTCTTGGGTTCATTTTTTTGTGGTAAAGATATGGCTGAATGGGAAGATGCCATAGAAAGACTAAAAAAAATCCCCTTAAAGGAAACTCTGGAAAAGCTAGAATTAAGCTATATGAGTCTGGAGGATGATTATAAGGAAATGTTTCTACATATTGTATGCATTTTGAAAGGCGAGCAGAAAGAAGAAGCAATCAGAATTCTTGAAAGCTGTGGATTTCATGCTAGCAATGGTTTAAAAGTTCTTGAGCAGAGATCTCTCATAACTTTTTCTTCTAGATATGATGGTAAGCTGGTCTTGGGCATGCATGACCATATAGAAGAAATGGGAAAGAACATTGTTCGTCGTGAGCACCCGGATGAGCCTAACAAACATAGCCGACTGTGGATTAATAAGGAAATTGAAGATATATTGGCTAATGACAAGGTAAAATTCAGTTTACTTGTAAGGTGGAGAAAACTAATACATTTTCATTTGTTCTTACTTCTGACACTGTTTTTGGATTGCAGGGTACTGAAGAAACAAGATGTCTAAAACTTAAAAAGTCAAGAGTAAATGCGAGAATTGTAATGAAAGGTCTTGGAAAGATGAAGAATCTTCGATATCTTGAAGTGGATTTTACATACTGTGATTTTGCAACAAGATGTCTAAAACTTAACAAGTCAAGATGTCTTAATGATACCAGGCAATACTTTCCAAATTCTTTAAAATATATAAAATGTAGGAATTACCCTTTCTTGTATTTACCCAAAACATTTGAAGCAAACAATCTTGTTGGACTTGAAATGAAGGGTAGCGAAAAAATGGTACAACTTTGGAAAGAGAGAAAAAAAAAGGTAGAATAATTGTTGAATAGTTGTTTTGCATAATTTGTAATAATTCTATTAATTTATTAGTTTGTTAATATGCTAATATTAATCATCTTGTCTTATTTTTGTTGGTAGGTTCTCAAAAAACTCAAATTCCTTTCTCTCAAATATTCAGAATTGACAACCTTTGACTTTGGGATGACTCCGAATCTCGAGACGTTATCTCTAGAGTATTCTTTTAAATTAAAAGAACTTTGCATGCCATTTACTTGTCAAAAGCTAAAGCATCTCCATATCCGTCGCTCAAAGTTAAGAACCTTTGACCTTGGGTTGACTCCGAATCTCGAAACGTTATCTCTTTCTGATTGTGCTGATTTTGAAGAACTTCGCGTGTCTGTTGCATGTCCAACTCTCAAATTCCTCGACCTTAGTAGATCAAGGTTGAGGAGCCTTGACCTTGAGCTGATTCCAAATCTTGAGAGTTTATATCTTGGTGGTTGTCGTGAGTTAGAAATTAGCGCTCCCGTCGGATGTCTGAAAAAACTTCGCTACTTAAACTTAAGTGGTTGTGAACTTCTTGAGAAGCTACCTGAAGATATTGGCCGATTTGAATGTTTAAAAGAGCTAGATATAAAAGATTCAGGCATAAGTCATCTTCCGCAAAGCATATTTGGGTTGAAAGGTCTACTTATCGCCGCACGTCGAGAGCTTCTGGAGTTGTATGATTTTCCCTCCGAGATAGAAACCACAACTCATCGCTTTAGGTGAGTAAAATAATAGGCACTTTCTTTGTTTTCTAAATTTATTTCTCTTGTTTTAATATCGAATTTGATATTGGCCGTGCCGACATAAATTATACTCGTATATGAACAAAATAATAAATTTTCAAAAAGAAAAAATAAATTAAATTACACGAATGGTCCTTTTAGTTTATACAAAATTACAGATTTGGTTTCTGAAAATATCAATATTTACATGAGTGGTCTCTATTTTAAAACTTGTTACACTTTTGGCCCCTTATTGTGTTAAAGATGTAAGAGTTTCAAAAGGATGCTAGACGGTACATAGATAAGATAAACATGGAATTTCTTAACTGTGTAACTATTGTACATGTTTTCATAAATTATCCATTCTGTCGCTTGCATTTTATTTTCATAATAATGGCGCAATTCCATATAAGCTAAAGTAGTTTCTTGGTTTTCCAGGTGGTGAACATAAACTCAAGATCAAGTTGAGGTCATACTGGTTAGTTCCATTACCCACCAAGAAGAGAATTTATTGTGTGTTGAAATCCCCTCATGTTCACAAAGACACGAGATTCCATTTTGAGATCAGGATGCATCAAAGGCTCATTGATATCCTATACACCCAACTGCACAAACCATTGACTCTTTGATTTAGCTTGATCTACCTGCCAGTTTCGATGGATGTCGATGTTAAGCTTTAGAAATGTATTTCAAGTCCTTGTTTTGTTACTTGTATCATTGTTGATTAAAGGAATGGTGTTCAGTAAAATATTTTGTAATGTCAATGCTTGAAATCATGGTTCTGCTAGTCACAAATGATTCTGGTTATTGTTTGCAATTGAAACATGATCATGACTTTGCATTATATTCTTATAGACCACTACATCAAGATACTGAGATATGCATTATTTTTACTTGTACATTTAACAATCCACGCACCTTTCAGTATAACATCTCAGCCAACTACTAGCACATAAAACTATTTTTTGTTCATAACAACCATGTTCTTATAGCAAAAGATAAAAGATAAAAGGTTTGCATTGTAGAGTACTTTTTTATATCACTCTGAAGAGGATGAGTAGTCATTGCATTCACAAACATTCCGTCAAGCATACCTTTTCAAAAGGTCGAACCAGCTAGACTAATCAATTTATGAACTATTCCGCACATATAACAAACAAGTTATTACTAATTAACAGACTTCTTGGTCACTTCTACTCACGAATCACTATAAAAATCCAACAAAATTATTAATTTCATGGTTACATGACTTCCGTTGTAACTTAAAACCGCAAAAAGTCCAGCAACTGCTATATTGGTTCTGCTCTAACATGACCAGGCTCTAAAGATTATCAAAGACAACAAACTAAGCTTTGCAAGTGCAAGTCCAAGTCCAGAATGGTGATGATTTAAATATTTCAAGATCCCAAATGTAAAACAATATATTTGCCCCAACACATTCGAGTTGTTTCCATAAATAGTGATCTGGCAAATCAAAAACCGTCTAACGCTTGACCCATTGGAAGCTCTTTCTTGCTTTCGCCTTACCAGGTTTCTTCCACTCCACAATTCTCGAGTCTCTTGTCAAGAAACCAGCTGCCAAAAACACAAATTACATGTTATGATACAAGTTCAGATATCAGTGAGCTACATAACTTCTCCAACTGGAACTTTGGCCATACAATGAAAGAATAACCTCCAAATGTGACCTAACGAGTAGGACTACGGATAAAATGAAAACATCGAAAAGAAAAAAGCAAACAGGTCAGATGGTTGAACGGGTTCAAAAGTCGCCAAAGTGCAACTTTTATTGGATAAAAGTCATAAAACCTACTAAATCAATCTTTATTTACATAATCAGTTGCGGGTCCAAATGAGATGGGGGTGGTGCATCTGGCATGGAACAATATAGTGAAAAGAAATATAAAATACATGTAAGATCCTCATACAATCCAATCACACGTTACTGTAACAATGCCTTTGGCCAGGTGTAATAAAAAATCGGCGTATATCTAGATTCTTTCCATAGAGATGCATTATTGTTTCTGTAAACTCCATTTGTTAGTACCATGTGACAAATATGACATGTGCAACTGTCATGATTTTTCCCCTATAAAGTACACCATGTCAACTTTTTGACAAATATCCTCAATTCTTTGTAACATGCATGATCCCTGTTTTGAGTCTGGAGGTGGCAAATTAAGCCCTTTTGACTTATATAAGGGTCAATTCGGGTTTCAATTTATCTCCAAAGGCTTTAGGCTTTAGGCTTTAGCAGCACATTTTCTAGAGTTGGTTAGAATGAAAACAGGTCAGACGCGTTTTCAACTGCTAAAACCTCCTAAATTGCTTTATTAAAAGATTTGGACTATTATTTTAACATAATGATAGTAGCTACAATCTTACCTAATACATTGATTATCCATGAAACTGGAAAACGACAAAATAACTGTTGACTGATCCATCCAGCTCTGTCTGGAACAGTTAAAAATGACACATTTTAACCTGTTACCCAACCCACCTAACCTGCCAATTTGCCACCTCTACTAAATCCCCCTTCAAATATTATTATATGAAAAGATTAAAAAAAAATGAAATCACCCGGCGTTCCCCAAACAAACAAACAAACGAGCAACTATAAGACATAAAGAGCATGACTATCACTAGATTGGGCCAAAATAATCTCATAAAGAGGTGACTAACTAATATCATACCAAGTGGACCTTCCATCTCATAGAAACTGTAATGATCAACTTTCGAAAGCACAAGTGACTCATTTGCTAAGCAACTATTAAAAAAACTGAAGGAACCATGTGGACTTACTCAGAGTTTCAAGCATATGCAAAAGAATGAAGGGTAAATAAAAGCTATAGTTACCTTCTTTCAAAGGAGGACGGAACTGATCTGGTGCCCAGTTTTGCAGTGCCCTACTCATACCAAGACGAATTGCACCTATTTGACCTGTTTCATGCACTTATGAAGTTTAGATTGGTGTCCCCAAACAAATGAAAGAACAAAAAATAATAATACCATGCATAATCAACTGAACTAGAGTGAAGTTGGAGAAAATATTAATGGAATTTGAGAAGAAAAAGGTGACATAAGATACAACATCCATCATAAACACAACAACCAAACCTCCCATTTTGCCACATCTAATTATGCATTCAAACAAGAATAATCAATGTAAATTTAATGCTTCAAACCTGATACACCACCCCCTTTCACAGTACAATTAACATCCAGAAGACCCAATGTTTTTGTCTCAGTAAGAGGACGAAGAAGAGCAGCTCGTTGATCAAGCATCGGGAAATAGACATCGAACTGGTTGTCATTTACGAGAAATTTACCCTCACCAGGTTCAATCCAGACACGGGCAATACTACATTTCCTTTTTCCAGTCCCATAAGCCCTACCCTGACTATCAACTTGTCTAACGCATGCATTGGCAATTTCCTCTTCTTCTGTCGCTCTATGTCAGCTCTTGTGGACTTACGGGTGTTCTTTTCATAACGCATATCCTCAATTGTGCTTAGTGGGGGCAATCCTGGAACATCGTCTAAGTCCTTGAGGGCCATTAAACTGTCAAGCATGTCATCTGTGATTCCCGAGGCAGCAATTAAGTCGCCAAATGCATGATCTGGGCCTGTGGCCAAGCAATGTGATTAAACATCTTTCATGAGAGTATGCACCATATATAGACAATAGTTAAAGAGCATTATACCGCAACAGCAAAAAAAAAAAAAAAAAAAAAAAAAAAAAAAAAAAACTAGAGCTAGCCAGAATAAACTTTGGCGATTTGGCCTCACATTATAAGTAAGACTTTTGAGGTGAGCGGACATGTTTCCGAGATGGAAACTAGGAATATGTATAGCTCTGTTTGGGTTGTTGAACCTAGTCACTATAAACTAATAAGAGATATGAGCAATGGTCACAGTAGCAAGAAGTGAGAACCTTAAATGTTCAAGTCACACGCATATGGATATAACAGGAGCATACATATATATAATTTACATGTTGCAGAATCCTAGTTAGTGAGCTACCTAGTGATCGGTGTATTTTACATACACCTCATAGCATGTTAATTACGCATTTTTGCATCGTTATTCGTTGTTATACATGTACTTTGAGGGTGTTTTTGATTATGTAGGCTATGCACAAAAAGGAGCTAAAGTTGGGATATTACAAGCGTACATGAGAAATTTGGAGATTGTTGCCTTGTTTTGGTCATAACTTTTTCGTCCGAGCTCCGTTTTAGGTGATTCAAAAGGCCACGGAAAGAGAAAAAATATATCTCTATTTTTATGTGATAAAATGCATGAAAATCTGAAGTCAACTCATGCGTTTATTTGCTTGAAAGAGCAGCTCGTGGTTTGATTTATTATTCAACATTTGGGCTCAATTTTATTAAATGAGAAAGTGGCCAATGAACTTCTTTTGGCCTATGACTTGGCGCAGCAAGAAAGAAACCCCAAGGCTTTTGTGCTTGGTCCTTTTTGGCTTTGACGTGAAGAAACAAAGGAGGGTTAAAAAAACCCTTGGGATATATATATATCACTCGACACACAGAAACAAAAGGGAGCCGTCACTTTGTTTAAGGATAATATATACAATTCGTACTAGACACAATTCATACAGGAAGCAAAAGTGATACTTTTATTACTTGAAGAGTATTTAATTCCTCTGCGAACGTGCAACAGGACAAAGGATTAATTCCTTTTGCTTAAATAAATTACGTACGTAACATGCTAGGCGAAACGAAAAGGGGTGTCTACCAACGTGATGCGCGGCTAAGCCTCTTGTAATCTCTCCCCGTAAAAGATGTATTTGGTTTGATCATGTTTACGAATTTTATTTTGTTTATCAAATATTAATTCATATAATTTTAATGCATATCATTTATTTGATTTAATATTTTAATATAATTATTTGATGAATTTTTGTGAGACATATTATTGCGAGTTAACGATTCGTGCCGAGCCTAATTAGTATAAGGGTTAAGACGATCGTATGGTAAACATAATTTGTACCCATAATTGTTTATTTAAGTAATTATAAAATTAATTGATAGGATTATTGTAAGACATGTTATTGCTAGTCAATGAGTCGTGCCGAGTCTAATTAGTTTAGGGATTAAGACGATTCATGTGGTGAACATAACTTGTGCCCAAAATTGTCCTTTTCAATTAATACAAACTCTGTCTATGTGGTTTGAAGGCAAACATTATTAATAATTCGTAACTTGGTCATATCAATATATCCGGAGCCGAGAGGGATTGCTTTTCATCCAACTGTTTACAAATCTTACTTTTATTTGCTTATTTACTTTTTATTGTTTTTATCAGCTAGTTTAATTTTTATTTGTTATTTATTTTTTGCTTCTTATTTGCTTTTTAGTTAATTAGTAGTTTTATTATTAAGACTTAAACAAACCAAAACTTTTATTGATCAGTGATCACCCCAAAACTTAAATTAAAACCACATACTTCTCGTGGATACGATACCCGCTTGCCCTATCTAGCATAAGGAAATTAGATTTATTTTTTATCGGTACAGCGACATCGGTCAAATTCTGGCGCCGCTGCCGGGGAGTGAGTGCGCTTTTGGTTTAAGTTTTTGTTAATAGTTTTAAAATAAAAAAAATACAAAAAGATTTTCCTTTTTCTTTTGTTATGCTTTCTTGTTTGTTTTGTTGGTTTTAAGTGTGCAGGTTAGTGTATGCGCACTCGTAGATCGGGACGTACATCACCGTTAGCTTACGATCTCGAGGTAGAGAGAAGTGCAAGGTTGAGGAGAAAAGCAGCTAGACAGTTTTCTACTAATCTTGATTTTGCAGGTTTAGAAGAGCTTTTCACGGAAATGCCAGGTGACGCGATGATGTCGGTGCAGAATCCCCACCACGGGACAGACCGGGGAACTTCGAGGATCCCTCACCGATTGTTTATCCGGCTGCGGCTAATGGGGCTGTGAGCAACTTCAAGATCCAGCCGAACCTCATAGCGATCTTAACCGTGTTTAGAGGTCATGAGGAGCCGTACGCACATCTGCGGGAGTTCTTCTCCATTGCAGACACATATCAAGTTAGTAACACCACTAAGGATTGGGTAAGACTTCGCCTTTTTCCTTTTTCTCTTAAAGATCAAGCTAAGGCCTCGTTCACATCTCTCGAACTAGGTAGTATTAAATCATGGTCTGAAATGCAATTCGCGTTGCTTGATGAATTTTATTCTATAAGTAAAATTGTTGCCCTTAGGAATAAGATTAAATCTTTTCGTCAAATCCCAGGCGAGCAGTTTCACGAAGCTTTTAGTAGACTAAAAGAGTTGTTAAGAACTTTCCCTCACCACGATGTTCCAAAATGGGAGCTTGTCAAAATCTTCTATGATGGGTTGGATTATCATAACCAACAATTTATGATGGCAACTAATGGGGGAACGTTTTTCTCACGGCCCATGGAGGAAGAATGGGAGTTTTTTGAAAAGCTGAGTAAGGGTTCCAAGACCCAAGCTTCAGTGGATCGAACCAACAACCACACATCTTCTGCCAATTTTGTGTCTAACCAACCTGGCACAAATTATGAAATTAGCGAGTTAAGTAAGAAAGTTGATCTTTTGTTGAGAAATCTAGGAAAAGGTGCCTCAAATGTGTCGCATGTGTCACATGATGCGTGCTCAATGTGTGGTGATCCTAGGCATTCTGCCAATAATTGTTAAAATTGGGGGACACCATCGAATGAGGAGGTAAATGGAGTCTATGGAAACCGTCCACGAAATGACCCATTCTCCGAAAGTTACAATCATGGATGGCGCAATCATCCCAACTTCCGTTGGAAGGACGACGATAGTTGTCCTAATAATACCCAACAACAAAGCTCCTACCAACAAAGGCCACATCAATACCAAAATTACGGTCAAGGTTCAAGCAATGGCCAGCAATCCAATGTTGACCAAAAGTTTGACTTGATCCTAAGCGAGTTGGCCAAGTCTAATCATGGTGCAAACCTAAAGTTTGAGTCCCTCTCCAAATCTGTAGTAAATCTTGAGAGACAATTGGGGCAGTTGGCCGAAGAGGTGCACAAACGAGAAGCGGGTAAGCTTCCAAGCTATCCCAATCTCAATCCAACGCATAAGCCAAGTGGTCCTGAGCAATTGAATATGGTGACATCTCTTCGAAATGGTAAAACCTACAACAATGACATCAAAATTCCAAGTGTTCATGATTCTTCACATGATGTCGAGGACTTCGTTACTGATGACGAAAGTGTTGTTAAAGGTAAAAAAGCAGATAATGTTAAATCCGATTCTGAATTGGTAAATGATTTGTTAAAAGATTTTCCAAAACCACCAACACAGAATCCTGAAGCTACTGAATCACCCAAAGTTGGGGAGGGTGGTGTGTCAAGTACAACCGCTCCTTACCCCGCAGCTTTGGAAAAATCGGCATCTACAAGATTGGCTAAAAAGAGTCCTCATTCTGAGGATATGTGGGAGACTTTCAAGCAAGTAAAGATCAATATCCCGCTTATTGATGCTATAAAGCAAATTCCTGCATATGCCAAGTTTTTAAAGGACTTGTGTACCCAAAAGAGGAAGCTGGAAGCAACTTTGCCTAAAAAGATTGACCTAACTGAGCATGTCAGTGCAGTCTTATCTAGCTCTCTTCCTCCCAAATTCAAGGATCCTGGAACACCATTGATTTCAGTTGTGGTGGGAAATTTTGCCATTAAGAAGGCGCTCCTTGATCTTGGTGCTAGTATCAACATCCTTCCTGCTAGTTTGGTCGATAAGTATGACTTAGGAACTCTTCGTAAGACTGACACTATAATTTCCTTAGCCGATCGATCTACTAAAATTCCTAGAGGTATCTTAGAGGATGTGATTGTGAAAGTTGATGACTTCTATTACCCAGTTGACTTCTTTGTTATGGACACCGATTCACCATACAAGGATGTTCAACCAACCATTATTCTTGGGCGACCATTCCTAGCCACAATAGACGCTAGGATTAATTGTCGTACTGGCACCATGGATATTGCATTCAGTAATAAGAAGCTTAGATTGAATGTGTTTAATTCTGGGAATTGTCCTATTATGAATGAATGCTACCAGGTAGATGTGATCGATGAGGAAGTCCAAAAGCATGCACCCCGTATGCTTGAGGATGATCCTTTAGAATTGTATCTAACTGGTGAGAATGAGGAGATTCTCGATGTTGCTGAAGTACAAGAGATTCAAGAGTGTTTGGTTAGTTCTATGGACCATCAAAAACCACCCTGGTCTTATAAAGTGGAGCCCTTACCTGCTAGGTTTGACACGGCCACAAAGCCGTTGCTAGAGGTGCCGCCAACTCTTGAGCTGAAACCATTGCCAGCAAATCTCAAATATGTTTCCTAGGTCCTAACAATAGTTTACCTGTTATTATTGCTTCTGATCTTTTTGGATCACAAGAGGCAGCACTTTTGGAAGTGCTTTCTAAGTATAAATCAGCAATAGGATGGACAATTGCTGACTTGAAAGGAATCAGTCCTTCATTATGTATGCACCGAATTGTTACGGACCCAGATGTTAAGCCATCAAGAGATGTACAAAGGCGCTTGAATCCTAATATGAAGGAGGTAGTGAAGAAGGAAGTTCTAAAATGGCTAGATGCCGGTATCATCTATCCTATTTCGGATAGTAAATGGGTAAGTCCTATGCAAACGGTGCCTAAAAAGGCTGGTATCACCATTGTGGAAACCGAGAGTGGGGAAAAACTCACCACCCGACCAGTGACCGGTTGGAGAGTGTGCATAGATTACCGTAAGCTGAATAATGCCACATCTAAAGATCATTTCCCACTACCTTTCATTGATCAAATAGTTGAGAAGCTTTCTAGTCAGAAGTTCTATTGCTTTTTGGATGGGTACTCCGGGTATAATCAAATACCCATCCATCCTGAGTACCCATCCAAAAAGCAATAGAACTTCTGTGTAATGCACCTGCCGAATGCCATTTGGTCTGTGTAATGCACCCGCTACCTTTCAGCGGTGCATGGTGAGAATCTTTTCGGACATGGTTGGAGAATCGGTAGAGATATTTATGGATGATTTCTCCATCTTTGGTCAATCCTTTGAAAGTTGTTTGGGTCAGCTTGAAAGTGTGTTAAAAAGATGCACTGAAACTAATCTAATGCTTAGTTGGGAGAAGAGCCATTTCATGGTTCGTGAGGGAATTATATTGGGACACGTTGTATCTAAAAAAGGATTTGAGGTTGACCGTGCCAAGGTGCAAATAATTTCAACCCTTCCTCCTCCCACTAACGTTAAAGCTGTGCAATCTTTTCTTGGTCATGCAGGGTTCTATAGGAGATTTATTAAGGATTTCAGTGCTATATCAAAGCCTCTTTGTAATTTACTCTTAAAAGAGGCACGATGTGACTTTAATGAATCATGTCTTAATTCATTCAATATGATTAAGCAAAAGCTTGTAGAAGCCCCGATTCTGCAGTCACCTGATTGGTCGAAGCCTTTCGAGATCATTTGTGATGCGAGTGATTATGCCGCTGGGGCGGGGCTAGGACAACGGGCTGATAAGAAACCCGTTGTAATCTTTTATGCTAGTAAGACTTTTTCAGAAGCTCAAATGAATTACACCACTACTGAAAAGGAATTGTTAGCCGTGGTTTTTGCTCTTGATAAGTTCCGGTCATATATTTGGGGACACCCCAAGGTGATAGTATTTTCGGATCATAGTGCCTTGAAACATTTATTGACCAAGAAAGAGACAAAACTGAGGTTGCTTATGTAGATTCTGCTCTTACAAGAATTTAATCTAGAAATCCGGGATAAAAAGGGGACGGAAAATGTGGTTGCTGACCATTTGTCTAGGATTATCCCTCCACCGTTTAACCCATCTGACGTGATCAAAGAAAGCTTTCCAGATAAAAGCTTATTTGAAGTTTCTAAGCTCCCTTGGTATGCAAACATTGTTAACTACCTTGTAGCTAAAAAGCTTCCAGATTACTGGTCCAAACAACAAAGACAATACTTCTTTTCTCAATTGAAGTATTATATTTGGGAGGATCCGAAGCTTCATAAAGTGTGTGCTGACCAAGTTGTTAGGAGGTGTGTTCCCGATCATGAGCATATGGACATATTGGTGCATTGCCATTCTTATGCTTGTGGGGGACACTTTGGTGCGACAAAAACTAGGCACAAAATCCTGCAAAGCGGCTTCTTTTGGCCGACTATATTCAAGGATGCCTAGTCTTTTGTGAAAGCATGTACTCGTTGCCAGCAAGTTGGTGGGATTTCAAGGCGTGATCAGATGCCTATGAATCCTATACTTGTTGTTGAGATCTTTGACGTGTGGGGTATTGATTTCATGGGACCATTCCCTACCTCCCATGGCAATGTGTACATTTTGGTGGCAGTTGACTATGTCTCTAAGTGGGTAGAAGCTGAGGCTACAAAAACAAATGACCATAGTGTAGTTCTTAAGTTTGTTAAGAAAAATATCTTTGCTAGGCATGGAATCCCCAAGGCCATCATTAGTGATGGGGGTTCCCACTTTAAGAATTTCAAGTTTGGAAAGTTATTGAAACACTATGGGGTTAATCATAGAATACCTACCCCTTATCACCCACAGATTAGTGGACAAGTGGAAGTATCTAATAGGGAGATTAAGCGAATATTAGAAAAGACCGTTCGTAGAGATAGGAAGGATTGGTCTCTGAGGTTAGATGATGCCTTGTGGGCGTATAGGATGGCTTTTAATACCCCTATTTGGATGTCACCGTATAGGTTGGTATATGGAAAGGCATGTCATTTACCGGTTGAAATAGAGCATAGGGCTGAATGGGCAATTAAGCAGGTTAATATGGACTTAAATAATGCGGGTAATTCTAGGAAGGTTAATATGGACTTAAATAATGCGGGTAATTCTAGGAAACTTCAATTATCTGAATTAGATGAGATTAGACGTGATGCTTATGAGAACTCCCGGATTTATAAGGAGAAAACTAAGGCTTTTCATGACCGACACATCACCAAGAAATCTTTCTTGGTTGGTCAGAAAGTTTGGTTATTCAATGCTAGACTTAAGCTCTTTCCATGAAAATTGAGAAGTAAGTGGACGGGTCCATACGTTGTGACACAAGTCTCTCCACATGGAGCCATTGAAATAAAAAATATGGTGGGTGGAGAGCCATTTAAAGTCAATGGACACCGTCTGAAGCCGTATGTTGTGTTGGAGAATGATCATAAAGACACGGTTGATGTGGTTTATTTGGAACCACTCCAACCATCTCAATAGCTCCACTGAGTTATGTCTGGCTGACGACGGTAAACTTAGCGATTCGCAGGAGGCAACCTGTGGGTTGTAGTGTATGTGTATGTTCTTTCTAATTTATGTTTCTTTTTATTTTTATTTTTATTCTTATTTTTGTGTGTGTTAAAAACTTTGTGGGTGTGTTCACTACAAACCCTCACGAGACTAAACTCGTCCACTCGGCCTACCGAGTGGTTTAAAAGGCTTGTTGCATACGCTAAATGCAACCGTGATTCCTACGAAAGTGAGTTAGGTTTTTCTGTTGTGTGAGTTTGTCAAAGTGATTTTTAACCAAAATTTCAACATAAAGTTTTTGCATTAGGGACAATGCAATGCTTTAAGTTGGGGAGGGGGGTGTCACATGTGTTACATGTTTTTGTGTGAAATTGTGGTTAAAAATGGGTCAAAATGTGATTTTTGAAAAAATTGAAAATTAAAAAAAAAATAAAAAAAAAATAATCACATTATAAAAGTTTTGTGCTATTTGGATGTGGAAGTTTCTTCTACATATATTTGTTGAGTATTTACAGATTCTGAAGAATAGCTTATGGATGATTTATAGGAGCAAACAAGAAGATCCAGCCATGATTATAAGGTGCACCCGATTCCATTGTATAATTTGGTTATAAAATTAATTTGATGTTTTGCATGTAGTTAGGCATAGGTATAATTAGTAGATGATCAAGCCATACCCGATTGTATATCCCTAGTTACTTTTGCTTTGAACGAGAAGAAAGTAAAATAATATAATATGAAATATAATAATGTAATAATTGGGTTAGGACACTTAAATTGATCTTATCCGGCTTGTCACCCGCGCAAGGTGGCCATAGAAAAAAGTTGGAGAACTGTTATAATTATTGGTAGTAGTCATATGCTGGGCTTGCCTATCTGATTTGTCACCCGCGCAAGGTGATACTTTAGTTGTTAGCATTGGTCAGACGCCAATTTTTATGATGGATAGCATTGCACTTTTAGCTGAGACAATTTTATGTGAAATAACCCAATCCTTGTATTGTTGTTAATGAAATTAGGAAGATTGGTTTAAGTTAGTGCATTGATTAATTAGACTATGTGGTAGATAATTCCATCATATGATATACCAATAGGCACGAAGCATAGTTGTTCCCGTTTAATTAAAATGGACTAAATTAACCGGTTCCCATGTGCCGATGTATCTTAGTATGCACCTATAGGATAGATATTCATACGTCCGAATGATTGGTCTTTATATCAACCTTAAAAGGAGTGTATAAAGCATTCGGGATGACATGTATAAGAAACGGTCCTAGATGGCTAAAAAGGAGCTTATGTATGTTATGAGAAAAAATGCTTGAAAGATGAAGTAAAATTCATGTGCAAAAATTGAGCAAAAAGTGAAAATATATAAGTTAATGTATGATGGCTTATGTGCTCTTAAAAAGTTTGCTCCTATGGTATAAAAACTCCGGTATTATAAAGGTGTAAGGTATTCTCACCTCTTGTTTTGGATTTATGTTTAGATTGATTATAGGGGTGTACTAAATATGTTGGGCACATGGTTAATTATATGAAACATAAAGTAAATGGAACCAATGGGAACGGTTATGTTAAGTGTTTAAGAAGGACAAAAATATTGGTAATCATTTTGGATTATTGGTCATATAGGATGGTTATTGGTGTACTACGTTGAATTTGATCTTTTTGATGGAATTTCAATGGTATGATTCAAAATTATGTAATTAACATGCTAAGATATAGTAGATTTCTTCCTCGGGACGAGTAAGGGTTAAGTTGGGGAGGTTTGATCGGTGTATTTTACATACACCTCATAGCATGTTAATTACGCATTGTTGCATCGTTATTCGTTGTTATACATGTACTTTGAGAGTGTTTTGTGATTATGTAGGCTATGCACAAAAATGAGCTAAAGTTGGGATATTACAAGCGTACATGAGAAATTTGGAGATTGTTGCCTTGTTTTGGTCATAACTTTTTCGTCCGAGCTCCGTTTTAGGTGATTCAAAAGGCCACGGAAAGAGAAAAAATATATCTCAATTTTTATGTGATAAAATGCAAGAAAATCTGAAGTCAACTCATGCGTTTATTTGCTTGAAAGAGCAGCTCGTGGTTTGATTTATTATTCAACATTTGGGCTCAATTTTATTAAATGAGAAACTGGCCAATGAACTTCTTTTGGCCTATGACTTGGCGCAGCAAGAAAGAAAGCCCAAGGCTTTTGTGCTTGGTCCTTTTTGGCTTTGACGTGAAGAAACAAAGGAGGGTTAAAAAAACCCTTGTCACTCGACACACAGAAACAAAAGGGAGCCGTCACTTTGTTTAAGGATAATATATACAATTCGTACTAGACACAATTCATACAGGAAGCAAAAGTGATACTTTTATTACTTGAAGAGTATTTAATTCCTCTGCGAACGTGCAACAGGACAAAGGATTAATTCCTTTTGCTTAAATAAATTACGCACGTAACATGCTAGGCGAAACGAAAAGGGTGTCTACCAACGTGATGCGCGGCTAAGCCTCTTGTAATCTCTCCCGGTAAAAGATATATTTGGTTTGATCATGTTTACGAATTTTATTTTGTTTATCAAATATTAATTCATATAATTTTAATGCATATCATTTATTTGATTTAATATTTTAATATAATTATTTGGTGAAATTTTGTGAGACATATTATTGCGAGTCAACGATTCATGCCGAGCCTAATTAGTATAAGGTTTAAGACGATCGTATGGTAAACATAATTTGTACGCATAATTGTTTATTTAAGTAATTATAAAATTAATTGATAAAATTATTGTAAGACATGTTATTGCTAGTCAATGAGTCGTGCCGAGTCTAACTAGTTTAGGGATTAAGACGATTCATGTGGTGAACATAACTTGTGCCCAAAATTGTCTTTTCAATTAATACAAACTCTGTCTATGTGGTTTGAAGGCAAACATTATTAATAATTCGTAACTTGGTCATATCAATATTGTTAGGATTAAGAAAAAGGTTCGGTCACCCCATGTATTTACATACTTAGCGTAGCTCTTAGCTTTGTATATATTAGAATAGATATAGTCACACCGTGGAGGACGGACGGGTCTTTACCCACTGTACACCTGATCAACAGCCCGCAGGAGGGCGTATACTGTAATTGTATATATACCCTCTTCCCACCAAGGGAGAGGGTTGGTTGATTTCATAATAACACACACATTAAGGTGTTTTTCTCTCTCAAGAAATCCTCCCATCTCTCTCTTTCTCTCTCTAAAACTCTCCACCATGTTTACCTTCATCTTCCACAATCCAAGACCACCCGAACCACAAGAATCAACATATATTACGATCCTTCAATTGGTATCAAGAGCCATGGTTGCATCCTAGGGATTGTTTGATCTCGAATTTTCAGTTTGGTTCTTGTGTTTTTATTTTGGTTCGAATTGGTTCTCAAAAATTTACAATCTTGCGTTTCTTATTTTGTAAATCTTGTGCAAGCTGGTTCATTGTTATACTTTGTCAAAACAACTCCTTGGCTGTCTATTATAAAAAGACATAAAAGACAGAAACATGATTGTGACAGATGTGTTCTTTTTTTCTTGACTGCGTTTAGCTTTGGTTTACAAAGTTGAGATTAACTTGTGTTATTGCTAGCGAGTAGTACATTTTTTATTATTGTTGTGGCAGCTTCTGGGTACATATTTTGGCAGTTTGCTAATTAGACAAAAACAACTGTGACGTTTTTTTTTTTTGTCTTGTGGCTATGTTGCGTTTACATCTCAGCCCATGTAGCGATTAAACTTCAGTCCTTCTTGTGGTTACATCTATCTCCAATCTAGCGATTAACTTTTGGTCTAGAGATTAGTTCATGTTTCATAAGTAGTGATTAACTCAATCTGAGTAGCGGTTACAGTTTTAGCGGTTATAAAGATAAAGATCAAGACAACGGTGTATTCTAATTCGTCCAATGACAAATCCGAACGAGAATAACTTCATCACAGATCTATAAAGAAGATTGACTTCTTTTGTATTAATATCCAAACATCTATTATAAAGATAAAGATCAAGACAACGGTGTCTCATCCTTATTTTTGATTCGGTTTGAACGATTAACACCAAATAAAATACAAAGGATCTCAGGTTAATCTCTTTGAACAACATTTCACGTTTTCCTAACCACAAGAGATATTCATCGTTGAATTTTCTTGTGATAATATCCGAATTTTTTTTAAGAAATAACCAAAAACACAATCGTTTTGATCATGTCTTTCATTCGTTCTATGCAAAAGAAAGTCAAAAGTACCCTACAAACCTACCTGTGACCTTTAAAGGAATGTGATTGAAAATCTTTCTTTGTTCTTCGTATGATAGTCGGCTGGGATTGACATCATGTGGCGCTTTTGAGATTCGTTGTCTACAAACAGAGAATCAAAGGGACGGATTTATCTTTGTTCTTTGATAATGGCGTTTTTTTATGATAGAAAGAAGAAAGATTTCTGTGACTGCGGATTGTTTTTGATTAGGGTTAGTTAAAAGTGTGATTAGTGGCCTTAAATAACCTGAGAATTAGGGATTGTATAAGTGGGATAGTATTACAGTGACTAGGGATTGTGAGGAGTTGTTATAGTTGTGGATTTGGGCTCAAGTTTCAGCTTATTCACATGGGCTTTAAATTGTAATTTTATTCTCCTGGGTAGATGGACTTGATCGGCTCCATCTTTTATTCGCTTGGGCTTGACAATTTCATTTGGGCTGCTAATACTAAAAATAAAGGGACGAATTTTATGATATACACAAGTTGGGAAGTTTGTTTGTGGGTCGAGTTGCTTATTTCTACAAGGGACGATCTTTTCTAGGTTGGACGTATTCTATTTGTTTTGTTAGACCCAAGTGAAGAAACTTTGTTTACCATTATGTTTCGGGTTTAAGTATTTCCCCTGGTGCCAAATTGTTGTGATAAATCTTGGACTTCGGTTTTAGTGAGCGTCAAAGGATACGGGAGTGAGAATAATTTTGGGATTGAATTTTCGGGATTATTGGACATTGAGCTTAGGTTGTGTTATTTTCGGGATCATTAGATATCTACAGGGTTTATTCGGATTTTAATCATACAACCACCACGCTCATCAAACAATCATCTAATCATTTACCAATCCAACAGTTTCTCATTGTTTCACGGCTAGAATTGTAATGTTTTGACAAAGATGACTACGGGGTTTTTGGACGGTATTCCTTATTTGATTTTGAAGTTGACTTTCACGAAGGCGTGATCTTACTTTATCTTGAAGTCGGGGTTGGCTGGATGCATGACTTTCAATGATAACTTGCTCGTGCTTAAGATTTAGGCCGAAGACTTGGTTTATCTAGTTACCAGCAGTCGGGGTGGATGGTTGAATACCTGGTTAACTATCACTTAAAGGAGTTACATTATTGTACTCAGTGTCACACGCATTAGACGATGTGGATAATCGCAAGAGGTGATGAAAGTCTCATACTTTGTCATGATAGTATTGAGTACTCAGAGATTTTCATGGTGCACTAATTCTCTACACCGTTCTTCCATCAACTGTGCAAGCTTAAGTAACAAATTTGGGGAATTCTACTTCATTTTCAAGTTGGGTATATCGGGCTTACTTCACCAAGTGGTCACTGCAATAACCAACAGAATACGAGGTTGGGTTGTTTGCCACGAGTTCAAAGGTTGAGATGTAATCAGTAATTCTTATGGGATATTTGATGCTACAGAATGTCAATGATACTTCACAAGAGATTCTCGGGTATATTGTCGTACACGTCAAATGATGCTTCTGAAAGCTCGAAACCATCATTGGGGGAGAAACGTGTACTTTGATGATATAAGGTCAACCTCCAGGGAGAAGTAGTTTATACTACTTTACTTAGCATGGTTTGTGAAGTATTCTACATATGTGAGAAGAAGTGTTGCTGATCCCTTGCATGTTCCCTCAAACAGTTATTCACCAGAACCAAATCTGTCACAACACATTCAATTTATCATTGTCTCACGGTTTCTTCTTGGTTTTGTAAAATCTCGCGAAAGAATTTATTTCTCGGTTTAAATCATAGATTTGTAAAATCCCGTGATGATGGAACTATCCTGGAGAAAGAAAAGTGCATTTCCGGATCTTAATTGATTCTGGTGTTACGGTTTCAACTTCAAAGAAGGGATAAAGTGTGTACTTCATGTATTGGATGATTGTTTGATATACTTCATGGCATTTTGGTTATAACAAAGTTTTACGGGGATATGCGCCTTTGACAAAGATCAGGATAAAACCATTATCAAGTTCATTCAAAACATCAAAAAGGGCTAGATTTGGGCATTTAAACCACAAGATGCGACTACGGCGTTAAGTCATTATCATTTATTTGAGGTTGAAGTGATATTTCATGGGTGCGTGTACTTTGTATCTGAAGATATCGAGGTTGGTTGGATGAAGATTCTTCGAGATCCTTGTTCGAGCTTTTAACCTTCACAATGACGAAGATTTGGATATCTAGTTATTTTTGTGATTCTTCTTCTCTATTACCACAAAATAACTATCATTTTAAGGAGTTACGTTGTAGTGCTCAATGTCACACGAAGTTGTGGATATTCAAGAGGTGATGTACGTCGTATACTTGATGGTTGGTTGGCTGAAGAGTATAGAGTACTTAGGGATTCGATGTTGCACGAACTCTCTACACCGCTCTTAGTCACACATTAGTGCAAGCTTAAGTCACAAGTTCGGGTTAGTTCACTTCAGTCTCAAGTTCATCATATTGGGGTTTTCTCCATCAGTAGTCACGCCAAAGAGCCGACAGAATGATAATGGGGTTGGTAATGAGTTAGTTGAGAGAAGCAGAAAGGAGAGAGATGACGTTTGGACACAACGGTTCAAGCCTCGTTCTTCAACATTATGGCATCTGCAGATAACACTTTAGGCCCCATTCCTCAAAAGAAAAGAAAGGTGTACATTTCAGTGCGCCTTATCTTAGAAAGAAGAGAAATCTTCTTATTTATGACCATTCTCATCAACAAGCTCCATGCTTTTCCCATGTTCGTACAGTCATCAAGTGGATCGACATACATTGGATTATCTTTTTGTGTTTCACTTATTCAATCAAAAATTGCAAACAAGCATATACAATTTTTGAGGGGGAGAAGGGAAAGGATGAAGAAACTACTTGTTGATGATGTTCGTAAAATGGTCATTGAGCTCTTGTAAGCAGATATTTACTCCTTCTACAGATCAACATATTTCTACAAGTGGTTTAAGCATATTATAAGCTTAATTGAACTCTTCATTTGCTAAGCCACTAATGAGGAGATAAAAAGAGGGACTGCTACAAGAGAGCTTTATCATCATCTTCTTCGCAGTAGTTTTTGGTGCCACACACATATTTATGCTGCATCTGATAAATTTCAACCATCACGGAATCTCAACTATGGCAAAATTGTCATTGCATGCCATTTTTGAGGGGGAGAACAAGCGTATGTCCTTTTCCTTTCGACCATGGCAAAAATGTCATTAGCATGCCACTTTTGAGGGGGAGAATAAGCGTGTGCTCTTTCTATTCTTTCGTGGGAGGAGAAATGTGTATGCTGGGGTTATAAATCACAAAAGGATCGAGCTTAACTTTTCATGATTGGGCAGATTGGTCTCTTCCACTCCGAAACATTCCGTGGTTTGTTAATCTGTTCGAGTTCTATTGTTACTTCTGGGATTCAAACTTGGCGTTATCATTTAGTACTCCAGTTGATTGACTGATTCAGATAAAGAAGAAGATGGTTAATATCAAGACCCTCAAACGTGATCATGACATTAAAGTGTTGAATCAATAAAAGGGGATGATCAGTTTGAGGGGGAGCCGATTATGAAACTTCACAAGTTTCGAAGAGGCTCTTTACATACGATGGCCTAATTGAGGGGGAGAAAACTCAATTAGTCATCATCTCATGACTCCTGAAATCTTCAGTTCAGGACTCATGAGGGCTTATCGACATTTTCTCACGGGCTAATATTATTATTGATAAAGGGCTTCCAGTTATAGATAAAGGGCTTCCAGTTAATGCTTCATGTACACATCATTATGATGATTCCGATTAATCGCAACCATCAGGGGAGAGGAATGTGTACACCAAGGACGCACAACAAGTTCACGTGATTGGGCTTAATCACTTATTCCGGGATTGATAATCGCAGAGATGATCAGTGGTTCAACTTGTTCCTTTGGTTGTATCACTTCATGTGCACATCACGGGCTGATTAATCGCAACCATCAGGGGAGAGAGAAATGTGTACATCAGGGACGCACAACAGGTTCACATGATCGAGCTTAATCAGTTATTCCGGAGTTGATATCCGCAGAGATGATCAGTGCCTCAACCTGTTACTTTGGTGTTATCGTTTCTTCTTGTATTTGGTACATGTGGGCTGATTTGGTATATGTAATATAACTGGAATGCATTTAGTGAGACAGAGATGTTGATATCCTATTCCCCAAATGGACAACATTGAAGAAGGTCGAGTCTACAGTCTGTTCTACATTCTCTGCTACGTGTTAGAATACTAAAGACGATATGCAACTAATTATCGAAAGACTTCTTCATATTTAAGGCATTCATCAAGAAAGGTTGTCAGTTTAGGGGAGAGCACTAATTAGGGGAGAGTGAAAAGTATGTGTTAAAATCCCTAATCAGATGTGCTCACATTGCTCTTCAGCAAGTTGATTCTCACATGATACATTCGAGCTTATTTTGTTCTTCTCACAAGATTTCAAGTCTATGGGCGTAAAATGTGTTGCTGATTCTGAGGTATCAAAACCAGCAAGGGGGAAGGAGACATACATCAGAACGCACAACGAGTACACGTGATGAGCTTTATACTTCATCTTTATTGAAGTCATTCCGGGAAGACAAATGTCATGACCGCAGAGAAGATCAGTGCCTCAACTCGTTCTTTTGGTGTATTATTCCAACTACGTGGGGGAAGAGATGTAAGAAATAGTTTCTGATGACAAAGACGTACACAATTGATTGTGTGTACTTCGGGCTTCTGAGCTTCATATAATGAGACTGATTGCATCATTTCAACTACTTGGGGGGAAGTGGTCTCTGGATACTTTTTGGTACGCATTACTTCAGCCTTCAGCGGGAAAAAAGATGAGAAGTACTATTCAAGTGTGAGATGATACGTTGCTGAGCTATCAAAGCTTCACATTGAGAAGGCTTAAGTTCTAACGACTATTCAGGAGCCTCGAACGCTTTGGTGGTGAAAGTTTAAGAGATGTTGACTACTGACTTCTACTACGCGCAGACCGATATCCTCTTTTCGGTACTCATGGCAACATCCTCTTTAACTGCATAATATCCTTTTGTACATATTTTAAAACCAAAAAGAAAATAGAAAATTATAAAACCAACAAAATCCATAAAAATAGATAAAAACATAAAAATTCCAAAAATATTCTTTTCGCGACATGTCTCTCGTATAATCAATATTATGTACGTTTCTGGAAATATCATTCAATAATGGCACAGATTCATACATATGCTTGAGCGAGAGTTTTTTTCTATCTTTTAAAATAATGTTTTCTAAAACATGTCGTCTCTCAAAAATTTCTTTCAAGATGTTTTGCAGTCATTTGAGGCTGTAACCCGGACTTTGAATTATGGCTTGCGATTACTTCAGATAGCAACCCGCTCTTCAAAATGGGAAAAGCATGTCGCCAAAAAGATGGTTGTTCCTCTCACTGGGTGATGTTCACCCGGGCACGGATTACTTTATATCCGTGTTTCTTCGATTTAATGTACGTTTCAGTGCATTATTTCTTGTTTAAGAACAGAAGTCTTCTTTTACCAAAATAAATATTTTTCCATCTATGATTCTTCAGAAAAATATTTTGTATATAAAATGGTGGTTTAAAACAATATTTGGAAATCAATTGGACTTAATTCTCATAAAATTTACCACTCAATCTATGACAAAAAAAAAATAAAAAATAAAAAAATAAAAAAAAATAAAAAATAAAAAGGCTTAATTTTTCACAAAGTTTTAAATGTACAAATGGTCATAGATTGAGGGGGAGAGTGATTTCAAATTTTATTTTAGATCATCAAATGTTTTTCTTTGTACATCATAAGTAGTGAATAAACATTTGTTGTTATGTGTCAATGCATGAATTTTTCATGAGTTTCTCGTTTAACTCAAAATCATTTATAAACTCATCAGTGTTGACACATAACTGTCCCCCTCATAAATTAAGGGGGAGCTAAAAAATTGTTCCTATTATCAGACAAAGTTTAACCTGACCACATTTTCTCCCAAAAACGTTTTATAACTTATTTAAATCAATTGAGATCCAAAATCTCAAAAGGTTTGATATTTTTGATCGGGGGAGAGAATGTGATTTAAATATGAAATCTGATAAAATGTGATCTTTTGGACTCAATAATAGGCTCCCTCATATGTGCTAAACTCTTTCATAATACCGATGCACATATTAAGGGGGAGCAAAAGGCGTTTGTGGAAAAATACCATAGACCGGCCATTTACTTTAATGCACGGAGTTATAAGGATTGTTAAGGTTAGGTATGAGTTCCCATGATTCACCAGAACCGAAAGGATCTTCCCAGGGACAATCCACTAGATAGATTAGAAGTCCTTAGGAGTGACTAAAAAAGGAGAAAAGTGAGAAAGGGAAGAGTGCCGACTGAGATAGAGCTAGGACTGGAACAAACCCAACAAGGTTCTAGTGATGAAGTCTCGGTAAGCACTGAAGGGGTTGAAGAATGAAAAAGAAATGAAATGAGAAAGGGTGAAAAGAAATAGCCCTCCACATATTCAACCTTAGGGCAGAAACCGGGTTCAATTCATAAGCTACTGGCGGTTACTAAGGTAATACCGGTATTGAAGACAAGACGTCATGGACCCAGTGACACACTGCACTAAACTTCTCAACCACTCAAGTTCTCTTAAAAGAACTTGTTTCATTCTCACGGGGAACCCTGTGCTATGTATCGAATGCTCATTGCGAGCTATGTTGATACCTAAACAGGAGACTCCTCCCCAGTCTCCAGGAGCGGATCAAAACGCACTATTGAGTCTAGAGCCAAAGAGATCATCCATAAATCTCATTAGGACACATTTAAAATATGCTTACTATTTCACACAATATGGAAAGTATGATAATATATTTAGAGTCCTACGCATTATCCTTGCGGTATTTCCAGAACATCTTAGTGATATGCAATTATTCACGATGAAGATGGAAATCCTACTAGATTGAACATTAATCAAGCTCTTGGTAGGTGACATGTGAGATCCTTCATGGATCAAACTAGTGACAACTGGAAAGCAACGATGGGGCGATTCATTTTTGAATCAAACTTGTTCCAGGAAATGAATTGACGGATACTTTTGGAAAACCCTTCGATGTGCTCAACTACTTTCTTTCGAGCACATTGACTGCGCATAATGTTCAAGCAAAAGTATTTGACATAAAATTGATGTTTATCATAAAACTCTCGTTGTATTGCAAAAACTCTTTCTCTAGCAATACATGATTGTTTTTCAAAATCAATTTCCTCATTAATCGGTGAATCATTAATTCACCGGTTCCCTCACTCCGTGTTGTCTACTTTGAGACGCTCCAGTTTGAGAACGGCTAGTACAGCTGCGAAACCCTGTCAAGGAAGTTCTTCGGAATTCTACCTATTACAGGCAGTATTTATACTGATTAACGGGGAACCGTGGTTCTTGTAACCCTATTCAACGAAGGTGAACAAAGACACATTCATGTGTTTATTGCTAACTGTTGTTTGCAGGAACACCCGACAGTTGCAGCTGATGGCAAATGAGACGCCAATTCATAACCTCATGCTTACAGTCGACACTCACCAGACATCATGAAAAGTGAAAGATCAACAACAATGCTTCCGCAACTCTGATGCAAAGTTTCATGATCCATAAAGGTGTGAGCATGATGGTCCGATGGTCATTACATCACATGGAGGCGACTCCACATATGATGATTTGGAGATTTATGGTGGCTGATGATCTCAATGAAAGCTCAAAGATCACACAAGCCAAAGGAACTTATTCTCAAAGATCACTGCTTGCTGTACAAAGACAATACTTGAAGAATCAACGGATACAAGCTAGAGCTAAAGATCTATGTATAGAATGCTAAGATTCAATTTATTTTTTCTGGGGTGACCTCCCTTAGGGGGAGATTGTTAGGATTAAGAAAAAGGTTCGGTCACCCCATGTATTTACATACTTAGCGTAGCTCTTAGCTTTGTATATATTAGAATAGATATAGTCACACCGTGGAGGACGGACGGGTCTTTACCCACTGTACACCTGATCTACAGCCCGAACGAGGGCGTATACTGTAATTGTATATATACCCTCTTCCCACCAAGGGAGAGGGTTGGTTGATTTCAAAATAACACACACACTAAGGTGTTTTTCTCTCTCAAGAAATCCTCCCATCTCTCTCTTTCTCTCTCTAAAACTCTCCACCATGTTTACCTTCATCTTCCACAATCCAAGATCACCCGAACCACAAGAATCAACATATATTACGATCCTTCAAATATATCCGGAGCCAGGAGGGATTGCTTTTCATCCAACTGTTTACAAATCTTACTTTTATTTGTTTATTTACTTTTTATTGTTTTTATCAGCTAGTTTAATTTTTATTTGTTATTTATTTTTTGCTTCTTATTTGCTTTCTAGTTAATTAGTAGTTTTATTATTAAGACTTAAACAAACCAAAACTTTTATTGATCAGTGATCACCCCAAAACTTAAATTAAAACCACATACTCCTCGTGGATACGATACCCGCTTGCCCTATCACTAGTACAAAAAGTTCTATTGGTCACGCATGGTCGATTTTGAAATGTCACACTGTAACATTTATACGTGACTAAATGTACCAGAATAAAATGAACAGCCACACTTGATCCGACTTATGTGACCATTTCGGAATTCTATTGTCACACATTTGAATATTTATGTGACTAGAGGTAACTGGAAAAAAAATTTGGATTATTTAGTCAATTTTAATTCGAGACGTGTGACAGATACAAATGAGCTCGAAACATTAGTCACACTATAGATATACATATGTGACAAATATATGTCACACAATTTAAAAGTGTGACCACAATAGATATATGGTCACATGAGGTAATTGTGTATGTGGCTAAATTATATAGTCAAGTTTGTCACACATTATTTAAACGTGACTGCTATTCTTTGCTGAATATTTAGCCACATAGCGTTTGAAATGTGTGACAACGGAAAAGTAAGTTTGAAGCGTTAGTCACGATATGCATTTAATAGTGACAAATATATGTCACACAGTTGACGAGTGTGACCAAATGTCATATATGGTCACACTAAACCATAGAAACATGATTAAGTGTAATGAAAATTCGATACATATGGTCACGTAAGTTAATATGTGTGTCTAAAGTTTAGTGTGGGTTTGCTTGGCAAATCCTAATGTGTATAGTCACACTTAATTGAAGCACGATCATGTGACTATAGGCTTTACAATAGTCACACCATATCACAAATGTGTATCTAAATGATGTTTATAGCCACATTATTGATAACGCTCAAAATTAACATGTTTTTAGTCGCGTTATTGTTTGTTTTATGCATGGAAATTGGTCATATTTGTATATATTTGTTACTTAATCGTGGAAAAGTGTTTATGCATGCAAATATAGCCAAAAGCAGGTAAAAATGATTAAAAGATGAAGAAATGAAGTGATCATGCACATTTGGAGAGTTTCAAGAAGATAAAGAAAGAAAGAAACGTCGCATGGACAAAAGGATTTGATAAAGACAAGTTTTCTACACATATTTATCACGGAAATATCAAGTTCTGATGAATAAAGTCATGCCACGAAAAGACAATGCATGCAATGTAAAACGACAAAGAAAAGACAAAAGAAATATTTTCAGACAGAGTCCAACCGATCGGACGCAACCCGCATCCGATTCGGTTGGAATGTGCCAAAAGAATGACCATCCGATCGGATGGAGAGAAACCGATCGGATGGAGGTGACTGAAGTTACAAGTTTTGCATTTATGGACGTATTTATTCCCCATAATCATGTGTGGCTGATCATTTCTGCTTATTAACTCTAGAGGGACGTTTTTACTTGGAGGATAAGTGTTATTATGGTATATAGTGACTACTTAGGGTCTAGAATTACTTGTACCACCAAATATCTAACCTAGTATTACACCAAATATTGTTAGTTCATCTTATATTGCCCGAAAGTTTACTAAGTGTTGTGAAAACGTCCAGAACGTGTTGAGTTAGAGTCTCAAGCATTGGTTCGAGTTTGGAGTTGTTTACTTACGTTAGTGAGCAATTGGAGGAGTGTGGTTGCTATAGTTCCACAAGTTTATTCATTGTAATTCTCAAGACTAGGTACACCTTGATACTTATAATGAACAATTGTTACTTTGAGTTTTATGAAAGTTTTCTTATTTACTAGTGTTTTAATATGATTGCTATGGAGTAATTTGTGATATACTTGTGTATATGATGTGATTGGTTAATGGAGTATTCTTTTATGAAAAAGGTGATGCATGAAAACATATCTATTTTATTAGTTTGTTGAAGTAACATCTAATCTTGCTTAATTTGTTGGTAAAAACAATATTTGGAAAAATAGGTCCGAAAGGAGTTTCAACTTGTTTTTATTCCAAAACATTAGTGCACGAATTATTATGGAATAGGATGCTTGACAACCATCTTATTTACTTGTTAAAATGGATTTGAGAAAATTTCATCACGAAAAAAGACCGAAAGGATTCGTAGGAATTCATAAGAAAAGAATTGATTTTCAAAACAACCATGTGATTATAGAATTGTCATACTCATTTGATATGTCCGAAAGGAGTCATTTACGTGATAGAATTCTTAGTGGTAGTTAAAACATGACATACATCATAGATTGTATAACTACTCATTTTTAGTTGCGCATCATAACAAGTTTTACACCAAACTTTATACTTAAATTGTCATGATACTCCTAATTACCAATCAAGGAATTATACACAAGTATATGTTTAGTTTTTATTGAGTTTCTTTTAAATTGATATTTACATAAATTTGGATTGACAACCCTTATTTAACAAACGTTTTTCTTATTACTAAAACAACCAAATCCCTTGGGACGATCTCGACTTACCCACCTTTATTACATCGGACGAGTATACTTGCTCGTATGTGCTAAATAATAATCGGATAATTCGTGTTTATAAATTTTAAAACTTGTACTAATAAAACGCACATCAAGTTTTTGGCGCCGTTGCCGGGGATTTGATTAATTTTCGTAGTTTTTAGTAATAAAATTGTTTGTAATTTGTGAATTTTTAAAGTTTTTAGAAAAAAAAAGTTGGTTTTTAGCCAACCGATTCGGATGGATGTCCATCCGATCGGTTGTGGTCTCGGTAAATTTTTTAGGATTCTGTTTTTCTTATTTAATGTTCATTTTTCTGTTTTTAGTTAATTAGTTTTAATGATTATATGATTAATGTTAGTGATTATTAGTTGTAAGATGTCATTATGAGCAATTTTAATGTTTTTAGTAGTTTTAATTATAGTTAATGTTTTAGAAGTTTAAAGAACACCTTAATTAATGTTTTTAATGTCCATAATGTTATCATTACGATTTTATTAAATCTAAGTCTTTTTATAAAAAAAAAAAATAGTTTCAGAAAACTCCAGCCGAATCGGTTGCGGGTTCCACCCGATCGGTTGGAGGTGGTAATTTGTGCCATCCAATCGGATGGATGTCCATCCGAACGGATGGAAGTCTCGGTAAAATTTTTAACATTTTTATTTTCTAGTTTATTTTCAATTCTAAGTGTTTTAGTTAGTTAATTTACTTGTTCTTATTTCATTTTAAGAGTTATTAGATTACAACTAACCCTCATGCTAATGATTTGGATGTTTTTGTTGATGGTTATGTTATAGTTAGTAATTGCTTAAGTTGAAATGGAGAGTTTGAGTCAGATTTCGGCGTACTTGAAAGATTTGGAGGATATGTTCAAGGATTCCAGTGATTCTTTGGAAAAGTTGGAAAGCATGTTGGAAAAGGCTAAGTTGGATTTAGAAGGAGAAGAGGTTGTTGGTGACAATGTGTCTTACTTGCCACATGAAATGTGTTACCCAAAGAAGGAGAAGGAAAGGAAAGTTGTTGTTTTCACAAGAGCACCACCTAAGGAATTTGATGCTCCACACATGAGGTATTCTACACCTTGTGCGGTGGAAGGTGTTAAAGCGTAGGATGCGGAATTGAATATGGAATATGGAGACAATTACATTTCGGAAGAAGTACTTGACAAGCTTGGTTTTGTTAGGCTTGACTATGGAAATTATGGGAGAAAGGAAGTGAAAAGAGTTAGAGTGAACATTCATGGTCACATCTTCAAAGTTGATTTTGTGGTTTTGGAATATACTAATGCCGATGAACCGGAGGTTATCTTTGGTAGAGATTTTCTTGTGACTACCAAGTGTACATTGGATTTTGCACTTGGGGAGTTACGAATTAACATAAGTGATTTGGAAGAAGGAAAGAGTGTGAATTAAATGCTTGTTGATGTTTGTGAAGGAATGGAAGAGATGAAGGAAGGAAGGGATGAAATTTGTAAGATGGGCAAAGCTAACCGAAACAAAACACCATTGAACAAATTAACCCAACCCTCCACCCAAAAAGAAAAAGAAAACAAATCATCATCATCATCCAAAACTCCACCAAATTCACCAAAAAGTAGCAAACCTTTAACCAAAGAGCAAAAACAAGCTATCTTCGAGAATCTTGAAGCAAAAATTAGTGAATTGATGGAAAACAAACCGGTCATTGAAGTGTTAAGAAATTACATGGATTATAGGAAGAAATTAGATGGAGTTATGTTAGCGAAGTCGAAGTTGGAGGATAATAGTTTTGATGAAGTTATTGGAGGAAGATAAGAATGGGAATGTGGCATGGATTATTACCGAATATCTTTCTAAGAGAGCACCGGGGATTAAGAAACAAAGTGATGTTTGTGGAGGTCATTATGTGACGGTTTTGGCTAAGAATCTTGGGTACTTTAATGATAATGAGTTGAGGAAGTGTCGAGTGAAGATGGAGAGTGAGATATGGGATGCTTTTAGTTTTGGAAAAGCATTGAATAGGAATAACAAGACTTTGGGACCTTGGACCGAGCCAAGTGTGGGGGCGCAATCAGGAGCTTATGCGGAAGCACCATCACAACCTCAAATGGGAAGTTTTCCGGGGAATACTCAAAGTGGATTTGATTCAGGATGGGGTGATTGGAACCGAGAGTTAAATGCTATTGAGTGTAGGAAAGTTTGGAAAGATTCAATGCTAATGAGGAATAATTACAACTTTGATTATTCCATGCCTATGATCCAACATTTGGTACAAGATGCCAATTATGAGGTACCTCCCTACAACCCACCAAATGTTCCACCATACCCGTTACCATATTCTCCATATCCTGGACCATACCCCTACCCTTATCCTGGTTATTCACCATTTCCCGAGCCATACCCTCCATACGGTAGACTTCCCGAGTATGGTAGTTCAGGTGTCAATGTGGGTGGATCAAGTTTTAATCCTGGAGGATCGAGTTATGATGTTGGAGGATCGTCATCAAGAGTTGGAAAGAAGAAGCGACGAGTGGATGATGAAGATGTTGATGTGGAAGAAGAGGATGAAGAGGAAAGCGAGGACGAGTTTATTCGTTCAAACGTGAGTTATTGATGATAACGAGTGATCATCATATGGTTTATGGTTTGTTTTAAAAACAATTATGTGTCGAATGATTTCTATTTCCACTACCTTTAACTATTTCTTTTAGGATTTATAACGTAACTTTAATTTTCTATTTATTTCGTTTAGATATTTTTGTTTGTGTTTGTTTGGTTGTTTCGTATATTTTGCAGTTTTCTTGCAGGGGTTTTGTTATGGAAGCATATAGTTGATCAACGTTTGGAGTCGATAAACTCATTTTCTTATTATGATCAAATATGCATGTTGCGTATTTAACTCCGGTATTTTCTAAATTTTTCCATCTCCTTTACTTTGAAGTCATATTTTTTTTATTACATTGAGGACAATGCAAAACTTAAGTGTGGGGGAAGGAAGAAAATAGAAAAATTGCATAATTTTAAAATTTTTATTTTATTTTAAATTTTCGTTTTTTTTAGAGTCGTGAACTTTAGTAACTAGAATTAGTTCGCCCTTCATATTTTAGTTAAAATAAGGTTGATTCAATGGTAAATAATAATTATATTTTTGGAGAATAAATTAAGTGTAAAGAGCAATTCGTCTCGGAATTGATAACATTTGCTAGCACAATTTTATACCCTTATTACTAAATTGTGAGGATTAGTTTTTTTTATGTGAATAGTGTTTCTTATGCTATTTATATATTTCATTATGAGTGTGCCAGTGGTTGTGTTAATTCTAGAACTTGTACTTGTCATGCATTACGGTTAAATCGTTTTCGAATGATAAGGATATATTCATATGATAAGAGGCAAACTTAGGAATAAAACCAAATGGCCATCCGTTTACAAAATAATTTTTGCTAACCACATCGGTTAGTTACCCTCGTATTTGGAACCCATTTGTTAGCGTTTATCTTTAGCGCTAGATACCTCTAGTTTCACCCTCTGAGCCATCCCATTTTTTTTGTTACATCCAGAAAAATACAAAAATATTTTAAACTTTAAACCTTAGCCTTACCCTTTGTCAAAGTCTAAACGGTGAGTTGCTAGTTGCTTGGGATGATGGATTGTTTTTGACGATTATTAGTTAGCCACACTTCACCAATCATGTGTGTGCCATTCCAACAAAGATGAAGGATGCATACTTCTTATTTGTATTTTTTGTGGTGTATGCTTATGCGAAGTGTGGGGGAGATGAGTTTAAAAAAAAAAAAAAAAAAAAAAGTGAAAATAAGTCATCGCAACTATAAGGTGACAATTATAGCCAATGTGCTATATTATTATGAATAAAGAAAGTTATGTGATATGTTGTTAGCCAATGTGCTAAGTATGAAGAATATTTGTATGGTGAATCGATGTATCGACAGGTGAAAGATCGAAGAGGAGAAAGATTGTAACTATTATCATTTTTGGGTTCGTGGTTTGTTCTTGATTAGCAACAATAGGACTTAGACATTGATTTTATTTTTTCTTTAAAACCAATTTCATAAATATTCCCATGCCTTATCCTTACCTTTTTGACTTAGTGTAATTATTTGCACGAAAGTTTTATTTACCCTTAGCCTAAACATTACAACCCGAATAAAAGACCTCTTTGATGAATTATTCCATTGTTTTGATACTTGTACAAGCATATGGTAAGAAACATAAATCATGACTGAGCAATGAGTGATCTATTAATCATGACACATATTGAGTGATGAGTGAATTTCAAATTATCTTCGTGAGGTGCATAGAATTGTTATCAAGCTCTTTATTTACTTGATTGAGTTCAAATAAGATATTTGCACTATTGCCATTGAAATCAATTTTCTTTTGATTAAGACTTGCTCGAGGGCGAGCAAAGCTCAAGTGTGGGGGATTTGATAACGCTCAAAATTAACATGTTTTTAGTCGCGTTATTGTTTGTTTTATGCATGGAAATTGGTCATATTTGTATATACTTGTTACTTAATCGTAGAAAAGTGTTTATGCATGCAAATATAGCCAAAAGCAGGTAAAAATGATTAAAAGATGAAGAAATGAAGTGATCATGCACATTTGGAGAGTTTCAAGAAGATAAAGAAAGAAAGAAACGTCGCATGGACAAAAGGATTTGATAAAGAAAAGTTTTCTACACATATTTATCACGGAAATATCAAGTTATGATGAATAAATGTAACACCCCCAAAATACCGCAGCGGAAGACTGTGTCATAGGGATGCTACTTCAGGGCACAAAGTACAAGATATAGAAAACGAACTCTAAATGAGACGTTTTTGAAAAGTTACCATTCGAATAGATAAAAGTAATAATTTACAAAACAAGGATCCCAAAGTAGAATGATACATAAGTTTTTAAAGTGTATCGAATGGTAAAATGATAAAAGTGAAAGTCTCCAAAAGCATGCCCTAAGACTCTCAGCTCCACAAACCTGCTATCGCCTTTCTAACCTGAGATAAACATGCTTAAAAGTGTCAACACAAAGGTTGGTGAGTTCATAGAGTTTGTCTTAATGCAGTTGAAAAAGCTTATAAAGAATGTTCACACAGCAAAGGCATCGTAAATCCACTCAGTTGCAAGTCCCGTCATAAGAGACTTGTAACCTGTGTGTTCACAACCCACTGCTACAATGTATAGTATGAGTAAGATATGTATAAGTTCATAACAACAGTTTAGCAATTAGTAGTGAGTCTACACTTCATCTCCGAAGACCCCACCTAAGTATGTATACTTCCATGGTTGTGCCCAGAACCTTAATCTGGGGCCATAAGAAGTATATATGTTTCCATGGTAGTGCCCAGAACTAAATCTGGGGCCATTGGAAGTATGTATGTATGTATCCATCACAGTTTAGTATAACACAGTTAAGTATAACACAATCACGTATGTATGATATCAAGTATAATGTAATCAAGTATAATGTTTCCAAGTATAAATGTTATGTAAATCTGTACAAGTAAGCAAGTAGTAGCATGTATCTCCCCCAAAGAGTTGATAAAACAATTAAAAGAGTAGGGGCTATGACTCACCTTAAGTGATGATACTTGAAATGAAATGAAGTGAACAACAATGTTCGGTTAACTGCCGCAACCTAGTATGAATGATGAACGATCTAGTTTAGATCATGAAATGATGTTATGAATGTCCATGCTCATGTTTCTATACCACTCTAGTCTTTGTAAAAACACTTGTGTTATCAAAAATATATAATCCAAGAATTTGGAAAAATATTGCTATTAGAAAATATAAATGGCTAGTTATAATATATATACTTATATATATATAACGTAAGTTCTCATGTTGACGTTGAAATACTCGGGTTGTAATCCTTGAAATGATGAAAACATACTCGTAATAACTAATACTACATTAGTTATAAAGCTCGGTACTTAAAATTATGTCTAGCTTATAAATGTACTTCGTAGTTTTTGCGCCAAATTTATATAAAAGCTGTCAAATATAAAATGGTTTTAGCCGATATTCAAACGTGAATATCTTTGTCGTTTCTTGTCCGTTTTACTTGTTCTTTATGTCCACGGTTACGTCTTAGTATGTAGTAATATATTTTGGAAAGCTCGGCTCCTCCGGGTTAAGTCTAAAGTCTCTTTTTGTACCATGAAAAACGTCCAACAGCAACCAAATTTCCAGAAAATACATTTCGTCAACAATCTTGCAAAAATCATAACTTCTTCGTTATAAGCTCTTTTTAATCCGTTCTTTCGCCTACGGATTCGTTTTTGAAAGTATTTTCTAAAAATTTTGCCAAAGTTTCCTTGGTGTTTACTGATTTTCCAGATTTTTACAAAACGGGACAGCATGTCTAAAATAGGTTCCAAATCATGTTTCCAAGGTTAAAAATCAATTTCTACCATCACCAAACGTCTTGTAATCACCACATGGCTAATCTAATCCTACCATACACCTTCTTAGGGTGCCATGGACTCCTAACCAAGTTATTAGAGCAAGGGGATTCATAACTAAAAAGTTAGGGTTTGTATGTTTCATTTTTGACAAAATAAGTGGTGGTATAGCTAGTTGTACATGGTTTTTAGCATGGAAATCATGTAATACAAGTAAATATAAGATGTTTCATGTAAAAATAAAAATGATAACTTACTTGACAAAATGAGATGATTATAGGATGATTATGCTTGGATTTCTTGTGTTTTTGTTGCTTGATTCTTGATTAGGCATGTAAAAGGAACAAGTTTGTAGCTTTAACTTATCAAAAATAATGGTTTGATCTTTGTATTTGGTTATGGTCGTGGGTTTGAGGAAGAACAAGGAAGAAGATGAGAAAATTTTGATCTTAGCTAGATAAAGTGAGTTATGATTTTGATAATTTAGTAAAGTATGGTTTTTAGGTGTTTATTAGTTAAATAAAGTTTAGTTAATGCAAGAGGTTAAAATGGGTGGTTTCATGGCTGGTCTTTGGTGTGAAAAGGAGTAGCCAAATGGGTTTTGAGTTACTAATTAGTCCTAGTGTAGCGTTAAGTGTTATTACGTGTTATTCGTTAAAATCGGGTAACGGTTTTAATAGAAATAAACGTTCACGAAGTTTACCGGGATGAAATAAAGTCATAATAATGTTGAAAATATGTTAAAAATATGTTGGGTACATTTACTGAGTGATCGGGTGATTATTGTTTAGTTTTCACGAAAACCGTCGTTATATTCATACGCGTACGTTATAAATAAAATAAATTTCCAAAATACTGGGTAACTGAATGTTATAAGTTTTATGATGTTAAAATGGATATAAAAATATGTCGGGACCATTGTGGGAATATTTAGATATATTCGCTGTGTATAAACCGGGTGTTAACGTTTACTATAATTACTTATACGTAAAAACGTTAAATGTACTGAATATAGAAATTTGAAAATCCTGAGAGTGGTATAACATGAAAATCACCTGTTATGATGATATGCAGACTATCCCCAGTCCGTATGCAGTGTACTTAACACTAATGAAATGAATTCGCACCTAAACCAATCCGGTTACGCGAATTTGAATACCCGTAAACTAAATTTACGATGAAATGAGTAATGCAAGTGAATGATGAAAACTTTTCCGGAAATGAATAGTGTTTAGTGAATAGTAAATTTCCCAAATGTTTCTCAGAATTTCAAAATGACTTCGAAAACGATGAATAGTAAAACGATGAATAGTGTTTTGATGAATAGTGATTTATGAATAGTGTTTTTCCAAAGTTCGGGAAAAGACCTAAAATGACCTGAAATGATGAGTTGTGACAGTCTTCCCCTCTAAAAAAGAACTTCGTCCCGAAGTTCAGTTAATGTTAATCAGTTAAATGTGTCAAAGCTTATGTATGTGGGTTTCCTATCCAACTAGGTATGTTCTCGTGGTCAGACTTGATGAGGCAAACCTTCCCAATCCCGAGCATAGTCCTCAAAAGACCTCCTTTAGGTTAATCATTTAGGTAACCGATTTTCACTTAAGCCCACAACCCAATCAAACAAGAACAGTCATGAGATTAAGCTAAACCGGTTTGAGTGATGACTTTAACTTTTAGCTTGATTTTCGCAACCCAATCAAACAAGAACAGTCACTAGAACCAAGCTAAAAATCAAGGTCTGGATTCAACATCCTTGAAAAAGATCTTTTGAAAGATTGGCTCGACTTTGGAATTGCTTACACTAATCAAATTTCTAATGTTAGGGTGACTAAGGTTAATGCTGCTAGGTCTCAGATTAGTCAATGTTGTGTATAGGTCCTATATTAAGACTTAAGTGCTACTAAAATACGCTAGTTGTTCAAGAGAATGTACCCGATGTGCTACCGCGGACATGTTGGGTGATAGGATTTCCTAAGAAGTAAGCTCTGCCAAGTGCGGGTGGAATCTCATTGACCTCATCTCGTGGCCCTTCAATTGCTGCTGCTAAGTTTGGACGATTGCCCCCTTGGTTAAGATTCCTTTTCAACTTAGGACAGGTGTTCCGAAAGTGATCCGGGCTGTTACACTCATAGCATGTCTTTTGGTTCGTACACTGGTTTGCATAATGACCAGACTGTCTGCAATTAGCACACATACGGCAGGGCACAGTCTTTTGGTGATGAAAGTTACATTTCGTACATTTAGGATGCTGGCCTAAATACTCTCTCTGACCCGAATTAGTCGCCGCAAAGGTCCTTGCCCTTTTGTTGTCAGTCTGCTTGTTCGACTCGCTTGTTCCCTTCCTTTTATCACTGTCCCTCAAGCTTCCATTTCTAACCATCTCATCTGTCAGAGTCCCTGCTCTCAATATTGCACTCTGAATTGTAGCAGGCTCAGTTGTTTTTACAATCCCACGAATTTCTGGGACAAGGCCATATATGTACCTCTCGATCCTCTTGGACTCAGGGGTAACTAGGTGTGGAACTAATCTGGCTAATTCATGGAATCGATCTGTATAGGCTGCATGTCCAGCCCCTATCATAGAGAGATGATAGAGTTCATTCTCCAGCTTTTGCATCTCGTTGTCCGGGCAGTATTCCTCCTTCAGTAATGCCTTAAAATCATCCCATGTCATACCTACAGCTGCCGCTCTACCCCTAGCTTGAATCTGCGTATTCCACCATGTCAATGCCTTTCCTGATAATAAGCACATGGAATACTTTACCATTTGATGTGCTGCACAGTTACTAATGTCGATCACCGACTCCATCTTTTCAACCCATCGAGTATACACCAACGCGCCTCCTACACCATCGAAATCAATTGGCTTACATGACGTAAATTCCTTATACGTGCATCCGGTCCTAGTGATGTTGTTGCCATTACCATTCTGGCCTATACCATTGGTGTTGTTAATTCCGCTTTCGTGGTTTGCCAAATTATTCATATGATCGCCAACTTGAGTGACAATAGTGGGGAGAAAGTTTTCAAGTTGTCGAGCGATGATGGCTTCAAAATCAGTATTTCCACCGTCGTTGTTATCATTGTTTTCAACGCCGTGACCACCTCCTCTACCTCCACGTCCACCAGTCCTTCCACCCCTTGGTGTTGCGCCTCCTCGAACAGAGCTACGAGTCACTCTCTTTGGTGCCATGATTTCCTGAGAGGAAGGACATTTAGTGAACGTCAGAGATGAGGGAAAACCGTTGATTAACCAAAGTCTATACTTCACATCCTCATATATAATACCGTGCTGCCAGTTGTTTCCTAAGTTGTGCCAACACCGATCTACATCTGCATAGTCATATATCCACGTGTGTCGTGAAGCACTTATAATTATGTTGGCCACCACAATTATAAATGTTTCCTTTCACAAGTGTACATATCACCACGCACACATATCTCAGTGGTAGACGTTGCTTAAATGGGCATCTAGGGAACGTCACGCTTAGTACAAAGGAACAAAGGATTCTCCCTTAAGTGTTAAAGTCACCGGGAAGTCTAGTTTCTAACGGTTTCTACAAAGTATCTAATAGCGTAGGTCTAAAAATAAATAAGTTACCAGCAAGCGTAAGTGTATGTAAAGTGCAAGGCGATAGGGAGGAGAGTCTATATGTATGTAGTTATAGTCTAGACTCTAAAACAACCTAGTTCTCTATAACCAAGGCTCTGGTACCAATCTGTAACACCCCCAAAATACCGCAGCGGAAGACTGTGTCATAGGGATGCTACTTCAGGGCACAAAGTACAAGGTATAGAAAACGAACTCTAAATGAGACGTTTTTGAAAAGTTACCATTCGAATAGATAAAAGTAATAATTTACAAAACAAGGATCCCAAAGTAGAATGATACATAAGTTTTTAAAGTGTATCGAATGGTAAAATGATAAAAGTGAAAGTCTCCAAAAGCATGCCCTAAGACTCTCAGCTCCACAAACCTGCTATCGCCTTTCTAACCTGAGATAAACATGCTTAAAAGTGTCAACACAAAGGTTGGTGAGTTCATAGAGTTTGTCTTAATGCAGTTGAAAAAGCTTATAAAGAATGTTCACACAGCAAAGGCATCGTAAATCCACTCAGTTGCAAGTCCCGTCATAAGAGACTTGTAACCTGTGTGTTCACAACCCACTGCTACAATGTATAGTATGAGTAAGATATGTATAAGTTCATAACAACAGTTTAGCAATTAGTAGTGAGTCTACACTTCATCTCCGAAGACCCCACCTAAGTATGTATACTTCCATGGTTGTGCCCAGAACCTTAATCTGGGGCCATAAGAAGTATATATGTTTCCATGGTAGTGCCCAGAACTAAATCTGGGGCCATTGGAAGTATGTATGTATGTATCCATCACAGTTTAGTATAACACAGTTAAGTATAACACAATCACGTATGTATGATATCAAGTATAATGTAATCAAGTATAATGTTTCCAAGTATAAATGTTATGTAAATCTGTACAAGTAAGCAAGTAGTAGCATGTATCTCCCCCAAAGAGTTGATAAAACAATTAAAAGAGTAGGGGCTATGACTCACCTTAAGTGATGATACTTGAAATGAAATGAAGTGAACAACAATGTTCGGTTAACTGCCGCAACCTAGTATGAATGATGAACGATCTAGTTTAGATCATGAAATGATGTTATGAATGTCCATGCTCATGTTTCTATACCACTCTAGTCTTTGTAAAAACACTTGTGTTATCAAAAATATATAATCCAAGAATTTGGAAAAATATTGCTATTAGAAAATATAAATGGCTAGTTATAATATATATACTTATATATATATAACGTAAGTTCTCATGTTGACGTTGAAATACTCGGGTTGTAATCCTTGAAATGATGAAAACATACTCGTAATAACTAATACTACATTAGTTATAAAGCTCGGTACTTAAAATTATGTCTAGCTTATAAATGTACTTCGTAGTTTTTGCGCCAAATTTATATAAAAGCTGTCAAATATAAAATGGTTTTAGCCGATATTCAAACGTGAATATCTTTGTCGTTTCTTGTCCGTTTTACTTGTTCTTTATGTCCACGGTTACGTCTTAGTATGTAGTAATATATTTTGGAAAGCTCGGCTCCTCCGGGTTAAGTCTAAAGTCTCTTTTTGTACCATGAAAAACGTCCAACAGCAACCAAATTTCCAGAAAATACATTTCGTCAACAATCTTGCAAAAATCATAACTTCTTCGTTATAAGCTCTTTTTAATCCGTTCTTTCGCCTACGGATTCGTTTTTGAAAGTATTTTCTAAAAATTTTGCCAAAGTTTCCTTGGTGTTTACTGATTTTCCAGATTTTTACAAAACGGGACAGCATGTCTAAAATAGGTTCCAAATCATGTTTCCAAGGTTAAAAATCAATTTCTACCATCACCAAACCTCTTGTAATCACCACATGGCTAATCTAATCCTACCATACACCTTCTTAGGGTGCCATGGACTCCTAACCAAGTTATTAGAGCAAGGGGATTCATAACTAAAAAGTTAGGGTTTGTATGTTTCATTTTTGACAAAATAAGTGGTGGTATAGCTAGTTGTACATGGTTTTTAGCATGGAAATCATGTAATACAAGTAAATATAAGATGTTTTATGTAAAAATAAAAATGATAACTTACTTGACAAAATGAGATGATTATAGGATGATTATGCTTGGATTTCTTGTGTTTTTGTTGCTTGATTCTTGATTAGGCATGTAAAAGGAACAAGTTTGTAGCTTTAACTTATCAAAAATAATGGTTTGATCTTTGTATTTGGTTATGGTCGTGGGTTTGAGGAAGAACAAGGAAGAAGATGAGAAAATTTTGATCTTAGCTAGATAAAGTGAGTTATGATTTTGATAATTTAGTAAAGTATGGTTTTTAGGTGTTTATTAGTTAAATAAAGTTTAGTTAATGCAAGAGGTTAAAATGGGTGGTTTCATGGCTGGTCTTTGGTGTGAAAAGGAGTAGCCAAATGGGTTTTGAGTTACTAATTAGTCCTAGTGTAGCGTTAAGTGTTATTACGTGTTATTCGTTAAAATCGGGTAACGGTTTTAATAGAAATAAACGTTCACGAAGTTTACCGGGATGAAATAAAGTCATAATAATGTTGAAAATATGTTAAAAATATGTTGGGTACATTTACTGAGTGATCGGGTGATTATTGTTTAGTTTTCACGAAAACCGTCGTTATATTCATACGCGTACGTTATAAATAAAATAAATTTCCAAAATACTGGGTAACTGAATGTTATAAGTTTTATGATGTTAAAATGGATATAAAAATATGTCGGGACCATTGTGGGAATATTTAGATATATTCGCTGTGTATAAACCGGGTGTTAACGTTTACTATAATTACTTATACGTAAAAACGTTAAATGTACTGAATATAGAAATTTGAAAATCCTGAGAGTGGTATAACATGAAAATCACCTGTTATGATGATATGCAGACTATCCCCAGTCCGTATGCAGTGTACTTAACACTAATAAAATGAATTCGCACCTAAACCAATCCGGTTACGCGAATTTGAATACCCGTAAACTAAATTTACGATGAAATGAGTAATGCAAGTGAATGATGAAAACTTTTCCGGAAATGAATAGTGTTTAGTGAATAGTAAATTTCCCAAATGTTTCTCAGAATTTCAAAATGACTTGGAAAATGATGAATAGTAAAACGATGAATAGTGTTTTGATGAATAGTGATTTATGAATAGTGTTTTTCCAAAGTTCGGGAAAAGACCTAAAATGACCTGAAATGATGAGTTGTGACAATAAAGTCATGCCACGAAGAAAGACAATGCATGCAACGTAAAACGACAAAGAAAAGACAAAAGAAATATTTTCAGATAGAGTCCAACCGATCGGATGCAACCAGCATCCGATTCGGTTGGAATGTGCCAAAAGAATGACCATCCGATCGGATGGAGAGAAACCGATCGGATGGAGGTGACTGAAGTTACAAGTTTTGCATTTATGGACATATTTATTCCCCATAATCATGTGTGGCTGATCATTTATGCTTATTAACTCTAGAGGGACGTTTTTACTTAGTGGATAAGTGTTATTATGCTATATAATGACTACTTAGGATCTAGAATTACTTGTACCACCAAATATCTAACCTAGTATTACACCAAATATTGTTAGTTCATCTTATATTGCCTGAAAGTTTACTAAGTGTTGTGAAAACGTCCAGAACATGTTGAGTTAGAGTCTCAAGCATTGGTTCGAGTTTGGAGTTGTTTACTTACGTTAGTGAGCAATTGGAGGAGTGTGGTTGCTATAGTTCCACAAGTTTATTCATTGTAATTCTCAAGACTAGGTACACCTTGATACTTATAATGAACAATTGTTACTTTGAGTTTTATGAAAGTTTTCTTATTTACTTGTGTTTTAATATGATTGCTATGGAGTAATTTGTGATATACTTGTGTATATGATGTGATTGGTTAATGGAGTATTCTTTTATGAAAAATGTGATGCATGAAAACATATCTATTTTATGAGTTTGTTGAAGTAACATCTAATCTTGATTAATTTGTTGGTAAAAACAATATTTGGAAAAATAGGTCCGAAAGGAGTTTCAACTTGTTTTTATTCCAAAATATTAGTGCAAGAATTAGTATGAAATAGGATGCTTAACAACCATCTTATTTACTTGTTAAAATGGATTTGAGAAGATTTCATCACGAAAAAGGACCGAAAGGATTCGTAGGAATTCATAAGAAAAGAATTGATTTTCAAAACAACCATGTGATTATAGAATTGTCATACTCATTTGATATGTCCGAAAGGAGTCATTTACGTGATAGAATTCTTAGTGGTAGTTAAAACATGACATACATCATAGATTGTATAACTACTCATTTTTAGTTGCGCATCATAACAAGTTTTACACCAAACTTTATAATTAAATTGTCATGATACTCCTAACTACCAATCAAGGAATTATACACAAGTATATGTTTAGTTTTTATTGAGTTTCTTTTAAATTGATATTTACATAAATTTGGATTGACAACCCTTATTTAACAAACGTTTTTCTTATTATTAAAACAACCAAATCCCTTGGGACGATCTCTACTTACCCACCTTTATTACATCGGACGAGTATACTTGCTCGTATGTGCTAAATAATAATCGGATAATTCGTGTTTATAAATTTTAAAACTTGTACTAATAAAACGCACATCAATTATAAGGGTATTTTATGTGACCAATACATTCAAAATAGTTACATTGTGAAATATTCATGTGACTATTATTTATAGCAAAGTGTGAAGTCATGAGTTATCATTAACCTTGATATTAGTCACATTGAGTTTTTGTGTGACTAAATCATAGTCATATTTTGTCACACATTACTTAAGCGTAGTCACAATTCGATAAATATGGTCACACATTTCTGATAACTTATGTAATTTGATATTCACTTAATTGAGTTCAGTCTATTAGTCATGACTGCATATTGACTAGGTTTTCAACCACTGTTTTTTCAACAAATTGTGCCTGAAATTGAGAATCTTTCATACCAAACACTGTTTTTTTTTCAACTCTGCACTATATAAAGGCATAACCACATACATGAAAACTGCATATACAAGACAACTGTAACAAAAATATGCAGGGTGTTTACTACTGCTAGTACATAGTTAATACTACTAGTACACAGTTTATGCTGCCAGAAGTTATAGTTTTCTATAATCTGGAATCCTTTAAAAGAGTATTCGCAAGTACGAACTAAACAATTAACACAACAACAACAACATAAATCCTTTAAAAGAGTATTTGCAGCAAAACAAAAGCTTAAATAGGTTCTGCAGACAAAAATAAATCCCTAAACAGAGTGTTAAAGCTTGAGAATGACACGTGCTTCACTTTGATTTTCGTATAACAATACCTTCGCAGTCGGTTCGATAGTAGGCATCTTTTGCTTGGGGATTTATTTGCGGCAATATGTTATCATTTTGCTCGTGAATGACTGTACTAAATTCCTCATAGACATCGTCATACGTATCTTTTTAATTCTTGGTAGATGTTTTAAAGGCAATAGACAATTTTTTATCTGCCTGGTCTTTCACATAAAACACTTGTCGTGCTTGTGAGGCTAATATGAACGGATCATTCTTGTGGCCTAAATTATTCAGGTCTACCAATGTGTAACCAAGAGTATCGCGTTTGACCCCACCATGTTTTGAATTAACCCAATCACATTTGAAAAGAGGAATTTGCCTGAAACGGTAATCTAGTACCCATATCTCTTGTAAAATCCCATAATAAAATGCTTTTCTTGTGGTTGCAACTTCTTTGGATATGTGAAGATCTGCTGCCTCAACACTAACCCCACTGTTCTGGTAAACTATGCCATCATTACTTTTCGTACGAAATGTATACCCATTGATGTTATATGACTCGTATTTCACTACGTTGGCGCGTGGTCCAAATGATATCCACCTCACAGTTTCTGATACACTATCTTTGGATATCGCTAACTCTCTCTGAACCTGAATTTCATTACAAGTATATATTACCTTTAAATTGCAGGAACAACTCACCTATATTTATCAACAAACAAACAAGTAGTATAAACAACATACAAGTAATTACCTCTTCGTGTAACCACTTAGCAAAAGATTTAGTGTGCTCATTCTCCAGCAATGCCATTTTTCTACCCGGGTATTTTGTTTTCAAAAATCGCTTGTGTCGGCTGAAACAAAACAATGTATTTGATTATTATATTTGATACAACATTTTAAGCAACGAAATAGACATGTGTTAGTAATACTTACTCGATATACGGCACAATTTCATCTATATTCTGTATTACATACAAATGTTCTTTCTGAAAGACATCTCTGGTAAGTACATTTGTTTTGCCGGCCGTCAATGGCTTTCCATCCTCATTTTCATTGGTTACATGTTTATCAGATGGGATACCAATAGTTTTCATGGTTTTATGGTACTCGCTAAAAAACTCTATTGTTTCTTCCGCGATAGTCTCCTCAGCAATGCATCCCTCTGGTCAATTTCTGTTTCGCACATGTCCTTTAATAACCTTCATACATCTTTCGAAGGGATACATCCACCGAAAGCATACGGGACGACATAATTTTACCTCCCTAGTTAGGTGCACTATCAAGTGTATCATAATATCAAAATATGAGGGAGGAAAGAACTTCTCGAGAAGGCACAGTGTCACAACAAGTTCTTGTTGCACCTTATCTAGTTCTTGCAAGATGATTTCTTTCCTACATATAGCTTTAAAGAAAAAGCAAAACCTGATAATAGCAAATCGTGTTGGTGGGTGCATGATTGAACGTATAGCAATGGGCAAAAACTCTTGCATTAGCATGTGATACTCATGCGATTTAAGGCCAATGAGCTTCTTATCATTTTGGCTGACCAAACTAGAGAAATATGAACAATAGCCTTGTGGTACCCTGATGTTGCTTAACGTTTCACAAAAGATGTCTTTTTCAGCATTCGTTAATGTGTAACCTGCTGGAGGTAGTGTTGTTTTGTCTGCTTCTTTCCTAGCAAACAAATCTTTTTTTATCCCCAACTTTTCCAGATCCAATCAAGCATTCATTCCATCTTTTGTCTTTCCAGGAACATTCAGCAAAGTTCCGACTAGACTCTCAGTAACATTCTTTTCTACATGCATGAAGTCAATACAATGTGGAACAACATTATGTCTCCAATACCTTAGCTTTCGATACCAAATGTTGAATTTTTTCCAATATGGTTCATTTACTTGGCTTGCACTACCCTCTGCTTCTGTTGTTTTCCTTTTCTGCGTTGTAATCTTCCCACCACTGCCTCTCATATCTTCTTGGTTATTCGAGGTGTTATTTTTTGTTCGTTTTCCTTTTCCCCACTTATTTTCAATTAGTTGTACCTCGTTGTATATTTGTTCCCCAGTCAATCGAGTTGGAGCAAGCTGAAAATCTTCTTTTCCATTAAACACCACCTTTTGCTTTCTGAACACATGGTTGTATGGTAGATATCGTCTGTGTCCAGCATAACTTTGCTTGGATAAGGCGGAAAGTCTAACACAGTGTGTATCTTTCCTACATACAACACAACCTTTGAATCCACTGTATGGGCAGCCACATAATGTACCAAGTGCAGGGTAATCATTTATCGTCCATAACACAGTGGCACGCAGTTTAAACATTTCTTTTGTACAAGCATCATATGTATCAACCCCATCCTCGAATAAGGTATGCAGATCATTAACCAACGGTTCTAAAAATACATCGATATCATTTACCGGGTATCCCGATATCAATACCGAAAGCATGATAAACTTTCTTTTCATACACAACCATGGAGTAAGGTTGTATATGATAGATAAAACTGGCCATACACTGTGATGCCTAGTTCCTGAGTTGACGTCAACCCCATCAGCCGATATTCCTAGCCGTAGATTTCTCGGATCTTGAGCAAAGTGGGGGAATTTTTCATCTATGGTACGCCATGCCTGTAAATCTGTAGGGTGACGTAAAACACCATCTGTTACCCTCCTTGTGGTGTGCCATCTTAGATCTTCTGAAATACTCTCTAACTTAAAGAGTCGTTGCAGTCTTGGTATAATTGGAAAGTACCACATGACCTTTGCCGGAGTGTTTTCATACACTTTACGTGTCTTATTATCCACCTTCCATCTTGATATCCCACAAGTTGGACAAACAGTCAACTCCTTATTAGTCTTCCAGTAAAGAATGCAGTTGTTGCTACATACATGTATCTTTTCCTATCCTGATCCCATCATTCTCATTAGTTTTTTGGCCAGATAAGTTTTTTCAACCATTTCGTTACCAGCAGGTAGCATTTTTTTATCAATCCTAGTAATTCAGTAAAGAACTTATCAGAAGCTCCATACTTACCCTTCAAGTTGAGTAGTTTAACTATTGCGGACAACTTTGTAAAGTCAGGATATCCTTTATAAAGTGGCTTCTCCGCGTCTAATAATAGATTTTGAAACTTGGCAAGGTCATCCTCATCAAAATTTTCTTTCGTAGCATTAACCATTTCTACTGTTGCTGGGCCATCTGTTGGAATTTCTGAATGTGACTCCATGTCGAAATCCGTGTCGTCAACAAACTCTGTTTCTGCATTATCAGGTATTTGGGCTGTTGTTGCTTGCTCATCCTTTTCTCCATGTTTATCCCATTTTCTGTATCTAAGATTAATCCCGTAGTAGAATAAATGGTACTCCACGTCATCCACTGTTTGCTCTATTTTGTTTAAACATGTGGTACACGGACATGGCATCTTAAGCTGTCGTATATTAACTCATGGGTCGATGTTCTTCATCTTCTTAAAGTTATGTAGTGCATACTTAATAAACGCTGCTACTCCATCAATATATTCTTTGTTGGTCCTACAAGTTGTCATCCAAGACTTGTCCATGCTATTATTGTTGAGGTCAAATGATAACGTATATATCCTACAAGTTACAAGTTAAACCAATATAAGCATATATGAAGATTTAGATTGATGAAGTTCCAATGTCAAGTCACAAGTGTCTAGCTAATTAATAAGATAGGTTTACAATAAGAATTGCAACAACACAATGGAATGAATGTATTGGGCATCAATCTAATTAAACTTCAAATGTCAAATATGAAAACGTGTATTAAGAAAAATGTGTAAATTACAACATGTTATATTTATTGTGTTGTTGGTTAATTAAACGATTTGGCCAAAAACACGATAAGTTAACATTACCAAAGAAACAAGAAACCAACAAATCCATAACAAATAAAATATACAATGAAAAAGAATAATAATTTAAAATTCCAACATAATGAATTCCTAATTCAAAAAAGTACCTAATTTATATCTAAATGAACCTCCCTCCGTTGTTGATGGCCGGACCGACAAGTGATATGATGGATGGTGACTGGTGAATGGTGGCTGTGATGTGACTGGTGATTGGTGATTGGTGGCTGTGATTAGTGATTGGTGAGAAATGTGAGAAACGTGGGTGGAGATGGAAATGGGTGGAGGGAGAATTCGAAATTTGATTACCAAAAATATAGAGGGCTTTTCAAAAATTTTGGGGAGGACATACCAAAAAGGGGAGCCACAGGTATTTTATATTCCTCTTATAGACTATTTTTATATTCCTTTTATAGACTATTTTTTCATTTTGTTACAAAATCTAAACAACTAAACTCTAGAAACTGACTAGGATGGAATTAGGAAGGGTGTTTGTTTAGTGGAAATGTAGCCAATAAGGGATATTTCTCCATGGTTGCCTAGATGTTAGCATGTAGTTGCTAAGTCTAGAAGAATGGTGGATATTGAATCAGCTAGTTTCGTGATTCGTGAATGATTGTGTAGAATGTATCTGTTATATTGTATCAGTCAAATGAGTGTGTTCAATTTGACTGCTTGTATAATCTTTGTAAGTTGCTGGTTCCTTAATTAATAAAATTCACTATTTCAGAAAGGAAAAAAAAGTGTAGAAACTGATATGGGCATTCCCAAGATCAGATACAAAGAAGAACATATAATCCAAACCTCTACAGCAGTTGTAATCTCAAAAAAGGTGAATTATATTACTTACCAAAAGTTTTTTTACAACATTAACAATTGCTGATATGGGCATTCCCAAGATCAGATACAAAGAATAACATACAATCCAAACCTCTACAGCAGTAGAAACTTGGTCTTGTTGTACCACCTTAGCCATTTCTTTAACATTACTAGTAGCATTAGTTTCTCCCAAAAGTGGGGTGAAAGTTTTATATGCAGACTGGCTTGAACCTTCACAACATCTTCTGGCCAATCATGATCCATTGGGACGAGCATTTGCCAGGGATGAATGATTATAATTCTTGACAGAACTATAAATACATTAGTCGCCAACGAAGACTAGCCACAATGGAACATGATTGACCTGAGTACTAACTAAACAAGCTACTTAAACACAAATAATATAATTAACTTGCAAACATATCCATACATCAATTTCAAGCAACCCTTAATAATCCATCCGAACCATTAATAATCCATCCCAAACACTCTATAACATCTATAGCAGACAATAAGAATCAAGCAACCCTTAATTGCTTGATTATTTATTGCTTGATTTCATTTTGATAAAACAATCAAGCTCTTATATGGATGCCTGTAATGATGATAAAACAATCAAGCTCTTAAAATAAAAACACAAGGTTATGACATACTTAAAAACCTAAATCATATTTATTACTATTAAAGATTAAGGAGTGTGATTACATGTACCAGTTGTTCCTTCAAAACAACAACCAAAAACATAACAAGCTAAGGAAGTACCACCAAACGCAACCAAAAAACCCTACTTAAGCAACCATTCAAATGGAGCTCTGATCATAATAATCCATATCGGCAATGGCTTCCTCCTTCTTGGATACCAGAGCAAGAAGGTCAACCAAAATGGCCGAAAGGGACTCCAGCAAACGGTGCTCCATCACTTGAACTTCCTCAAGGGACTCATAACCATCATCAACAACTTCTTCTTCATCAAAGTTAAGATCTAAAACCTCAGCTATTCTCTCGATGCGCTTATCAACACTTATCCGCAGCTCATCACGTTTCTCACCCAAACACTGGATCATTACTTCATTTAGAGGAATTTCTTGACTGAAGAGGAACTTGAGACATTTGTGAAGTTTATCAGACCCACACAAATCTTTCAATTCATTGAGATTAGGAGATCCAGACATGTTTTTAGATGATGATTTGATAAAGGTTAAGTAAGAAATTGTGTTTTTTGATGATGAATTATGTGGCTAGGGATGAAACTTATAGATACAGTAATTAATTAATAATCTACTCTCCAAACATATATATGTGGCTGTGTAAACTAAATCATTGCAAAAAGTAATTACAAAGTACTAATTCAAAGTATTGAGTCTTCCCATGCAGTCTCTTCATGTTCTCATGCATATCAATCAAATCACTACTATTTAAGTTTTTAATATGTAAGTCTTAATTAATGTATAATTTAGTCCAAGTTATCACACTCTAGTAATTAAATGAATAACTATATTTTAAATGATCACTACATTTAATACTTATGATAAAGATGACTAAAAAAAAGATGGTGGTGGTGGTGGTGGCTGGTGGTGGTGGTGGTGGTTGCTGGTGGTGGTGGTGGTGATGGTGGAGGTAGTGGTGGTGGTGGTGGTGGCTGGTGGTGGTAGTGGCTAATGGTGGTGGTGGTGGCTGGTGGTTTTGGCAAATGATGGTGGTGGTGGCTGGTGGTGGTAGTGGCTAATGGTGGTGGTGGTGGCTGGTGGTTTTGGCTAATGATGGTGGAAGTGGCTGGTGGTGGTGGTGGTAGTGGCTAACGGTGGTGGTGGTTGCTGCTGGTGGTGGTGGCTGGTTGTGGTGGTGGTGGTGGTTTTGGCTGGTGGTGGTAGTGGCTGATGGTGGTAGTGGTGGCTGGTGGTGGTGGCTGGTGGTTGTGGTTGTGGTGGTGGTGGTGGTTTTGGCTGGTGGTGGTGGTTGGTTGTGATTGTGGTGGCACGTTTTTACCCATTTCTGTTTGTTTTTACACGTTTTTTATGCATGTGTTATGACCCGAATAAAATTATAACCGGTTTAATGAGACCGAACTAATCCAACAACACGATTTACACGTTTAGTCCCTTTTCATCCATTTCCGTATGTTTTTTCCCATTTCTGTTTGTTTTTACACGTTTTTTATGCATGTGTTATGACCCGAATAAAATTATAACCGGTTTAATGAGACCGAACTAATCCAACGACACGATTTACATGTTTAGTCCCTTTTCATCCATTTCCGTACGTTTTTACCCATTTCTGTTTGTTTTTACACGTTTTTTATGCATGTGTTATAACCCAAATAAAATTATAACCGGTTTAATGAGACCGAACTAATCCAACGACACGATTTACACGTTTAGTCCCTTTTCATCCGTTTCCGTACGTTTTTACCCATTTCTGTTTGTTTTTACACGTTTTTTATGCATGTGTTTTGACCCGAATAAAATTATAACCGGTTTAATGAGACCGAACTAATCAAACAACACGATTTACACGTTTAGTCCCTTTTCATCCATTTCCGTACATTTTTACCCATTTCTGTTTGTTTTTACACGTTTTTTATGCATGTGTTATGACCCGAATAAAATTATAACCGGTTTGTTAGAAACTTTTTAAGTTTTTCTTTTATAACTTTGACCTTAAATATTTGTATTTGTGTTGTATAATATTTGATGAAAATACATTTAAATTAAAACACAATCCATCCATCTAAAAGTATTATATAACACAAGATAGAAAACTTAAGGTGAAAGTTGTAAAAGAAAGAGTTAAAGGGTAAAACAACAACAATAATGGGACTTAGTATTTATCATCATCTATGATTATTGTTTTAACTTTTAATTACTCTCCTCGGTTTTCTGATCGAAGAAGCCGCCTGACTCAATAGTACTCATGATCTTGGAGAAAAGAAAAGTATTTTGTGTTCATAAGCGAAATTTTTTGAAAATTATTTACAAGAATTTGGAGCCAAAATTTCGATCCAAAATTTTTAAATCACCTAATTATTTGGCATTTAACATAAATAAGAGCCCATATTCATGAAAATACTCTGTTTTGTCTCCTAATTAAACTAAACACTGCAACCAAAACACAAAAATCAAATCTTCAATCACCATTACTCTCCAAGCCAGAATCATTTTCTTGTACACATTGTTGCTCAAGAGTCGTCATGATGGAAATGGTTGAAGACATTGACACTGATATTTTGCTTCTAGATAATGAAGCTGATGTTACCACAATACAGTATGAGGACGAAACATATGCTTCATCTGATGAAGAAAATGACAACCAATTAAATAGAAAAATATCTAATAGGGGCATAACCAGGCTAGCTAAGTTTCGCCTTCGATATGGCCATCCTGGTCAAGTAAAGCACAAGGTAACCATTGATGCGTTGAATAGGGTTACAGGGTTAAACAGAGCACTGTTTGCGAGTTTTTTAGGAGATGCGGTTCGTGAGCACATAGGTTTGAAGGTTGTATCCTGGAAGAAGGTGGATAAAGAATCAAGACAAAAATTATGGGATGAAATCACGGTACATATATACTAATTTTTAACCCAGTATATAAGTTTAATTTATCAATTATCTACAACTAATTAAAAACATTGTGTTAATCTTTGCAGCGATATTTTGATGTTGACGTGACATTCAAAAAGGTGGTAATGAATCGTCTTGGTCAACTGCTAAGGAATTTCAGAATGAAACTCAGGGAAAAATATATATTGCCCAACCTAGATACACCTGAGAAAATGAATGAAAGGACGGAAAAGTATAGTACAATTGTGACACAAGAACAATGGGTTGAGTTTGTAACCTACACGACCACCAATGAATACAAGGTTTTAATTAGTCATCTTTATTTAGTTTATATGTCATTTCATAATTTTTGGTTTGCAGCATTACCGCATATCTAAATGCCTTATGATTTTGTGTTTTTTAGGAGAAATCAGATAAAGCTAAACTGTCGCGTTCCAAAAATATTTATCAGCATAAAATGGGACGAGGTGGATATGTTTATGTTAAAGAGAAAATGGTAAGGTTATACATACTGTTTGTTTTACTAATTGATTAGAATCGATTATCTTGGTTTAACTTTACATATATCTGTATGCACTTGATGTCCATTAGATCGAAAAAAAAAAAGAAATTGAAGCAGATGTTGAACCGCCGCGTGGTGTATTGTGGGTCAAAGGAAGGCAAAACAAAGACGGAGAATCTCCAGATGCTGAGATTAGTTCGGTGGAAGATAAACTTGTAAATTTGACTGCAAATTCTATTATTATGCTTATATACCAGCAGCGTTACCTTTGTACTAGCCGTACTAACTTTTATACTAGCAGTACTAACTTTTAATACCGACAATTCCCATATTTTTTTGCAGAGAGAAGCTGATGAAAAGATCAAGGAAGGAACCTTGGCTGTTGATGATGGCACTGATGCCATGACAGTTGTGTTTGGTAAGGAAAAGGGAGGTTATGCAAGAGGATGGGAAATGGAGTTACATATAAGAGGTATTTTAATCTTCCTCGAACCAGAAAAGAAACTGATGAAAGAATTGAGTTACTTCAAACTCAACTTGATAATGAGAGAAGCGAGCGTATAAAAAATGATCTAATGCGCAAGAAACTGTCCACCGAGATGTCAGAAAAAGATGACCAGGTCAAGCAATTGTCCGCTCAGATGGCAGATACAAAAGGAATGGTTTCTAAAATGCTAAGTCTTTTGAGTTCACAAGGGATTAAGTTGGATATGCCATTAGACTAAGATGTAAGCCATTTTTTTTGTTGTTAACAATTTCATTTTCTAATGCTAACACCAATGTATTTCTTAATATAATTTAATTATATTGCAGGTGACGACTCCAATGGCCATTGATAATATAGATATCAGCACTAATGATCATCAGGTGGTCGATGGAACTCAGTCCAGTGTTGGTGTACGTGAACGTGATAAAGATGTGATATTTCAGAAGAAGCCTACAACTGGGATTGAAACTTTGGAACCGGTAATGGAAACAATGGTAAGGAGTAAAACATTATCCCCCTTTGATTTTTTAATTTTACCTACATGACTAATGTACCGTGTTTTATATATATATATAGGTACGTGTTAACAATGTTAAGAAAACACCAAAGACACGACAAAACGGGTCTGCAGATTCCCAATCGCAAGGAGATGCATCTCCAACAAAAGAACTACCAAAAGTATATATTTCATGCAACATGTTTCTTGTTATTTTATTTTTAAAATAATGTACCGTGTTTTATATATACGTATAGGAACCTGTTACAAATGTCGTACCTAAGAAAACGGGTAAGTCACGATGAAACGGGTCTCCAGCTTCCCTATCGCAGGATAATGTGTCTCCAACAACACAAGCACAAGTATGTATTTCAACATGTTTCTTCTTGTTATTCTTAATTTTGTTTAAATAATTTCTGATATATACGTATGCAAAAATTCTTTTTTTTTGACAATCAATTGCAAACTGTGGCACATAAAGAAATCAAATATTGTTGCTTTGGGTTACATACACAACATTCCAGGAAAACAAATGATACATAACAAACCACTCCCAAATGATTGCTACAAAGTCTCAATTGATAAATCGTTAGTGGATGCAGCATGCATACCGGACATAGGGAATATTGGGTTAAAAACAGTTAGGGAAGGCGTGAATTATTTCTTTGCATGGCCAAAGGATCAAGTTATTCTTGCTGATCATGAGGAGGTACATACATGTGTTTTTTAAACCTACATATATATATATATATATATATATATATATATATATATATATATATATATATATATATATATATATATATAATTCTTCATATTAAATTCAATGTTTGATACAAGCGTCTTTTGTTTATTACAGGTTACACCACCAACTACGAAACCAAAAGTTAGTGAACCGATTCCTGGACCAAAACTACAATCGAAGCGCAGAAGTTATGTCTCTAGTGCAGAAGTGCAAAAGCAAGCTAGGGGTCCGGGGAAGATTCAAAAGGTTTTAACTTATAGCTAGTAGTTGACAATTTCATTACATGCGACATTAAAATTCTATATATATTTTGTTCATTTATATACATTCTAATTGTATGGAATTTGAAATTTCTTTTTGTTTTTAATTCTGTTTTATTTATATACTAGCAGTTTTATTTCTCTGATCCAGCAGTAGTAACTCTGATCCACCAGTAGTAACTTAGTACTAGCAATACTAACATCATTGGTCACTCTTTTCTTTAATTCGATGTGTGACTAAATATTATCAAATGCCACACGAATTAACAATTCATGTGACCATTGGATTAACATTAGTCACACAGAACACACATGTCTGCATTTTAAACAGCATATGGTCACGCTTATTAACACTTTTGGCCACTGTTTGCTTAATTGTATGTGACTAAATACCCAAAAAAAACATGTGTTGTGTGACTAAATATTACAAAAGGCCACACAAACATAAAATTCATGTGGCCATTGGATTATCAATAGTCACACAAAATACACATTTCTACATTTTAAACAGCTTATGGTCACACTTATTAACGATTTTGGCCACTGTTTGCTTAATTGTATGTGACTAAATACCCAAAAAAACATGTTTTGTGTGACTAAATATTACAAAAGGCCACGCAAACATAAACTTCATGTGGCCATTGGATGATCAATAATCACACAAAATACACATTTCTTCATTTTAAACAGCATATGGTCACACTTATTAACGCTTTTGGCCACTGTTTGCTTAATTGTATGTGACTAAATACCCAAAAGAAAGATGCTTTATGTGACTAAATATTACAAAAGGCCACGCAAACATAAACTTCATGTGGCCATTGGATTATCAATAGTCACACAAAATACACATTTCTTCACTTTAAACAGCATATGGTCACACTTATTAACACTTTTGGCCACTATTTGCTTAATGGTATGTGACTAAATACCCAAAACAAACATGCTTTGTGTGACTAAATATTACAAAAGGCCACGCAAACATAAACTTCATGTGGCCATTGGATGATCAATAGTCACACAAAATACACATTTCTTCACTTTAAACAGCATATGGTCACACTTATTCACACTTTTGGCCACTGTTTGCTTAATGGTATGTGACTAAATACCCAAAACAAACATGCTTTGTGTGACTAAATATTACAAAAGGCCACGCAAACATAAACTTCATGTGGCCATTGGATGATCAATAGTCACACAAAATACACATTTCTTCACTTTAAACAACATATGGTCACACTTATTCAAACTTTTGGCCACTTTGTGTTAAATTGTATGTGACTAACTCCAAAAAAATAACACCCATTGTGTGACTAAATCATCACAAACGTCACATTGATTGTATATTCATGTGGCCATTGGATTATCAATAGTCACACAAAATACACATTTACTTGAATATATCATCTCAAATGTCACATATATTATACATTTATGTGGCCAAAGGACGAACAATAGTCACTCTCAAAAAAACATTCGTGTGACTATAATGTGTTTACGGTAACTGATAATGACTAATCCAACAAAACTTGTGCCTAATTTGTCACACATAGTCGGGGTTTTGGTCACTCTTTTTTTATGGAAAAGGCCACGGACTCAACAATGTGACCATATGCCACCTATGGTGGCGGGACCTTTTATCACACATGACGAAAAAAACGTGCGTGACTATATGCTTATCGTCACACATTTTTGGCGTGACCAATAGCACTTTTTGTACCAGTGTATCTAGCATAAGGTAATTAGGTTTGTTTTTTATCGGTACAACGACATCGGTCACCTAGCAACAATTTGGTGGAGCATACAGCCGCACAGGAGACCAAAAAATCGGCTTATGGCATGGGTGGGATCAAACCAATTTTAAATCAGCACACATATCTTGTTATTATGGTTTAAGTGTAGGGATGTAGTTGTAAATAATTTAGGCAAAGGCGGTTAGCCCTAATTTAAGTGTTTGTAATTACTGGTCTATGTTTTCATTCAATCAAATAAACTTTTCCCAAATTCTCACCTTCACTATGTGTTCTGGTATCTTGTTATTATGGTTTACATGGTATCAGAGATCTAATAACAAGATTCGTCATCAATTTTATCGCTAAATTCGTGTTTCAATTCAGTTATTAACATTAGGTTAAATTCTGATTTCAATTCTTGATTCTAATTTTGACCTAATTGATTGATTACTGCGTTAATTGATTCAATTTCAAGTGTGATTGTCTGATTGTTGTTAATTGTGCTTCTGCAAATGCAAAAATGAGTAGTCCTGGTAATACATCAGCATACGGTGGTGGAGTTGATATCAATTCAGTTGAGAATCCATTCTTTCTACATCCTTCTGATGGTCCTGGTTCACTAGCTATACAAGAAAAGTTAGTAGGTGCTCAGAACTATCGTTCTTGGAGGAGGTCAATGGAGATTGGATTGTCAACAAAGAGAAAACTAGGGTTCATAAGAGGTACTGTTCCTAGATCTTCTGATCCTATTCTTTCTGAACAATGGGAAACTTGTAATAATATTGTGATCAATTGGTTGATGGCTTCTGTATCTGAGTCAATAGCTAAGTCAATAATGTTCATTGGGACTGCATATGAGATATAGATTCAATTGGAAAAGAGGTTTACCTTGAGTAATGAATCTAGGAAGTATAAGTTGAATAAGGAAACCTATGATATTGTGCAGTTTGGGCAGTCAATCAGTGAGTATTATACTAGATTGAAATGTGTTTGGGAGGAATTGGACTCTATGAATGTTTTGCCTAGGATAACTAGTGCTAGTCCTGAGATTACTGCCTTCTTGAATGCTATTAACACTCAGAAGGAAGAGCAAAGGCTTTTCCAATTTTTGAATGGTTTGGATGAACACTACTCAGCACAGAGGAGTCAATTGTTGTTAAGTACACCATTGCCTAGTGTAGAATCTGCTTGTGCATTACATCAACAGGAAGAATCGCAGAGGGAAGTGTTTGGTAGGACTTTGGATTCATCTGTTGAAACAACTGCTTTGTATACAAAGAGTGAGAACAAAGATAAGTGTACTTTATGTGGTTATAAGTGGCGCCCAGCAGATAAGTGTTGGGAGAAGATTGGCTATCCTGTTTGGCACTACAAGTATAAGCAGAATCAAGCTAAAAACAATGGGAAGGCATTGGCTAAGCAAGGATTTAATCAGCCTAGGAAGACTGTTGCTGCAACTGTTGAATCATATGGTCATATCATGTTCACATCCAAATAGTTTGAACAGCTTATGAGAAGTTTGCCTCATTTCAATTCTGCTGATATGAAGTACTCTGTTGATACAGATGATGAATTGGACAATGAGTTTGTTGCAGGTATATCCGTGTACTCTTGTTTGTCCTGTTCTAAAATTGTCATTCATGGTTGGATAATTGATGTCACAACTCACCATTTCAGGTCATTTCCCGAACATTGGAAAAACACTATTCATCAAACACTATTCATCGTTTTACTATTCATCGTTTTCGAGGTCAGTTTGATATTCTGAGAAACTTTTGGGAAATTTACTATTCACCGAACACTATTCATTTCCGGAAAAGTTTTCACTATTCACTTGCATTACTCATTTCATCGTAAATTTAGTTTACGGGTATTCAAATTCGCGTAACCGGATTGGTTTAGGTGCGAATTCATTTCGTTAGTGTTAAGAACACTGCATACGGACTGGAGATAGTCTGCATATCATCATAACAGCATTTTCATGTTATACCACTCTCAGGATTTTCAAATTATTACATTCAGTACATTTAACGTTTTTACGTATAAGTATTTATAGTAAACGTTAACACCCGGTTTATACACGACGAATATATCTAAACATTCCCACGATGGTCCCGACATATTTTTATATCCATTTTAACATCATAAAAGTTATAACATTCAGTTACCCTGTATTTTGGAAATTTATTTTATTTATAACGTACGCGTATGAATATAACGACGGTTTTCGTGAAAACTAAACAATAATCACCCGATCACTCAGTAAATGTACCCAACATATTTTTAATATGTTTTTAACATTATTATAACTTTATTTCATCCCGGTAAACTTCGTGAACATTTATTTCTAATAAAACCGGTACCCGATCGTAACTAAAAACACAAACTAGTGCAAATTCTTACAAGGTTTTCTAATTAAATCCCAAGTACCCTAACCCCCCCCCCCCCCCCTCCTACCCTTGAAAAACCAGCCCAAGAACACCCTTTTTAACCCCTAGCATTAACTTAACTATATTTTACTAATAAACCTTTTACAACATAACTTTACCAAATTACATAATCATAATTCACAATATTTTGGCTAAGATCAAAACTTGCTCATCTCTTCCATTTTTTCTCCAAACCCACGACCCATAATTGATCTCCATGATCAAGTGATCATTTTCCATAAAGTAAAACACTAAACTTGTTCATTTTACAAGCCTAATCAAGAATCAAGCAACAAAAACACAAGAACATCAAGCATAATCATCCTATAATCATCTCATTTTGTCAAGTAAGTATTCAACTTTATTTTTTCATGGATCATCTTATTTTTACATGTATTTCATAAGTATCATGCTAAAAACCATGTACAAGTAACTATACCACACTTTATTTTGGCTAAAAAGAAACATACAAACCCTAACTTTTTAGTTATGAATCCCCTTGCTCTAATAACTTGGTTAGGAGTCCATGGCACCCTAAGAAGGTGTATGGTAGGATTAGATTAGCCATGTGGTGATTACAAGAGGTTTGGTGATGGTAGAAATTAGTTTTTAACCTTGGAAACTTGATTTGGAACCTATTTTAGACATGCTGTCCCGTTTTGCAAAAATCTGGAAAATCAGTAAACACCAAGGGAACTTTGGCAAAATTTTTAGAAAATACTTTCAAAAACGAATCCGTAGGCGAAAGAACGGATTAAAAAGAGTTTATAACGAAGGAGTTATGATTTTTGCAAGATTGTAGACGAAAAGTATTTTTTCTGAAAATGTTTGCTGTTTGACGTTTTTCATTGGACAAAAAGAGACTTTAGACGTAACCCGGAGGAGCCGAGCTTTCCAAAATATATTACTACATACTAAGACGTAACCGTGGACATAAAGAACAAGTAAAACGGACAAGTAACGACAAAGATATACTCGTTTGAATATCGGCTAAAACCCTTTTATATTTGACAGCTTTTAATATAATTTGGCGCAAAAACTACGAAGTACATTTATAAGCTAAACATAATATTAAGTACCGAGCTTTATAACTAATGTAGTATTAGTTATTACGAGTATATTTTCATCATTTCAAGGCGATTTTTCAAGGATTACAACCCGAGTATTTCAACGCTAACATGGAAACTTACGATATATATATATATATATAAGTATATATATATTACAACTAGCTTATTATATTTCTAATAGCAATATTTTTCCAAAGTCTTGGATTATATATTTTTGATAACACAAGTGTTTTTCCAAAGAGTAGAGTGGTATAGGAACATGTGCATGGACATTCATAACATCATTTCATGATCTAAAGTAGATCGTACATCATTCATATTAGGTTGCGGCTAGTGTACGCGCCTTGTTTTTCAGCTCATTACATGTTCATGGTACCATCATATTGGGTTGCGGCAGCTAATTGTTCATTGGTGTTCATTTCATTTCATCACAGTTTCATCAGTTCAGGTGAGTCATAGCCCCACTTTTACTGGTTTAATTACTTTACAAACTCTTTGGGGGAGATACATGCTTAAATACTCGTGTTATACTTTTATACGATTTCAAATCCCATGGGGGAGAATACATTGCAACAACTATTTTTGTACATGCCCAAGTATTACAAATTCCATACATTGCTTAAGTTGCCTTACTACCACTTCATAACAAGTCCCCTTTTCAATATCATGGACCGTTAATTTCAAGTACTAAGCGAGAGTGAGTGAATAGATCTATTGAGGGTGACGCCTCCATTCGTGTTTGGGTTGCTCCAACGGGACGAATGCATTTCATGTCTTATCAAGTGAGTGCCTGGTAGACACTCTGTTGGGGCATTACAAAGTCTAGCTTCGGGGTCATGAGCTTAAGGGACAATGTAGCATTTTTGACATTTATGTCGGTTCACTTTATACTTGTGGCTATTGTACATACGAAAATTTACTTATGGAATTACGATACTTTTCCACCACTATTACTACAGAATTACGATGTCTTTGCAACAATCTTATGACTGATTTATTACAAACATATTACATTTGGCAGTGGGTTGTAAACACACAGGTTACAAGTCTCTTATGGCGGGACTTGTAACTGAGTGGATTTACGATGCCTTTGCTGGGAAATCTTCATTTCAATGCATTACATTCTTTTTCACAAGACTCTATGAACTCACCAACCTCGTGTTGACACTTTAGCATGTATTTTCAGGTTTTAAGCTATGGCACGCTACTGGAGGTTTTGGCAGGGCAGGGCATGGTCATAGAAGACTCTGATTTAATCATTTGGGGACCGTTTTTAACTATTTTTAAGGGCCTACTTCCGCATTACTTTTAACAATGTAAATTCAACATTTTGATTTAACTATTTTATTCAAAATGATTCAAGTGCAAACCATTTTTGAACATGTGTTGTAATACCAATTGAGTTACACCCCAGCTACATCTATGCTTCCGCTGGACCCGATTTTGGGGGTGTGACAATTGACACGGGTGCAACAGATCATATGACACCTATAGTTACAAATCTATTTGAGCTTCAATTGCTTAATTTTAAGCCACAAATTACCTTACCAAATGGTCAAACTACACATATATCACAAATTGGGAAAGTCAAGCTTAAAAATGGAATTATGCTGAAGGATGTGTTAGTTGTTCCCAGTTTTAAGTTCAGTCTTCTTTCTGTGACAAAATTAACAGAGGATAACAACTGTTTTGTCTCTCTTTATCCAAAATTTTGTGTCATCCAGGACTTGACAACAAGGAAGGTTCTGGGACTGGGTAAGAGAAAGCAAGGCTTGTATCATTTGCTCAATATTCCTCTTGATCAAATACACTCCAAGCTACAGTCTATGGTGGTCACAGCTATGGAGGCTTGTAGTTTGTTTTCAATTTTCTCAAATTCTGTTAATAATAATAAGCATGCTGCAAGTGTATTCTCAAACTCATATACTTTGTGGCATCATAGATTAGGACATCTGTCAAATTCTAATCTCAAACATGTACCTTGTGATTTCATTTCAAAGCTCAGTACAAGTTCAGATGTGTGTCTTTCATGTCCTATGGCAAAGTTCACAAAGTTACCTTATGCATACAGTGATTCACAGGCAGTTGAGCTTTTTTCACTTAATACACATTGATATATGGGGACCATACAAGGTATCTACTAATGGCAAGTTCAGGTACTTTCTCACAATTGTAGATGATTGTAGCAGGGCAACCTGGACCTATCAGTTAGTTCAGAAATTAGATGCTCCCAAAGCTTTGACTACTTTTTGCAAGTTTGTAGAAACACAGTTTGGAAAGTGATGCGCGGGATTGCGCCCTCGCAAAAGGTTTCACCTCTCAAGGGATCTTGAGAAGCTTGCAATCCCCACCAGGCAGTGTACCTGATCGTTGTAGTATAGTATAATGACAAGTACCGGGGGATTGATCGTTCAACTCAAAGAATAGTGTTCGTTAGGATTGAAATTAATCTAACTAGGTCTAAAGGTGAAGGATGATTCTTTTTGTATTTTTATATTTTATGAAAAGCAAGTAAAATCTTGGGTTTTAAATGAGCGGGCGGAATTAGTTGTTAGTCAACTAACCCAAATAACTAAAGATGCAATAAAAAATAAAAATAAAACTAAAACTAATTTTGGTGGAAACAATAATGAGAGAAAATGTGTTTACTTAGATTTCATTACTCCCTAGATATCTTTTACCGGTTGATTAGCTTGTTACAATTGCATGGATGACTGGTTATATTCCTTAATACTAGTCGTAGGGCCGTGTACAATATTCCCTAACTCTATAAGCTCCTACTTCACTCCTATGTCGAGCCGGCTAAAAGCTCCTAACATGGGATCACTGGAATTCTCTTATGCATTAAATACAACCAAAAATCATAGTACATCTCCGATCATGTTTCTTAAGACGTTTAAGCAAGTTACCAATTGGAAGTCTGCCAGTTTTCTTAAGCCTAACATCGAATACACTCATCCAAAACAATTATAAACAAACCATCAACCAATAATCAACATCTAGGTTTCACTACATCTAAGCAAACACAATAAAAACCTAGCCTAGCATGTTAAAGAGAAGATGTTAGGATATATAGTTTAAGGTACTTCTGAAGATCAAAGTACTGCTGTGTCAAAATGCTGCTTGAAGAATAAAGTCAAATAAAGTCAAAGTACTGCTGCATGTTGAAGATTATTCAAAGTATTTTCGAAGAGTATTAAGGACTGAAGTGCAATATTGATTAAAGATTACTATGTAATATTAGATGAATATTCTAGAATGAGTTAGAGATAGTTACTTGTCGTTCAAGTATATGATGTAAACCGACTTAAGGTTATCTATATAAAGAGCCTTATGCTGGTATTAGAGATATATGTTTTAGAGCTTTACAAAGTCGATAATAGTTAGGGATTGTTAGTGAATCTGTGTAACAAAGCAGGTTCTAAGTTTATTCAATATAAAAGTTCTTCTTAAGCTTTGTGTTAGTAGATTCCGCATACTTTACAAAGTAACACAGTGTTTCATTATTAATAGTGTTGAGTTTACTTAATATTATTAAACCTTACAAGCTACAAAGTAGTTTGATCAGAGTATATCGATCCAACAAGTGGTATCAGAGCTTGTGTTGGAAACTCTGATTAAGAAGAAAACTTTTAAACCAATTCTACTACAAACCCTTCAAGATGTCGACAGAAGCTGCACCTGCTCCATCCATCACTGCTGTTAGAATTCCTATTGTCAAGAAGGGAGAATATGATTTATGGGCCATGAAGATGAGGCAGTACATTTCCATCACAGACCATGCTCTATGGGATGTGATTGTCAATGGCAATATGGTAATTGATGAACCAGAAGAGATTCCAGGACAACCTAAACCACCCAAGCCAACTGTACCAATGGCAATATGGTAATTGGATTTAATGGACTTTGATGATCTTTACAACAATCTGAAGGTGTATGAGCATGAGATGAATGGTACTACAAGTTCAAGCACACATCAGAAACCTCAAAACATTGCTTTTGTATCTTCTGAAAACAGAAGCAGTACTTCCAATAAAGGTACTGCTTATTCTGTTCAAAGTACTGTGCCAAAAACTCAGCCTTCTTGTACAACTATGGTCACTACCACTTCATCACCATCAACAACCCCCACCTCAGATGATGTTCTATGTACTTTCTTTGCTCAACAAGCATCTCTGCCTGTAACCTATCAAGAAGATGTCTTGCAAATTGATGATGATGCCATGGAAGAGATTGATATCAGATGGCAAGTTGCTATGATCACAGCAAGGATCAAGAAGTTTATGAATAAAATAGGGAGAGGCATTAATTTCACAACTAAGCAGGGAATAACATTTGATAAGTCCAAGATTGAGTGCTTCAATTGTCAAGGAACTGGTCACTTTGCAAGGGAGTGTAAATTTGCTAAGTATCAAGCAAACAAGATGATTGAGCAGCCCAAGACTGAAAGAAAGGAGGTTCCCATTACTGTACCCAAACCAAAAGCTTTGGTTGCTCAACAGAATCTGTCTGAGATTGATTGGACCAATGAGTTTGATGATGAACCTGTAACCTACTCAATGGTTGCATTGGAAGATTGGAGCACAGAGTTTGATGAAGAACCTAGATATGCTGCTTTGGAGTCAAGAGATGGTCTAGGAAGCTTTGATTGGAGCATGGAGTTTGAAGAAGATCCTGTTCAGCTTGCTATGGTAGCGACTTCACCAAGTTCATCCACTATCTCTGAGGTATGCTCTAAGTGCAATAGTATGTATCAAAAGTTACTTAGTGAATATGTAGCTGAAAGAGATAAATTTCAAAGGGCTAGGTCTGAGATAGCAGGTTATCAATTAACTTTAGGGTCAATGGAAGCCAAGATAATAACTCATGAAAACAATGAAGTAGCATGGGCTGAAAAATATAAGCAACAAGAATACCAAGTTAAGTTGAGAGAATGGAAACTAGGATGTAAGGAGTCTGAACTTGAGAAAGTTACTAATGAGAGGAATAAGTTGTTGGAAAAACTTGCTGTTTGGAATGAATCAGGTCTGTCACATGTTCAATTTGTTGAAAAACAAAGAACATCAAACATTAAAACTGGCCTAGGTTATGATAATGATAGCACAAAAGGTTTTCCATTTAAGAGTAAGGAACTAAATCTTACAAAAGACACCTCAACTAGTGATGAAGAGTTCATAAGTATGGATGAAAACACTTCTAGTTATGAGAAATCTCCTAGTCCAACACCTCCTGAATATAAGAAAGATAAGGGATACAATGTTGTTCCTAATCCCCAGGTAGTTTTCAACCACCTAGGAAAGATGTCTCTAGTTATGGGGTAGATAACCTAGAGTTTAGGAAAAAGCTTAAAGGTCAATCAAACCCTGAGACTGTAGGAGAATCTGTTGAGACACCTAGGGTTGATGAGAAAAAGTTTTCAAAACATGTAGTACCTTCAAATACTTCTCAAAGTACTGCTGATCACTCAGCAGTACCTCCAAGATTTTTTTTTTTTAAATACTGCTAATTTTAGAAAACCTTTTAGACAAGGATTTGGGAATATTGGTCTGCTATGTGTGTTATAGTCCTCATCATTTGATTAAGGACTGTGATTATCACTCAGAATACTTAAGTAAGTACCCAAAGACCAGGTCTGTAAACCAAAGTCACAGAGAGAATAAGCCAAGGAATAACAAACTAGTTTGGAATTACACAAATAGGGTTAACCATAGTAATTTTTCAAAAGACTATAGGTACCCTCACCAGAAAAGACCATTCTCCAAACCCACAGTACCTTCTCAAAGTACTGATAGAAAGTTCCCTAACCAAGGTGCTGCTAGCAAAAACACAGGTGTAAGACCTAGGAGATTCAATTACTACAAACCTAGAAGGCCTTACAACACAAGGAAAGATGCTAGAACACAGAACCCAACTCCAAAAGTTACAACTAAATGGGTTAAGAAAGAAAGTATTGCTGGGGAAGAGCCAGTACTTTCAGATTATAAGGGTGAAAAAGGAAGTTTTGATAAGAATGAACCAAAAGTTTTAGAAACAAAAACATTAATTCTTGATCATGTTTTTAAAGACAGTGGTGATTACATACTCAAAGAATTTGAGTATGTCAATCCACAAGGGGAACACAAGTCAGTAATGGCTTGGGTTCCTAAAAGCAACTAACCTTTTTCATGTGTATGCAGGGCAACCCAGAGAAGGAGCTTAAAGATCATCTTATTGTAGATAGTGGTTGCTCTGGAAGTATAACAGGAGAAAAGGAGCTCTTGTCAGATTTTAAAGGTTATTTTGGAGGAAAAGTTGCATTTGGGAATGATCCTGATGGAGGGAGAGTCACTGGGAAAGGAACCATCAAGGCTGGAAATATTGATTTTGAGAATGTTAGATATGTGAAGGAGCTTAAATTCAACCTTTTGTCAGTCTCTCAGATTTGTGACAAGAAGTACCCTGTGTTATTCTTTGACACATAATGTCTTATACTCTCTCCTGAGTTTAAATTAGAAATTAGAGACTTGGTGATGCTGAGAGCACCAAGAACTAATGATGTGTATAGCATAGACTTGAAGAACATTAATTCTGCTGAAAGAGCAACATGCTTGATTGCTAGGGCAACAATGGAGGAAGCACATCAATGGCACAGAAGATTAGGACATGTGAATTTTAAGAACATCAACAAGCTGGTTAAAGGAAATTTAGTTAGAGGTTTACCTTCTAAAACATTCAAGAATGATCACTCATGTCTTGCTTGCAAAAAGGGTAAACAACATAAGGCTTCATGTAAGAAGATTGAAGAGAAAACCATTAGAGAGCCTTTGGAATTGCTGCATATGGATCTGTTTGGACCTATTTCAGTTGTTAGCCTGAATAAGAAGAAGTACTGTTTGGTTGTGACAGATGATCGTAGCAGATTTAGTTGGGTCTTTTTCTTATGTTTCAAGGATGAAACTTTTGATGCTATTCATGATCTCATAATAGCACTTTAAAATCAGTTAAGAATCAAGGTTAGAGGCATTAGATGTGATAATGGGACTGAATTCAAGAATCAGCTAATGGATGATTTTTATGCCAAGAAAGGGATTAGAAGAGAATTCAGTATTGCCAGAACTCCTCAGCAAAATGGAGTTGCAAAAAGAAAGAATAGAACTTTGATAGAAGCAGCAAGGAAAATGCTTGCAGATTCCCAATTACCTGTTCCATTTTGGGCTGAAGCTGTAAGTGCTGCTTGTTATGTGTTGAATAGAGTATCAGTGACAAAACCTCAAATGAAGACACCTTATGAGTTACTCATGGTAAAGAAACCTAGTATCAAGTTTATGAAACCTTTTGGATGTCCCCTGACTATTTTGAACACTGCTGATAATTTGGGAAAGTTTGTTGGGAAGTCAGATGAAGGATACTTATTGGGATATTGTACCAATAGCAAAGGATTCAGATTTTATAACAGGACTACTAAAAAGGTTCAAGAATGTCTTCATGTGGAATTTCTAGAAGAGCAAGAAAATCATAAAGGTAAAGGTCCTGATTGGATGTTTGATCTTGATTTATTGGCTTCATCCATGAATTATGTACCTGTTAGAGAAGAAAATCAAGTTGTTCCAGAAGAAACACAGTACATTGTTCATGATGTTAATATAAGATCTGAAGATGATTCCAATGATAAATCCACCGATGAGCCTAAAAGTACTGTTGAGCCTCAAAGTGCCGTTGATCCTCAAAGTACTGCTCAACCAAAGACAACAGTATCTGATGAAGACCAAGCTATACAAGATGAGCTTAATAGGATGCTTATTCAAGAAACAATGGCTAAATCCTATGAAGATGATCAAAGAAAAGCTTATGAAGCAGCAAAGAAGAAAGCTAAAGGCACTGACAGTACCTTACCCCAACGTACTGCTGATCAATTTGAAAGTACTTTTCAACCTTTAGATACTTCAAATTGGATCAATGCTGATGACTTACATGATCCAACCATGCCTGCCTTGGAAGATACTGATGATGAATTGGAACAAGAAGGCATTTTCTCAGATTCAAATGAAGATCCTGATTTCACTAATTTGGAAGATAATCTTGAAGTGTCACCAACTCCTACTCTAAGAATTCACAAAGATCATCCTGTCAGCAAGATTATTGGACCTTCTGATTCAGGAGTGCTCACAAGAACTAAAGCTAATAATATGTCTCAACAACATACTTCTTTACTTAGCTTTATTTACAAACAAAACAGGATGAATCATAAGGATCAGAAATTGAGTTTGTTTGCTTGCTTCTTGTCTCAGGAAGAACCTAAGACAATCAAACAAGCATTAGCCAAGGAGAGTTGGGTTGAAGCTATGCAAGAAGAACTCTTACAGTTTAAACTTCAAGAAGTATGGGTATTATGTGATTTACCTGATGGTAAGAGATTGATTGGAACAAAATGGGTCTTCAGGGTAAAAAGAGATGAAAGAGGGAATGTAATCAAGAATAAAGCATGGTTAGTGGCTCAAGGATATAGACAAGAAGAAGGAGTAGACTATGATGAAGTATTTGCTCCTGTGGCAAGGATTGAAGCCATAAGGCTATTTTTGGCTTTTGCATCTTATATGGGATTTCCTGTCTATCAGAAGGATGTCAAAAGTGCTTTTCTTTATGGCACTATCACAGAGGAAGTTTATGTTAAACAACCTCCTGGTTTTGAAGATCCTGCACACCCTAACAAAGTCTACAAGGTTATCAAGGCTCTGTATGGCCTTCATCAAGCTCCAAGGGCATGGTATGAAAGACTCTCAAATTTTCTATTACACCATGGTTATAGGAGAGGAGCTATTGACAAGACTTTGTTCATCAAAAGAGAAAAGAAGGATATCATGCTTGTCCAAGTTTATGTAGATGATATTATTTTTGGAGCTACTAAGCAGACTATGGTGAAGGAATTTGAAGAACTTATGCAAAAAGAATTTCAGATGAGTTCAATGGGAGAATTAACATTCTTCTTGGGTCTTCAAGTGCAACAATCAAGTAATGGACTTTTTATTAGTCAAGAAAAGTATGTTGCAGACATTCTTAAAAGATTCAATTTCACAACTGTTAAGCCTGCATCTACACCTGTTGATACTAACAAGCCTTTGGGAAAAGATGAAGAAGGAGAAGATGTTGATGTCAAATTATATAGGTCTATGATTGGATGTCTTATGTACTTAACTGCATCTAGACCTGACATTACTTTTGCTGTGTGTTTGTGTGCAAGACATCAAGTTCAACCCAAGGTACCTCATTTGAATGCTGTTAAAAGAATTTTTAGGTACCTTAGGCAACAACCTAAGCTAGGATTGTGGTATCCTAGGGAGTCCCCTTTTCATCTACAAGCCTTTTCAGATAGTGACTATGCTGGAGATAACTATGACAGAAGATCCACTACTGGAGGGTGCCAGTACCTTGGAAGTAGATTAGTCTCATGGCAATGCAAGAAGCAAACAATTGCAGCCACATCTTCCACTGAAGCAGAGTATGTAGCTGCTGCAAGTTGTTGTGCACAAGTACTTTGTTTGCAAAATCAGCTTTTGGATTATGGATTCAACTTCAAGAATACTCCTATCAACATTGATAATGAGAGTACTATTTGTATTGTGAAGAATCCAGTCTATCATTCCAAAACAAAGCATATTCAAATCAGGCATCACTTTATTCGAGATTGTTATGAGCATAGACTTATCAATGTGGTCAAAGTACATACAGATGATAATGTAGCAGATCTACTCACAAAGGGCTTTGATGTTTCAAGATTTACTTTTTTAGTTGTGAGTATTGGTATGATTAATAACTAAGCTATTTTTGAGGGGAGGCATTAGTAGTTAGTCATTAGTTCAAGGGAGGCTACATGTATCATACAAAGCATAAAGACTTTTATTCATGATTCAGAAAGTTACATTCATTCTTGCAAAAGAAAAGTCAACACAGACACTCACAAGACACAAGACACTAAGACCACTACCACAAGCACCCTACACCAAACCTACTTAACCTACTCCATTGGTCTTTTTCCTTTGCCCTCATAGCTCTGATTTCCCTTTTGAGCAGTCTTTCTTTTGTCATCAAAAGAAGCTTGCTTCCTTGGGCAAGCCAAGCCAAGAACTTGTTTGGGAGGTCTCCCTTTCCTTGGAGCAGGCCACTTCATATTTTGTATTGCTGATTCCAGGGCTTGGGTCAAAGCATGTGGAAGCTCATTAGCCAGGGATGAACCAGTGACAGACTTTTTCTTCTTGGGCTTTGGATTGGTAGTGCTTGCTGCATTAGTAATGTTGGAGGTAGAGACATTTGGAGGAAAGTACCCACTCCATCCAGCATCCTCATCAAAATCAGAATCAGAAAAGTAGATGATCTCTGAGTCTGTGGAGTCATCTGAGTCAGAAGAGATGTACACCAATGGGAAGTGACTCATGGTTATAATTCGGATTTTTGTGGTTTATTGTAACTATGGAGGAATGAAGTGTGTTGATGGAGAAGTTTCTTTTATAGGCAAGAAAAGGTAATAGGGTTATTAATGAAGTTCATTGAATTCTACTTGCCTTGGTAGCTTTGGGAATTAATTTGGGAAGTTATTAATTAATTTGGGTTGACTTTCAAAGATATTTTGGTCAAACAGTCAACTACACAGATTATTTTCTTGGAAAGTACTTTGGTCAAAGTACTGCTTGGGTGAACAACTGAAAGTACTGCTTCATGGAAAGTACTGCTTATTGATATGAAGGATATGCTGACGTGTCAAAATACTGTTCCAACGGTCAGATTTGCGGGTAACAAACTCTCGAAAGATATGGGGAATATCACTTTTAAGAATAACGGTAAAATATTCTTTACCATTATTTTTTAAATCCTTTCCATCATAAAACATATCTTCTTCTTTTTATACCCATATTTCTTCATTCACTTTCACCCATAAACCTCACCAATATCGTCCACGATTACTACTCTGTTCTTAAAACCCTATCACAATGGCACATCGACTTACCATCACCAAACACAACATGCTTGCTAACCTTGAGAAGACACAAAATAACATTGATTTTCATGGTATTATTGACTTTATCTCCGGAACCACCATCACCTACTCACTCTTAGTCAACCCCGAGATCATTAGACCTTGGATACAAGCTTTTTGGGCTACGACAAGGGCTGAGATAGAAGATGGAGAGGATGTTATTCATGCTACAGTTGCTGGGAGAGCAATTCGTGTTACTGAAGCTAATATTAGGGAGGTTTTGTTGTTTGAGGATGAAGGAGGCTCTGTTTTGTTTGCCAAACAAGAGATTTGGACTGCACTAAGGGATATTGGGTATGAAGGACCTTTGAACAGGCTCACTTTTCAGAAAGCCATGGTAAGTCCTCATTGGAAGTTTCTTATTCATGTGTTACTTCATTGCTTGAGTCCTAAAAGGACTTCTTGGGATCAATTTGGTCATGCTATAGCTTCTGCTTTTGTTGGCCTTATTACCAATCAACCCTTCAACTTTTCTTACATGATCCTTGATGGTATGATCACCCACATTAAGGATGGATCACCCTTTTTGATGTATCCTAGGTTTATTCAGCTTATCCTAGAAAATTCATTAGATGGGATCCAAAAACCTCATGATTATGTACCCACTACTAAGATGCCACCTAAGATCTTCACCTTTATGTCTAACAAAGGTGTTAATTTTTCTGGTACCAATACACCTCTCAATGCTTACATGTTAGAGGTAGCACAGGCTGTTAGGGATGATGAGGATAATGCTAGTGGTTCTACTAAGTCTGATGATGCTGATCAATCTGATCATTCTGAACATTCTGCATCAGTACCTACACCTACATCACTTATTGTTTCACCTCAGCCTGATGATTTGAGTGAAAGAATTGCTTCAGTTTCTGCTTCTTTGGAAAAACCTGTTTCAGCTGAAGGTACTTCTCCACAAAGTACTTCTCAACAAAATACTGCTTCAAAGCATACACCAGTACCTTCTCCCAATGATTATACTTCCACAGGTGGGCATCAAACACCTGAAGGAGATGAGGGAATTCAAGGTCCTATGAATAATTATGCTTTGACGAGAGAGTTGGAGAGGATGAAGAAAGTTATGGCTGATCAGACTAAAGAAATCAAGAGTTTAAGAAAGAAGTTCAGAAGATTGAAGAAGTTTGTATGGCCTCTTGTCAAGAATTTTAGACTTTATGTGAAAGAGAAGAAGAAATCTCAAAAGAAGAGGTCTAAATCAGCAAAGACATCTTCTACATTCAAGAAGAAGCAAAAGAAGTCATCATCTATCAAATCGGGGAGGAATCAGGATGATAATTTGAATAGAGATGATACTGAGATTCAAAATTCAGAAGATGAAGATGCTCATCTTTGGTACTATCCAGAAGATCCAAAGACTTTTGTGCCAGAGACAAATGTTGAACAAGATATGAATATTGAGCATGATGAAGTTGTTGAGCAAGAAGTTAATGCACAGAATATTCAAAGTACTACTCAAAATCAAAGTACTGATGTTCAAAGTACTGTTGATGAAAGTATTGGTCTGCAAGGTACTGATCAGCAAGGTACGGCTGATATGAATATTGAAGGAATTGGAACTTCATCAGCTGGACTTTCTACAAAGACTTTTGAAGATGAAGCTGGTCCTTTGATGAGGCGAAAAATGAACCGTTTTTAGGGGGTCATTTAAGCCGGAATTGGAATTTATTTGATCAAATATTGCCCTAAATCGTTCCTTTTGTGATTTTAGGTACTTTGGGAGTGAATTCTGGAAAAGGAAGCATTTTGGACGTTTTTGGAGCATAAAAGTGAAGAAAACGGAAAAGTCTTAATTTTCCTTGCTGGGAACAGTACCTGACGGCGTCAAGAAGGATTTTCTGACGGCGTCAAGAGCACAAGTTGGTGACGGTCCAGTAGAGATGTGACGGCGTCAAGCCAAGGGCGTCAAGAGTAAAATTTGGTGACGGCCTGAAGCAAGATTACACATGACGGCGTCAACTTTGGATCTAAGCAGTCTGAGAACTTTATTGGCGGCGAGATGACGGCGTCAGATTTTTCCTCTTGACGCCGTCACCTCACAAAATCTATAAATACTTTTCTATTTTTCATTCATTAAAGAGAGGAACTTGTGTGGAGAATTCTAGGGCCGAACCTAATAAACCCTAGGTCGTTTGTAACAGTATTTTCAAGGGATTTCACCCCTTGAATCCTTTCATGTTCAATTAAGATAAGTCTCCTTTCAATTCATTCAATATGTCTATGTGTTATTTGAATATATCTTATGCTTGTCTTGATTATAACATGCTAGGCTAGATCTTTTGTGTGTTTGCTTAGATGTAATGAAACCTAGATTTTGATTATAGGTTGATTGCTTGTTTATAGTTGTAATGGATGAATGATTTCAATGTTAGGCTTAAGAAAACTGGCAGATCTCCATTGTGTAACTTGTTTTAGGGGATTCAGATCAAATTGAGATGACTTTTCACGTCCAGAGCAGAGGAGGGAATAATACTGGTGATGGGAGATGGACTGATGATGGTCAACCACAAGCAGGTGGTCAGGCTGCTGCTATTGCACAGGCTGTAGAAGAACATTTCATGTCTCAATTACACAGTGTTGCTCCTTCATCAAGTTCTGTTGAGAGGAACTCTTTAAATTCAGAATCTTTAGCCAATGATAATCAGCAGGTAGCGGATGTTGCAGATACCGACACTCAGCAGAGTGATCCTAATACCATCCATCAAGAACTTAATCAAAGTGTTGAAAATGCTCAACACTCCGGAGGACAATCACATGGACCCACCCCTGATGTTGGAAATAATGCACTGGATAGCATGGAAATAGGTGAAGGAAATGAAAGTGTGAATGAGCAACATGTATGTCTTGATTTTTAAATTTCAAATCTTTTCGCGTGGGTTATTTGATGCACTTAGATTAATCATCCATGATTGCTATTTCAGGAGTTTCCAGCAACTGATGACCTGGCCAGCAACCATCCATTGGTGGACATTGATAATACGATTATTACTGAAGATGCCGATGTTGATATGAACGTTGTTGATTCCGAAGCAACTCAAGGTGGTGACGTGTTACCTTCAGTTGGTGTTGTTGTAGAGCCATTATCTAAACACAACACTAGCATTGCTCAGGATATTGGAAGCACTACCTGCTGATCTTAGGGCTCAACTTCTAGCTTCACAACAACCTCAATCCGTCCCAGGTCTAGTTTCTGCTCCTGCCTCTACCCCTGCCCCTTCAACAGCTGAAGAAATTGATACAGAGTTTTTAGCTGCTCTTCCTCCAGACATCCAAGCAGAAGTTTTAGCTCAACAACGTGCACAAAGGGTTGCACATCAAGCTGAAGGTCAACCCGTTGATATGGATAATGCTTCAATTATAGCTACTTTTCCAGCTGATTTGCATGAAGAGGTTTGCGTTTTCAACTTCCTGACTCATCAGTTATGCTTGATAGTTATTCAAGTATACTAAGTTGTTGTTGTTGTTGCTTTTTTTTTTTTTTTTCTTTTTTTTTTTTTTTTAATGGTTGATTTAGGTTCTATTGACATCCTCAGAGGCGGTGCTTTCAGCATTGCCATCTCCTTTACTTGCTGAAGCACAAATGCTCAGAGATAGAGCTATGAGTCACTACCAGGCTCGTAGCTTATTTGGAAACAGCCATAGACTTAATAGTAGGAGGAATGGGTTGGGATTTGATAGGCAGACAGTAATAGATAGGGGTGTTGGTGTTACAATAGGACGGAGGACATCTTCTGCTCTTCTAGAAAGCATGAAAGTGAAGGAAGTCGAAGGGGATCCACTTTTAGATCCTGATGCTTTGAAATCGTTGATCAGGCTTCTTCGACTAGCACAGGTAATAACTAAGATACTAACAACTGAATTCTATAAGTGATACTACAGATAAGTTGCCAGTGACCAAAGCAATAGAAGCTGATAGATACTGAAAAAGGACAATAGCCAAACTAAAAACAAACTTGATTACGTGATCTAACATCATTTACTTGCTATAAATTATTTGACCATTTTGATGTCTTGCTGTCAGCCCCTTGGGAAAGGCCTTCTGCAGAGACTCTTCTTGAACTTAAGTGCTCATAGTTCTACAAGGGCAGTCCTTGTTTACCTGCTACTTGGCATGATCAAGATGGAGACTGAGGGCTCTGCAAGTGGATTGACGACAGTAAATTCTCAGAGGCTTTATGGGTGTCAGTCTAATGTTGTATATGGCCGATCACAGCTCTTAAATGGTACTGGTTATTAAAATCTGCACATCGTTATGCGTTTGATATTTATTATCTGTTGGTGCTGATGATATAGAGTTTCCCATGTACAGGTCTCCCGCCTTTAGTACTGCGTCGAGTCCTTGAGATTTTGACTTACATGGCTACAAATCATTCTTCCGTAGCTAATTTGTTGTTCTACTTTGATTCTTCACTTGTTCCGGAGTCCTTGAATTCCAATTACCATGATAAGAAGAATGATAAGGGAAAAGAGAAGGTTGTTGAAGGAGGAGAAATCTCTCATCCTGTTGGATCGGAAGGAGATATTCCTATACTATTATTTGTAAAACTCTTGAAGCAGCCTCTCTTCCTTCGCAGCATTGCCCATCTAGAACAGGTATTTTAGTTGTCTTTAATGTTGCAATATTTCAAGCTTACATCTTTTTCATTCTTTTAATTTTAAGTGGTAAACTTGCTTAATGTCTTAATAGTTCCGGAGTCATTGAGTTGGAATGTGTAGGTGTAACATTCACTGTATATACTTACCGTGCAGGTGATGGGTCTACTTCAAGTGGTTGTATACACTGCTGCTTCAAAGTTAGAGTCCCAGTCTCATACTGAAAAACCAGTGGCCAGTTCCCAAGTTCAAGAAGCCGTTTCTCAACCTCAGGAAGATTCTTCTTCAGCAGTAGCAGAACCAAACCAGGATGATAAAAGTGTTAGTGATGGATTATCCACATCAGACGATCTGAAAAAAGTTGACATGAATGACATTTTTATGAAGCTACCACAAACTGATCTGCATAATCTATGCAGCCTTCTTGGCCACGAGGGGTAATATTTAGTTCGCAGTTATATCATTTACATGTTGCATAACTTAAAGCTTAATACTTGAATATTCTTTTCATTAGGCTATCCGACAAAGTTTATCTGCTTACCGGGGAAGTTCTAAAGAAGTTGGCCTCAGTTGCTTCATCACATAGAAAATTCTTTATTGTAGAGCTTTCAGATTTAGCTCATAGTTTAAGTGGGTCCGCCATTAGTGAACTCATCACACTAAGAAGCACACAAATGCTAGGTTTGAGCTCGGGTTCCATGGCTGGAGCTGCTGCTCTTAGAATCCTGCAAACACTTAGCTCACTCACTGTACCCGATATAGATGACAAGGTTGCAAAAAACGATGACAATCAAGAGCATGTCACTATGTGGAAATTAAATCTTTCACTTGAGCCATTATGGCAAGAACTTAGCGAGTGTATAAGTGTGACCGAGTCACAGCTGGCACAAGGCTCGTTGTCTTCTGTTATGTCAAATGCGAATACGAGTGAGCATGTGCAGGGTACCGGTGCTTCTTCTCCTCCTCTACCCCCTGGAACCCAGAGACTTTTGCCCTTCATTGAGGCCATTTTGGTCCTATGTGAAAAGCTTCAGGCAAGTAGTTCTCTTTTACAGCAAGATGATGCCTATGCAACAGCAAATGAAGTTAAGGAATTATCTGGAAGTTCATCACCAAGTGCGGCCGGAGTTGATGGTGCTGTGACGTTTTCTAGGTTTGCTGAGAAGCATCGCCGGCTTTTGAACGCTTTCGTGAGACAAAATCCAGGCTTGTTGGAGAAGTCACTTTCCATGATGCTTAAAGCACCGAGGTTAATTGATTTCTACAACAAAAGGTCCTATTTCCGATCTAGAATTAGGCAGCAACATGATCAACATTTAACTGGTCCATTGAGGATTAGTGTTCGAAGAGCATATGTTCTTGAAGATTCCTATAATCAATTGCGGATGCGACCCACTCAAGACTTGAAAGGACGTTTAAATGTCCATTTTCAAGGAGAAGAGGGTATTGATGCCGGTGGTTTGACTCGAGAATGGTATCAGTTGCTGTCAAGAGTAATATTCGATAAAGGAGCTTTACTTTTTACAACCGGAGGAAACAATGCAACCTTCCAGCCAAACCCTAATTCTGTATATCAGACAGAACATCTCTCATACTTCAAATTCGTGGGCTGCGTGGTACGTTTCTATGAATCTTTTCTTTTAATATATATAATTTATATCGGTTCAATAGTTGTGTCAATGAGGCTTTATGATGTTGTTATAGGTTGCTAAAGCTCTGTTTGATGGGCAACTCTTGGATGTTTACTTTACCCGATCCTTCTACAAGCATATTCTTGGTGTGAAGGTAACATATCATGATATCGAGGCTGTTGATCCTGATTATTACAAGAACTTGAAGTGGTTGCTGGAGGTAAGTATGTTCAACTTTGTGATTTATACATTTATTATTTTATATGGTTTTCTAATACTACTGTTTTCCTTTGTATCAGAATGATGTTAATGACATACTTGACTTGACGTTTAGCATGGACGCTGATGAAGAAAAGCAAATCCTCTATGAGAAATCTGAGGTATGTATTTGGAGACAAAATTGTCATTACATAAAATTATTAGATATTGTTTGCGCTAATTGATGGTTTATTTTTTTAATGGTAAAAAGGTTACTGATCATGAGCTAAAACCGGGTGGACGGAATATAAGGGTAACAGAGGAAACAAAGCACGAGTATGTGGATCTTGTTGCAGAACATATACTTACAAACGCGATACGTCCTCAAATTAATTCTTTTTTGGAGGGTTTTAATGAGTTGATACCTCGTGACCTCATTTCTATCTTTAACGATAAAGAGCTTGAGTTGCTGATCAGTGGACTTCCAGAAATTGATTGTGAGTCAAGCTTAATATGCAATTTGAAATATATGCTGTTGTATTTCAAGATCATTATTGAAATTTTGTAACCTTTGGTTATTGCAGTGGACGATCTGAAGGCCAACACGGAATACACAGGATACACTGTAGGCACTAATGTAGTTATATGGTTTTGGGAGGTTGTCAAAGCATTTAACAAGGGAGATAGGGCTAGATTGCTTCAATTTGTGACGGGTACATCAAAGGTATAATTATTTTGCCATTCTTTCTCTTTTGTCTTGTTTTAACCTGTGTACTTCTCTTTAGTACATTTGAGTCATTAAAAGATGGTTTTGTGTCCCAGTTGGGTAATTTGTGACCAATAATCTTGTTAATTATGTAAAAAGGTATCATCATATATGAATTTAGCATTTTTATGTACACGTATAACATTTCTGTATATAAATTTATCATTTATAAAATAAATCAATTTTGAAACTCAGTTATTTACTGAATGACCCAAATAGGTGACAAAAACATCTTAAAATGACTCACCCGTATAAAAAAAGTTCAATGACTAAAACGGGACATATGAACAAGTACGTTAGTATTTTATGCAGAAAACCCTTGTCGTGATTAGTATATTATTAAGAAGATATTTTAATAATTTCGTCTAATGCATGTTTGACTTGTATGTGTTTTTCTTAGGTTCCCTTGGAAGGTTTTAAAGCATTGCAAGGTATATCGGGTCCACAAAGATTCCAAATTCACAAAGCATATGGAGCGCCTGAGAGGCTGCCATCAGCTCATACATGGTTAGTGCTTTTTAGTTGTTTTGTCATCTGGATCTTACATTCTTAACTCACAGTTTGTTTACCATTTTATTCTCAGCTTCAATCAATTAGATCTTCCTGAATACACATCAAAGGAACAGCTGCAAGAACGGTTGCTACTTGCGATCCATGAAGCTAGTGAAGGTTTTGGGTTTGGGTAGTCATATTCTACCTAATGTTGTTGTGTGAGCAACGCCAGCAATTGTTTCAGCCATTGCTATGCTATGTAGATGTTAGTCTCTCCTCCTATTTTTCAATTTTTGGGTCCTTCTTTGACTCGGTTTTATTATATTTGGGTAACACAATGAATAATTTGGTGATGCGTTTTCAGATACAGAATGAACATTGATTATGCATTGAGGGATGCCATTTGAAGAGCGAGAGTCCCTGTGAAGAAAGGAGTCATGCATGTACTAGAAAGACGAAGAGCAAGTGGTTTTTGGCTGGCCCTATTTTGTAACATGGGAATGTGGTCTTACGGGTTGTTTTCGCCTCTTGCAGACTAGAATAAATTGATGAAACTTGAAAGCACAAAATATCCATAGGCTTCATGTAAATCCTAGCTCTTTTTGGTTGGTTGGTTTGTAGCTTTTGGCGAATTCAGTTTTCTGATTCATATTACTACGTATTTGAAGCTTTGTGAAACCATCTTTATTTCATTTCTGTATTCTATAAGCTCCAATAATTCTTTGCGAATAGAAATAAATAAAGGCAATGCAAAGTAAATTTCAGTCATCTCATGTCAAAATATGCTAAAACTGAGAAAGTAGTAAAAATCTGAAAATGGACAATAAATTGGTCACGTTCCTGACCAGGAACTCAAAACAATTATCTCTGTTATTTTTTGATGGCCGAGTTCCCAAACATGAATTCAATATGTATATATATGTTTTAGTGTGGGGCGGGTTGGAGATGTTGTGCCCAAACCCAATAAGATCCCATATTAAGACCCGAAACCCACCCCATAACCCGATAAGCATGCCTCGCCCTGCTCCAAAAAAATCGGGTTTCAAGTTCTCCATCGAGTATTAGAGTTTGGTTTTTTTGCCATCTTTATGTGTAATGATTTTAAAGGTCCGCTTGACAAAAGCTCAAAAGTCATAAATCCATTTGGTCACTCGCCTTCTTTCTCACTTGTCTTTGTGGATAACATTTAAACATTTCATCAGACACCTTTTATGATATTTATATAAACTAAAAAAAATGTCAATCTCAATTTCAGCATCAACAATCTTCCATCATGCAACTCATCTAAAACCCTAGCCGCCGCCCCCACTGCCGCTCCACCACCGCTCCACCATCAACACCACCACCACCAATCAACTCCCCATCTCATTTCCTTCTTGATCTACTATCACACGCGCCCAAATACCCCCTATATCACCTCGTTAAATCACAAAAATCATCACCATCTTTCTTGTTTTTGAAGTTTATCACGTTTTAGTCTCGGAAATCGAAGGTGAGACGAGTTTCAACTCGTATTTTGGTGAAAAACGTGACCAAGGGTCACAAATTTAATATTTTTGTTTGGGTTTATGGTTAAAAACATGAAACTCAAGTGGGTTTTTGATAAAATGGATGAAATGATGAGTTTGGTATCCAGGTTCTTGCTTTTTCTTGATGGGTCGAGGCATACCCGAGAGCTAATGCTCTCGGCTTGTGCCATTTTCGGATTTATTTTGGTTCTTGATGATTCTTGGTCATTGGTATTTGATTTGAGGGTGTTTGGATTATTATTTTGAGGTTTGGATGATTCTTGGTTTGTTTAAACCTTTATTGTTGTTGTTTGGATTATGGCCGACGACCCAAGGGTCGGTTTTGGTTTTTGGTTCGAGTTCCATTGAGCTAGCCGAGACTTTAGAAGTCTCGGGTGGGACCCACATGTATTTTGGTGAAGTTTGACCCGGGTTTGACTTGGTTAGTCGACCCGTATGTGTGGTAATAATTTTGGTTGAGGTTTATTTTTGTTGGATAATATTGTTTGTTGTTTTATTAGTTATGAATTCATTTATATAGTTGAGTTTGGCGTTGAGGCGATTTTGGAGTTGTGTTGACGATAATGATTTGGGAACCGATTGTGAGACGGTGATATAGAATGATGGAGATAGGTTAGAAAGGTGCCGTAGACGGACCTTATTGTTGTAGTTTGTGATATGGGATGTTTGACGGAGATGGACTTTTCATGATTGAGCTTTGATTGTTATTTACATTTGGACTTTTGGTTGTGCGTGCGAAGTCACGTTGACTTTCTAGTCAACGGTTGATTTCGGCAAAACGCCTTGACATTTGGACTTGGACAATGAGCCGAGGGTGATGACTCGGATATGTGACCATCTTTTATAACTCGAGATAAATTATAATCAAACTTAATAATAAAACTCGTAATACTATTATTAATAATATAAACGTTTATATAAATATATAAACGTGAAAACGTGTATATATTTATACAATTGAGTATATTAAAAATAAAACGATCACGAGTAATATGATAATAACGTAACGATGAATATTATACTATGAAAGTAGTATAATAAATGTCGAGAACGTCATTATGATTAAACAATTATAAATAACGATATAATTATAACGTTGAATGATTATATTAAATGAAATACTTTTTGGAAAATAAAACGAGGAAACATACGAGTTATACGGGATTGTGGTCACTTGAGTCCAAGTGGGCCATATTATTCATTTTATGCCTTTTGTGCTTGTCACGGATATGTGACGTTAATACATCCATTTTCTATAACTACGTAACTTATTTGATCGACGTATTAAATAAGATCTATTTAGTTATATAAAATGAGTATATTAATGGGTATTGTATCCTACGACGCCCATAAGTTGTGATACGTGTACAAGAATAATGAGTTACTAAATATCTCGTGAGGGTTACCAAGTTGACGAATTTGGTAAGTTTGACGATATATTTAGGGAACTTATTAAACTTGGATACTTACCATATAGTGTTCTACGTGCTATGTGACTTAGGTTTGGGTATAATCTTGGAATGATATATTAAGTAAATAATTATGGAGGATTACCAAGTCGACGGATTTGATAAACTTCAATGATTTATTTAAATAATATATTGAGCTAATATTAGACCTGTAGATTGTTTTATTATTCTTGTTCGTTGTGGTTATTTTGGTTTGAGTTGTGTCGACCCCCCACCCGCATGGATACCAAACTTCAAACTAATAAGAGAATAATACGAGAAATGGATTTTTGGAAAGTAAAAAGGAATACGTTCGGGATTGGGAATATTTGATTTTTGAGGAAATGATTCTGAGAAGAGTTTATATTGTTAGGAGGTGCCGAGTCCGTAGTTGCTGTCTTTTGAGTTGTGATACTTCTCGATTCTACCGTTTTCATTTTGCTGATATCTCGACTTGAGGTGAGTCATAGCCCCACTTTTACTTTTGAACTTTGTTTTCAATACTTGGGGTGAGAAACGTGCAAATTGTTTTATGTGGACTATTATCGCTTTGTTTATTTAAAACTTGCTATGCTTATAGAACTAGGTAGGTTTTAGAGCGAGGCCTAGTCCAGAACTAGGTAAGCTATTGATTTGGTTATTGAGCGAGGCCTAGTCCAGAACTAGGTAAGCTATTGATTTGGTTATTGAGCGAGGCCTAGTCTAGAACTAGGTAAGCTATTGATTTGGTTATTGAGTGAGGCCTAGTCCAGAACTAGGTAAGCTATTGATTGGTCATTGAGCGAGGCCTAGTCCAGAACTAGGTAAGCTATTGACTTGATTATGGAGCGAGGCCTAGTCACGAACTAGGTAAGCTATTGATTTGGTTGATTTTGGCCTATAGTGTGCACCTATAGGTTTGGTTTGGTTTGATGATTTGAGGCCTAGTCTAGCTAGCAAGCGTTTTGCGTATATGTCCACTTGATTGAGTTATGAATTTAAACCTATGATCTCACCAGCGAAAGCTGACTTTTAGCACGTTTTCTCAGGTAATTAAGTGATGATTTGGATGCTTGGATTGGAGGCTTGGCTTGACAATATGGTTTAAGGATCTATTCTTCTAAAACTCTGATATGGATTTTTGGACCTATGTTATTTCTTTTGGGCCTTACTTTGGATAAATTTGGGATAAATGTAAACTTTAAAACTCCGTTTGGTTGTGTTTTCTTATGTTTACTTTATCTCGTTCTTTTATGACTTGGAATGGATACCAATCCACGTAACACCTTGAAAGCTTGTTTAGTCTTTCGCTGTATCAAATTTTGGGGGTGTTACAAATGTGGTCGAATTTAGTTGAAGCCATGGAAAAGGAGTAGGGTCGGATGTGTGTTGAGAGTTAGGTATTGAGTGTTCGGGTGATTATGTTATAACGGTTGAGGTTTGAGTCTTTGACTCATATGTAGTATGTGGCTTAGCCGGGATATCCCATGATTGTTTATAGCTGCCCCTAAATATGTAGCTAGTGAAGTTTAAACCCGAGACCTCTTTTGAGAACATTAATCGCTAGGCTACCTTGTTAGTGGTTGTTTGGGTGATTGATTGGTAAAAAGTGGAAGTATTTTTGCGTTTTCTTATATTTTCCTTTTTGAGAAACAAGTAAGAGGTTGTGTAAGGTCGTATCCAACCACACTGAAGACCAAATATGAAAGAAAAAAAAGGTGGACCGAGAGCTGGACCAAGCCCAGTTCAATTCGCGGTCTATTTTATAACCCTGTATAAGGAGGTGTTAGTTTGAAAACAATATGATAATAATACAAAGAGTAAATTACACAATTCGTCCCTGTGGTTTGCTCCAAATCACTACCGTAGTCCCTGATCTATCTTTTTTTGCTTTTTTGCTCCTTATGGTTTACATATTGCACGCTGTTAGTCCTTATCGCTAACTGTCGTTATCTTCTCCGTTAGCTCCCAATCGTCAAGTGGCAACGTTAGTCTATTAACCACACGATCGTTTGCAACGTTAGTCCTTTATACTAACGACCATTACTAATTAGCTCCCAATCGTCAAGTGGCAACGTTAGTCTTCGACGCGGTTTTTATCGTTTTCACTCGTTTTCATGCGTTTCTTAGTTTTTGTCTGTTTTTATATATTTTCGTCCGTTTTCGTCTGCCTTTATACGATTTCTTCTATTTTTCTTACGTTTTTATTTGTTTTTATATGTTTTCTTACGTTGTCATACAGTTTTATCTGTTTTATACGTTTTCCCCCTTTTTTTTTTACACTTTTGTCCGTTTTTCTTACGTTTTCATCTACTTTTATACGTTTTCATCCGTTTTCTCTCATTTTCTTATGGTGTCACCCATTTTCTTACGTTTCTATATGTTTTCTTCATTTTTGTCTATTTTTATATATTCTTGTCCATTTATATACGTTTTCATCTGTTTTCGTACATTTTTCTTGCATTTTTATCCATTTTTATCCGTTTTCATATGTTTTTATACGCTTTCATCGGTAAGAAAATGTAATAAAACAAGCGAAAACATATAAAAACATATGAAAATAGATAGAAACGTATAAAACGAATAAAAATGCAATAAAATTGTATAAAACAGACAAAAAGTATACAAATGGAAGAAAACGTATAAAAACAGATGAAAACGTATAAAAACGGATGAAAATGTATAAAAACATATGAAAAGAGATAAAAACGTATAAATATGAATAAAACGCAAGAAAACGTATAAAAACTGAAGAAAATGTAAGAAAAACGGACAAAAGTGTAAAAATAGGAGGAAAACGTATAAAAACATATAAAAACGGATAAAACCGTATGAAATTGTAAGAAATAAAAACAGATAAGACGTAAGAAAAATAGACGAAAACGTATAAAGACGGATAAAAACGTATAAAAATTGACAAAAACGTATAAAAACGGAAGAAAACATATGAAAACGTAAGAAAACGCATGAAAACTGGAGAAAACGTAAGAAAACGGGCGAAAACAATAAAAACCAAAATTTGAGTTAATTAGAAACGGCCGTTAGTTTAAAGGACTAAAGTTGCAAATGATCGTTTTGTTAATGGACTAACTTTGCCACTTGACGATTGGGAACTAATGGAAAAGATAACGACAGTTAGTGATAAGGACTGACAGCGTGCAATATGTAAACCATGAGGATCAAAAAAGCAAAAAAATAGATCAGGGACTACGGTAGTGATTTGGAGAAAACCACAAAGACAAATGGTGTAATTTACTCTAATACAAATAGTCCAAAATAATAGTATCAGCTAAAGGTAGATGCACCCAAAAGGTTATACTCGTATTTAAATGTAATGGTCCACAAAGAAGAAATTTTATTAAGAAATTTATTAACATTAGCCAACTTGCAAGTAGTTTATGATATAGATAGTATGTATTTAACAACAACATTCTAGAAAAACATTTGCCAACTTGCGAATTATTATCCACATATATGCCAATTTGCAAATTACTATGACAAACTTTTGTTGAAATTTAAGAAGAAAAATAAATACGAATAAAAATCTTCTTAAGTTTAACGATTAAAAATAGTTCTTTAAGTTTTCATACTCGTTTAAAACATTATAAGAATTTATATGGTAATAGTCTCTAAAGAAGGATATTTATGTTGATATTGCAATTTTTTCTCTCTTTTTTTAAGTTCGAGATATAATTTAACTAACTATTAAGATATTTTTTTTAATCAGTCAAAAATATATGTCGGTTTAGGAGTTTACATTATATTTTTATTGTCATTACACAATTTGAATTGATTATTAGGACTAATTATGATATTTCTTTTTTAAAAAAAAAAATATAAGGAAATTTCCTGGTAATGACTTATTTCATTTTCCCGGGTACGACTCACCAAAGTTGAAAATGTCGTTGAAATATGTCCAAGTAAAAATAAGATGTTCATGTATTCTTTATTTTAATATCCCATCTTGCAACCTTTCGTTTCCATTATACTTCTATAGTCATTACAAATTTTGGGCTTGACAATGGCTAGAAGTTATTAGGATATTTCTTTATTGTAAAAGACAAAGAAACTTGTATATTGGTGTAGGAAACAAATGTCCAAAAATGATCCATATCAAGGAAATTTCCATGGGAACGTGTAGCGAATTATTGGTGTAGCAAGTTGAAAATGTCGTTGATATATGTCCAAGTAAAATAAAATATTCATATCTTCTCTATTTTAATATTATCCCATCTCAAACTTTCATTTCTCATCTCTCAAACAAAACACACAATCGATCACCATCTTCTTGCAGCCACCAACACCACTTTTATCAAGTTTGGTTTCTTCATTTTTATTCAGTTTTTTGGAGTTTATGTATTTTGTTTTGTGTATAATTGTGGTATTAATGTCTATGTGCGTACAGTTAGTTTGTTTTAGTTTGTTAGACTTTTGTAGATACTTCAGGATTTTATTGACTTATTTCGTAGTTCCAAACTAGTTTACTCTACAGGAAATCTGTCCAAGATTAATTTATTAGAAGTTATTTTCGGAAAGTCCTTTAAACCAATGTTTTAAAAAACGAGTTTTTAATCGACCGGGTCGAGTTACCGGGCATCGGTTCGACCGTCGGGTCAACCCGGTTTTCCATTTATTTATTTTTTTTTCCGACCGGGTCAACCCAGTTTTATACAAAAAAATTTGAAAAACCCAAACCCGGGTCACACAAAACCCGGTGGGTCTAACCGGTTAACCCGGTTTTAGAAACCCGGGTTCTTTGACCCATTTTTGTGGCCGGGCACGGTTGAATCGGCCGGTTCAACCCAAGTTTAGGAGTTTACATTACATTTTTATTGTCATTACACAATTTTGAATTGACCATTGCGGCTGAGTAATTATGATATTTCTTTATTTTAAAATATAAGGAAATTTCCTGTACATTTTCCCGGTTAATTAAGGCGTGCGACGACTCACCAAAGTTGAAAATGTCGTTGAAATATGTCCAAGTAAAAATAAGATGTTCATGTATTCTTTATTTTATTATCCCATCTTGCAACCTTTCGTTTCCATTATACTTCTCTAGTCAATTTTTGGCTTGGCTATGGCTAGAAGTTATTAGGATTTAGGATATTTCTTTATAGTAAAAGACAAAGAAACTCGTATATTGGTTAGGAAATAAGAGGTGTGATCCCCTACAAAGGGGACAAAAAATACAAAGTCTACAAAGTAATTGTAGCCATCCGATCCCCTTTGCTTTCCATCTAACGGTCCAAAATTAAGTGGGAAAAAAAAGCGCTCATCCCTATTAAAAAGGGTAAATCCGTCAATCAACCACCAAAACCCGTCTCTTCTTTCCCTCCATCTTCTCACTCACTCTCTATTCATTTCAATTTCACTCTCCATGTTCTCTCTCTAAACCAATCAAAATTTGGGGAAAAAATTAGGGTTTCAATTTTCGATCATCTCTAATCGATTAAAACACATAAAATTAACGTCGAAAAGATGAATCCAACTGGTAAGTTTATCATTTATGTTTTAATTTTGTTTTAATTTTGATTAAATTTAATTTTTTGCATGCGTATTTTTTAAAACTCTTCACACCGTCACCATCAGATACCAACTAATAAAACTTTTTTTTGTACTTTTCAAATTCATAATAATCGGGTAAACATACAAGATCTGTTGTTGAAATGTGATCGATATAATGATGCACACCAAGTGCTCGATGAAATGCTTCAACTTGATTCAGGTCATAAATGTGATAGAAATCTGGTTTTAATGGCGATTGATGATCTTCAGGTTCATCATTTAGTGCATTTTTTGTTCACTTACTAGCTTGCGGGTTCGATAGAGTAACTTGTTAGAATAGGTTAGAATAAGGTTCATTAGTTATTGATTGGATCATGGTTTACTTAGTAGCTTGCTGGTTCGATAGATTAACTTGTTGGAATAGGTTAGAACGAGGTTCATCAGTTATTGATTGGATCATGGTTTACTTAGTAGCTTGCGGATTCGATAGAGTAACTTTATAGAATACATAAGAATGAGGTTCATCAGTTATTTGAAAATAGGTTCATCAGTTATTGCTAGTACGTTTGATCATCAGTTATTTGAAAAATAGGTTCATCAGTTATTGCTAATGCGTTTGATAATCAGTTATTTGAAAATAGGTTCATCAGTTATTTAAAAATAGGTTCATCAGTTATTTAAAAATAGGTTCATCAGTTAGCGTCGGTTGTTTTTCAAAGTATTTTGGTTCATCAGTTAGTGTTTGTTAATTTTCATCATGTTTTTTATACAGCAAAAGAATGAGGTTCATCAGTTATTTGAAAATAGGTTCATCAGTTATTGCTAGTACGTTTGATCATCAGTTATTTGAAAAATAGGTTCATCAGTTATTGCTAATGCGTTTGATAATCAGTTATTTGAAAATAGGTTCATCAGTTATTTAAAAATAGGTTCATCAGTTAGCGTCGGTTGTTTTTCAAAGTATTTTGGTTCATCAGTTAGTGTTTGTTAATTTTCATCATGTTTTTTATACAGCAAAATGTTCATCAGTTTTAAGTATGTTCACCAGTTAGCGTCGGTTGTTTTTTAAAATGTTTTGGTTCATCAGTTAGTGTCAATTATCGTCGGTTGTTTTTCAAAGTGTTTTGGTTCATCAGTTAGCGTCGGTTGTTTTTCAAAATGTTTTGTTTCATCAGTTATTTATTTTTTCATTTATTGTTTTTGTTCATCAATTATTACTAATTATGATTATAATAATAACAGGAATTCAATTATTGCGGGAATGGATGTATAGGCTTGTAAACAGCATGAAGAGTGATAGCTCACAGAGTGAGGATGACAACTCGGTGTAGACACTTTTTCCTTATGTTGATGATAAAGATGTAGAAGCAGCTTATCAAGATGATGATAAATATCTGAAGACAAAGAAGGCGCTCTAACAAAAATAGGTTCATCAGTTATTTAAAAATAGGTTCATCAGTTACTTTTGTTAAGTAGCTTTTGGTTTGGTTAAGTACTCTTGAATGTTTGGTTACTTTTCTTAATTAGCTTTAGATTTCTAAAACATTATGATGTACTTGGTGAATATCTTGGTTTAAATATCAATGCAGTCGCTTGTTTAGTATATCAGTCAAGTTACATCAGTTCATCTAATAGAGTTGCTCATCAATATAACCGATGAACGTCTCTAAAATAAACTGATTAACAAAAGCTATATGTGTTCAGTATATCAATTAAGCTACATCAACTCATCTAATAGAGTTGTTCATCAATATAACTGATGAACATCTGTGAAATAAAACTGATGAACAAAAGCTTTATTAATCAAAGTGTACTCTATAGAGGTGTGTAAAATTAACAAAAGCAATCACTTTTAAAATCTTACATTAATAAAATGATTAATGATGAATTGTGGTACAAAAATTTGTTCATTTGATGCAATTTTAACAATAAAAACCTAAGCTAGACATTTTATCAAACACCTTGTGTGCAACAAATATGACTAAAACGCTATCTTTAACGTGCGATATCTAACTCATATCATTTCAGATTTGAGTGATTCAAAATTCTGGATAAAGAGTGGACGGAAATCTATAACTTTCATGTTTTAAGCTTTTTACGATTCGGCATCTATAAAGGTAAAAAATAGGGCCGAAAATGCCCAAAAAATCAAGAAAATCAATACACATTTAATATGTAAAAAAAAAAGTTTGCAATATTTAACAAGATTTATACCAAATTAAAGAGCATGAAATTTTAAAAATTATGGTGAAATCGGTTTTTTCTAAAAGTTTGTCGTTTAAAAGATATGCGCGTTTGAAAATTGAGGTGGAAAAGTAAAATTACGATTTTGCCCCTAAACGGATATTTTAAGTAAAATAGATTGAGGACACGTGTCGCTTGCTGATTACTTTTTATACTTCGTATTTAAAGTGACTTTGCAGGGGATCTGTATTCTAGGAAATAAATGTCCAAAAATGGTCCATATCAAGGAAATTTCCATGGAACATGTAGCGAATTATTGGTGTGGAAAGTTGAAATATGTCCAAGTAAAATAAAATATTCATATCTTCTCTATTTTAATATTATCCCATCTCACAACTATCATTTCTCATCTCTCAAAACACACGTACGACCACCATCTCTTGAAGCCACCAACACCACTTTTATCAAGTTTGGTTTCTTCATTTTTATTGAAACCGCATCCTGCCACCGCCACTGGTGACCGGAATTTATTTTCCGGCAGTATCTGAGTTTATTTTTGCTATTTGTTTATAGAGTCTTGTTTTTATTAGCTTATTTTACATTATCTATCTATCGTTCCCCTTTTATCAAGTTTGTTTTAGCGAGATATAGGAAACAGTCCATTCAGAATAGGTCGACCTCATCTTTTTTCAAGCTCATCCAACAAGAGGTTACGTTTCTCCTTCGATTTCGATCCTTCCTCCATAACTCCAGGGGCGTCCACTTCAAGCTCATCCAACAAGAGGTTACGTTTCTCCGATGATTCCGATCCTTCATCCATAACTCCATGGGCGTCCACTTCAAGCTCATCCAACAAGAGGTTACGTTTCTCCTTCGATTTCAATCCTTCATCCATAACTCCATGGGCGTCCACTTCAAGCTCATCCAATAAGAGGTTACGTTTCTCCGATGATTCCGATCCTTCATCCATAACTCCATGGGCGTCCACTTCAAGCTCATCCAACAAGAGGTTACGTTTCTCCGATGATTCCGATCCTTCATCCATAACTCCAGGACCAGGGGCGTCCACTTCAAGCTCATCCTTTTTCGATAACCTCTTTTCTGATCTAAAGAGATTTAAGTATGATGTGTTTATAAGCTTCAGGGGTGAAGACACCCGTAAAAACTTTGTTGATCATCTTTATCATGCTCTTAAGGATAAAGGCATTTACACTTACAAGATGATGAGAAAATCCAGAAAGGGAAAAGGATCAGTGATGATCTCTTCAAATCCATTGAAGACTCCAAATTTTACATCATTGTTTTTTCCAAAAACTATGCTTCTTCGTCATGGTGTTTGGAAGAGCTTGTCAAGATTATAGAGTGTCAGAAAATGACTCAGCACACTGCTTACCCTGTATTCTATGATGTGGAACCCACCGAAGTCCGCAAACAATGTGGGGCTGTTGGTGAAGCTTTCTCCAAACATGAAAAAGAAGAGGCCGTTGGGAAATGGAGAGAGGTTTTGAAAGAAGCATCCGATCTGGCTGGGTGGGAGCTGAAGAACACTCTTTATGGGTAATTAAGTAATTTCTTACTTTTGTTTGTTGCTAATATGTGTTGAAAAAAAAATGTGTGTTGAAAAAGGATAATGGATAAAAGATTATCATTATAGTACTAATCATATCTTGTTTTTACATGCACACAGGCACCAAGCTAGATTCATCAAAAAAATTGTTAAAGAGATTTCACTAGAGTTACGCTCCATCAATTCCAGCTTTGATGAAAAGTTAGTAGGCATGGAGACCCGAGTAAGGGATGTTATTTCATCTTTAGAACTTGTTATTGATAAAGTTCGCATGATAGGGATCAAGGGTATGGGAGGGGCTGGGAAGACAACAACAGCCAGAGTTGTTTTGATCATCTATGTGATGGTTTTGAAGCTAAAAGCTTTGTTGGGAATGTGAGGGAAGTTTCAAAAGCCTCTATGTTTGGTTTGAAGAATTTACAAGAACAAGTCCTTTCAAATGTGCTGAATGAACACGTCACTCTAAATAGTGTTGATGACGGGAAATACATGATGAAGCGGAGGATGGTCGATAAAAAGGTTCTTCTTGTTCTAGATGATGTGGATCACATAGACCAACTTGAGGCGTTAGCCGGTGGACCTAACTGGTTTAATCCGGAAAGTAGAATTATCATTACAACAAGAGATGAGCAAGTGTTGGTAGCACACAAAGTGAACTTGATTCGTGATATCAATCTGTTATCATATAAGGAAGCAATTTGTCTCTTCAGTAGATATGCATTTGGAAAAGAGAATCCAGTTCAAGGATATGAAGAGCTATCAGGAAAATTTGTACGCTATGCTGCTGGTCTTCCCTTAACAGTCAAAGTCTTGGGTTCATTTCTCTGTGGTAAAGATAAGCTTGAATGGGTAGATGCCATAGACAGATTAAAAAGAATTCCCTTGAAGGACACTCTGGAAAAGCTAGAATTAAGCTATATCAGTCTCGAAGATGATTATAAGGAAATATTTCTAGACATTGCATGCATATTGAAAGGCCAGACCAAAGAAGATGCAATCAGAATTCTTGAAAGCTGTGGATTTTATGCTAGAAATGGTTTAAAAGTTCTTGAGCAGAGATCTCTCATAAAAATTTCTAAAGGAGGGCGCTTGGGCATGCATGACCATATAGAAGAAATGGGAAAGAACATTGTTCGTCATTCGCACCCCGATGAACCTGACAAACATAGCCGATTATGGATTAATGAGGAAATTGAAGATATATTGGCTAATGACATGGTATAGATCAATTTACTTGTAAGGTGGAGAAAACTAATACATTTTCATTTGTTCTGCGCTGTGACATCAGGTTTCTGGACTTTGTTTTTGGATTGCAGGGTACTGAAGCAACAAGATGTCTAAAAGTTGATATGTCGAGAGGAAATCCTAGAATTCTTATGAAAGGTCTTGGAAAAATGAAGAAACTTATATATCTTGAAGTGTATTTTGCAGATTCTGATTTTGGATATGAAAGGGAATTTGATGATACCAAATTGGATAAATCTACCCAATACTTTCCAAATTCTTTAAAATATCTAAAATGTACCAATTACCCTTTCTTGTATTTACCCAAAACATTTCAAGCAAACAAACTTGTTGGAGTTGAAATGAAGGGCGGCAGAATGATAAAACTTTGGGAAGAGGGAGACAAAAAGGTAAACTAATTGTTGAATGGTTGTTTTGCACAATTCATAATATTGCTATTTATTTATTGGTTTGTTAATAAGCTAATATTAATCTTTTTGTCTTGTTTTTGCTGGCAGGTTCTAAAAAAACTCAAATTCCTTTCTCTCTGCAACTCAAACTTGATGACCTTTGACTTTAGGATTACTCCGAATCTCGAGTCGTTATTTCTAAATAATTCTTATGAATTAGAAGAACTTTGCATGCCAGCTAGTTGTCAAAAGCTCAAGCATCTCAATATCAGTTTTTCAAAGTTAAGAACCTTTGACCTTGGGTTGACTCCGAATCTCGAGACATTATATCTTGAAGGTTCTTTTGATTTAGTAGAACTTTTCATGCCAGTTAGTTTTCAAAAGCTCAAGCATCTCTATATCGGTCACTCAAAGTTAAGAACCTTTGACCTTGGGTTGACTCCGAATCTCGAGACATTATATCTTGAAGGTTCTTTTGATTTAGTAGAACTTTTCATGCCAGTTAGTTGTCAAAAGCTCAAGCATCTCTATATCAGTTGCTCAAAGTTAAGAATCTTTGACCTTGGTTTGACTCCGAATATCGAGAGGTTAACTCTTGATAATTGTGATGATTTTGAAGAACTTCACGTGCATGTTGCATGTCCAAATCTCAAATCCCTCTACCTTAGGAAAACAAGGTTGAGGAGCCTTGACCTTGAGCTGATTCCAAATCTTGAGAAGTTAGATCTTGATGGTTGTAATAAGTTTGTTGAAATTAACGCTCCCGTTGGATGTCTGGAAAAACTTGTTTACTTAAACTTAAGTGTGCAGGTTTACCATTCACTGTATGGGCTAAAATTTACAATATTTGGCTGTGGAATGTGTGGATTTTGTTGGAAAATTTAGTGCACTTGAGGGATTAATTCACACCTGGTAATGGGTTTGGAGGTACGGAGTGTACAACCATTTGGTCACTGAATCCCCTGACTCAATAGTGGTTATGGAAAGATTCTACTGCTAGTAGGACTCTGCTGCTAGTAGATCCTGCTGATAGTGGACTCTGCTGCTAGTGTGAATCTGACTCTGCTGCTAGCAGTTATGATTCTGCTGCTAGTGGATTCAAAGTACTGCTTGATCAAAGTACTGCTTGATCAAAGTGCTGCTTGTTCAAAGTACTGCTTCTTCAAAGTACTGCTCGGGTTTAACCACTGATTCCTACTATTATGGAAAGTATTATGATATAATTAATGGGCCGTTAATTATACATAATTCCATGGGCTAGGGTTTGAGTATTCTCTATTATAAATAGAGGTCACAACATTCTGCATGAAAATGATCAACACAAACCCTAAACACTTGAATGCAATTCTGTTCTTGATTTGTGCCTAAAACAAGAGCATCACTTGGTCTTATCCCATAGAGATATTCGTGTAACCCAGGCATAGGGTCGAATAGTTTCTATTGGAAAGTGATACCACGATTTCAAGTGAATATCCGGTACCTTATTGATTATCTTAACCCTATTTTGGGAACACACAAACAACAATTAACCAACAATCAATAGAAACTATTAGTGATAATCAATGGCTGTTGCTATGAGACAAATGGCTGCTAACTTTTCCAAGTTGGAAAAGTTTGAAGGTGTAGATTTCAGAAGATGGCAAAAGAAGATGCACTTCTTGTTGTCAAGCATGAATGTGGTGTTCGTTTTGACAACTGCTATTCCTCAAGATTATGGGGATGATGCTACTATGGAACAGATGAGGGCAAGAAGCAAGTGGGAGAATGATGACTACATTTGCAGAGGTTTAATTCTCAATGGTATGTCTGATTCTTTATTTGATATTTATCAGAATGTTGAATCTTCTCAAGAACTTTGGGATTCCTTGGAAGCCAAATATATGGATGAGGATGCATCAAGTAAGAAGTTTCTTGTAAGTAATTTCACAAATTACAAAATGACTGATTCAAGACCAGTTATGGAACAATACAATGAACTTCTTAGTATACTTGGTCGGTTCACACAACACAAGATGAACATGGATGAGGCTATTTCAGTCTCTTGTATCATCGATAAACTACCTCATTCTTGGAAAGATTTCAAGCATATGCTGAAACATAAGAAGGAGGAGTTAACTCTTATTGAGTTGGGCAGTCACTTGCGCATTGAGGATTCACTCAAAGGACAAGACATTGACAAGCCAAAGAGTAGCAATGCTACTGGTCCATCAATTGTCAATATGGTGGAGCATAACAACTCCTCCAGGAACAATGACAACAAGGGCAAGCGTAAGCATCAAGATAACACCAAATCTGACATTAACAAGAAACCCAAAGTCACTTGTTGGAAGTGTGGTAAAACTGGACACTTCAGGAAAGATTGTAAAGGTGTTAAGATTTGCAATAAAGCTAATGGATCAGGCACAAGTGGGGGGAATGGTAACACCAATTCTCTGAAAGGTCAGAATATATTTAATAAGTCTTTTGAGATTTATTATGTTACATATATATCTGAAATTTATTTTGTGCAGGATGGTGATGTTGCTTGGTGGGTTGACTCTGGTGCAACAATTCATGTGTGTAAAGATAGAAGCTGGTTCAAGACCTACGAGTCAATGAATGATGGTTCTATTCTTCATATGGGAAACGAGTCAACTGCCCTGGTGCATGGAAAAGGATGTGTTAATTTGAAGTTTAGTTCTGGAAAGATTGTTTCTTTATTTAATGTTTTACATGTTCCTGATATCAGGAAGAACTTGGTTTCTAGTAGTGTTTTGAATAATTGTGGTTATAAACAAGTGATTGAATCTAATAAGTTTATTTTATCTAAACATGGTGTGTTTATTGGTTTTGGTTATTTACGTAATCAAATGTTCAGACTTAATATTGTTCATGATAATATTGATTCTGCTTTTATATCTACATCAAAATTTTATGATTCAAACCTATGGCATGCAAGACTTGGCCATGTTCATTTTAAAAGGATGCGAGATATGTCTAAGGATGGGTTAATTCCAGCCTTTGATATGGACACTGAAAAGTGTAAAACTTGCATGATGACTAAAATTACTAAGAAACCATTTCAAAGTGTAAAACGTGAAACTGAAGTTTTGGAGCTGATTCATAGTGATCTATGTGATCTTCATGCTACTCCCTCTTTAGGGAACAAGAAATACTTTGTGACTTTTATTGATGATGCTTCTAGGTTTTGTTATGTTTATTTATTACATACTAAGGATGAAGCATTAGATAAATTTAAAGTATTTAAAACTGAAGTTGAATTGCAACAAGGGTCTATAATCAAAAGATTTAGGACTGATAGGGGAGGTGAGTACATGGATACTCTGTATTTTCAGTTTGTTGGTATAATCCATGAAACGACTGCCCCTTATACTCCTCAGCAAAATGGTATTTCTGAAAGGAAAAATAGGGTGCTGAAGGAGATGGTTAATTCCATGTTGTCCTATTCAGGGCTGAGTCAAGGGTTCTGGGGTGAAGCTATGTTAACAGCTTGCTATTTACTAAATAGGGTTCCCAACAAAAGGAACAAAATTACCCCTTATGAACTCTGGACTAAAAAGAAACCCAACCTGAATTATCTCAGGATTTGGGGTTGTAGGGCTGTTGTAAGACTCCCTGATCCAAAGCAGAAAACTTTGGGTGAAAGAGGCATTGAATGCTTCTTTATTGGATATGCTGAGCATTCCAAGGCATATAGGTTCTATGTTATTGAACCTAATGAATCTGTTTCAATTAACTCAATAATTGAATCAAGGGATGCACTATTTGATGAGAATAGATTCTCATCAGTCCCTAGACCAAGTCAAAGGATTCCAAATGGAACTGATGACATTGGTGTGTCAGAGGTCCCTGATGATTTACCATCTCAGGCCCCTAATGAGGTTGTGGAACAACAACCTGAACCTGAGCTCAGAAGGAGCAATAGGGTCAGAACTCCAAAGTTATTTGGACCTGAGTTTCAATTATACTTAATTGAAGATACAAGGAGTGAGGTCTCTGACCAATACTCTTATTGCTTCATTGTTGAGGATGATCCCAAAACATTTGAAGAAGCAATGAAGTCCCAGGATGTTGCTTTCTGGAAAGAAGCAATTAATGATGAGATGGACTCTATCATGGGCAATAACACTTATGTGTTGACTGATCTACCACCTGGTTGCAAACCTCTAGGTAGCAAATGGATTTTCAAAAAGAAAATGAAGGGAGATGGAACTGTTGAAAAGTTCAAGGCAAGACTAGTTATTCAGGGCTTTAGACAAAAGTCAGGAATAGACTATTTTGATACTTATGCTCCTGTGGCTCTTATCAGTACCATAAGATTTCTGATTGCTTTGGCATCAATTCACAATCTGATTATTCATCAGATGGATGTGAAGACAGGTTTCTTGAATGGTGATTTAGATGAGGAGGTTTACATGAACCAACCCGAGGGCTTCATCATGCCTGGCAATGAAAACAAGGTGTGTAAACTGATTAAGTCTCTTTATGGACTAAAACAGGCACCTAAGCAATGGCATCAAAAGTTTGATGAAGTGGTTTTGTCTAGTGGTTATTTAATTAATCAGGCTGACAAATGTGTATATAGCAAATTTGATGAATCTGGTAAAGGAGTCATCATTTGTCTATATGTTGATGACATGTTGATCTTTGGCACTGACCAAAATCAAGTTGATCTTACAAAGGCATTTTTGTCATCAAAGTTCTCCATGAAGGATATGGGGGAGGCTGATGTTATCCTTGGTATAAGGATTAAACATGAAAGTAACAAGATTTCTATCTCTCAGTCTCATTACATTGAGAAGGTGTTGAGGAAATTTAATTACTTTGATTGTACTCCAGTGAGTACTCCTATGGATACAAGTGAGAAGCTAATGCCTAATACTGGCAAAGCTGTATCTCAACTTGAGTATTCTAGGGTGATTGGCTGCTTGATGTATGCCATGACTTGTACAAGACCTGATATTGCTTTTGCTGTGGGTAAATTGAGCAGGTATACTAGTAATCCTAGTGCTCATCACTGGCAAGCAATTCAGAGGGTCTTTAAGTATTTGAAGAGAACTATGGATTATATACTCTCATATACTAGTTATCCTTCAGTGTTGGAAGGATACACTGATGCAAGTTGATGAGGCGAAAAATGGTCCACTTTTAGGGGGTCATTTAAGCCCGGAATTGAATTTATTTGATCAAATATTGCCCTAAATCGTTCCTTTTGTGATTTTAGGTACTTTGGGAGTGAAATCTGGAAAAGGAAGCAATTCGGACGTTTTTGGAGCATAAAAGTGAAGAAAACGCTAAAGTCTTAATTTTCCTTGCTGGGAATAGTAGGTGACGGCGTCAAGAAGCCCATTCTGACGGCGTCAAGAGCAATTTGCATGACGGGCCAGTAGGAACCTGAGGGCGTCACGAAGTAGGGCGTCAAGAGTTAAAGTCATGACGGCCTGGAAATGCATAACACATGACGGCGTCACAAGAAGATCAAGGCAGTCCGAGAATTATCTTGGCGGCGAGGTGACGGCGTCACACACTTTGTCTTGACACCGTCAGACCCTATTCCCTATATATAGTTTTCTAATTTTTACACTAAAGGGAGAGAAGTTTTGGAGAAACCCTAAGTACGAACTTGGTGCGAATTTTACAGGTTTTTCAAGGGTTCTAAACCCTTGATACCTTTCATGTGTAATTGAGATAAGTGTTCTTTTAATTCAATCAATATGTCTATGTGTTGGTTATCTATATCTTGTTCTTGTCTTAATTCCATCATGTTAGGCTAAATTTATCTTGTGTTTGCTTGGATCTAATGAAACCTAGATGTTAATTATGTGATGATTACTTGTTCATAGTTGTTTTGGTTGAGTGAATTTGATGTTAGGCATAAGAAAACTGGCAGATCTCCAATGGTAACATGCTTGAACATCTTAGGAAACATGAACCGATGTGCACTAGGTCTTTATTGGTTGTATTTAATGCATGAGCCACTGTTTACAATCCCTATGGTTGTGCTGGGCATGGCATAGGAGGAGATAAGAGCTCATAGATTGGGGAGTTAAGTGCGCCGCCCCATTATTGGTATTAAGGAATACAATCCGTCATCCATGCAACTATAACAAGTAATTAACACGTAAAAGATGTCTAGGGAGTAGTGAAATCTAAGTAAACACATTTTCTCCACTTATTGCTCACAACCTTAGCTTAATTTAGTTTATTTTCATTTTTAGTATTTTATTTTGATTGCATCTTTAGTATTGGGTTAGTTGACTAGCAACTAATTCCGCCCAAATCCTTCAAACCAGAGATTTTTAATTGCTTTCTAAAAAAATATAAAAATACAAAAATAATCATCCGTCACCTTTAGAACTAGTATTTAGGTTTTCTAATCCTAGCGACACTATTCCTAGCTGAACGATCAATCCCCCGGTACTTGTCACTATACTATACTACAACGATCAGGTACACTGCCTGGTGGGGGTTGTAAGCTTCTCAAGATCCCTTGAGAGGTAAAGCCTGGTGCGATTCCCACGTATCAAGTTTTTGGCGCCGCAGCCTGGGGAATAGTTATTGTCTAGGTTAGAATCTCTTTTTATTAGGTCTACTCGCTAGATTCTTTTCTAGTGAGATTTTTATTTTTATTCTTAGGTTTTCTTTAGTCTATCTTTTTCTTTGTGCCTTTGTTAGTAAATTAAATTCATTGACTATTCCGTTGACCACTATGGAAAACGCGAATCCGCCGCTTTCCCCTAGAGAAGTGGCTGTGTTACGTGAACAAATTGAGAGTGAGATTAGGGAACTTAGGGAGCTTAATTGTTTAATTAAGGTTGAGCTCGAACATGCATTTAGTGACCTAGCGATCGCCTTGTATTCAAATGAGGACCTAGGGCCTAATAATTTCGTGAATGTTATTGAGGAACTAGTAGAGGGGGAAATGGATCCGAAGCTTAATGATTACTTTAATCTATACCCCACTAAGGAGGAGATTGCATATTATAATAATCTTATTGATAACCCGAGATCTCCTTTTACTATAACTGAACCTAAGATAAAGAGGGGCGATCCTAAGAATGCTAAAATACCATGTATGATTGGGTACAAACACGTTGAGAATGCTTACATTGACTTTAAATCCCCAATCAACATTATGTCCTCAACGGTTTATAATGATATAGTGAAAACAAGACTTGGACCTAGAAAAGATCCTAAATACCCCGGTGGAGTTTGTAACTTTGTCGGGAGAGTTAAAGGTTTACACGTCTTTGTTGGTAATTTCACTTTTGTCACCGACTTTATGATTGTGGAAGATCTTGCTAATGTTATTGATTGTCGATTATCCAATGTTGTGTTTGGCAAACCGTTTGTTGAGAAGTCTAAGTTGGAATATGATGAAATAGATGGAACGATCCGATTTGCAAGTAGCACCAATAGTATCACTTATAGGATGCCTAATAGGATGAAAGAATTTCGCTTTATATCCCGGTTTGATAAGGATAACGTTGGTGCTTTTGAGGACATCAATGAAGAGGATAAGAAAAAGGGCATGGATTATGTATGGGAAAAAAGGAGTCTTTATTACAAAGATTGCTTGGCCCTAGGACCAAGGTATAAAGTCAATAAAGAATTTGCCCAAATGATTATGGGGGCGGTTGAGAAAAAGGTGATTGGTTTTTACAAAGAATATTTACAATCGGAAAGTGGAACCAATGATTAGGAAAGCGTAGTAACCCATGACCTTGAGTCTAGCTACAAGACTCGTAAATAAAGAAAAGCGCTTCTTGGGAGGCAACCCATGTTTTGTGTGATTTTATTTTTGTTTGTTTGTTATTTGCTTCCGTATGCATGTTTCATTTTTATTGTTGGTAGATCATGTTTCTCAAATAAATAGTAGAAATACTTTACTTTGTTGTTTTGGCCTAGTCTTAACTCCACCTAAAGTATTTTTTGCAAAAGATAAGTGTAAGGGGAGACCCCAAATATGTTTTTAAGAAACAAACCGATCATGATTCTCCACAATATTAAATGAACATGTATATTCGTATGTGTTAGAGTCAAATGCTTGTATTGAGTCATAATGAAGTTTTGCAGGATTTTCCAGGAAGTAGGACCAAGTTTTTCCAGAAATTTTCCAGAAACTTAACATAAGAATTTCTGCAGGTCACTTCTGACGGCGTCACGAGTTAACTCTTGACGGCGTCACGTGTAAAAATCTGGAAATTTTACCGGTTTTGTTTTTCTAACGGAGTCTTATGGTTTTTGTGAATTATTAAGTTTTATAATCGCCAGGAAATCTGCAAACTTCATTCCACAAGCATTATATCTTATTTTGTTTTCTAGGATTTAGTAACTTATATAGGATGCCGCCGATTTTACGCGAGGTTGTCTTGTCTATTTTTTTTTCAGAATTTACAGGTTATATATGACAAGAAGATGATTTATATTCTGGAAGGGAAGCTTTGATTGTTCATTTTCTTGGAGGAAGATTTAACCTGGCCACCTAATTATCCATACCGAGCGAATCAGGGGAGTATTTGATTTCATTCTTTTTACCTTTTCACTTTTACATTCTTTACTTGAACATTGGGGACAATGTTCATCTTAAGTGTAAGGGGAGGGTAAAATGATGATACCTTACATGTACACTTTCGCTTGAGTTTGTTTTGTTTGATAGTAGATGTGTAATAAAACTATGAGAAATACTTGTTAGTGCAATTTTAGCGCCAACTTTAAATTTTTTTACAACATTTAGGAGTGAAACTTTAGCCGTAGCAAGCGTCTCATGGATAGGAGATCATATGACTAGCACATAACTGTATATTCAGAAAAATTTTCCACCCAAATATGTGAGATTCACCTTTAGATTTGATAGGAAAAGCATTTACTATTAGTGCTTATGAGTGTACCGGTAGCATTTAGATTCTAGAACTTGCGTCAGTGATGCATCCCGAGACCGCTAGTGAGACTACATTCGTGTGGTAGGATTTACTACATGATAAGAGGCATTAGGATCACCCTTGTGTTAAACCCGTATCATAATTACTTGATCATTTAAGTCATATTACTTGGCTAGTTAAGTCAGCTAATTTTTCCCACACCATTAGCGTTGTACTCATTTTTAGTACACGAAACCCCTAGTACACCCCTCCGAGCCTATCTTTTCGTTTCTAACTTTAAGCATTTTACTTAAAGGAAGAATTTGTTACACCCCACTTAAATGTACACCCAAATCGCCTTAGCCTTCCGTGTATACACTCATCTTTAGTGCATTATTGTTATTTGTTAAACCCTAAGTTAACTATCTAATTGATTACATGGTTGCTAAGTCGAGTCATATCCTTGTACATATTGTTTTGGGATGATTGGGACTCATGGGTAAGTACTTATTTTATGGAGTAATGGGGAAGAACATCATATATTACCCCCATATGTGCGTTAATCTTAAAAGTGCTCCAAGTGTTTTGATTTTCTTAATTCGAGTCATTAGAATAGTTGATTGTAAAGTATGTAAAGATTCAAGTGTAAGGGGAATGTTTATTCCCTATAATGTATTATTTTGGATGGTAGGGTAAGAGTGTATGCAAAAAAAAAAAAAATAATAAATAGAAAAAGAAAAAGAAAGAAAAAAACATACGGACTACCATCCCTTTTTATTCTATGTTCATCTTATGTTTTTGTTATTTTTCCTTTATTAGCTTAAGTCGAGTCTAGTCTTGGCTTAGCAACGCCATCTTGTACATGTAATTAACCAAGATTGTTAACTCGCCACCAGTAAAAACTTCCTTTATCCAACAAAACCGTGTATTTCATATCCCTACACCTAACGTTACAACCCTTTAAAAGACCTCTTTGATAGTTTATCCTAGGTGCTTACGCCATGTAGTGGAGGTTTGATCCTTTCCCAAGCCTATGGTAATCTATTTTGCTATGACAGGTAGTGAGAGATATCTTCCGTTTCCATATTGTAATTTATACTTTATTACACCCGAGAGATGTGAGTATCTAAACACTATTTGTGAGGTGCTAGTGTATGACCTCCGTGCTTGTCTATTGGTATTTAGTGGAACGATTATTTGTTGTAATTACTTTTATATTAGTGTTAAATGACCCCTAACTTGTATTTTGAGTAGAATAAAAGCGCATTTGCTTGAGGACAAGCAAATCTCAAGTGTAAGGGTATATGATGAGGCGAAAAATGGTCCACTTTTAGGGGGTCATTTAAGCCCGGAATTGAATTTATTTGATCAAATATTGCCCTAAATCGTTCCTTTTGTGATTTTAGGTACTTTGGGAGTGAAATCTGGAAAAGGAAGCAATTCGGACGTTTTTGGAGCATAAAAGTGAAGAAAACTCCAAAGTCTTAGTTTTCCTTGCTGGGAACAGTAGGTGACGGCGTCAAGAAGCCCATTCTGACGGCGTCAAGAGCAATTTGCATGACGGGCCAGTAGGAACCTGAGGGCGTCACGAAGTAGGGCGTCAAGAGTTAAAGTCATGACGGCCTGGAAATGCATAACACATGACGGCGTCACAAGAAGATCAAGGCAGTCCGAGAATTATTTTGGCGGCGAGGTAACGGCGTCACACACTTTGTCTTGACGCCGTCAGACCCTATTTCCTATATATATTTTTCTAATTTTTACACTAAAGGGAGAGAAGTTTTGGAGAAACCCTAAGTACGAACTTGGTGCGAATTTTACAGGTTTTTCAAGGGTTCTAAACCCTTGATACCTTTCATGTGTAATTGAGATAAGTGTTCTTTTAATTCAATCAATATGTCTATGTGTTGGTTGTCTATATCTTGTTCTTGTCTTAATTCCATCATGTTAGGCTAAATTTATCTTGTGTTTGCTTGGATCTAATGAAACCTAGATGTTAATTATGTGATGATTACTTGTTCATAGTTGTTTTGGTTGAGTGAATTTGATGTTAGGCCTAAGAAAACTGGCAGATCTCCAATGGTAACATGCTTGAACGTCTTAGGAAACATGAACCGATGTGCACTAGGTCTTTATTGGTTGTATTTAATGCATGAGCCACTGTTTACAATCCCTATGGTTGTGTTGGGCATGGCATAGGAGGAGATAAGAGCTCATAGATTGGGGAGTTAAGTGCGCCACCCCATTACTGTTATTAAGGAATACAATCCGTCATCCATGCAACTATAACAAGTAATTAACACGTAAAAGATGTCTAGGGAGTAGTGTAATCTAAGTAAACACATTTTCTCCACTTATTGCTCACAACCTTAGCTTAATTTAGTTTATTTTCATTTTTAGTATTTTATTTTGATTGCATCTTTAGTATTGGGTTAGTTGACTAGCAACTAATTCCGCCCAAATCCCTCAAACCCGAGATTTTTAATTGCTTTCTAAAAAAATATAAAAATACAAAAATAATCATCCGTCACCTTTAGAACTAGTATTTAGGTTTTCTAATCCTAGCGACACTATTCCTAGCTGAACGATCAATCCCCCGGTACTTGTCACTATACTATACTACAACGATCAGGTACACTGCTTGGTGGGGGTTGTAAGCTTCTCAAGATCCCTTGAGAGGTAAAGCCTGGTGCGATTCCCACGTATCACAAGTTGGATTAGTAACACTGAAGACAATTCATCTACCAGTGGCTGGGTATTCCTACTTGGTGAAGGTGCAATTTCTTGGGCATCCAAGAAACAAACTTGCATTACCAGTTCAACCATGGAATCTGAATTTGTGGCTTTAGCTGCTGCTGGCAAAGAAGCTGAATGGTTGAAAAACTTGCTTCTTGAGATTCCATTGTGGCCTAAACCTATAGCACCTATTTCTATCCGTTGTGATAGTGCTGCTATATTGGCAAAGGCTTATAGCCAGATGTACAAAGGTAAGTCTAGACATTTAGGTGTCAGACATAGCATGATTTGTGAACTTATCATGAATGGGGTGGTATCTATAGAGTTTGTTAGATCTCAACAAAACTTAGCTGATCACTTGACGAAGGGTTTGGCTAGAGACTTAGTTTTGAAGTCTGCGAAAGAGATGGGTTTAAGTCCAACTTAGTCACTGAATGCAAAGACACCCAACTCCCTTCTATGGAAACTTGGAAGATGAGTTCAATGTGGAAAACTGAACATTTAGTGGACTGGAGCACATGTTTTACAAGCATCCCAAGGTTGTGCTTGTTACCTGCTGAAAGGAGGATGAAGTCTTCACTTCTTAATGGTTAATTTTCTTTGAAAAAGTGCTTAGCAGGAGCATGAATTAAAGATGAACCACCTATGTAAATGTTGAAGTTTTGCCGCTTCAGGAAGCTTTGGACTTTTAGCTTTTGCAACATTTATGAATTGGATATGGACACATGTCTTGTATAGTGTCAGGTTTATTTAAGTGTTTGAAAATGTATGTGTATTTTATCTTCAGGTATTCAAATGGGTTGAAGGGTTCAATTCTTAGAACACCCTGATTCTCGAATATTTGAACGTGTAATATACTAAGATGAGAATTCAATCTTCAAGATATTTTCATTTATGCATATATTTTGTTTTGTGTTTATTTTTCATGCAAAGGAAGTGAACTAAATTTGGGGAGGATTGTTGGAAAATTTAGTGCACTTGAGGGATTAATTCACACCTGGTAATGGGTTTGGAGGTACGGAGTGTACACCCATTTGGTCACTGAATCCCCTGACTCAATAGTGGTTATGGAAAGATTCTACTGCTAGTAGGACTCTGCTGCTAGTAGATCCTGCTGATAGTGGACTCTGCTGCTAGTGTGAATCTGACTCTGTTGCTAGCAGTTATGATTCTGCTGCTAGTGGATTCAAAGTACTGCTTGATCAAAGTACTGCTTGATCAAAGTGCTGCTTGTTCAAAGTACTGCTTCTTCAAAGTACTGCTCGGGTTTAACCACTGATTCCTACTATTATGGAAAGTATTATGATATAATTAATGGGCCGTTAATTATACATAATTCCATGGGCTAGGGTTTGAGTATTCTCTATTATAAATAGAGGTCACAACATTCTGCATGAAAACGATCAACACAAACCCTAAACACTTGAATGCAATTTTGTTCTTGATTTGTGCCTAAAACAAGAACATCACTTGGTCTTATCCCATAGAGATATTCTTGTAACCCAGGCATAGGGTCGAATAGTTTCTATTGGAAAGTGATACCATGATTTCAAGTGAATATTCGGTACCTTATTGATTATCTTAACCCTATTTTGGGAACACACAAACAGCAATTAACCAACAGATTTAACGTTCACTATTCTATACTTACCGTGCAGGTGATGGGTCTACTTCAAGTGGTTGTATACATTGCTGTTTCAAAGCTAGAGTCCCAATCTCATTCTGAACAACCGGTGGCCAGTTCCCAAGTTCAAGAAGCTGTTTCTCAACCTCAGGAAGATTCTTCCTCAGCAGTAGCAGAACCAAATCAGGATTTAGCTCATAGTTTAAGTGGGTGCGCCATTAGCGAACTCATCAAACTAAGAAACACACCAATGCTAGGTTTGAGCTCGGGTGCCATGGCTGGGGCTGCTATTCTTAGAATCCCGCAAACACTTAGCTCACTCACTGTACCCGATATAGATGACAAGGTTGCGAAAGACGATGAGAATCAAGAGCATGTCACTATGTGGAAATTAAATCTTTCACTTGAGCCATTATGGAAAGAACTGAGCGAGTGTATAAGTGTGACCGAGTCACAGTTGGCACAAGGCTCTTTGTCTTCAGTTATGTCAAATGTGAATACAAGTGAGCGTGTGCAGGGTACCGGTGCTTCTTCTCCTCCTCTACCCCCTAGAACCCAAAGACTGTTGCCCTTCATTGAGGCCTTTTTGGTCCTATGTGAAAAGCTTCAGGCAAGTAGTTCTCTTTTACAGCAAGATGATGCCTATGCAACAGCAAGTGAAGTTAAGGAATTATCTGGAAGTTCATCACCAAGTGCGTCTAGAATTGACGGTGCTGTGACGTTCTCTAGGTTTTGCTGAGAAGCATCACCGGCTTTTGAACGCTTTTGTGAGACAAAATCCAGGCTTGTTGGAGAAGTCACTTTCCATGATGCTTAAAGCATCAAGGTAATTGATTTTGACAACAAAAGGTCCTATTTCCGTTCTAGAATTAGGCAGCAACATGATCAACTTTTAACTGGTCCATTAAGGATTAGTGTTCGAAGAGCATACGTTCTTGAAGATTCCTATAACCAATTGCGGATGCTACCCACTCAGGACTTGAAAGGACATTTAAATGTCTATTTTCAAGGAGAAGAGGGTAATGATGCGGGTGGTTTGACTAGAGAATGGTATCAGTTGCTGTCAAGAGTAATATTCGATAAAGGAGCTTTACTTTTTACAACCCAAGGAAACAATGCAACCTTCCAGCCAAACCCCAATTCGGTATATCTGACAGAACATCTGTCATAGTTTAAATTCATGGGCCGCGTGGTACCTTTTCAAGAATCTTCCCTGATTCGGTATATCAGACAGAACATCTCTCATAGTTTAAATTCATGGGCCGCGTGGTACCTTTTCAAGAATCTTTTCTTTTAACAAATTTAATTTATATCTGTTCTATAGTTGTGTCAATGAAGCTTTATGATGTTGTTATAGGTTGCTAAAGCTCTTTTTGATGGGCAACTCTTGGATGTTTACTTTATCCGATCCTTCTACAAGCATTTTCTTGGTGTGAGAAGGTAACATATCATGATATCGAGGCTGTTGATCCTGAGTATTACAAGAACTAGAAGTGGTTGCTGGAGGTTAGTATGTTCAACGTTGTGGTTTATACGTTTAGTATTGTATTATGGTTTTCTAATACTACTGTTTTCTTTTATATCAGAATTAATGATGTTAGCAACATACTGGACTTGACATTTAGCATGGAGGCAGATGAAGAAAAGCAAATCCTCTATGAGAAATCTGAGGTGTGTATCGGAGAAAATTGTCATTAAATAAAATTCTAAGTATTTTTTGCCTTAATTGATGGTCTTATTTTTTAATGGTAAAAAGGTTACTGATCATGAGATCAAACTGGAAGGACGGAATATAAGGGTAACAGAAGAAACAAAGGACGGAATATAAGTGCAAACGCAGTCCCTACAAGAAAATGTGAGGACCCTAAGTAGTTCCCCATTAGGATGGACTGCGCGTGTACTTTCAAAGTTGTAAAAAATGCGCCTGCAATATGAACATTTTTTTTGCAATTTACTTATAAGATAATGTAAATTGTAGGGTTTTAGGGGTTTAAAGAAGAATTTAGTGTTTAGTTTGTTTTTTGCTTGTTGTTTCGTGAAATGAGATGCGAATGTGGTCGAATTTAGTTGAAGCCATGGAAAAGAGGTGGGGTCGGATGTGTGTTGAGAGTTAGGTATTGAGTGTTTGGGTGATTATGTTATAATGGTTGAGGTTTGAGTCTTTGACTCATATGTAGTATATGTGGCTTAGCCGGGATATCCCATGATTGTTTCTAGCTGCCCCTAAATATGTAGCTAGTGAAGTTTAAACCCGAGACCTCTTGTGAGAACATTAATCGCTAGGCTACCTTGTTAGTGCTTGTTTGGGTGATTGATTGGTAAAAAGTGGAAGTATTTTTGCGTTTTCTTGTATTTTCCCTTTTGAGAAACATGTATGAGGTTGCGTAAGGTCGTATCCAACCACACTCAAGACCAAATATGAAAGAAAAAAAAAGGTGGACCGAGAGCTGGACCGAGATACTGCTCGGTTCAGTTCAATTCACGGTCTATTCTATAACTCTGTATAAGGAGGTGTTAGTTTGAAAAACAATATGATAATAATACAAATAGTCCAAAAAACCCTTTATAAGGAGGTGTTAGTTTGAAAAACAATATGATAATAATACAAATAGTCCAAAATAATACTAGTAGTCAGGTAGATGCACCCAAATGGTTATATTTAAATCTAACGGTCCACAAGAAAGAATTTTATTAAGAAATTTATTAACATTAGCCAACTTACAAGTTTACGATATAGATAGGTATGTATTTAACAACATTCTAGAAAAAAATACCCTTAAGCATATGCCAATTTGCAAATTACAATAACAAACTTCTGTTGAAATTTAAGAAAAAAAATTACCCTTAAGCATATTAAGTTTTCATACTTTACTTAAAAGAAATATAAATACCAACAAAAATATTCTTAAGTTTTCATATCGTTTAAAACATTATAAGAATTTATATGGTAATAGTCTCTAAAGTATATTTATGTTGATATTGCAATTTTTTCTCTCTTTTTTTAAGCTTGAGATATAATTTTAACTAACTATGCTGAGATTTTTTTTTCAGTCAAAAGTGTATGTTGATTTAGGAGTTTACATTATATTTCTTTTGTCATCACAAAATTTTGATTGACTATGGCGGCTAGGACTAATTATGATATTTCTTTAAAAAAAAAAAAAAAAAAAAAAAAAAAAAAAAAAAAATCTAAGGAAATTTCCTGGTAATGCTTATTTAATTTTCCCAGGTAATTAAGGCGTGCGACGGCTCACCAAAGTTGAAAATCTCGTTGAAATATGTCCAAGTAAAAATAAGATATTCATGTATTCTTTATTTTATTATCCCATCTTGCAACCTTTCGTTTCCATTATACTTCTGTATATAGTACTAGTTATATTACCCGTGCACGCACGGGGTTTTGACATAAAAATTTTATTATGTATTTAATACCGAATATATTATCTTAAAATGTTTTGAACTGTACATCTATTAATTTAGTATAAGTCAAATTTATTTTACAATAAAAATGCCTATTAAAAACAGTCGCAACACCCCTGTATTCGGCTATTTTTACAATTCCAAACACCCCTAAAATTAGCAATTGAAATAGTCTCAAACACTCTTGAATTCAGCTATCAAGGCAGTTTCCAGCACCCATCAATTCAGCTATTAAAAACAGTCCCAAACACCTTGAATTCTGCAATTAAAACTTTTATAAAAACCCTTTAATAACTATTAAGACAGCCATTAAAACAATCCTAATCACCACTGAATCTAACTATTAAGACAGTCCCAAAACCCTTTAAAAACTTACTATAATTAGTAGAAAATAACAGTCCCAATCTCCAATAACTTAAGCAAGTCCTACTTTAGTAAACCGGCCCATTCTTTTCGCAGTAGATTTTCAAGTGAATGGAACACATTAGTTACATCTCTAGAGTCACACATAAGAAAATTTATATGTTATCTTATTTATGTACCGTCTAGCATCCTTTTGGAACTCTTATATCTTTAACACAATAAGTGACCAAAACTGTAACAAGTTTAAAATAGAGACCACTCATGTAAATATTGATATTTTCAGAAACCAAATCTGTAATTTTGTATAAACTATAAGGACCATTCGTGTAATTTACTTTATTTTTTTCTTTTTAAAAATTTATTATTTTGTTCATATACGAGTATAACTTATGTCGGACAATATAAAATTTGATAGGTAGTATTAAAATAAGAGAAATGAATTTAGAAAACAAGGAAAGTGCCAGACTGCCACTGCCAGTTATTTACTCACAAAAAGGGACGAGTTCTGGTTTCTATCTCTGAAGGAAAATCATACAACTCCAGAAGCTCTTGATCTGCGCCGATAAGTAGACCTTTCAACCCAAATATGCTTTGCGGAAGATGACTTATGCCTGTACGTGTTATATCTAGCATTTTTAAACATTCAAACCGGCCAATATCTTCAGGTAGCTTCTCAAGAAGAGCACAACCACTTAAGTTTAAGTAAACAAGTTTTTTCAGACATCCAACGGGAGCGTTAATTTCTACCAACTCATGACATCCTGCAAGATCTAACCTCAAAATATTTGGAATCAGCTCAAGGTCAAGGCTCCTCAACCTTGATTTACGAAGGTTGAGGATTTTGAGATTCGGACATGCAGCAGGCACGTGAAGTTCTTCAAAATGAGCACATCCTGCAAGATATAACTTCTCGAGATTCGGAGTCAACCCAAGGTCAAAGGTTCTTAACTTTGACAAAATGATAGAGAGAGAGTTGAGCTTTTGACAGCTAACAGGCATGTAAAGTTCTTTTAATTTTTCAGAACCATTAAGAGATAACGTCTCGAGATTCGGAGTCATCCCGAAGTCAAAGGTCGTCAACTTTGACTCAAAGAGAGAAAGGAATTTTAGTTTTGTAAGAACCTGCCAACAAAAAGAAGAAAATAAATTTATTTTAGCCTATTAACAAACCAATAAATTATTGTAATAGAATTATTACAAATTATGCAAAACAACCATCAAACAATTATTCTACCTTTTTTTTTCTCCCTTTCCAAAGTTGTACCATTCTTTCGCTACACAACATTTCAAGTCCAACAAGCTTGTTTGCTTCAAATGTTTTGGGTAAATACAAGAAAGGGTAATTCCTACATTTTAGATATTTTAAAGAATTTGGAAAGTATTGCCTGGTATCATTAAGACATCTTGACTTGTTTAGTTTTAGACATCTTGTTGCAAAATCATAGTCATCACAATATTCCAAATTCACATAAAGATATCGAAGATTCTTCATTTTTCCAAGACATTTCATAACAATTCTCGCATTTACTCTTGAATAATCAAGTTTTAGACATCTTGTTGCTTCAGTACCCTGCAATCCAAAAACAGTGTCAGAAGTCAGAAGAAATGAAAATGCATAAGTTTTCTCCACCTTACAAGTAAACTGATTTTTACCTTGTCATTAGCTAATATATCTTTAATTTCCTTTCTAATCCACAGTCGGCTATGTTTGTTAGGCTCACTGGGGTGCTCACGACGAACAATGTTCTTTCCCATTTCTTCTATATGGTCATGCATGCCCAAGACCAGCTTACCATCATATCTAGCAGAAAAAGTTATGAGAGATCTCTGCTCAAGAACTTTTAAACCATAACTAGCATTAAATCCACAGCTTTCAAGAATTCTGATTGCATCTTCTTTATTCCGGCATTTCAATATGCATGCAATGTCTTGAAATATTTCCTTATAATCATCCTCGAGACTGATATAGCTTAATTCAAGCTGTTTTAGAGTCTCTTTTAAGGGAATTATTTTTAGTCTTTCGATGGTATCTACCCATTCATCCTTATCTTTACCACAGAGCAATGAACCCAAGACTTTGAGTGTCAAGGGAAGACCAGCAGCATAGCGTACAACTTTTCGTGATAGCTCTTCGTATTCTTGAGATGGAATCTCCCTTCCAAATGCATATTTACTGAGGAGACAAATTGCTTCCTTATCTGATAAGAGATTGATATTACGAATCAAATGCACTTTGTGTGCTACCAACACTTGCTCATTTCTTGTTGTAATGATAATTCTACTTCCCGGCTTAAACCAGTTAGGTCCACTTGCTAACGCCTCAAGTTGGTCTATGTGATCCACATCATCTAGAACAAGAAGAACCTTTTTACTGCACATCCTTTCTTTCATCAGGTTTTTCCCATCAGTAACACCATTTACAGTGACGATTCATTTAGCACATCTGAAAGGACTTGTTTTTGTAATTTCTTCAAACCCAAAGTTGTGGAAACTTCCCTTACATTCTCTACAAAGCTTTTAACTTCAAAATCAGCAGATAGATGATCAAAAACAGCTCTCGCTGTAGTTGTCTTCCCACCCCCTCCCATGCCCTTGATCCCTATCATGCGAACTTCATCAATACCAACTTCTAAAGATGAAATAACATCCCTTACTCGGGTATCCATTCCTACTAACTTTTCATCAAAGCCGAAATTGATGGAGCGTAACTCTAGTGATATCTCTTGAACAACTCGTTTGATAAATTTAGCTTCATGCCTATGTGTGTAAAAACAACATCTGTTTTAGCATAAATTCACATATGCGAGTAGAAACATAATACCATAATAATAATCTTTCATCCATAATCCTTTTTAAACCCATATTAGCAACACACAAATGTAAGGCACACATAGATATGATGAAAAAAATTACCCATCAAGAGTGTTCTTTAGCTCCCAACCAGCCAGGTCGGCTGCTTCTTTTAAAGCCTCTCTCCATTTTTCAGCAGCCTCTTCATTTTCATGTTTAGCAAAAGCTTCACCAACAACCCCACTTTGTTTGCGGACTTCAGTGGGTTCCACATCATAGAATACAGGGTAAGCAGTGTGCTCATCCATTTTCTGACACTCCATGATCTTGACAAGCTCTTCCAAGCACCAAGATGATGATGCATAGTTTTTGGAAAAAACAATGATGTAAAATTTGGAGTCTTCAATAGATTTGAAGAGATCATCACTGATCCTTTTCCCTTTCTGGATTTTCTCATCGTCTTTGTAAGTATAAATGCCTTTGTCCTTGAGAGCATGATAAAGATGATCGACAAAGTTTTTACGGGTGTCTTCACCCCTGAAGCTTATAAACACATCATACTTGAAGCTCTTTGGAATGGATAATGAGCTTGAAGTGGACACCATTATTTCTGGTGCAGATGAGTTAGAAGAAGATGCCATTGAAAACAAAACTTGATAATGTGAAGGTGATTGGTTAAGTGTAAATTATGATGAAAGTGATATGGTTGAAAGAGTTTATTTGAAGAATGAAAGTGGTTCAAGCTGCAGTGATGTGAAGGTGAATGAAATGGATTGACAACCCGGATCAAAGATAGGCGTTTACTGAAGACTATTGCAAAGAAACTTGATAATGTGAAAATTTGGTTGAAGGTGTTGAGAAACAAAAGCCACTCATTTGGTCTTTTTGGTCAAAGAAAAAAGAAAGATAAGATTTACTGTTTGAACTTTCAACCAAATGGACCAATTCACACACCCACACTGTTTTTTGATATTTACATGCATTTACATGTTTTTTGTATCTTAATTTTCATATTGAGTATCAACATCAAAAGTATCACTTCACTGGGATCACACAAAATCCCCAACATAATCATTAAAACTATTACGTGATTATAGCAGCTTGGAGAGCTTATCCAACCCTGCTAGAATGTGTGCACGTGCGTACCATGAACTGGAAAAATATCTACTAATCTTTTATATGATTTGTGACCAAATATGAGTACGTGACAAATTGCAATTTATAATCTTGTCACCAAATGTCGGATAAGTATAACAGACATACTCCGTAATATCATGACTCAGCGAAAACCAAAAGGAACCCCAAAACAAAAAAGAGCTCCTTTATTAATCATAATCTACACCAACATTATTGGTTCAAACAAAGGTACATTTTGGAGATACACCATTCCCACCAGGAAAGCACTAACTCTCGGTTAGAAAATCCACGTGTTATCATTGCAAATTTACTAAAAGTTATCAATAATAAGAAGTATTAAGAGGCGTATGCATATTGCAAACATCCACCCTTGTTTTCACGTATATAATTATACCGTGTATAATCATCTCTACGTACACATGCATAACTTGGCTTCTACACAAATCGAGAAAGATGTGAACATTACCTAATTAACATAATCCGACCACTCATTAACATCTTGAACATATATGATCCATAGTAAAACTAGGAATCTTATCAACCTTACTAGAATTCCTTTTCCCACCAACTAACATAGCAGGATTCCAATAACCGTACTTCTAGCCGGCACATCTTTCAACACAACCGAGCCCGCCCTAATAAGCTTCCCCCAAACACAGCGAAAGTTTTACTATGTTAGATAAATTGGTAACAACCCAAATGGCAGACTCTCAGGAGCTCCATAAGCTTTGTCAATTTGGAATCTTTGTGGACATGCTATACCTTGCAATGCTTTAAAACCTTGTAATGGAACCTAAGAAAAAAACATATACAAGTCAAACATGCATTAGACAGAAATAGAGAATATCTATTTGAAAATATGCTAATCACGACAAGGGTTTTCTGCATAAAATACCAACTACTTGTTCATATGTCCCGTTTTAGTCATTAAACTATTTTTGTACACGCAAGTCATTTTGAGATGTTTTTGTGCCCTGTTTGGTCATTAGGTAGATAACAGGATTTAAAAATTATTATAACTTTAAGAAAAATGTTAAATTTATATACAGAAATGCTACACTTGTACATAAAAATGCTAAATTCATATATGATGATATACTATTACTAATTAACAAGATTACTGGTCATAAAATTACCCAACTGGGACACAGAACCATCCTTTAATGACTCAAATGTACTAAAGAGAAGTACAATACTACAATGGTTAAAACAAGACAAATGAGAAAGAATGGCAAAATAATAATGTCGATATTTAATACTATACCTTTGATGTACCCGTCACAAATTGAAGCAATCTAGCCCTATCTTCCTTGTTAAATGCTTTGACAACCTCCCAAAACCATATAACTACATTAGTGCCTACAGTGTATCCTGTGTATTCCGTGTTGGCCTTCAGATCATCCACTGCAATAACAAAAGGTTACAAAATTTCAATAATGATCTTGAAATACAGCAACATATATTTCAAATTGCATATTAAGCTTGACTCACAATCACATGCATTAGACGAAAATATTAAATATCTTCTCAATAATATACTAATCAAGATAAGGGTTTTCTGCATAAAATACTAAAGTACTAGTTCATATGTCCCGTTTTAGTCATTGATCTTTTCTTTTTTTTTTTTTCTTTTTTTTTTTATTTTATACGGGTGAGTCATTTTAAGATGTTTTTGTGACCTGTTTGGGTCGTTCGGTAAATAACTGGAGTTCAAATTTGATTTATTTTAAGTATGCTAAATTTATATACAGAAATGTTATACTTGTACATAAAAATGCTAAATTCATATACAATGATACCTTTTCACATAATTAACAAGAGTACTGGTCACAAAATTACCCAACTGTAACACAAAACCATGTATTAATGACTCGAATGTACTAAAGAGAAGTACTGGTTAAAACAAGACAAATGAGAAAGAATGGAAAAATAATTATGTCGATATTTACTATACCTTTGATGTACCCGTTACAAATTGAAGCAATCTAGCCCTATCTTCCTTGTTAAATGCTTTGACAACCTCCCAAAACCATATAACTACATTAGTGCCTACAGCGTATCCTGTGTATTCCGTGTTGGCCTTCATATCATCCACTGCAATAACAAAAGGTTACAAAATTTCAATAATGATCTTGAAATACAACAGCATATATTTCAAATTGCATATTAAGCTTGACTCACAATCAATTTCTGGAAGTCCACTGATCAACAACTCAAGCTCTTTATCGTTAAAGATAGAAATGAGGTCACGAGGTATCAACTCATTAAAACCCTCCAAAAATGAATTAATTTGAGGACGTATCGCGTTTGTAAGTATATGTTCTGCAAAAGATCCACATACTCGTGCTTTGTTTCTTCTGTTACCCTTATATTCCGTCCACCCGGTTTGAGCTCATGATCAGTAACCTTTTTACCATTAAAAAAATAAACCATCAATTAGCGCAAACAATATCTAATAATTTTATTTAATGACAATTTTGTCTCCACATACACACCTCAGTTTTCTCATAGAGGATTTGCTTTTCTTCATCTGCGTCCATGCTAAACGTCAAGTCAAGTATGTCACTAACATCATTCTGATACAAAGGAGAACAGTAGTATTAGAAAACCATAATAAAATAATAAATGTATAAATCACAACGTTGAACATACTTACCTCCAGCAACCACTTCAAGTTATTGTAATAATCAGGATCAACAGCCTCGATATCATGATATGTTACCTTCACACCAAGAATATGCTTGTAGAAGGATCGGGTATAGTAAACATCCAAGAGTTGCCCATCAAACAGAGCTTTAGCAACCTATAACAACATCATAAAGCCTCATTGACGCAACTATTGACCCGATATAAATTATATAATATTAAAAGAAAAGATTCAGAGAAACGTACCACGCGGCCCACGAATTTGAAGTATGAGAGATGTTCTGTCTGATATACAGAATTAGGGTTTGGCTGGAAGGTTGCATTGTTTCCTCCGGTTGTAAAAAGTAAAGCTCCTTTATCGAATATTACTCTCGACAGCAACTGATACCATTCCATGAAAAAAAAAAAAAAAAAAAGAAGAAGAAAAAAAAAAGAAAAAGAAAAAAAAAAAACTAAGCATACTTGAATAACTATGAAGCATAACTGATGAGTCAGGAAGTTGAAAAAGCAAACCTCTTGACGCAAATCAGCTGAAAAAGTAGCTATAATTGAAGCATTATCCATATCCACGGGTTGACCTTCAGCTTGATGTGCAACCCTTTGTTCTTGAGCTTGATGTGCACGGGGTAGGGGCAGGAGCAGAAACTGAAGCTGGGAGCGATTGAGCTTGTTGTGAAGCTAGAACTTCAGCCCTAAGATCAGCAGACAGTGCTTGCAAGAAGGTTTGATCAATGCCATTGGCATTTGATGCTGCGTTAGTAGCACCAGTTTCATCTGATTGACCAGTTTGACCAATATCCTGAGCAATGCTAGTGTTCTGTTCAGATAATGGCTCTACAACAACACCAACTGAAGGTAACGCGTCACCACCTTGACTTACTTCGGAATTGACAACGTTCATATCAACATCCGCATCTTCAATAATAATCGTATTATCAGTGTCCACCAATGGATGGTTGCTGGCCAGGTCATCAGTTGCTGGCAACTCCTGAAATAGCAATCATGGATGATTAATCTAAGTGCATCAAATAACCCACGCGAAAAGATTTGAAAGTTAAAAATCAAGACATACCTGTTGCTCATTCATACTTTCATTTCCTTCACCTATTTCCATGCTATCCAGTGCATTATTTCCAACATCAGGGGTGGGTCCATGTGATTGATTAAGTTGTTGATGGATGGTATTAGGATCACTCTTCTGAGTGTCGGTATCTGCAACCTCCGCTAGCTGCTGATTATCATTGGCTGATGACGTATAGTCCACACCCGGGTCACGAACCCGATTAATGAACATTATTAAAGCCCAAGTCCACTACGCGTGGGCTATCATAACAATGATTTGGGCTATCACACCAACGGTTTGGACTTACGAAAGCCCAAACCCAAATACATTATTTATGGTCTAGAAAAGGATCTCTTATTTATGGGATAAAGATCCATAGGCTGGATAGGCGTGATACGCCGAAGAGTGAGGAACACGAAACCTACAAGGATTTAGTGCCTATATAAAGAATGTCACGATTCTCATTAAGGTACGAGCTAAAAACCCTAACACTTCACTATAACCCTAAAACCGATTACTTACTCTCACGCCGGAGGATAATAGTGGGAGACAATCCCACGATAAGTCTAACGGTGTTGTTTGCTTTCTTAGTGCGCAGGTCTCAAGCATTAAGATCTAATTGGTACGAGAACAGGAACCCAAACAAGGAACGCCCAACTTTTGTATCAACAAGTGGCGCCATCCGTGGTACCCTACACTAAGAACTAGAATGACGAAGCATGAAAACACTAGCCAGCGGACTCCGCTATCGAAGAAAACACATGGTGACTCTCAAAGGAAGAAACACCAAGGTGATTCGACCTCCAAGCAGGCCCCTGGAACACAGTCACCAAGAATCAGGCCCAAGTTTGATCCTCCCAGCGGTAGAATTCCCCACAGGGACTACCCAGGCCACTACTGCGGCCCCTAGCGCGGAAGATCTACAGCGCACTCTCTTCACCACTCCCCACCAAACGGTACCCCTCGTGCACATCACTGAGCCGCCATGCGCGCCTAATCGAGACAGGGGACCTAATGTGGAAACAAGTATCCTCGCGGTAGAAGAGAGCGCACCTGAACTAGTGCTAAGTAGTTTTGTGTCTCAAAACTACGAAACCTTAGCCGCTCTTATGCGAGAGGAAGCAAAGAGGAGGTTAAGCCAAGCCCGTCTCAACTTTGGTCCTGAGTACGAAGCATCCCCACCACGCTATCGTAAAGAGAGGCAGGAGAAGGATAACCACCGACATCCAGTATTCGCTAGGGTTGGAAGGAAAGCTGTGGATGATGAAACAGCTGATTTGCAATACTCGGAAGAACATGAAGATGAAGGAAGGCAAACTAATGTCCACGATAGGCTTGGTGGCCGCAGGATCCAGGATAGACTTGGATGGCTGCGCTCACCGAGTGGTAGCCCTTCAAGGTCTAGCAGCAGGAAAGTTCATGATAGGCTGGGGCGACAGCCCTCCCAAAGTGAAAGCCCTTCGAGCTCGGACTCCGAAGAGAATCGGCGCAAGCGCCGCAAAAGGGTCGGCTCATCCTTAAGTGATTCCTCGGCCAACGAGGATAAAGAAACAGGACATTGGAAGTCTAGAAGAAGACATCGCGACGAGGAGGATGAAGATATATCCCTTCCTTGGCGCCACTAAAAGGTCGATGCGTTCACGCGGCGTATCAGCGATTATTCAGATGATAAGAAAAGGCGCATGCCTGCCAATGTTAAAACATATGATGGGACGGGTGATCCTGATGATCACCTAAAAATTTTCGAATCAACTGCTACTATCGAAAATTGGCCACAACCAGTGTGGTGCCACATGTTTAACTCCACGTTGGTAGGGAATGCGCGAACTTGGTTTAGCGAGCTTCCACGAAGAAGCATAAACGGGTTTGAAGAGTTGCGAAAAGCATTTTGTTTGAACTTTACTCAAAGAAAGAAGTGCGCCAAGAACCCTGTTGAACTTGCTAGAGTGAAACAGCGCCAAGGAGAATCCACAAGCGCTTATGTGGAGCGCTATAAGGATGAGTGCATACACGTCAAGGCGTGCCCCGAAGTGCTAAACATCTCAGGGTTCATGAATGGGATCAATAACCCTGAACTTATCAGGAGATTAAATGACAAGGTTCCCCAAACCTTTGATGAACTGATGAGGCGTACCAGGTCCTTTATCCAAGGAGAAGCAGCTGCTGTGAATAGCAAGAAAAGTTACTCAACTTACAGGTCACAAGAGCAGCCCAGGAGACAATCCAATGACCAGAGTAACAATCGCAACAAAAATTACCACAGTCAGGGAAGCGGACGAGAAAGTGACAAATATACCCCTCTAACTAAGTCTCCAAGGGAGATATTTGTGACAGAAGGCGCAAACTTCCTGAAACCTCCAGCGATGCGCACTCCAGAGGATAGGCGCGTAGGCAATGGATACTGTGAATACCATGCGCAAAAGGGCCATACCACCAACGAGTGTGTCCAACTACGCCAACTAATTGACAAATTAGTGAAAGAAGGTAAAATGGATCACCTCGTCAAGAACATCAAGGAGGGAAAAGACAAACAAAAAAATGGGGGCAAAAAAGAGATACTCAAAGACAAGGCTGACACTATCTACATGATACAATCATGGCAGCGAAAGATAAAGCAAAAGGTCAGCCAAAAGTTTTCCATTGGGAACGAAATCTCTTTTCCCACTCTAGCTGCGGACAACGCAGCAGTGGAACCGCTCACCATTGAGATACATATGGGGGGTCACGATATCCACCGCATGTATGTTGATGGAGGAGCATCCGCGGATATCATGTATGAACACTGCTTCAAAAGGCTGCGACCTGAGATACGGAATCAGTTAACTCCGGCCACGACGTCGCTGACTGGTGTCACAGGAGAGAAGATATGGCCCATGGGGAAATTACGATTACTTGTGATCATTGAAGATGAGCAACACTCCACAGCAGCCTGGATGAACTTCATGGTAATCAGATCTCCTTATCCATACAATGGCATTATTGGAAGACCAGGAATATCAGCTATGCGTGCAGTAACATCTACAGCACATGGGATGCTCAAATTCCCAGTAGACGGATGTATTGTCACCCTTTACAATACCACTGTGTCACCTAAAGAATGCAACATGGTGACCAGGGAGACGGTGCGCACCCCAGAACAGCACGCAGTTAGAGTGTCAAACTTGAAGGTTGCAATTCATCCCGATTACCCAGATCAGGAAGTATCAATTGGGGGATCGTTGTCTGACAAAGGCAGAGCGGCCGTGTGCGCACTCTTACAAAGGAATCTAGATATCTTTGCATGGGAACCAAAACACATGACGGGGGTGCCACGATCGATTACAGAACACAACCTGAAGATCCGACAAGGATACCCTCCAATACGGCAGAAAAAACGCGGCCAAGCTCCAGAACGCGCATTGAAAGAGGTCCAGTCATTGAATGGAAAATTAGCTGGGCTGAATCGATTCTTGTCTAAATCAGCGGATAAGTCACTTCCTCTCTTTAAAACACTCACGAAGTGTACAAAAAAAGGAGATTTTCGTTGGAATGTGGAAGCGGAAGAAGCGTTTCAACAGCTTAAGCAACACATATATCAAAAACCAAGTTCAGTATCTTTCACTATCTCACTCAATGGCCTTGTTTCACTTGTCTTTGTAGATAACCAAATAAAAATGTCAATGTCAATTTCAGAGGCAGCACCAACACCAGTGTCTGATTTTTTTTTGTTGGTTTGGAGTCGTTGCGGGCCCCACCACGAAAAGGACCAGGTGATTGCTATTTCAGCAACCATAGACTTAATAATAGGAGGAATGGGTTGGGATTTGATAGTAAGAGTGGAAGGTGCCATGACAAGGTAAAACTCCTCATTTGGGGCCCACGGGTGCCACATCACCCCAACACCTCTTCACAACTAACCCCCTCCTCACTCACAACTATACTCAACTTACTCATTTGGGGTCCACCACTTACAACTTTATTTTTTTATTCATTTCACTAAATAAATTAAATTCATTTCACAAAAATTAAAAATACCACACCATACTAATTTTATTTCATCAAATTAAAAAGTTACAATACGAAAAAAAAACGATACGAAAAGAAAAAAACATAAATGATACGAAATAAAATACAGCAAGCTGTAACGAAATTAATTATCCCTATTTTGTTGAAATTCTTCCCATTGTTGTTTTGCCAAACATGCTCGATAAGACATCGTTGAAGTCTTCTGTGTATCTGTTTATCGCGTAGTTCTTTGTTTTGTCTCCTATGCACTGCGCAATGTTCAACCCATGCCTTTTGCATATGTGGTTGCCGAGGAATATACATTTCGGCAGCTTCGGATATCGCATATTGTTGATCTTTCAAGATCATGTTATGCATTATGATGTACGAGTAAATGATTCTTCGTAACTTGGCGACAGTAAATTGACGCGCCGGTTGGGCAATAACACGCCAACGTCCTTGTAGGACACCAAAAGCTCTCTCGATATCTTTTCGAGCACTTTCTTGTTTCGCTTTCCATGCAGCATTCTTTGGGTTACTTGAAACCGTGAATGATTTGACGAACGCTGCCCATTCTGGATAAATTTCATCAGCTAGATAATACCCATGCTTAAATTTTCTTCCGTATACTTCAAATGGAACCACGTCGGCGATGTCGTCAATCAGGTCATCGAATAACGGCGAATTATACAAAATGGTTAGATCGTTATTCGCACCTGCAACACCAAAAAATGCATGCCAAATCCACAAATCATACGACGCGACAGCTTCAAGCATTATGGTTGGATACTTTTTATCACCTATGTGAAATTGCCCTTGCCATTCTTTCGGACAATTCTTCCATTCCCAATGCATACAATCGATGATTCCCAACATTCCCGGTATCTTATGGACCAAATTATGTGCATCGTATAACTTGTGAATGTCAGTCTCGGATGGTTTTCTTAAAAACTCATTTCCATACAACTGGATTATGCACATAGTAAAAAAATCTAGACAGTCACGTGCACAGTGTTCACCTATTTGTAAATACTCATCTAACGCATCAGCATGAATCCCGAAAGCCAATTGGCGTAATGCACATGTGCATTTCATAATCACACTAAAACTCATTACACCCTTAGCATCAGATCGTTGTCTAAAGAAGCTAAAATGCGCGGGAAGAGGATGATGAATTTCAATAAACATTTCAATACCTTGGACTATTTCTATGAATAATTTACGGCTCATACGATAACGACGTCTAAAATTTTCTTCAGTATATTTTGGTTGATCACCAAAGTAGTCGCCCAATAGACGTGCTTCAGCAACTTCACGTTCACGGGGAATGTATCGACGGTGTTTTGAAGGACCAGCTTCTTGGTTTTGCAACGACTGCTCGTGTTCAAATTCTGCGAGCATCAGCTCTAGCTCCGTTATCTCTTCAAAGTCACTAACACTTGAATACGATGAGTCACTCATGTTTCTTGTTTTTAATATGTGTAAGTGTTTATATGTTGTGTAAAATTGTAGTGAAATGGAGGGATTGTATATGTTCTATTTATAAGGGATCTATTAAGGGAAAAAAAGAAGGAAATTTTACTTTTAAAACGGTAATATTACCGTTCGAATTAAAAAGAAAGCTTTCAAGATCATGTTGTGTCAGAGTAAATGGCTCGTCGTCTGCACGAGGAACCCATGAACGGCGAGCTACAACGAGGGGTTGATGGTTTCGTGGCGAGGCATGAGGAGCAAAAGCAGAATCCACGTAGGAGTGGCGAATGCTTGTGGCGAGCGACACCTCTTGCTCTAATAGATATATAGGGGTGTTGGTGTTACAATACATCTTCTGCTCGATCTTCTAGAAAGCTTCAAAGTTGAAGGGGATCCACTTTTAGATCCTGATGCTTTGAAATCGTTGATCAGGCTTCTTCGACTAGGACAGGTAATAACTAATATACTAACAACTGAATTCTCATTTACTTGCTATAAATTATTAGACCATTTTGATGTCTTGCTGTCAGCCCCTTGGGAAAGGCCTTCTGCAGAGACTCTTCTTGAACTTAAGTGCTCATACTTCTACAAGTGCAGTCCTTGTTTACCTGCTACTTGGCATGTTCAAGATGGAGACTGAGGGCTCTGCAAGTGGATTGACGACAGTAAATTCTCAGAGGCTTTATGGGTGTCAGTCTAATATTGTATATGGCCGATCACAGCTCTTAAATGGTACTGGTTATTAAAATCTGCACTTCGTTATGCGTTTGATATTTATTATCTGTTGGTGCTGATGATATAGAGTTTCCCATGTACAGGTCTCCCGCCTTTAGTACTGCATCGGGTCCTTGAGATTTTGACTTACTTGGCTACAAATCATTCTTCCGTAGCTAATTTGTTGTTCTACTTTGATTCTTCACTTGTTCCGGAGTCCTTGAATTCCAATTACCATGATAAGAAGAATGATAAGGGAAATGAGAAGGTTGTTGAAGGAGGAGAAATCTCTCATCCTGTTGGATCGGAAGGTGATATTCCTATACTATTATTTGTCAAGCTCTTGAAGCAGCCTCTCTTCCTTCGCAGCATTGCTTAATTTCTGGTATCTGTTGAGTCAAAATAGTTAAATCTGCTAAAATGAAAGCGGGCCAAATGGCTAGGAAATTATCCATTGTGTGTTCTGATATCATGATATTGAAAAAATCACTTTACTTTTGAAATGATATTTGATGTACTAATACGGTGCTTTTTTTGGGAAAAATAATTAGAATAATCATTTTTTTCCCTTTAACTTGAAGAAAATAACAAAAATTCGCAAAAGAATGGCAAATTTGTGGACTGAAATTGAGGACTCCTTCAAACCCCCTTGAAAAACCCATTTTTTAACCATTTGTGGACCTTTTTAAACTATTTCCTCCATCTTCAGCCCTGCATTATATATACACGGTTCAGGTTAATTGGAATGTGCAGGTTTACCATTCACTGTATGGGCTAAAATTTACAATATTTGGCTGTGGAATGTGTGGATTTAACGTTCACTATTCTATACTTACCGTGCAGGTGATGGGTCTACTTCAAGTGGTTGTATACATTGCTGTTTCAAAGCTAGAGTCCCAATCTCATTCTGAACAACCGGTGGCCAGTTCCCAAGTTCAAGAAGCTGTTTCTCAAACTCAGGAAGATTCTTCCTCAGCAGTAGCAGAACCAAATCAGAATTTAGCTCATAGTTTAAGTGGGTCCGCCATTAGCGAACTCATCACACTAAGAAACACACCAATGCTAGGTTTGAGCTCGGGTGCCATGGCTGGGGCTGCTATTCTTAGAATCCCGCAAACACTTAGCTCACTCACTGTACCCGATATAGATGACAAGGTTGCGAAAGACGATGAGAATCAAGAGCATGTCACTATGTGGAAATTAAATCTTTCACTTGAGCCATTATGGAAAGAACTGAGCGAGTGTATAAGTGTGACCGAGTCACAGTTGGCACAAGGCTCTTTGTCTTCAGTTATGTCAAATGTGAATACAAGTGAGCGTGTGCAGGGTACCGGTGCTTCTTCTCCTCCTCTACACCCTGGAACCCAAAGACTGTTGCCCTTCATTGAGGCCTTTTTGGTCCTATGTGAAAAGCTTCAGGCAAGTAGTTCTCTTTTACAGCAAGATGATGCCTATGCAACAGCAAGTGAAGTTAAGGAATTATCTGGAAGTTCATCACCAAGTGCGTCTAGAATTGACGGTGCTGTGACGTTCTCTAGGTTTTGCTGAGAAGCATCACCGGCTTTTGAACGCTTTTGTGAGACAAAATCCAGGCTTGTTGGAGAAGTCACTTTCCATGATGCTTAAAGCATCAAGGTTAATTGATTTTGACAACAAAAGGTCCTATTTCCGTTCTAGAATTAGGCAGCAACATGATCAACTTTTAACTGGTCCATTAAGGATTAGTGTTCGAAGAGCATACGTTCTTGAAGATTCCTATAACCAATTGCGGATGCTACCCACTCAGGACTTGAAAGGACATTTAAATGTCTATTTTCAAGGAGAAGAGGGTAATGATGCGGGTGGTTTGACTAGAGAATGGTATCAGTTGCTGTCAAGAGTAATATTCGATAAAGGAGCTTTACTTTTTACAACCCAAGGAAACAATGCAACCTTCCAGCCAAACCCTAATTCGGTATATCTAACAGAACATCTCTCATAGTTTAAATTCATGGGCCGCGTGGTACCTTTTCAAGAATCTTCCCTGATTTGGTATATCAGACAGAACATCTCTCATAGTTTAAATTCATGGGTCGTGTGGTACCTTTTCAAGAATCTTTTCTTTTAACAAATGTAATTTATATCTGTTCTATAGTTGTGTCAATGAAGCTTTATGATGTTGTTATAGGTTGCTAAAGCTCTTTTTGATGGGCAACTCTTGGATGTTTACTTTATCCGATCCTTCTACAAGCATTTTCTTGGTGTGAGAAGGTAACATATCATGATATCGAGGCTGTTGATCCTGAGTATTACAAGAACTAGAAGTGGTTGCTGGAGGTTAGTATGTTCAACGTTGTGGTTTATACGTTTAGTATTGTATTATGGTTTTCTAATACTACTGTTTTCTTTTATATCAGAATTAATGATGTTAGCAACATACTGGACTTGACATTTAGCATGGAGGCAGATGAAGAAAAGCAAATCCTCTATGAGAAATCTGAGGTGTGTATCGGAGAAAATTGTCATTAAATAAAATTCTAAGTATTTTTTGCCTTAATTGATGGTCTTATTTTTTAATGGTAAAAAGGTTACTGATCATGAGATCAAACTGGAAGGACGGAATATAAGGGTAACAGAAGAAACAAAGGACGGAATATAAGTGCAAACGCAGTCCCTACAAGAAAATGTGAGGACCCTAAGTAATTCCCCATTAGGATGGACTGCGCGTGTACTTTCAAAGTTGTAAAAAATGCGCCTGCAATATGAACATTTTTTTTGCAATTTACTTATAAGATAATGTAAATTGTAGGGTTTTAGGGGTTTAAAGAAGAATTTAGTGTTTAGTTTGTTTTTTGCTTGTTGTTTCGTGAAATGAGATGCGAATGTGGTCGAATTTAGTTGAAGCCATGGAAAAGGGGTGGGGTCGGATGTGTGTTGAGAGTTAGGTATTGAGTGTTTGGGTGATTATGTTATAACGGTTGAGGTTTGAGTCTTTGACTCATATGTAGTATATGTGGCTTAGCCGGGATATCCGATGATTGTTTCTAGCTGCCCCTAAATATGTAGCTAGTGAAGTTTAAACCCGAGACCTCTTGTGAGAACATTAATCGCTAGGCTACCTTGTTAGTGGTTGTTTGGGTGATTGATTGGTAAAAAGTGGAAGTATTTTTGCGTTTTCTTGTATTTTCCCTTTTGAGAAACATGTATGAGGTTGCGTAAGGTCGTATCCAACCACACTCAAGACCAAATATGAAAGGAAAAAAAAGGTGGACCGAGAGCTGGACCGAGATACTGCTCGGTTCAGTTCAATTCGCGGTCTATTCTATAACTCTGTATAAGGAGGTGTTAGTTTGAAAAACAATATGATAATAATACAAATATTCCAAAAAACCCTTTATAAGGAGGTGTTAGTTTGAAAAACAATATGATAATAATACAAATAGTCCAAAATAATACTAGTAGTCAGGTAGATGCACCCAAATGGTTATATTTAAATCTAACGGTCCACAAGAAAGAATTTTATTAAGAAATTTATTAACATTAGCCAACTTACAAGTTTACGATATAGATAGGTATGTATTTAACAAAATTCTAGAAAAAAATACCCTTAAGCATATGCCAATTTGCAAATTACTATAACAAACTTCTGTTGAAATTTAAGAAAAAAAAATTACCCTTAAGCATATTAAGTTTTCATACTTTACTTAAAAGAAATATAAATACCAACAAAAATATTCTTAAGTTTTCATATCGTTTAAAACATTATAAGAATTTATATGGTAATAGTCTCTAAAGTATATTTATGTTGATATTGCAATTTTTTCTCTCTTTTTTTAAGCTTGAGATATAATTTTAACTAACTATGCTGAGATTTTTTTTTCAGTCAAAAGTGTATGTTGATTTAGGAGTTTACATTATATTTCTTTTGTCATCACAAAATTTTGATTGACTATGGCGGCTAGGACTAATTATGATATTTAAAAAAAAAAAAAAAAAAAAAAAAAAAAAAAAATCTAACGAAATTTCCTGGTAATGCTTATTTAATTTTCCCAGGTAATTAAGGCGTGCGACGGCTCACCAAAGTTGAAAATGTCGTTGAAATATGTCCAAGTAAAAATAAAATATTCATGTATTCTTTATTTTATTATCCCATCTTGCAACCTTTCGTTTCCATTATACTTCTGTATATAGTACTAGTTATAATACCCGTGCACGCACGGGGTTTTGACATAAAAATTTTATTATGTATTTAATACCGAATATATTATCTTAAAATGTTTTGAACTGTACATCTATTAATTACTATAAGTCAAATTTATTTTACAATAAAAATGCCTATTAAAAACAGTCGCAACACCCCTGTATTCGGCTATTTTTACAATTCCAAACACCCCTAAAATTAGCAATTGAAATAGTCTCAAACACCCTTGAATTCAACTATCAAGGCAGTTTCCAGCACACATCAATTCAGCTATTAAAAATAGTCCCAAACACTTTGAATTCTGCAATTAAAACTGTCATAAAAACCCTTTAATAACTATTAAGACAGCCATTAAAACAATCCTAACCACCACTGAATCTAACTATTAAGACGGTCCCAAAACCCTTTAAAAACATACTATAATTAGTAGAAAATAACAGTCCCAATCTCCAATAACTTAAGCAAGTCCTACTTTAGTAAACCGGCCCATTCTTTTCGCAGTAGATTTTCAAGTGAATGGAACACATTAGTTACATCTCTTGTTAAATCATCATTATTCTATATTACAACAAATTCAAAAGCAATTAACTCATCAAATACTTGTGAGATTTGTTTTTTTGTTGCAACTTTGGAATAAGGTTAATGCAACACATATCAGTACCTGAGACAAAGGCATTTATATAACGTTAACTTGGGATTATGTCAGTTAGCCGTTTAAGTATATGAAAATTCAAGAGACAACTTGATTTTAAAATTCAATAAACACATGTACCATATAAGAAAATTATTATATCAAATATATGTTTTAAGTAACCTTCAAAGTAAATCCGTAGTTGATGCATCATGTGTAATTTAGGGGGTTTTATGGTTCCTACTTTAGCATACTTGGTGATGAACTTGTATTCCTAGTCTCTTAATGTGTTAGGTTCGAATAAACAACGGATAAGGACCAACTGGTATATAAAACATCCCGAAAGAAACATCAATCAGCTAATACTCAAACTATTGACAAAAAACGTACACTTTTTTTTTCTTCATTTCTTTCGGACTTAACAACGCGCGCAATACACTTTCTGGTAAAGTAATAAAAAATAGAAGGTGCAGCCTAATAGAGCATATCACTTGTCAAAATGAGTAAATTAGCTTTGTATAACGTTTTTAACTGACAGACATGTTGAGGTTGATACTGATGTTAATGTTTAACTTTAACTATTGATATCATGTTGTACAAAATGTGCGAGTTTAGTAGCACATAATGAGTGTTAATGAAGTTAAAATATGCTCTGTATAGTTTTTAAAATGTTTTTATGGATATTCATATATAAATTTTAAATAAGTAGAATCGCGTATATTTATTTTCATATCAAAGTAACTCATGCTTACCATTTGATATTTATATTCCCGTTACTAATAATTTAGTCGAATTTAATATTCAAACCCGTGTACGCTAAATTAAACTTAAAAATAGAATAATACGAGTCCTTATTTAAAAAAATATTCAAATGGATGAAAGTCAAAAACTAACGATATTAAAACTAATTCGCATATTTACCAAATTTTGTAATTTTAATGGATGAAAGTCTAAAAATTAAGACTAATACTCATGTAATTTTAAACCAACTTAATATTATAAAGTATAAGGGGTATAAAGTGTAAGGGGTTATTTGTGTTTTTTCTAAAGTTATTAAAAAACATGGAAACTTGTATTTTTACACTTATCTCTATATAATTTATTTAAAATTCAACCACGAAAGTTTTATTAATTACTTCTTTTTTTTTAAGTTTTTGTTTTTATAAATTTGACACCTATATTTTGATGCATTTTTTTTCTTAACCAAATTTCTCCATCAAATTTATTAAGTTTGACCAAAATTAATTTAATTTTGACTTTCTATTGACTAATCATATTGCTCGATTTCACCTACGTGGCAAAATCGAGCTCTCCTATTGGTCTAATTTTTTTTTGTAATTCTTTTATTATATAAAAGATTTACAAATTTTTGGCTTGACTATGGCTAGAAGTTATTAGGATATTTCTTTATTGTAAAAGACAAAGAAACTCGTATATTGGTGTAGGAAACTATGTCCAAAAATGGTCCATATCAAGGAAATTTTCATGGTAACGTGTAGCGAATTATTGGTGTAGAAAGTTATGTAAAAGTAAAATAAAATATTCATATCTTCTCTATTTTAATATTATCCCATCTCACAACTTTCATTTCTCATCTCTCAAAACACACAATCCGATCACCATCCTCTTGCAGCCACCAACACCACTTTTATCAAGTTTGGTTTCTTCATTTTCATTCAGTTTTTTGGAGTTTATGTATTTTGTTTTGTGTATAATTGTGGTATTAATGTCTACGTGTGTATAGTTAGTTTTTTTTTTAGTTTGTTAGACTTTTGTAGATACTTTAAGATTTTATTGACTTATTTCGTAGTTCCAAACTAGTTTACTCTACAGGAAATCTGTCCAAGATTAATTTATTAGAAGTTATTTTCGGAAAGTCCTTTATACTGCTTTTAAAATGTTTTCTCAAATTAAGGTTATGAATGTGAATAACCGATTTAGTATTTGAGAAAATATTTGACAAAAATTCCAAGCATTTCTCCTTTACTCCACCAGTTACCAATCATGCTAACTCGTTTAGACCTGTCTACTTGTCATCTAAATAATTTGTCTATCTATATTTCAAACAAGATTGCTAATGCGTGAATCACTGTCATAAGCACTAAAATTTCAATTTAACAGAAGTTTCACTTTGACATGATCATTGAATGGCATCTTCTACAAATTCATCCGTTCAAAAGAGCTTTAAGTATGATGTGTTTTTAAGCTTCAGGGGTGAAGACACTCGTAAAAACTTTGTCGATCATCTTTATCATGCTCTTAAGGACAAAGGCATTTACACTTACAAAGATGATGAAAAAATTGAGCAAGGGAAAAGTATCAGCGATGATCTCTTTCAATCAATTGAAGACTCCAAATTTTACATCATTGTTTTTTCCAAAAACTATGCATCATCATCTTGGTGCTTGGAAGAGCTTGTCAAGATTATGGAGTGTCACAAGATGACTGGCCACACTGCTTACCCTATTTTCTATGACGTGGAACCCACCGAAATCCGCAAACAAAGTGGGGCTGTTGGTGAAGCTTTTGCTAAACATGAAAATGAAGAGGCTGCTGGGAAATGGAGAGAGGCTTTAAAAGAAGCTGCCGATCTGGCTGGTTGGGAGCTGAAGAACACTCTTGATGGGTAATTTCTTTCATCATATCTATGTGTACCGTGTTAATTACTTTTGTTTGTTGCTAATATGTGTTTAAAAAGGATCATGGATGAAAGATTATTATTATAGTACTGTATTATGTTTCTACTCGCATTTGTGAATGTACGGTAAACAAATCTTGTTTTTACATACACACAGGCATGAAGCTAAATTTATCAAAAAAGTTGTTCAAGAGATATCACTAGAGTTACGCTCTATCAATTTCGGCTTTGATGAAAAGTTAGTAGGCATGGATACCCGAGTAAGGGATGTTATTTCATCTTTAGAAGTTGGTATTGATGAAGTTCGCATGATAGGGATCAAGGGCATGGGAGGGGCTGGAAAGACAACTACAGCGAGAGCTGTTTTTGATCATATATCTAATGATTTCGAAGCTAAAAGCTTTGTAGAGAATGTGAGGGAAGTTTCCACAACTTTGGGTTTGAAGAAATTACAAAAACAAGTCCTTTCAGATGTGCTGAAAGAAGACGTCAATGTGAATGGTGTTACTGATGGGAAAAACATGATGAAAGAGAGGATGTGCGGTAAAAAGGTTCTTCTTGTTCTAGATGATGTGGATCACATAGACCAACTTGAGGCATTAGCAAGTGGACCTAAGTGGTTTAAGCCGGGAAGTAGAATTATCATTACAACAAGAAATGAGCAAGTGTTGGTAGCACACAAAGTGCATTTGATTCGTAATATCAATCTCTTATCAGATAAGGAAGCAATTTGTCTCCTCAGTAGATATGCATTTGGAAGGGAGATTCCATCTCAAGGATACGAAGAGCTATCACGAAAAGTTGTACGCTATGCTGCTGGTCTTCCCTTGACACTCAAAATCTTGGGTTCATTGCTCTGTGGTAAACATAAGGATGAATGGGTAGATGCCATAGAAAGACTAAAAACAATTCCCTTAAAGGAGACTCTAAAACAGCTTGAATTAAGCTATATGAGTCTCGAGGATGATTATAAGGAAATATTTCTAGACATTGCATGCATATTGAAAGACGAGAATAGAGAAAGTGCAATCAGAATTCTTGAAAGCTGTGGGTTTCATGCTAGTTATGGTTTAAAAGTTCTTGAGCAGAGATCTCTCATAACTATTACTAGAAATGGGCACTTGGTCATGCATGACCATATAGAAGAAATGGGAAAGAACATTGTTCGTCGTGAGCACCCTGATGAGCCTAACAAACATAGCCGACTGTGGATTAAAGGGGAAATTGAAGATATATTGGCTAATGACAAGGTAAAAATCAGTTTACTTGTAAGGTGGAGAAAACTAATGCATTTTCATTTGTTCTGACACTGATTTGTGATTGCAGTGTAATGAAGCAACTAGATGTCTAAAACTTAGGGAGCCGAACAAAAATGCGAGAATTGTTATGAAAGGTCTTGGAAAAATGAAGAATCTTCGATATCTTGATGTGAATTTTAAATATTTTGATGACTATGATTTTGTAACAAGGGCTAGATGTCTAAAACTTAACAAGTCGAGATGTCTTAATGATACCAGGCAATACTTTCCAAATTCTTTAAAATATCTAAAATGTAGGAATTACCCTTTCTTGTATTTACCCAAAATATTTGAAGCAAACAATCTTGTTGGACTTGAAATGGAGAATACCATAAGAATGGTGCAACTTTGGAAAGAGAGAAAAAAAATGGTAGGATAATTGTTGAATGGTTGTTTTTCATAATTTGTACTAATTCTATTACAGTAATTTATTGGTTTGTTAATTGGCTAATATAAATCTATTTTCTTGTTTTCGTTGGCAGGTTCTTACAAAACTCAAATTCCTTTCTCTCTCTTGGTCAGAGTTGACGACTTTTGACTTTGAGATGACTCCGAATATCGAGACGTTATCTCTTTATGGTTCTGAAAAATTAAAAAAACTTTACATGCCTGTTAGCTGTCAAAAGCTCAACTCTCTCTCTATCTGTTTCTCAAAGTTAAGAACCTTCAACCTTGGGATGACTCCGAATCTCGAGACGTTATCTCTTAAAGATTCTCGTAATTTAGAAGAACTTTGCATGCCAGATACTTGTCAAAAGCTCAAGCATCTCAATATCGGTAGCTCAAAGTTAAGAACCTTTGACCTTGGGTTGACTCCGAATCTCGAGACGTTATCTATCCATAGTTTTTATCATTTTGAAGAACTTCACCTGTCTGTTGCATGTCCAAATCTCAAATTCCTCTACCTTCCTAAATCAAGGTTGAGGAGCCTTGACCTTGAGCTGATTCCAAATCTTGAGAGGTTAAGCCTTTTTGGATGTCATGAGTTGGTAAAAATTAACGCTTCCGTTGGATGTATGAAAAAACTTGTTTACTTACAATTATGTGGTTGTGGTCATCTTGAGAAGCTACCTGAAGATATTGGCCGGTTTGAATGTTTAGAAAAGCTAGATATAACATACACACGCATAAGACATCTTCCGCAAAGCATATTTGGGTTGAAAGGTCTAACTATCGCCGCAGATCAAGAGCTTCTGAAGTTGTATGATTTTCCTTCAGAGATACAAACAACAACTCTTCCCTCTTTGTGAGTAACAGGCACTTTCTTTGTTTTCTAAATTCATTATCTTATTTTTATATCGAATTTGATATTCGCTGACATAAATTATACTCGTATATGAACAAAATAATAAATTTTTAAAAAGAAAAAATAAAGTAAACTACACGAATGGTCCTTATAGTACTTTATATAAAATTACAGATTGGTTTCTGAATATCAAAATTTACATGAATGGTCTATAATTTAAAACTTGTTACACTTTTGGTCCCTTATTGTGTTAAAGATGTAAGAGTTTCAAAAGGATGCTAGACGGTACATAGATAAGATAAACATGGAATTTCTTAACTGTGTAACTATCCCAAAACTTCACCATAAGCCACCACCACTTAGTATAAGCTTCTTAAGACCTAGGATTAGTTATTAGGCACTAATAGGACCTTAACCTAGGCACTAAACCCTAGGATAAACCCTAATCTCTCACTAAGTAAAACTAGGTCATTTAGGTCCTGAAACTAGGTCAAACCTTCCTAAATCTTTCCCATAAGCTACCATCACTTAGTATAAGCCTCTTAGGACTTAGGATTAGTCACTAAACACTCTTAGGAACCTAACCTAGGCACAAAACCCTAAGTATAAACCCTAAACTCTCACTAGACAAAACTAGGTATAAACTTAACCAAAACTAGTAAAACCTAAACATAAGCACCTCAACCTAGCACCCTAGCACCTTCCCCTAGCTAAGCCCTAGAACCTCCCCCCTCCTCGACACCTCCTTCTTCCTTTCTTACTCGCTACTCCAAACGAGCCTATAAAAGGCCTCGTACCCCTCCACACTTCAAACCATCCCATTTACTCTCTTCACCTCAAACATTCAGTAGTATAGGATTCTTAGAAGATGATGAAGCGAAAAGTGTTACGCTTTTAGGGGGTCATTTAAGCCCTAAATCATTATTTTATGATCAAATATTGCCTCAAATCATTTCTTTTCTCATTTTAGGTATTTGGGACGTGATTTCTGAAATATGAAGCATTTTGGAGCTTTTTGGACGTTTTTATGCTTAAGAATGAAGAGAACACGAAAACCAAGGAATGTCAGGATTTTGCACCTGACGGCGTCACGTTTTGGATGCTGACGCCGTCACTTGAAGAATGGAGCAGATGGAAATTAACACGTGATGCTCTAGAAAGAATTTGGTGGAATTACATGTGACGCTGTCACGTGTTAATGGAGGTAGGACATCACGTGTTAAATTAAAGAGTGATGGCCCAGAAAACTTATAACCTGAAGGGGTCACGTAGGCCATCACGTGTTAACTAGTCACAACTTGCGCGCGCGGTAGCTATTACTGTTTTGGCCATAACTTTTGCATACGAACTCGGATTTAGGTGATTCAAAAGCCCACGCGAAGAGGATGAAAAGATCTACAATTTGGTGAAGACAAGTTGGTCTTGACACTGTCAAGGTTAGGCTGACGCCGTCAAGACGGGCCGGGCTGAAAATTGCCTATAAATACAACCTTATAACTTCATTATTTGTAAGCCACAAACCCTAAGTCCGATTCTAGGGTTAGGGTAGGTGTTTTTCATCAACTTAGAGGGTCTTAATCACTCCATAAACATCTTGTAATGGTTTGTTTATTAATTCAATCTTATGTTATGTCTTCAATTATCATTATTGTTGTTTGTTCTCCATTTATTATGCTTGGCTAATTCACCTTGTATTTACTTATGATTGTGTGAAACTTGTATATAATTAGTTAGATCTTATTGATTCCTTGTTGATGTTTGTGTCTATCTTCATCAATTAAGGTGTGACACTTCAATAGGTCTAATTGGTTTAGTTTATAATTCTTGTTTCCTAGTGTCTCTTGTTTGATTGATTGATAATCGATGTTAGGCTTAAGAAAACTGGCTAATCTCCAATTGGTAACATGCTTGAACGTCTTAAGAAACATGAATCGGATGTGTACTACGCTTTTAATGGTTGTATTTAATGCATAAGTGACTACTAAGGAGGCCATGTTAGGAGCTAGTTGTCGGCTCGACATAGGAAGAGGTAGAAGCTTATAAAGTTGGGGAAGATCGTACACGGCCCCACGAATGGTATTAAGGAATGCAACCCATCAATTAAAACAAGGTTAACATTCAATAGGTAGAATTGGATAGCTAGCAAAGAGTAATACATCATAGGTAGACATGCTTCACTTCCCTTGTAGAACCTTAATTTACGTTTCTTGCGCATTAGTTTAATTAGTAGCTTTTGGGTTAGTTGATTAGCAACTAATTCTGCCCCTCCTTCTAAAATCGAGATTTTACCGCTTTCATAAAATATAAAATACAAAAAGAATCATCCTTCACCTTTATACCTAATTGACTTAGTTTTCAATCCTAACGACACTATTCCCCGAGAGAACAATCAATCCCCCGGTACTTGCCACTAACTATACTACATCGGTCAGGTACACTGACTGGTGGGGATTGTAAGCTTCTCAAGATCCTTTGAGGAGTAAAACCTTTTGCGTAGGCGCAATCCCACACATCAGAAGACCTTGGAGTCGAGTGGTGTGAGTCTTGAGCCCTTGTCGAGTCCCATTTTGCCCTAGAAAACACCTTAAACCCACGTTATAACCCTTACGACCTAGGTAAGCTTTCATTTTGATTTCTTTAGCTTTAGTTCAGTTCTAGGATAGTATTAGGATGCCTTAGATCCCATTAGGACCCTTACCTAAGCCTTGGTCGTAATCATTTACTAGTTTTCTTTTTAAAACCCTAAATAGAGTCGAATTGCTTTTAAAATGCTATACGCCCTTTACATAAGCTATAATATGATTTAGGTAACTTAGATAAGCTAATATTAGTTAAACATAAGTTGGAAACTTAGTTGTTACATAAAAATATAGTTTACTTGAATTTAGGACTAGTTTTGCAAAGTTTTCCATGCATAGAGGTATATATGGTAAGTTTCTAAAAATATTAAGTCTAGGGACTATTTTTGACATTTCTAAGAAGTTATAAGTATAAGGACCCTTTTTGCAAAGTTATAAAACCCTAGGATAAAAAGTTAAATAGTTATAAACTTAAAAGGATTAGTTTTGCAAAAGCTATAAAGTTAAGGGTATAAATGGTAAATATATAAAACTTATAAGTCCAAAGGTTATTTCTGTCATTTTATCAAAATATAGAAGTTTAGGGACTAATTGTGTCAAGTATAGATAGTTATAAGTACAAATAATATAAGTATTAAAAGTTTATGGTAGATTTTGTAAATATATAAAACTATAAGGGTATAAATTGAAAGTATTAAAATATAAACATAATAAATTAAAGTTAGAAGCATAACACAATACTAGGGAGCTTCATGTGAGGAGTACCATGTGGATATTTCGTTTTGACGAGTTTGTTGGGTTTACGAATTAAAGTGCCCTGGCTCCTCAAACGATTATTGTATGTACTTCTAGATTATGATGGCCCGAACGGTGTTATGTTATAACTAAACTTAATAAAAACATAGCTCAATAGTAGGGAGCTTCACGTGAGGAGTATTAACTTCTGAATTATGATGGCCCGAACGGTATTATGTTGATAACATAATACAATAGTAGAGAGCTTCATTTGAGGAGTCATATACTTCTGGATTGTAATGGCCCGAACGGTGTTATGTTATATCTAAAACATTAACAAACCTAAGATTGATTACTTAATAAACCTAAACTAAACAACTAGAGCTTGACATACATCCACACCAACAAAACCACCAGGATACGTGAGTAAGGCAGTCTAGTTCCTGAGTCACTTTTTGCATCCATTAGATTTCCCTAAGCCCAGGTGAGTTCATAGCCTCACACTCTTTTTCTGTGAGTCTTCATAGCCTCACATCTTTTTAAACTTTCACTCTAAATGCTTTACAAACCATGTGAGGGGGATACATGCTACTTGCTTTACTTAAAACCGAATACAAGTCTTTTTCTTTGGTTGTTGCACGAGTAAACTAACTGCCACCACTACATAACTAAAATTCATGAATCTAATCATTTGGGATATTTTACCCACGCGAACGCGAATATAACTGATAGATCTATTAGAGTTTGACAACTCCCGTTGGTATTAGCATCTCTCTGGATGGTACCAATAAGTACTATATTTGAACCCACTGAAGGATTAACTTTGGCAAGTTATCTTTCCCATCCCCTCATGGTCGGGTATGCAGCCCCCATGACCCGGATTGTTAACGTGTGGTTCATGAGCTTAGTGCAACATACCCCACTCTTGATAATTGTGCATGCATCACAATTATCACACACACACAACATTGTCCAAGATGGGTGTAACAACGGAACCCAGGGAACTTGTATTCACTAACACTTAAACCTATGACTCTCACTGAACACCTAGTGTTGACTTTTAAGCATGTATTCTAGGTATATCACTTCTACGGAGATATGGCAGAAGGAGGCACTGAACTCGGAGGACTTTCAAACCAGTCATCATTCCAACATAACTTAACACTTAGACTTTGGGACCTCATTAAAAGTAAAAGTATATCTTTTGCTATAAAAACTCTGATAATTAAATGAATGATAACTAAATTTCTAAAAACGTCTCTTTTCGAATCGTTTTCTATTACTGTAACTGTGTGAAACTTGTATATAATTAGTTAGATCTTATTGATTCCTTGTTGATGTTTGTGTCTATCTTCATCAATTAAGGTGTGACACTTCAATAGGTCTAATTGGTTTAGTTTATAATTCTTGTTTCCTAGTGTCTCTTGTTTGATTGATTGATAATCGATGTTAGGCTTAAGAAAACTGGCTAATCTCCAATTGGTAACATGCTTGAACGTCTTAAGAAACATGAATCGGATGTGTACTACGCTTTTAATGGTTGTATTTAATGCATAAGTGACTACTAAGGAGGCCATGTTAGGAGCTAGTTGTCGGCTCGACATAGGAAGAGGTAGAAGCTTATAAAGTTGGGGAAGATCGTACACGGCCCCACGAATGGTATTAAGGAATGCAACCCATCAATTAAAACAAGGTTAACATTCAATAGGTAGAATTGGATAGCTAGCAAAGAGTAATACATCATAGGTAGACATGCTTCACTTCCCTTGTAGAACCTTAATTTACGTTTCTTGCGCATTAGTTTAATTAGTAGCTTTTGGGTTAGTTGATTAGCAACTAATTCTGCCCCTCCTTCTAAAATCGAGATTTTACCGCTTTCATAAAATATAAAATACAAAAAGAATCATCCTTCACCTTTATACCTAATTGACTTAGTTTTCAATCCTAACGACACTATTCCCCGAGAGAACAATCAATCCCCCGGTACTTGCCACTAACTATACTACATCGGTCAGGTACACTGACTGGTGGGGATTGTAAGCTTCTCAAGATCCTTTGAGGAGTAAAACCTTTTGCGTAGGCGCAATCCCACACATCAGAAGACCTTGGAGTCGAGTGGTGTGAGTCTTGAGCCCTTGTCGAGTCCCATTTTGCCCTAGAAAACACCTTAAACCCACGTTATAACCCTTACGACCTAGGTAAGCTTTCATTTTGATTTCTTTAGCTTTAGTTCAGTTCTAGGATAGTATTAGGATGCCTTAGATCCCATTAGGACCCTTACCTAAGCCTTGGTCGTAATCATTTACTAGTTTTCTTTTTAAAACCCTAAATAGAGTCGAATTGCTTTTAAAATGCTATACGCCCTTTACATAAGCTATAATATGATTTAGGTAACTTAGATAAGCTAATATTAGTTAAACATAAGTTGGAAACTTAGTTGTTACATAAAAATATAGTTTACTTGAATTTAGGACTAGTTTTGCAAAGTTTTCCATGCATAGAGGTATATATGGTAAGTTTCTAAAAATATTAAGTCTAGGGACTATTTTTGACATTTCTAAGAAGTTATAAGTATAAGGACCCTTTTTGCAAAGTTATAAAACCCTAGGATAAAAAGTTAAATAGTTATAAACTTAAAAGGATTAGTTTTGCAAAAGCTATAAAGTTAAGGGTATAAATGGTAAATATATAAAACTTATAAGTCCAAAGGTTATTTCTGTCATTTTATCAAAATATAGAAGTTTAGGGACTAATTGTGTCAAGTATAGATAGTTATAAGTACAAATAATATAAGTATTAAAAGTTTATGGTAGATTTTGTAAATATATAAAACTATAAGGGTATAAATTGAAAGTATTAAAATATAAACATAATAAATTAAAGTTAGAAGCATAACACAATACTAGGGAGCTTCATGTGAGGAGTACCATGTGGATATTTCGTTTTGACGAGTTTGTTGGGTTTACGAATTAAAGTGCCCTGGCTCCTCAAACGATTATTGTATGTACTTCTAGATTATGATGGCCCGAACGGTGTTATGTTATAACTAAACTTAATAAAAACATAGCTCAATAGTAGGGAGCTTCACGTGAGGAGTATTAACTTCTGAATTATGATGGCCCGAACGGTATTATGTTGATAACATAATACAATAGTAGAGAGCTTCATTTGAGGAGTCATATACTTCTGGATTGTAATGGCCCGAACGGTGTTATGTTATATCTAAAACATTAACAAACCTAAGAATGATTACTTAATAAACCTAAACTAAACAACTAGAGCTTGACATACATCCACACCAACAAAACCACCAGGATACGTGAGTAAGGCAGTCTAGTTCCTGAGTCACTTTTTGCATCCATTAGATTTCCCTAAGCCCAGGTGAGTTCATAGCCTCACACTCTTTTTCTGTGAGTCTTCATAGCCTCACATCTTTTTAAACTTTCACTCTAAATGCTTTACAAACCATGTGAGGGGGATACATGCTACTTGCTTTACTTAAAACCGAATACAAGTCTTTTTCTTTGGTTGTTGCACGAGTAAACTAACTGCCACCACTACATAACTAAAATTCATGAATCTAATCATTTGGGATATTTTACCCACGCGAACGCGAATATAACTGATAGATCTATTAGAGTTTGACAACTCCCGTTGGTATTAGCATCTCTCTGGATGGTACCAATAAGTACTATATTTGAACCCACTGAAGGATTAACTTTGGCAAGTTATCTTTCCCATCCCCTCATGGTCGGGTATGCAGCCCCCATGACCCGGATTGTTAACGTGTGGTTCATGAGCTTAGTGCAACATACCCCACTCTTGATAATTGTGCATGCATCACAATTATCACACACACACAACATTGTCCAAGATGGGTGTAACAACGGAACCCAGGGAACTTGTATTCACTAACACTTAAACCTATGACTCTCACTGAACACCTAGTGTTGACTTTTAAGCATGTATTCTAGGTATATCACTTCTACGGAGATATGGCAGAAGGAGGCACTGAACTCGGAGGACTTTCAAACCAGTCATCATTCCAACATAACTTAACACTTAGACTTTGGGACCTCATTAAAAGTAAAAGTATATCTTTTGCTATAAAAACTCTGATAATTAAATGAATGATAACTAAATTTCTAAAAACGTCTCTTTTCGAATCGTTTTCTATTACTGTAACTGTGATTCCATGAAGTAATACCCCAACCTTAAATCCGCTGTGAACCTTGAAAATGGGGGTGTTACAGTGCGATAAAGTTATTCTTAAAATTCCCGCCATATGTAAAGTCATTATCTTGAAAAACATGCAATAAAAAAAATTGTCCACCCCCGCCATCGTAACGTGCACATTCCCTGTATATAGTTTCTATACTAAATTTGATTTATTAACAAACCACGTATATTGTTAAAGCCAAAAGTCATGAATCCTATTGAGCGACTACACACAACAAATTAAATTAGGCCAACAAATCCTTTTGACAGAACCCATAAAACTAGCCGATAATAATAATAAGCCTATAATTAATCCTCTTCACACAACCCAAAAAACTAGCCCATAAACTCAAACACCAAAATATCAAAAACCAAGTTCAGTATCTTTCACTATCTCACTCACTGGCCTTGTTTCACTTGTCTTTGTAGATAACCAAATAAAAATGTCAATGTCAATTTCAGAGGCAGCACCAACAACAGTGTCTGATTTTTTTGTGTTGGTTTGGAGTCGTTGCGGGCCCCACCACGAAGAGGACCAGGTGATTGCTAGTTCAGCAACCATAGACTTAATAATAGGAGGAATGGGTTGGGATTTGATAGTAAGAGTGTAAGGTGCCATGACAAGGTAAAACTCCTCATTTGGGGCCCACGGGTGCACATCACCCCAACACCTCTTCACAACTAACCCCCTCCTAACTCACAACTAACCTCAACATACTCATTTGGGGCCCACCACTTACAACTTTATTTTTTTATTCATTTCACTAAATAAATTAAATTCATTTCACAAAAATTAAAAATACCACACCATACTAATTTTATTTCATCAAATTAAAAAGTTACAATACGAAAAAAAAATGATACGAAAAGAAAAAAACATAAATGATACGAAATAAAATACAGCAAGCTGTAACGAAATTAATTATCCCTATTTTGTTGAAATTCTTCCCATTGTTGTTTTGCCAAACATGCTCGATAAGACATCGTTGAAGTCTTCTGTGTATCTGTTTATCGCGTAGTTCTTTGTTTTGTCTCCTATGCACTGCGCAACGTTCAACCCATGCCTTTTGCATATGTGGTTGCCGAGGAATATACATTTCGGCAGCTTCGGATATCGCATATTGTTGATCTTTCAAGATCATGTTATGCATTATGATGTACGAGTAAATGATTCTTCGTAACTTGGCCATAGTAAATTGACGCGCCGGTTGGGCAATAACACGCCAACGTCCTTGTAGGACACCAAAAGCTCTCTCGATATCTTTTCGAGCACTTTCTTGTTTCGCTTTCCATGCAGCATTCTTTGGGTTACTTGAAACCGTGAATGATTTGACGAACGCTGCCCATTCTGGATAAATTCCATCAGTTAGATAATACCCATGCTTAAATTTTCTTCCGTATACTTCAAACGGAACCACGTCGGCGATGTCGTCAATCAGGTCATCGAATAACGGCGAATTATACAAAATGGTTAGATCGTTATTCGCACCTGCAACACCAAAAAATGCATGCCAAATCCACAAATCATACGACGCGACAGCTTCAAGCATTATGGTTGGATACTTTTTATCACCTCTGTGAAATTGCCCTTGCCATTCTTTCGGACAATTCTTCCATTCCCAATGCATACAATCGATGATTCCCAACATTCCCGGTATCTTATGGACCAAATTATGTGCGTCGTATAACTTGTGAATGTCAGTCTCTGATGGTTTTCTTAAAAACTCCTTTCCATACAACTGGATTATGCACATAGTAAAAAAATCTAGACAGTCACGTGCACAATGTTCACCTATTTGTAAATACTCATCTAACGCATCAGCATGAATCCCGAAAGCCAATTGGCGTAATGCACATGTGCATTTCATAATCACACTAAAACTCATTACACCCTTAGCATCAGATCGTTGTCTAAAGAAGCTAAAATGAGCGGGAAGAGGATGATGAGTTTCAATAAACATTTCAATACCTTGGACTATTTCTAAGAATAGTTTACGGCTCATACGATAACGACGTCTAAAATTTTTTTCATTATATTTTGGTTGATCACCAAAGTAGTCGCCCAATAGACGTGCTTCAACAACTTTACGTTCACGAGGAATGTATCGACGGTGTTTTTAAGGACCGGCTTCTTGGTTTTGCAACGACTGCTCGCGCTCAAATTCTGCGAGCATCAGCTCTAGCTCTGTTATCTCTTCAAAGTCACTAACACTTGAATACGATGAGTCACTCATGTTTCTTGTTTTTAATATGTGTAAGTGTTTTTATGTTGTGTAAAATTGTAGTGAAATGGAGGGATTGTATATGTTCTATTTATAAGGGATCTATTAAGGAAAAAAAAGAAGGAAAAATTACTTTTAAAACGGTAATATTACCGTTCGAATTAAAAAGAAAGCTTTCAAGATCATGTTGTGTCAGATTAAATGGCTCGTCGTCTGCACGAGGAACCCATGAACGGCGAGCTACAATGAGGGGTTGATGGTTTCGTGGCGAGGCATGAGGAGCAAAAGCAGAATCCACGTAGGAGTGGCGAATGCTTGTGGCGAGCGACACCTCTTGCTCTAATAGATATATAGGGGTGTTGGTGTTACAATACATCTTCCGCTCGATCTTCTAGAAAGCTTCAAAGTTGAAGGGGATCCACTTTTAGATCCTGATGCTTTGAAATCGTTGATCAGGCTTCTTCGACTAGGACAGGTAATAACTAATATACTAACAACTGAATTCTCATTTACTTGCTATAAATTATTTGACCATTTTGATGTCTTGCTGTCAGCCCCTTGGGAAAGGCCTTCTGCAGAGACTCTTCTTGAACTTAAGTGCTCATAGTTCTACAAGTGCAGTCCTTGTTTACCTGCTACTTGGCATGTTCAAGATGGAGACTGAGGGCTCTGCAAGTGGATTGACGACAGTAAATTCTCAGAGGCTTTATGGGTGTCAGTCTAATGTTGTATATGGCCGATCACAGCTCTTAAATGGTACTGGTTATTAAAATCTGCACACTACTACAAAAATGGTCTTTTAGACCTTCTTATAAAGACCCTATATGTAAAGCACACGTCTAAAAAAGGATTTAACATGATTTAGGCCGGTTACAATGAAAACAACGGGTCTAAATGTGAAAATTATATCTGGGCCGGTTACAATCCAAGCAACCGGTTTAAAAGACTATCTTTTTGAACCGGTGATGTTGAAACACGTCTAAAAGGTTTTGTGCGGGATTTAATTTTTCAACTCTCTTCAAAAATTTCAATTCTCTTCAAAAATTTCAACTACCCACCAAAACCCTTTAACACCTATCAAATAACACAGTCACAATTCTATCTCTTCATCTAAACTCACACCAAACCCTAAGTAGCTACCATCGCAGCAGCTCCCGTCACCCACAGCACCTCCAGCGCCACTTCGCCTCACCACGGCCGTCACCAAACCCTAACCACTAGGTTCACCTACCACCGCTGCCTTAGCTAACCCCTAACCTGTGAGCGGTCTTGATTTTCATAATTAATTTTATATATGTTGCAATTTTGGTTTTGTTGTATTTTTGTTCGATTAGGCAGTGATGTTGATTATGTTGAGTTGTTGATCTTTATTGTATGTTTTTGATTGATTTTAAAGAAACCTTTTGATGGTTATGAATGTGTATAGTGATATTTAAGGTACACTCACACTCTGTTCTCAAGCCTAAATTTTAAAGAATGGAAAGGGATGGAAAAGGAAGGGCAAAGTAAGGGATGAAATAATGAGGAAAGTGGTTATTTATTTTTGTGTTCTTGAGTTTATTTTTTAAGTGAGAAGGAAAGGATAGGAAGATACACAAATTACCAATATACCCTCAAAACTATGTAGATTAATTAATTAATTTTTGCACAAGATGAGAAACGTAGTTGGTTTATACCTCACACATAATCACAAAATCAACCATACCCGCACACCATTACAGATACACTTGTACATGCTTAAAAGTATATGTAGTAACAATCACATTTTTTTTTATCATAAAATCAATCACGCTTATGACTAAGTAACAATTAATCAAAAACGCAATGCATAGTGATAACAATTAATAACTGAAAAAATGAAAGGTACCACAATCACTGGTTTACTTTGAGATATATGAAACGCAATGCATAAATGGAACTGAAAAATGAAACGCAATGCATAGTGATAACAATCATTGGTCATTTACTTTGAGATAAATTATATCTGACAATCATTGGTTTTAGACAAAAAAATAAGCAAAATAAAAAAGTTTGTTTATGAGAAATGATATTGATTAAAATACATAGCTGGAAATAAAACATAAACAAATGGAGCAATGATCGTGATTTGTGAATGAAGGTAAATAAGGACATAATAGTAATTTAATAAAATTATATTGTTAGTTAAACACTTCCCCTCCTAATCCTCCCAATTTTGGGAGGAACACATATACACAAAAAAAAACCATACATTCCCTTCCCCCACCTTCCCCTACTTTACCTTTCCCTCTTAAAAAAAACTTAAGAACAACCTTTTTATCAATTTCCCTTTCCATTCCTTACCTTTCCATTAATTAGGAGAGTTTTGCACTAATGAGGTGTTTCGGTAAGCTTATGCTAATTTGCTTATGCTCATAACTTATTTCGTTTTTAAGTTAATGCAACTATGGTTATTGAATCTCTAAGATTAATTAATTTGTCTAATTTAGCAATTTGTTAGATATTTGAGTTGTACTTTGATATGTTTGTTCTTAGGCTGAAAAGGAAGTTGTAGATTAGGAAAACAACTAATCTCAGTGAGAATGAAAAGGAGGAATTCAAACAGCCATTGATGAAGGTGACCGAAACCATTTTCACATACCCACCAAAAGTCAAAAACAACAACACGCCAATCTCATCCCTATGGTCAGGATCGTAACTACCACTCCACAAGTTTGTTTTTGGGAATGGACCAGTCAACAGATATAGCTTGAATCCTTCAATAATCAGGTATGTAACATCAAATCTATCTTCAATTGATTTTTTTACTTGGCAAATTTTGAGGGATTATATCTCAAAACTTGAGTATAAACTAAAAAATTGAGTATGAATCTATCTTCAATTGATTTTGTTTCTTGGCACATTCTGGTATTTTATACTTAAGGTTTCCTTTTTTTAGCCCATGTCACATTCATATAATAGGTTCTGTAGATTGCATCTTGTAAATGATGATGCACAAATGAATTAAGATGCTTATGAATAAGATCAGATATAAAAGATGAAATAGGTATGGTGAAGATATCATCCTCTTTGGATGTGATAATGTTTCAAACCAAGAAATCTCCTTTGTATAATTGTATATTTGATTGGTCATACTTAGGGGTGTCAATCGGGTCGGGTTCGGTTCATTCGGGTCGGGTCAAAGTCGGGTCTAGACTAAAAAAAACATACCCGAACCCGACCCTATTTGAACTCGGGTTAGTCGGGTTCGGGTCAAATCGGGTCGGGTCAAGTCGGGTTCGGGTTTGTGCCATTTATATAATCCCAAAATTTAATTTCTTAAATTTAGTAGATATAATCTTAAACAAGTAAAAGGGACATGTATAAATCACTTAAATTTTTTTGTTGCATTTGTTTGTTACCTGTAGGCTTGTGCAAATTTGCAGTTTGCAAATGTATAAATATTAAACCACAAATCTTGATAAGACCAACAATTAGTGATCATCTTACAGAAAGTGATAAAAGGTGTCCTTTTCTTCTCATGTATATAGAGTTTGATGTTACTTATGAGTAATGTGTAAAAGTTTTTATTTTGGTTTTGTATCTTTGACTCTTTGTGGCTTCTGAGTAAGAGACATACAATTTAGAAATATACAATAAATCACAATGGCTAAAAAGAAAAAGGGTAAAAGGCAAAAACATTATATTCAACTGTAACAATATAAAAAATCTGTTCGTTTCGACTTGTTAATTGTTACCTAAAGCTTCTCAGCAAGTCATTTTTAAGATACTAATAGCGAGCAAGTTGTCGATATGCGCAAAGGTTCTCAGATGCTTTATATGTTTCTATATTGAAATAGTTACCAGGACAAGAACTAAAGACAACAACTAACTTGTACATCTGAAACTATCACACAAACCAAAAGTGCATACTAAAAAAAAAAAGTTAGTCGGGTTGACCCGAACCCGAATAGGCAAGAATTTTGAACCCGATACCCGACCCTAGTTCGTAATCGGGTTGACCCGATTGACCTGAGGTAGATTTTGGACCCGAGTAACCCGACCCGATTATCCTTAGTCGGGTCCGGGTCGGGTCGGGATTTATGACACCCCTAGTCATACTAATGCTTTAAGCTTGGATTTTATTTAAATGGTGATAATGATTTTTAATATAGTAACCAATATTCAACAAAATTTAAAATGAAATACTCTTTTTTACCTGAAAGATTGTGGATACTTTAAGTGTGTATTAATATTGGAACTTTAAGTGATTCTAAATAGCACAAAGTTAGCTAATAAGATACTTCAGAATGTGATCTGCTGAAATATTACCAAGAAGCACCTTAATTCTTGGTTGATCAACTAGTCATGCTTGATTTTCTGAATTTAGACCTTTCAAGATGCAATGTTAATCTCTATATATTAGCCATTTGCTAGATTGGTTCTATGCGATAATGGTTGTACAAAGTAAAAGAGTTATTGTTAAATTGATTTAGAAATAATAAATTGATAGCGAAAGGTTATATAAAGAAATATTGACTAACAAAAAAACCATTTGCGGCAATCATGATTTGTTGTTTTAGGAACTCGCATTGATTAGAGGCTGTAAACTATTACATGAGATATATAGTGCCAAGATGGTGAAGACCATTATAGATGGAAAGGATTGTGTTCATTTTGTCAAGAAACTCCAAATATAAGCCTGCAATTCCATCCAAAGCTTTTACAACATGCGTAACTTTGCTACTTTAAATGGGAATCTAATGTTGATTGTTTTGGTTTGCTTACAATATGTTATTTGCAATAACTTGCAGGACATGCTAACAAGCGGAACAAGACTGTTACCATTCAAGCTTATAATGTTTATGTTTGTGATATGATTGAGTCTTAGCGATTTAGGTAAATAATCAAGTTAAGAGATGCTTGAAACTCCTTATAACGGATGTTTTGTAATGTTTATTTGCAATGGCTTATAACGGATGTTTGCATTATAGTTCAGTGCCTCGTTATATACTTTCCTTTCACAGTTCTGTATGAATTTTAATGAATTTATGGCCACATATGGGTTGTTTGGGATTCATAAACTTTGAGAGCTGCTTAGAATTGCTTATATAATTTTTTTTTTTTATTTGAAAAATATACATATAGACCGGTTTGTATTATAATCACCGGTCTGGATAACATGTCTTTTAGACCTATATAACGAGTCTTCTAGACCGGTTGAGCACCGGTCTATATAGTGAGTCTTTTAGACAGGTTGATGCACCGGTTTATATGTGTATTTATCTTTTGGACCTCCCCCCTTTTAGACCCCTCCGGGCACCGGTCTAAAAGGGTCTTAGCACCGGTCTAAAAGCCTCTTTTTCTAGTAGTGGCACTTCGTTATGCGTTTGATATTTATTATCTGTTGGTGCTGATGATATAGAGTTTCCCATGTACAGGTCTCCCGCCTTTAGTACTGCATCGGGTCCTTGAGATTTTGACTTACTTGGCTACAAATCATTCTTCCGTAGCTAATTTGTTGTTCTACTTTGATTCTTCACTTGTTCCGGAGTCCTTGAATTCCAATTACCATGATAAGAAGAATGATAAGGGAAAAGAGAAGGTTGTTGAAGGAGGCGAAATCTCTCATCCTGTTGGATCGGAAGGTGATATTCCTATACTATTATTTGTCAAGCTCTTGAATTAGCCTCTCTTCCTTCGCAGCATTGCTTAATTTCTGGTATCTGTTGAGTCAAAATAGTTAAATCTGCTAAAATGAAAGCGGGCCAAATGGCTAGGAAATTATCCATTGTGTGTTCTGATATCATGATATTGAAAAAATCACTTTACTTTTGAAATGATATTTGATGTACTAATACGGTGCTTTTTTTGGGAAAAATAATTAGAATAATCATTTTTTCCCTTTAACTTGAAGAAAATAACAAAAATTCGCAAAAGAATGGCAAATTTGTGGACTGAAATTGAGGACTCCTTCAAACCCCCTTGAAAAACCCCTTTTTTAACCATTTGTTGACCTTTTTAAACTATTTCCTCCATCTTCTGCCCTGCATTATATATACACGGTTCAGGTTAATTGGAATGTGCAGGTTTACCATTCACTGTATGGGCTAAAATTTACAATATTTGGCTGTGGAATGTGTGGATTTAACGTTCACTATTCTATACTTACCGTGCAGGTGATGGGTCTACTTCAAGTGGTTGTATACATTGCTGTTTCAAAGCTAGAGTCCCAATCTCATTCTGAACAACCGGTGGCCAGTTCCCAAGTTCAAGAAGCCGTTTCTCAACCTCAGGAAGATTCTTCCTCAGCAGTAGCAGAACCAAATCAGGATTTAGCTCATAGTTTAAGTGGGTCTGCCATTAGCGAACTCATCACACTAAGAAACACACCAATGCTAGGTTTGAGCTCGGGTGCCATGGCTGGGGCTGCTATTCTTAGAATCCCGCAAACACTTAGCTCACTCACTGTACCCGATATAGATGACAAGGTTGCGAAAGAAGATGAGAATCAAGAGCATGTCACTATGTGGAAATTAAATCTTTCACTTGAGCCATTATGGCAAGAACTGAGCGAGTGTATAAGTGTGACCGAGTCACAGTTGGCACAAGGCTCTTTGTCTTCAGTTATGTCAAATGTGAATACAAGTGAGCGTGTGCAGGGTACCGGTGCTTCTTCTCTTCCTCTACCCCCTGGAACCCAAAGACTGTTGCCCTTCATTGAGGCCTTTTTGGTCCTATGTGAAAAGCTTCAGGCAAGTAGTTCTCTTTTACAGCAAGATGATGCCTATGCAACAGCAAGTGAAGTTAAGGAATTATCTGGAAGTTCATCACCAAGTGCGTCTAGAATTGACGGTGCTGTGACGTTGTCTAGGTTTTGCTGAGAAGCATCACCGGCTTTTGAACGCTTTTGTGAGACAAAATCCAGGCTTGTTGGAGAAGTCACTTTCCATGATGCTTAAAGCATCAAGGTTAATTGATTTTGACAACAAAAGGTCCTATTTCCGTTCTAGAATTAGGCAGCAACATGATCAACTTTTAACTGGTCCATTAAGGATTAGTGTTCGAAGAGCATACGTTCTTGAAGATTCCTATAACCAATTGCGGATGCTACCCACTCAGGACTTGAAAGGACATTTAAATGTCTATTTTCAAGGAGAAGAGGGTAATGATGCGGGTGGTTTGACTAGAGAATGGTATCAGTTGCTGTCAAGAGTAATATTCGATAAAGGAGCTTTACTTTTTACAACCCAAGGAAACAATGCAACCTTCCAGCCAAACCCTAATTCGGTATATCTGACAGAACATCTCTCATAGTTTAAATTCATGGGCCGCGTGGTACCTTTTCAAGAATCTTCCCTGACTCGGTATATCAGACAGAACATCTCTCATAGTTTAAATTCATGGGCCGCGTGGTACCTTTTCAAGAATCTTTTCTTTTAACGAATGTAATTTATATCGGTTCTATAGTTGTGTCAATGAAGCTTTATGATGTTGTTATAGGTTGCTAAAGCTCTTTTTGATGGGCAACTCTTGGATGTTTACTTTATCCGATCCTTCTACAAGCATTTTCTTGGTGTGAGAAGGTAACATATCATGATATCGAGGCTGTTGATCCTGAGTATTACAAGAACTTGAAGTGGTTGCTGGAGGTTAGTATGTTCAACGTTGTGGTTTATACGTTTAGTATTGTATTATGGTTTTCTAATACTACTGTTTTCTTTTATATCAGAATTAATGATGTTAGCAACATACTGGACTTGACATTTAGCATGGACGCAGATGAAGAAAAGCAAATCCTCTATGAGAAATCTGAGGTGTGTATCGGAGAAAATTGTCATTAAATAAAATTCTAAGTATTTTTTGCCTTAATTGATGATCTTATTTTTTAATGGTAAAAAGGTTACTGATCATGAGCTCAAACTGGAAGGAGGGAATATAAGGGTAACAGAAGAAACAAAGGACGGAATATAAGTGCAAACGCAGTCCCTACAAGAAAATGTGAGGACCCTAAGTAGTTCCCCATTAGGATGGACTGCGTGTGTACTTTCAAAGTTGTAAAAAATGCGCCTGCAATATGAACATTTTTTTTGCAATTTACTTATAAGATAATGTAAATTGTAGGGTTTTAGGGGTTTAAAGAAGAATTTAGTGTTTAGTTTGTTTTTTGATTGTTGTTTCGTGAAATGAGATGCGAATGTGGTCGAATTTAGTTGAAGCCATGGAAAAGGGGTGGGGTCGGATGTGTGTTGAGAGTTAGGTATTGAGTGTTTGGGTGATTATGTTATAACGGTTGAGGTTTGAGTCTTTGACTCATATGTAGTATATGTGGCTTAGTCGGGATATCCCATGATTGTTTCTAGCTGCCCCTAAATATGTAGCTAGTGAAGTTTAAACCCGAGACCTCTTGTGAGAACAGTAATCGCTAGGCTACCTTGTTAGTGGTTGTTTGGGTGATTGATTGGTAAAAAGTGGAAGTATTTTTGCGTTTTCTTGTATTTTCCTTTTTGAGAAACATGTATGAGGTTGCGTAAGGTCGTATCCAACCACACTCAAGACAAAATATGAAAGGAAAAAAAAGGTGGACCGAGAGCTGGACCGAGATACTGCTCGGTTCAGTTCAATTCGCGGTCTATTCTATAACTCTGTATAAGGAGGTGTTAGTTTGAAAAACAATATGATAATAATACAAATAGTCCAAAAAATCCTTTATAAGGAGGGGTTAGTTTGAAAAACAATATGATAATAATACAAATAGTCCAAAATAATACTAGTAGTCAGGTAGATGAACCCAGATGGTTATATTTAAATCTAACGGTCCACAAGAAAGAATTTTATTAAGAAATTTTTTAACATTAGCCAACTTGCAAGTTTACGATATAGATAGGTATGTATTTAACAACATTCTAGAAAAAAATACCCTTAAGCATATGCCAATTTGCAAATTATTATAACGAACTTCTGTTGAAATTTAAGAAAAAAAAAATTACCCTTAAGCATATTAAGTTTTCATACTTTACTTAAAAGAAATATAAATACCAACAAAAATATTCTTAAGTTTTCATATCGTTTAAAACATTATAAGAATTTATATGGTAATAGTCTCTAAAGTATATTTATGTTGATATTGCAATTTTTTCTCTCTTTTTTTAAGCTTGAGATATAATTTTAACTAACTATGCTGAGATTTTTTTTTCAGTCAAAAGTGTATGTTGATTTAGGAGTTTACATTATATTTCTTTTGTCATCACAAAATTTTGATTGACTATGGCCGCTATAAGCAAATTATTATATCAAATATATGTTTTAAGTAACCTTCTAAGTAAATCCGTAGTTGATGCATCATGTGTAGTTTAGGGGTTTTTATGGTTCCTACTTTAGCATACTTGGTGATGAACTTGTATTCCTAGTCTCTTAATGTGTGAGGTTCGAATAAACAACGGATAAGGACCAACTGGTATATAAAACATCCTGAAAGAAACATCAATCAGCTAATACTCAGACTATTGACACAAAACGTACACTTTTTTTTCTTCATTTCTTTCGGACTTAACAACGCGCACAATACACTTTCTGCTAAAGTAATAAAAAATAGAAGGTGCAGCCTAATAGAGCATATCACTTGTCAAAATGAGTAAATTAGCTTTGTATAACGTTTTTAACTGACAGACATGTTGAGGTTGATGCTGATGTTATTGTTTAACTTTAACTATTGATATCATGTTGTACAAAATGTGCGAGTTTAGTAGCACATAATGAGTGTTAATGAAGTTAAAATATGCTCCGTATAGTTTTTAAAATGTTTTTATGGATATTCATATATAAATTTTAAATAAGTAGAATCGCGTATATTTATTTTAATATCAAAGTAACTCATGCTTACCATTTGATATTTATATTCCCGTTACTAATAATTTAGTCGTATTTAATATTCAAACCCGTGTACGCTAAATTAAACTTTTAAATAGAATAACACGAGTCCTTATTTAAAAAAATATTCCAATGGATGAAAGTCTAAAACTAACGATATTAAAACTAATTCGCATATTTACCAAATTTTGTAATTTTAATGGATGAAAGTCTAAAAATTAAGACTAATACTCATGTAATTTTAAACCAACTTAATATTATAAAGTATAAGGGGTATAAAGTGTAAGGGATTATTTGTGTTTTTTCTAAAGTTATTAAAAAACATGGAAACTTGTAATTTTACACTTATCTCTATATAATTTATTTAAAATTTAACCACGAAAGTTTTATTAATTACTTTTTTTTTTTTTAAGTTTTTGTTTTTATAAATTTGACAACTATATTTTGATGCATTTTTTTTCTTAACCAAATTTCTCCATCAAATTTATTAATTTTGACCAAAATCAATTTAATTTGGACTTTCTATTGACTAATAATATTGCTCGATTTCACCTACGTGGCAAAATCGAGCTCTCCTATTAGTCTAATTTTTTTTTTGTAATTCTTTTATTATATAAAAGATTTACAAATTTTTGGCTTGACTATGGCTAGAAGTTATTAGGATATTTCTTTATTGTAAAAGACAAAGAAACTCGTATATTGGTGTAGGAAACTATGTCCAAAAATGGTCCATATCAAGGAAATTTTCATGGTAACGTGTAGCGAATTATTGGTGTAGAAAGTTATGTAAAAGTAAAATAAAATATTCATATCTTCTCTATTTTAATATTATCCTATCACACAACTTTCATTTCTCATCTCTCAAAACACACAATCCGATCACCATCTTCTTGCAGCCACCAACACCACTTTTATCAAGTTTGGTTTCTTCATTTTTATTCAGTTTTTTGGAGTTTATGTATTTTGTTTTGTGTATAATTGTGGTATTAATGTCTACGTGTGTATAGTTAGTTTTTTTTTTAGTTTGTTAGACTTTTGTAGATACTTTAAGATTTTATTGACTTATTTCGTAGTTCCAAACTAGTTTACTCTACAGGAAATCCGTCCAAGAATAATTTATTAGAAGTTATTTTCGGAAACTCCTTTAGACTGCTTTTAAAATGTTTTCTCAAATTAAGGTTATGAACGTGAATAACCGATTTAGTATTTGAGAAAATATTTGACAAAAATTGCAAGCATTTCTCCTTTACTCCACCAGTTACCAATCACGCTAACTCGTTTAGACCTGTCTACTTGTCATCTAAATAATTTGTCTATCTATATTTCAAACAAGATTGCTAATGCGTGAATCACTGTCATAAGCACTAAAATTTCAATTTAACAGAAGTTTCACTTTGACATGATCATTGAATGGCATCTTCTACAAATTCATCCGTTCAAAAGAGCTTTAAGTATGATGTGTTTTTAAGCTTCAGGGGTGAAGACACTCGTAAAAACTTTGTCGATCATCTTTATCATGCTCTTAAGGACAAAGGCATTTACACTTACAAAGATGATGAAAAAATTGAGCAAGGGAAAAGTATCAGCGATGATCTCTTCCAATCAATTGAAGACTCCAAATTTTACATCATTGTTTTTTCCAAAAACTATGCATCATCAACTTGGTGCTTGGAAGAGCTTGTCAAGATTATGGAGTGTCACAAGATGACTGGCCACACTGCTTACCCTGTTTTCTATGACGTGGAACCCACCGAAATCCGCAAACAAAGTGGGGCTGTTGGTGAAGCTTTTGCTAAACATGAAAATGAAGAGGCTGCTGGGAAATGGAGAGAGGCTTTAAAAGAAGCTGCCGATCTGGCTGGTTGGGAGCTGAAGAACACTCTTGATGGGTAATTTCTTTCATCATATCTATGTGTACCGTGTTAATTACTTTTGTTTGTTGCTAATATGTGTTTAAAAAGGATCATGGATGAAAGATTATTATTATAGTACTGTATTATGTTTCTACTCGCATTTGTGAATGTACGGTAAACAAATCTTGTTTTTACATACACACAGGCATGAAGCTAAATTTATCAAAAAAGTTGTTCAAGAGATATCACTAGAGTTACGCTCTATCAATTTCGGCTTTGATGAAAAGTTAGTAGGCATGGATACCCGAGTAAGGGATGTTATTTCATCTTTAGAAGTTGGTATTGATGAAGTTCGCATGATAGGGATCAAGGGCATGGGAGGGGCTGGAAAGACAACTACAGCGAGAGCTGTTTTTGATCATATATCTAATGATTTCGAAGCTAAAAGCTTTGTAGAGAATGTGAGGGAAGTTTCCACAACTTTGGGTTTGAAGAAATTACAAAAACAAGTCCTTTCAGATGTGCTGAAAGAAGACGTCAATGTGAATGGTGTTACTGATGGGAAAAACATGATGAAAGAGAGGATGTGCGGTAAAAAGGTTCTTCTTGTTCTAGATGATGTGGATCACATAGACCAACTTGAGGCATTAGCAAGTGGACCTAAGTGGTTTAAGCCGGGAAGTAGAATTATCATTACAACAAGAAATGAGCAAGTGTTGGTAGCACACAAAGTGCATTTGATTCGTAATATCAATCTCTTATCAGATAAGGAAGCAATTTGTCTCCTCAGTAGATATGCATTTGGAAGGGAGATTCCATCTCAAGGATACGAAGAGCTATCACGAAAAGTTGTACGCTATGCTGCTGGTCTTCCCTTGACACTCAAAATCTTGGGTTCATTGCTCTGTGGTAAAGATAAGGATGAATGGGTAGATGCCATAGAAAGACTAAAAACAATTCCCTTAAAGGAGACTCTAAAACAGCTTGAATTAAGCTATATGAGTCTCGAGGATGATTATAAGGAAATATTTCTAGACATTGCATGCATATTGAAAGACGAGAATAGAGAAAGTGCAATCAGAATTCTTGAAAGCTGTGGGTTTCATGCTAGTTATGGTTTAAAAGTTCTTGAGCAGAGATCACTCATAACTATTACTAGAAATGGGCACTTGGTCATGCATGACCATATAGAAGAAATGGGAAAGAACATTGTTCGTCGTGAGCACCCTGATGAGCCTAACCAACATAGCCGACTGTGGATTAAAGGGGAAATTGAAGATATATTGGCTAATGACAAGGTAAAAATCAGTTTACATGTAAGGTGGAGAAAACTAATGCATTTTCATTTGTTCTGACTTCTGACACTGTTTTGGGATTGCAGGGTAATGAAGCAACAAGATGTCTAAAACTTAGGGAGCCGAACAAAAATGAGAGAATTGTTATGAAAGGTCTTGGAAAAATGAAGAATCTTCGATATCTTGATGTGAATTTTAAATATTTTGATGACTATGATTTTGTAACAAGGGCTAGATGTCTAAAACTTAACAAGTCAAGATGTCTTAATGATACCAGGCAATACTTTCCAAATTCTTTAAAATATCTAAAATGTTGGAATTACCCTTTCTTGTATTTACCCAAAACATTTGAAGCAAACAATCTTGTTGGACTTGAAATGGAGAATACCATAAAAATGGTGCAACTTTGGAAAGAGAGAAAAAAAATGGTAGGATAATTGTTAAATGGTTGTTTTGCATAATTTGTACTAATTCTATTACAGTAATTTATTGGTTTGTTAATTGGCTAATATAAATCTATTTTCTTGTTTTCGTTGGCAGGTTCTTACAAAACTCAAATTCCTTTCTCTCTCTTGGTCAGAGTTGACGAATTTTGACTTTGAGATGACTCCGAATATCGAGACGTTATCTCTTTATGGTTCTGAAAAATTAAAAAAACTTTACATGCCTGTTAGCTGTCAAAAGCTCAACTCTCTCTCTATCTGTTTCTCAAAGTTAAGAACCTTCAACCTTGGGATGACTCCGAATCTCGAGACGTTATCTCTTAAAGATTCTCGTAATTTAGAAGAACTTTGCATGCCAGATACTTGTCAAAAGCTCAAGCATCTCAATATCGGTAGCTCAAAGTTAAGAACCTTTGACCTTGGGTTGACTCCGAATCTCGAGACGTTATATCTCCATAGTTTTCATCATTTTGAAGAACTTCACGTGTCTGTTGCATGTCCAAATCTCAAATTCCTCTACCTTACTAAATCAAGGTTGAGGAGCCTTGACCTTGAGCTGATTCCAAATCTTGAGAGGTTAAGTCTTTTTGGATGTCATGAGTTGGTAAAAATTAACGCTCCCGTTGGATGTATGAAAAAACTTGTTTACTTACAATTATGTGGTTGTGCTCATCTTGAGAAGCTACCTGAAGATATTGGCCCGTTTGAATGTTTAGAAAAGCTAGATATAACATACACACGCATAAGACATCTTCCGCAAAGCATATTTGGGTTGAAAGGTCTAACTATCGTCGCAGATCAAGAGCTTCTGGAGTTGTATGATTTTCCTTAAGAGATACAAACAACAACTCTTCCCTCTTTGTGAGTAACAGGCACTTTCTTTGTTTTCTAAATTCATTCTCTTATTTTAATATCGAATTTGATATTCGCTGACATAAATTATACTCGTATATGAACAAAATAATAAATGTTTAAAAAGAAAAAATAAAGTAAACTACACGAATGGTCTTTATAGTACTTTATATAAAATTACAGATTGGTTTCTGAATATCAAAATTTACATGAATGGTCTTCAATTTAAAACTTGTTACACTTTTGGTCCATTATTGTGTTAAAGATGTAAGAGTTTCAAAAGGATGCTAGACGGTACATAGATAAGATAAACATGGAATTTCTTAACTGTGTAACTATCCCAAAACTTCACCATAAGCCACCACCACTTAGTATAAGCTTCTTAAGACCTAGGATTAGTTATTAGGCACTAATAGGACCTTAACCTAGGCACTAAACCCTAGGATAAACCTTAATCTCTCACTAAGTAAAACTAGGTCATTTAGGTCCTGAAACTAGGTCAAACCTTCCTAAATCTTTCCCATAAGCTACCATCACTTAGTATAAGCCTCTTAGGACTTAGGATTAGTCACTAAACACTCATAGGAACCTAACCTAGGCACAAAACCCTAAGTATAAACCCTAAACTCTCACTAGACAAAACTAGGTCTAAACTTAACCAAAACTAGTAAAACATAAACATAAGCACCTCAACCTAGCACCCTAGCACCTTCCCCTAGCTAAGCCCTAGCACCTTCCCCCTCCTCGACACCTCCTTCTTCCTTTCTTGCTCGCTACTCCAAACGAGCCTATAAAAGGCCTCGTACCCCTCCACACTTCAAACCATCCCATTTACTCTCTTCACCTCAAACATTCACTAGTATAGGATCCTTAGAAGATGATGAAGCGAAAAGTGTTACGCTTTTAGGGGTCATTTAAGCCCTAAATCGTTATTTTATGATCAAATATTGTCTCAAATCGTTTCTTTTCTCATTTTAGGTACTTGGGACGTGATTTCTAAAATATGAAGCATTTTGGAGCTTTTTGGACGTTTTTATGCTCAAGAATGAAGAGAACACGAAAACCAAGGAAAGTCAGGATTTTGCACCTGACGGCGTCACGTTTTGGATGCTGACGCCGTCACTTGAAGAATGGAGCAGATGGAAATTAACACGTGATGCTCCAGAAAGAATTTGGTGGAATTACATGTGACGCTGTCACGTGTTAATGGAGGTAGGACATCACGTGTTAAATTAAAGAGTGATGGCCCAGAAAACTTATAACCTGAAGGGGTCACGTAGGCCATCACGTGTTAACTAGTCACAACTTGCGCGTGCGGTAGCTATTACTGTTTTGGCCATAACTTTTGCATACGAACTCGGATTTAGGTGTTTCAAAAGCCCACGCAAAGAGGACGAAAAGATCTACAATTTGGTGAAGACAAGTTGGTCTTGACACTGTCAAGGTTAGGCTGACGCCGTCAAGACGGGCCGGGCAGAAAATTGCCTATAAATACAACCTTATAACTACATTATTTGTAAGCCCCAAACCCTAAGTCCGATTCTAGGGTTAGGGTAGGTGTTTTTCCATCAACTTAGAGGGTCTTAATCACTCCATAAACATCTTGTAATGGTTTGTTTATTGATTCAATCTTATGTTATGTCTTCAATTATCATTATTGTTGTTTGTTCTCCATTTGTTATGCTTGGCTAATGCACCTTGTATTTACTTATGATTGTGTGAAACTTGTATATAATTAATTAGATCTTATTGATTCTTTGTTGATGTTTGTGTCTATCTTCATCAATTAAGGTGTGACACTTCGATAGGTCTAATTGGTTTAGTTTATAATTCTTGTTTCCTAGTGTCTCTTGTTTGATTGATTGATAATCGATGTTAGGCTTAAGAAAACTGGCTAATCTCCAATTGGTAACATGCTTGAATGTCTTAAGAAACATGAATCGGATGTGTACTACGATTTTAATGGTTGTATTTAATGCATAAGTGACTACTAAGGAGGCCATGTTAGGAGCTAGTTGTCGGCTCGACATAGGAAGAGGTAGAAGCTTATAAAGTTGGGGAAGATCGTACACGGCCCCACGAATGGTATTAAGGAATGCAACCCATCAATTAAAACAAGGTTAACATTCAATAGGTAGAATTCGATAGCTAGCAAAGAGTAATACATCATAGGTAGACACGCTTCACTTCCCTTGTAGAACCTTAATTTACGTTTCTTGCGCATTAGTTTAATTAGTAGCTTTTCGGTTAGTTGATTAGCAACTAATTCCGCCCCTCCTTCTAAAACCGAGATTTTACCGCTTTCATAAAATATAAAATACAAAAAGAATCATCCTTCATGCTAGTTATGGTTTAAAAGTTCTTGAGCAGAGATCTCTCATAACATTTTCTTCTGGATATGATGGTAAGGTCTTGGGCATGCATGACCATATAGAAGAAATGGGAAAGAACATTGTTCGTCGTGAGCACCCCAATGAGCCTATCAAACATAGCCGACTGTGGATTAATAAGGAAATTGAAGATATATTGGCTAATGACAAGGTAAAAACCAGTTTACTTGTAAGGTGGAGAAAACTAATGCATTTTCATTTGTTCTCACTTCTGACTCTGTTTTTGGATTGCAGGGTATTGAAGCAACAAGATGTCTAAAACTTAGTAAGTCAAGAGTAAATGCGAGAATTGTTATGAAAGGTCTTGGAAAAATGAAGAATCTTCGATATCTTGATGTGAATTTTGAACATTGTGATGACTATGATGTTGCAACAAGATGTCTAAAACTTAACAAGTCAATATGTCTTAATGATACCAGGCAATACTTTCCAAATTCTTTAAAATATCTAAAATGTTGGTATTACCCTTTCTTGTATTTACCCAAAACATTTGAAGCAAACAATCTTGTTGGACTTGAAATGTTGTGTAACGAAAGATTGGTACAACTTTGGAAAGGGAGAAAAAAAAAGGTAGATTAAGTGTTCGATGGTTGTTTTGCATAATTTGTAATAATTCTATTACAGTAATTTATTGGTTTGTTAATAGGCTAAAATAAATCTATTTTTCTTGTTTTCGTTGGCAGGTTCTTACAAATCTCAAATTTCTTTCTCTCTCTTGGTCAAAGTTGACGACCTTTGACTTTGGGATGACTCTGAATCTCGAGACGGTATCTCTCCATTCTGTTAATTTAAAAGAACTTTACATGCCTGTTAGCTGTCAAAAGCTCAACACTCTCTCTATCAGTTCCTCAAATTTAAGAACCTTCAACCTTGGGTTGACTCCAAATCTCGAGAAGTCATCTCTAGAATATTCTTATAATTTAAAAGAACTTTGCATGCCAGTTACTTGTCAAAAGCTCAAGCATCTCAATATCAGTCAGTCAAAGTTAAGAATCTTTGACCTTGGGTTGACTCCGAATCTCGAGACGTTATCTCTTCAAGGATGTGCTCAGTTTGAAGAACTTCACGTGTCTTCTGCATGTCCAAATCTCAAATTACTCAGCTTTTGGGAATCAAGTTTGAGGAACCTTGACCTTGAGCTGATTCCAAATCTTGAGAGTTTAGATCTTGTAGGATGTCGTAAGTTGGTAGAAATTAACGCTCCTGTTGGATGTCTGAAAAAAGTTGTTAGCTTATTGTTAAGTGGTTGTGCTCTTCTTGAGAAGCTACCTGAAGATAGCCGGTAATTTGAATGTTTAGAAAAGCTAGATATAACATATCAAGGGCTTCTGGAGTTGTATGATTTTCCCTCCGAGATAGAAACCAGAACCTATCCCATTTGGTGAGTAAATAACAGGCACTTTCTTTGTTTTCTAGATTCATTTCTCTTATTTTAATATCGAATATGATATTGGCCGACATAAATTATACTCGTGTATGAACAAAATAATTAATTTTTAAAATGAAAAAAATAAAGTAAATTACACGAATGGTCTTATAGGTTATACAAAATTAGAGATTTGGAATTTTGGATATCAATATTTTCACGAGTGGTCTCTATTTTAAAACTTGTTACACTTTTGGTCCCTTATTGTGTTTAAGATGTAAGAGTTTCAAAAGGATGCTAGACGGTACATAGATAAGATAAATATAACTGTGTAACTATTGTACATGTTTTCATAAATTATCCAATCTGTCGCTTGCATTTTATTTTCATTCTAATGACGCAATTCCATATAAGCTAAAGTAGTGTCTTGGTTTTCCAGGCGTTATCCGTTTCGCAACAAGAAAAGAATCTAGTGTATGTTGAAATCCCCTCATGTTCACAAAGACGTGAGATTCTATTTCTAAATCAGGAAGCATCAAAGGTTCATTGATATCCTACACCCAACTGCACAAACCATTGACTCTTTGATGCAGCTTTATTTACATGCCGGTGTCGATTGAGGTTAAGCTTTAGAAGTGTATTTCAAGTCCTCTTTTTGTTACTTGTATCATTTGTTGATTAAAGGAACGGTGTTGAGTAAAATATTTTGTAACGTCATAACCTTGAAATGATGGTTCTACAAGTCACAAATGGTTCACGTTATTGTTTGCAATTGAAACTTGATCATGCATTTGCATTATATTCTTATATGGGAAATGCTAACAACCCTTAGGGCCGTTGATAACAACAAACTTTTCATAAAAATCGCTAACATTAAGACATAGTGAGAAACATGCTACGTATTTTTCGCTAAAATGGCCAACAAGAAGAGTGAATTGAATTTATATGTGAGAAATTTAGGAGATGATTAGTAATTTTCGATGATTTTGAATGATTTTGTTTTGACATTTTGTACTGTCTTGCCAAAAATTTCGAAAACTAGTTGTTAAGAACAACCCTAAGAGTTGTTGTTAGCAAAACCCTATTCTTATAGTCCACTACATTATATGTAAACTAAAGTCAACAAACAAAAAGTATAATTTTTTTTAAGAAAAATGGTAACAACGGCCCCTCACAGCCATCAAGATATTGAGATATACATTATTTTACCTTGTACGTTTAATAATAACCACACACCTTTCAATCTAACTTCTCTCAACCAACTATTGATGCATAAAACTACTTTCTGTCCATAATGACCATGTTCTTATAGCAAAAGATAAAAGATAGGTTTGCATTGTAAAGTACTATTACTTTTGTATATCACTTTGAAGAGGACACGTAGACGTTGCATTCACAAACATTCCATCAAGCATACCTTTTCAAGAGGTTGAAAAAGCTCGAACTAATCAATTTCTGAAATATACCGCAAAGATAATGAACAAGTTATTATTACGTAACAGAATTCCAGACTCGGCCACTTCTACTCACAAATCACTAAAAAATCCAACAAAATTATTAATTTCATGGTTACATGACTTCCATTGTAACTTAAACGGCAAAAAGTCCAGCAACTTGGTTCTGCTATGACCAGGCTCTAAAAATTATCAAAGACAACAAACTAAGCTTTGCAAGTCCAAGTCCAAGTCCAAGTCCAGAATGGTGATGATTTGAATATTTCAAGTAAGATCCCAAACGTGAACATAATATTTGCCCCGACACATTTGAGTTGTTTCCATGAATAGATATTTGGCAAATCAAAAATGGTCTAACGCTTGACCCACTGGAAGCTCTTTCTTGCTTTCGCCTTACCAGGTTTCTTTCGCTCCACAATTCTCGAGTCTCTTGTCAAGAAACCAGCTGCCAAAAACACAAATTACATGTTACGATACAAGTTCAAGTATGAAGGAGCTACAAAACTTTTCTACAACGGGAACTTTGGTCATGGAATGAATGAATAACCTTAGACTGTGACCTAACGAGTAGGACTTAGGATTCCATTTTAGAGGTGTAATATTTGAATCTCATAGGATTATCAACTCTTGCTAGAAGGCATAAAGTTTGTCCTAGAAGTGGCAATTTGACCCAATATACTTATGAATAGTCAATATGGGCTACGTTTCATCTCTAACGAGCCACACGGATAAAACGGAAACAAAGACAAAAAGCAAACAAGTCGGATGGTTGAACAGGTCAAAAGTCGCCAAAGTGCAACTTTTATTGAATAAAACCTACTAAATCAATCTTTATTCACATAATCAGTCGCGGGTCCAATCACACGTTTCTGAAACAACGCCTTTCACATGGATATATGTCTAGATTCCTTCCATACAGATACATTGTTTCTGTGAATTCTATTTGTAAGTGTCATGAAATTTCCTCTATAAAGTACACCATGTCTAACTTTTTGGTGATTGAGAAATACTCCGTAAATTCCACACACATTGCAACAAAAGTTGAGCACAAGATTTTATAGAACTGACAGTTGAACGATTAACTAAATATCTTGTATGTCTTCGATGATAATAATACAGTAAAACTTGTGAGTCCAAATGAATATCCTTAATTCTTTGTAACAATGATATTAGACGAGAAAATTTAGATTAAGGTTTCCCTAGAACAGGAAGGGATAAAAACTATAACATGCCTGATCCCTGTTTTATGTCTAGAGGTGGCAAATTATGCCCGTTTGCCTAAATATGGGTCAATACGGGTTTCAATTTATCTCCAAAGCCTTTAGGCTTTACCTGCACATTTTCTAGAATTGGTTAGAATGATCAGATCAGACGCGTTTTCATGTGCTAAAACCTCCTAAATCGCTTTATTAAAAGAATTGGACTATTATTTTAACATTATGGTAGTAGCTACAATCTGCCATACCAAAGGTTAATAAAAGCTGTGTTTACCTTCTTTCAAAGGAGGACGGAACTGATCAGGTGCCCAGTTTTGCAGTGCCCTACTCATACCAAGACGAATTGCGCCTATTTGACCTGTTTCATGCACTTATGAAGTTTAGATCGGTGTCCCCAAACAAATGGAAGAACAAAAAATAATAATACCATGCATAATCAACCGAACTAGAGTTAAGTTGGAGAAAATATTAATGGAATTTGTATGTGTGGTGGGGGGAAAGTGACATAAGATACTATATTTGCCAATATGAGACAAAAGGATTGCCGAGAAAATAAAAATCCTGTTACAACTAACATCATAAGCACACTCTGCGTACGTAAGGGTAGCTTAAAGATTAAAAAAAATGGCACTGAATAAAAACTAACTGGTATAAGAGTAAGCATGAAGTCCGGTTTTCAAATGTTAAGGAAAGCAATTTTGAAAGTACAGTTGCATTCAAATAAGAATAAACAATGTAAATTTAATGCTTCAAACCTGATACACCACCGCCTTTGACTGTACAATTAACATCCAGAAGACCCAATGTTTTTGTCTCAGTGAGAGGACGAAGAAGAGCAGCTCGTTGATCAAGCATCGGGAAATAGACATCAAACTGATTGTCATTTATGAGAAATTTACCCTCACCAGGTTCAATCCAGACACGGGCAATACTACATTTCCTTTTTCCAGTCCCATAAGCCCTACCCTGACTATCAACTTCTCTAACGCGTGCATTGGTAATTTCCTCTTGCTTCTGCCGCTCTATGTCAGCTCTTGTGGACTTACGGGTGTTCTTTTCATAACGCATATCCTCTATTTTGCTTAGTGGGGGCAATCCTGGAACATCATCCAAGTCCTTGAGGGCCATTAAACTGTCAAGCATGTCATCTGTGATTCCCGAGGCAGCAATTAAGTCGCCAAATGCATGATCCGGGCCTGTGGTCAAGCATTAGGATTAAACATCTTTCATGAGAGTATGCACCATATATAGACAATCACTACTACAAAAATAGACATAGAGCCCGGTTGAAAAGGCTAATAGAGCCCGGTTTTTCATGAGGGCACAAAGGGGGAGGGACTCTATTAGGACTTGCCATAGAGCCCGGTTTTAGAAACGGGCTTTATGATGTATAATAGAGCCCTGTTTTTTAGTTGAAAACCTTGCTCTATGTGATTAAAAAAACCATTTTTAATAAGTATAGACCCCTCTTTTTTGCTTACAAAACATGGCTCTATGATTTTTATTTTTTTTCTACTTTTCAGTTTTGTTAAATACCACATGGTTTACATTGTATTTCCACAGCATAAACAAGCAAAACCAGTAACAAAACTGTAACAAAACCATAATCATAACCATGAAGGTCTATACCAAAACCAAAGGATTGAAGATCCAAGATCAGTTTCACAACAATCTAATACGGGTCCTATGGACTACCAAACATACTAAATACCACTAATTAAACATAACAAGAACAGTTTCACAATCAAGTGTTTCGTTGGGCTAAGAGAAAGGAGATATACAAAAAGACATTAGTACATGCCAACCTTTCCTAAATACTAACATGATTGAGGATCACATGCCACACACTGAAATGCACAAGCTCACGATGCCGTCCAGCTCCTTAGTAGTAAAAAGCTTCTTGTCATTCCAAGGCATCTATAAAAAAAATCCATAAACTTTATGTAAGGTTTTAACTTTTTGAACATATGTTTCAGCATTGCAGATAGTAAGTAACTAAGTATGCTATAGATTTTTTGTAGTGAATTTTAGATAATAAAATCTATGCCCTGTAGTAGACACGCGATGTATAGCTATTACTCAGGCAACTCAGTAACAGTTACAGTTAAAAAAAATGAACTGGCTTTGAATACAATACAATTTAGTATCTATCCAGTTCAATCCAGTTTTCATCTTATGCTTTTATACGTAAACCACTACCTCAAAGCCTAAATCCAGATAACATTTTATTGTCTGAAGTTGGAATGTCCAGATCAGGACAAAAGCATGTGTGTGATCTAATATAGCTGCAATATGTATCAATAGAAATATATATAACATTAATGACAAAATTAACTTAGCTTAGATTTACTATAATATGTAAAAGAACCAAAGTATGTTGCCGATCAGACTATGATTACTGTTATTAGTAAATGTTAAAACACTCTTGCTATTCTTAGCATTCAACCTTTCTTACCCTGTTTATGAGTATTTTACTTCAAACTCATGTATAATTCATAAATTCTTAATCTATTGTCATTGAAACTATTTGAAAGAACAAACAAACATTAATCTTTTGCAAAATAATTAGCAAAATACTTAACATACCAATTAAGAGATAACCTTTATTTTCAGTCTTGTGTTTTGTCAAGTAGCTTGCATTGGCTCTCTTATATCTTTCCATCAAATGTTACCTTGTCACTACTGCAACCACAACAACACTTTAATTACTTTCAACCAATGAATGTAAATCTCAAGTTATACATAATCTACTTATTCTGTAGAAAGTAATCTATTTACAAACCAAACAAAATATATAAAATTCTCACTTATACCCATCTAAAGTCTTAAACTTGTCAATTTTAGTTCAAGATGCAAGATGTTGACACGAAGATATTACAACTAAAATTGATAACAAAAACCTTAACTTTAAAGAAAAATGCAAACTTGAACCAAAATACACAAATTTCACACATAATTGCTAGTGTGACACATAATTGCTAGTGTGAGGTCATATAAGAACCAATTATATAGATTGTTTTGAATGTCTACTCACCATGGATCTAGATGCTTCAAGGCACTAGTATAAACCTGAACTCAAAAACTCTCTACTTACATTCAATAAACCCCAATTAAAAATTACACAATCCATGAGATTAAAACGAAAAAATGCAAAAAATACCAAATTGTCAAACAGTCTTCATCAGGTTACCAATGGCCACTGTAAGCCCTAAATCTCGAATCTGCCACAATTAATAAAATTGGAGATGTATAATACCTATTAATCATGAGATTGGTAAGAACCCTAACCTCAAGATTGCTAAGAACCCAGCCTAGTTTCAGGTTTAACATATTGAGTTAGCCCCAAAGAACTTCGAGTTGATAATAAAACCAATGTTGGATGTTGTTTACATACCTGATTAGTGCTCGACTTTGGAAAACTCGTGAAGAAGATGATGAGGCAAAACACCAGATCTGTTTTTTTTAGGCTGCAAGTGAAAAAAAGGATTGGTGTGTAGATAGATACTGGGGAGGGAAATATGGCGCCCAAAAATTCCAAATTTTTTCGTTTCATTTTAAAGAACCGCCTGAGTTTACCTTTAGTATTTTCAAGAATAGATCCCGGTTTTCTTAAAGAAAAGAGGGCTCTAACGGTTTTCAACATAAAGCCCGGTTTTAAAAAAGAAAACATGGCTCTATACAAGGAATAGAGCCCGGTTTTGTTCAAGAAAAACATGGCTCTAATGTTTTAAACATAAAGCCCGGTTTTGTAAAAGAAAACATGGCTCTATATCTTTTTTAAGAACATGGAATCCCTATAGAGCCCGTTTTTCACTAAAACCGGGCTCTATTAAGGGGGCTCTATTTCACAATCTCTAGTAGTGAATAGTTAAAGAGCATTATACTGCAACAGCAAAAAAAAACATTAGAGCTAGCCGGAACGAACTTTGGCCTCACTAAGCAAGACTTTTGAGGTGAGCGGACATGTTTCCAAGATGAAAAGTAGGAATATGTATAGCTCGGTTTGAGCTGTTGAACCTAGTAAGCCAACCCAGAACCTGACCAACCATACAGAAACATGTGATGGTTCACTTATTTTTCTTTCAGTTCTAAAAAAAGGGGTCATTGGCTAATTTTTTATGCACTAACATCACGAGACTGACAATACCTATTAGTTTTAGGCTTCGTTTTATTGCAAATACTTTCTCTTCTATGATTTTTCCGGGAAGTATTTGTGCAAAACTTGGTGGTACCATGAAATTTTTGAAAATCAATCGAACTTGAAATTTTTCATAAAATTCATCACTCAATCAATGCCAACAATTTTTCTTCAAAAATATAAATGGGTCATTGATTGAGGGGGAGAGTGATTTCAAAATTTTATGTTTCATCAAAACTCTCCACTTTGTACAAAATAAGCAATAATACAACTTGTGATGGTTGTGTGTCAGTATGAGAATTTTTCAAAGAGTTTTTCGTTAAAACTTCAAATCTTTTGTAAACTCATCAATTCTGACACACAACAACCTCCCTCATAGATTGAGGGGGAGCAAGAAAAAGGTTCCTTTTATCAGAAAATATTAAAACTGACCGCATTTCTCTCCCAAACGTTTTCTAACTTATTTAAATCAATTGAGATCCAAAATCTCGAAAGATTTGAAATTTTTGATCGTGGGAGAGAATGTGATTTAAATATGAAATCTGATAATCAAACGTGATCTTTTAGACTAAATAATAGGCTCCCGAATATGTGCTAAACTCTTTCGAATATCGATGCACATATTGAGGGGGAGCAAAAGGCGTTTGTGGAAGTAATACCAAAGACCGACCATTTATCTTTATGCATGGAGTTATAAGGATGGTTAAGGTTAGGTATGAGTTCCCATGATCCACCAGAACCGGAAGAATCTTCCCAGGGACAATCCATAGATAGATTAGAAGTCCTTAGGAATGATTGAAAAAAGGAGAAAAGTGAGAAAGGGAAGAGTGCGGACTGAGATAGAGCTGGGACTTGAACAAACCCAACAAGGTTCTAGTGATGAAGTCTCGGTAAGCACTGAAGGGGTTGAAGAATGAAAAAGAAATTAAATATGAAAAGGGTGAAAAGAAATAGCCCTCCAAATATTCAACCTTAGGGCAGAAACCGGGTTCAATTTCATAAGCTACTGGCGGTTACTAAGGTAACACCGGTATTGAAGACAAGACGTCGTGGACCCAGTGACGCACTGCACTAAACTTCCCAACCACTCAAGTTCTCTTAAAAGATCTTGTTTCATTCTCACGTGGAACCCTGTGCAATGTATCGACCACTCATTGCGAGCTATGTTGATACCTAAACAGGAGACGTCCCCCAGTCTCCAGGAGTGGATCAAAACGCACTATTGAGTCTAGAGCCAAGAGATCATCCATAAATCTCAATAGGACACACTTCCGAATATGCTTATTGTTTCACACAATGTGGAAAATAAGATAAAATATTTAGAGTCCTACGCATTATCCTTGTGGTATTGCCAGAACATCCGAGTGATATGTAAATATTCACGATGAAGATGGAAATCCTTTTAGAGCGAACATCACTCAAGCTCTTGGTAGGTGACATGTGAGATCCTGCAAGGATCAAGCTTGTGACAAGTGGAAAGCAACGATGGTGCGATTCATCTTTGAATCAAACTTGTTCCAGGAAAGGGATTGACGAATACTTTTGCAAAAACCTCTCAATGTGCTCACAAACTATTTTTTCGAGCACAATGATTGTGTATAATCTTTCAAACAAAAGTATTTTTGATGGAAATGTGATTCAAAGCTTAAAACTCTCGTCGTGTCTGAAAAATGTTTATTATTTGACACGCGAGTGATTTTTATAAATCAATTTCTCATCAATCAGTGAATATCAATTCACCGATTCACTTTATCGTGTTGTCTGCTTTGGGACGTTCCGGTATGAGAACATGCTTAGTATGAAGATTCCAAAGTGGATTCTTTGGAAAATTCATCACTACAAGCTGGAAATTCCTGTCAAGGAGAGTCTTCTTTAAAAGAGACTCTACCTGATCACAGGTCGGTTCTCACAGAACCGGAGGGTAGTCTTTCCTCGCTGAACGAATGACAAAGCCATATTTGTTCTCTATCTTTATTGCTAACTGTTTTATTTCAGGGACACATATAAAGATGGCATTGGCGGTACCTAATTCCAGCTGAATCGTGTCAATCCATACCTCATGCTCACACATCCTCCTCACAATCAATGATGATCATGAAGGATGAGAGACTCCCTACACTGAATGTTGAGAGACTACCAACAACGTTTCCGCAACTCTGATAAAAAGGTCTCCTAATACAGAAGGGTGTGAGCATGATGGTCCCAAAGTCACAACATCACATGATGGCAATATGACTAAGGATGAGCATGTAGATTTACTATGGCTGATGATCTCAAAGAAGCTCAAAGATCACAGACTTCAAAGGAACTCAAATCACATAATCATTGCTTGGTGTACAAAGTGAGCTAAAGTGAAGAATCAGAACCTACGAGCTACAAACTCTAAAGAATGCTTGAAGATCAAAGAGCTTAATTTCCAAGGTGACCTCGCTTAGGGGGAGATTGTTAGGAATATAAATATTCCTATAAAAGACTCGGTCACCTAATTGTTGTAATAGCATTAAGATAGCTCGTAGTTAGTTTATTATTTAGTTAGTATTAGTTTAAGTAACACTGTGGAAGAAGGATGGGTCTTTACCCACTGTATGCCTGATCCACAGCTCGGGTGTGGGCGTTTTTATTTCTTGTATAAATACCCCTCTCCCACCAAGGGAGAGGGTTGGACCTTTCATTTGACAAGTAATCTAATCTTGCTTTTTCTCTCATTCTCTCTTAAGGTTCCATCCAACTTCTTCCTCCTCTTCTAACTTAACGCCACATACCACCATGGTTTATATGTTTGTGACTTAGTGTTTATCCTACAATTCTTAAAGTTAGAAACGAAAAAGATAGGCTCTGAGGGGTGTACTAGGGGTATCGTGTACTAAAAATGAGTACAACGCAAAGGTGTGGGAAAATCAATTGACTTTACTAGTCAAGTGTATTGAATTTATTAGTCAAAGTAATTATGATACGGGTTTAACACAAGGGTTATCCTAATGCCTCTTATCATGTAGTAAATCCTAACTACACGAATGTAGTCTCACATGTGGTCTCGGAATGAATCACTATCACAAGTTCTAGAATCTAAGCACTACCGGTACACTCATAAGCACTAATGCTTTTCCTAACAAGTCTAAGGGTGAACCTCACCTGTATGAACTTAGTAAATTGCTGGTACGAGTCTTTGACGCTTCAACTAATGGATGGTCACTAGTGCACTTCTTGGATCGCTGGCACGTTATTTGAATAACGGATGGTCACCAAGTCACACGCTAGATCGCTGACACGTTAGTCAATTAATCTAGTACTCGGATGATCACTAACTTATTTATAATTAATTTTCTTTTGGGTGGTATGGTTTTTGTGCTAGTCATATAACTCCTATCCATGAGACGCTTATTAAGACTAAAGTTTCACTCCTATATGTTGTAAAAAAATTTAAATTTTGCGCTAAAATTACCCTAACAAGTGTTTCTCTTAGTTTTATTATACACCCACAATTAAACAAACAAAAATCATGTGTAATTGCATTCTCTAAGGTATCATCATTTACCCCCCCCCCCCCTCTTACACTTAAGCTGAACATTGTCCCCAATGTTCAAATAAAAAGATGTAAAAGTAAAGAAGGTAAAAGAATGAAACAAATACTCCCCTGATTCATTCGGTGTCGATAATGTGGTAACATGGTTAGATCTTCCTCCAAGAAAATGAACGTACAAAGCTTCCCTTCCGAAATATAAATCATCTTCTTGTCCAATATAACCTGTTAAACCTGAGAAAACAAACAAGAAACCTTGCATTACATCGGCAGTAAAATCTACATAAAATAAAATCCTAGAAAACAAATAAAGATATAATGCTTGTGGAATGAATATTTGCAGATTCCTGGAGTTTATAAGTTAAAGATTTGATAAAACATTACGGTTTTGGCAAAAAAAAACAAAACTTGTAAAATTTTCCCAGAATTTTACACCTGATGTCGTCAGGTTATGAGGCCTGATGCCGTCAGAGTGTCCTGACAGAAATCTCATGTTTAGTTTCCGGAAAATTTCAAGAAAAACCTATACCTTAATTCCTGGAATTCCTGAAAAATGTTCATTATGACTCGATACAACCATTTGTTCTTATAAGCAAATTTGGATTTTCCTTACACTTATCTTTTGCAAAATACCTTTATATGTAATTAAGATGAAGTTAAAAACAAAATAAAGCATTTTCACAATTTAATTTGAAACATGAACTATAAACAATATAAATAAAACACACATACGGAAGCAAATAAAAACAAATAAACAAACAATCAGACAAATAAAGCTTGGGTTGGCTTCCAAGAAGCGATTTTCTTTATTAACGAGTCTTGTAGCTAGACTCAAAGTCACTCTACTCTATATGAGTGAGTTCCTCATCGAGGACGTCCTTAGGGTTGAACTTAGCGTGTAGTTTCCTATCAGTTTTCTTAGTTCGGTATGACTTTTCAAACTTCTCTCCATACGGATCATATAGAATCATCTTCATATGCCATGATCCATCACCTTCCTTAGGTGGCTTGTCCCAATTCCATTTACATTTATCACCTTCCCTTTTCCATTTGTTCATCCCTAAGTTGATAGGCATCACTCCTAGGAATTCAAACATTTTCCTAAAGGCTAAGAGATCCTCAAAGGGGTTTAATTCCTCATCCCTAGCTATGAGTTGCTCCACCGAATGTGTTCGGTTTATGAACTCCTCCTCTAAATAAAATGGGCGTTGAGGTCCTATGAAGTCTCCATTGATCCAAGGTCCATATCTAGATGGTCTCCTATTCATGTCTACCCAATGAGGTGTTGGTTCATTCTCATTATCGTAGCTATGCTTCTTAACATCGTAGACCGACCAAGTCTCACCTTCTCCTACCGCTATCTTAGATTTCTTACAATCAATCATGGAACTAGAGGTTGCTAAAAATCCTCTTCCTACTAACAATGGGCATGTAGTGTCACTAACCATATCAAGGACATGAAAATCAGCTAAGATAGCTAATCTTCCTATGTGAACTACTATGTCTTTGATCATTCGAACCGGGTGGGCAACACTTCCATCCGCTAGACCAATTATCACCTCCGTCTCCTGTAACTTTCCTAGCTTAAGGGTGGTGTAAAGGGATAAAGGAATCAAATTAAGGCTTGACCCTAAATCGGCTAATGTGTCGAAAGCTTCGGAGTTCCCTATCTTACAAGGTAAAACAAATATATCCAGATCATCTAGTTTCTTAGGTAGTTTGTTTTGAACGAAAGCGGTCCCATTTTTGCCCAACTTAAGTCTTTCTTCATATTTTTCTAAGAGGGCATTGTAGTAGGGGGCACGGGCTAAGACATCAATGACGGGGGTGCTCAAGGTGAAGTTCCTTAAATTCATCGCCAAAGTCTTGTGTAGGAGGTGTTTCAACTATGCTATTGACCGGTTTAATATTGGATGTTTTTTTCAATTGGTCCTTTTGAAGAATTTGGGTTTGCTTGAAACACGTGCTCATGGAATTGACCGAATAGTATTGTGTACAAGAATTAGGAGACGAAACCGATGATATGGCATTAATATTTAGTTTCAGGTTCTTGACCGTGTTGCTAGGGAGTGCTCCCATTTCTCGGTCATTGAGAACTTTCAACAATGTGTCAATCTTATTCGTCATCTCACTTTGTTTTTGTTTGAAATCGGCTTCAAACTTTGCTAAACGAGCTTCTTGAGATGCCATAAAGTTAGACATCAATCCTTCAAAATTATTGGTACTACCATAGTTGTTGGAAGGATTGTTGTTGAAAGTACAGTTCGGGGGTGGACCGTTTGATTGGAAACGATTAGGTGAATTGGAAGAATTGTTTTGAGGCATGTTTTGGTTTTGTTTCCACCTAAAGTTTAGGTGATTTCTCCAAGAAGGGTTGTATGAATCACCATAAGGGTTTGGCTCGGGTTTGAAAGTGTACCACTTGTCTCCCGCTCCTTCGGTACGCGAGGATGCGTAGTCTGCAAAAGCTTGTTCGGGGAGTTCCATGCAATCACGAGTGTCGTGGGGACCACTACATAATTCACATGAAGAATTGATTTTGTTCACTTGGCTTGAAGGTTTAGGAGCTTCGTAGGATTTCATGAGAAACTTGACTTGGTCTTCAAGTTCCATGATCCAACGGTCGGGAGTGCTTAAATTGTTCGAAGGCAAAGATATTTCCTTGACCGTTTTGTTCAAATCATGGGGATCATTCCAACTTTCTTTGTCATAGAGAGCAAGATCTTCTATGAATTCCCATGATTCGTCCGCACTTCGATCACGTAGCCTACCACTGGCCGCTTGGTCAATTGTTTGCCTCGTGGAGAGATTGATATGGTCATAGAAGATTTGGACTTGGAGCCAAAGATCTATGCCATGATGAGGGACTTTTTGGAGTAAGTCCTTGAATCGAGTCCATGCCTCGTAGAGGGTTTCGCCTTGACGTTGTTCGAACATCAAGATGTCATTCCTTAACTTTGTGGTTCTTCCTGATGGGAAAAATTGAGCAAGGAAACGAGTGGTGAGATCATCCCAAGAGGTGATGGATCCTGCGGGTAGACGTTCAAGCCATTGACTAGCTTGGTCTCATAGAGAGAATTGGAAGAGACGCAATCGGGTCGTCTCTCGAGTTTCTACATCAAGGTCTATGGAATCTACGATTTTAAGAAAATCCTTGAGATGCTGATTTGGATCTTCGGAACGAAGTCCATGGAATGCACATCCGCTTTGCACCAACCGGATGGTGTCGGATCGCAAGGGAGACACATTGGCTCTTTGAGTGAGCTCAATGGTGTTTTGATAGCCTTGGTGGCTAGGACGGGAGTACTCTCCTAAAGTGTGGGCTCTAGGAGGTTGGTTTGGTTGTGGTGGGTTTTGTGGTGTTGGGTTGATTGGGTCAAAGATATTACCACCTTCTATGATGTCGGATGGTAACGGTTACGAAGAAAGAAACGAAGAAATAAGATAGACTAAAGGGAACCTATAAAAATAAAATAAAATTCTCACTAGAAAGGAATCCAGTGTGTAGACCTAAATAAAATAAAATGCAACCTAAACAATAACTATTCCCCGGCAGCGGCGCCAAAAACTTGATGCGTGGTTTTGCAACCTTGCAAAAGGTTTTACCTCTCGATGGATCTCGAGAAGCTTGAAATCCCCACCAGGCAGTGTACCTGACAGATGTAGTATAGTGTAGTGGCAAGTACCAGGGGATTGATCGTTCTACTTAGGGAATAGTGTTAGTTAGGATTGAAAACTACTCTAATTAGGTCTAAGGGTTTTGTATATTTTTAATATTTTATGAAAGCAGTAAAAATCTCGGTTTTTGAAGGAGTGGGCGGAATTAGTTGCTAGGCAACTAACCCAAATAACTACAAATGCAATAAAAATAAAATAACAAGAAAATAAAAATGAGGAAAACTTATATGGAGAAAAAATGTGTTTACTTAGATTTCACTACTCCCTAGCTATCTTTCATTAATTGATTAGTTTGTTACAATTGTGTGGATGACGGGTTATATTCCTTAATACCACTCGTGGGGCCGTGTACGATCTTCCCCAACTCTATAAGCTTCTACCTCTTCCTATGTCGAGCCGGCAACTAGCTCCTAACATGGCCTCCTTAGTAGTCACTTATGCATTAAATATAACCATTAAAATCGTAGTACACATCCGATTCATGTTTCTTAAAACATCAAGCAAGTTACCAATTGGAAGTTAGCCATTTTTATTAAGTCTAACATTGAAATCATTCATCCAACACAATTAATAACAAACCATCAATCAACAATCAATAGCTAGGTTTCATTACATCTAAGCAAACACAAAGATAACCTAGACTAGCATGTTAATATAAAGACAAGCATAAGATAGAATCAAACAACACATAGACATATTGAATGATTAATGGAAGACTTATCTTTAATTAAGCATGGATGAAACAAGGGTGAAAAACCCTTGCAAAGTATGTGAAATTCGACCTAGGGTTTATCCCTAAAGTTCTCCCAAAGGTTACACCAAAAGTTCCTCTCTAATGAATGAAAAATAGAAAAGTATATATAGATTTTACAACTTGACGGCGTCACCTTATAGGTCGTGACGCCGTCATCTCGCCGTGATTAGGGTTCCTTGATGGCCTAGATCTACTCTTGACGCCATCATGTTGTGAAAGGTTTTGGGCCGTCTCTCTTTATATTAAAACATGACCTCCTTGGTCGTCACAAAGGGTGACACCGTCATCTTCAACCTCCAAAATCTTTCTGGTGCGTCATGTGTAATCTTCATATCCACTTCTTTGTCAACACTTGACGCCGTCACCTATTAAGGTGTGACGCCGTCAGGTACTGTTTACAGCATAATTTGAGACTTTGTCGTTTTCTTTACTTTTATGCTCCAAAAATGCCCAAAGTTCTTCCTTTTCCAGATTTCTTCTCCAAAGTACCTAAAATGACAAAAGGAACGATTTGAGGCAATATTTGACCAAATTATCACGACTTAGGGCTTAAATGACCCCCTAAAAGCGTAACACTTTTCGCCTCATCAGCTGCGGTTAAAGATGAAACTGTACGACTTAGACAGGAAGAGGCGAAAAGATTTGTGGATAGTGGGGTCATGAAACTTCCTCACATGAAACTTTGTTTAAACCGTCCTGGACCAAAGAAGAGGGAACACAAATTTGTTTTAGGCCGCCATTTACGGAAGATCTTCTGAAACATGTTATTCCTACTTTGGAAACACTTAAAAGTCAAAAGAATATTCGTGATCCTTTTATGATTGAAATGTGTAGAGATATCAAACCTTGGGTAGAGGTATGTCCTAAAGCCTTATACACTATATTATGCCGTATATACGGTTTCACAATATACTATGATTTCTTGATATACATATTATTCTTAAAATGTGCAGGATCTCAAAAGGAGACACAATAGTATCGACACAATTATAATTGATCGTGACTTTTAGGAATTTCTAAATAGTTCTTGGTCGCCTTGTTGCAAGTTTCCTTGGTGCAGTGATATTGTTGTTGATCGTCTTTTCTGGGATAGCCTAGTTGGTCTTGACAATAAGCGTTCGGGTTGGTTACGTGACGAGGTAATACATATACACTTAGTAACAACTTAATGTCTTTTTTTAATAATTGTGTTGGTGGTTTATATATTTATTTATTTTTCGTTCTTTATAATCACAAACAGCACATAGATCTTTGGGTGATGTATATTTGGCACTTTAGACCAAATAATGCAGATTGGTGCATGGTTAGTTGTTATTTATTGACAATTCTCCTTCAAGGTTCTATGCCACTATTTTATGCAACTAACGAAGTGTATGACTGTGCATGGGGTGATGTTGAGTGGGTATGTAATTGAATCGAACCTTAAATCTTTTAAAATGTTATGATATTGGTTATATTCATGTTTCTGTATAAACATTTTAGGTTTTCATCCCTATAAATGAACCTTTCACCCATTGGTCTCTTGCCGTCTTTTACATACAAACGGGGAGGTTGTTTTTTATGACAGTGGTGAAACATATGAAGTAGAATATCGTGAGTGGTATTTCAAGATGAGGAGGTGTCTAAGGGAAAAGCTTCCTTTTATCCTGAAGGAGACAGGTGTTTTTGAAAAGAAAGGAATCGACCCCACTAGCTACCGTATCAATTTTCGCCACGTAACTCACATCCCGAAGCAGGGTGGGGTTTTTGGTGACTGCGGCATCTTTCTATGCATTTTTCTATACAGGTTAGCAATACTTTCGTTACCGTGTAGTTACTTTGCCGTTACGTATTGTATTTTATGCCAAATGAATAATCCTAATTACTACACAGGTTGGCTTATGGGATCCCTCTGTTTATGGATGACCCAATTCAAACATCACTAGCATACAGAGAGGCGTTGATTTGTTTCTATTTCAAGCACAAGATATGCTGCCCTTGAATGTTTGAACTCGTTTGGAATGATTACATTTGCTACCTATCTAAGTTGTAATGTTAAGACATTGTCACTTGTTGTTTAAGTTAACTTAGTATTTGCTTGTGTTTTAGTAATGATGGTAGTTTAATGGGTATGTGATGGTATGGAATGTAACCATGACTCGTGGGTCGTGTAAACTTTACATAACTTCCAATACAGCTTCCTCACCTTTTTTCCTTTTAATTTGCAATTCATCATCAAATGCCTACAACAACAACCATGAAATGTGTTTGGGAAAACAGTACGACATGCGTGTTGTATGGCGGGATGTCTATCAGAGATTATTTCCAAATGTGGGGGTTCACCGATACATTCGCGCAAGTTGGTCAAAAACCATGTCCACGATCTACCTGTCTCACCTTGGGATACCCCGGTTGCAAGAGGGATAATTTGGTTATTCCCATCCATTCCAACAGCCATCAAATTTGTTCCAAGGTATCTTCCTTTAAGATGGGTTGCGTCTATGATAATCAATGGTCGGATATGCACTTGCAACAAACTTCTATAACAAAACAAGTTTAGTATGTTTATGTAATGAAAGATAAAAAGTTAAAGCATGAGTATCGAAAAATATGATTACCGAAACACCAATTCCCATAAATAAACATTTCAAAGCGGTCTTCATCGTCAGTCAGAATATTTGTTGCCCAACCCTCCTTTTGTCAAATGTAAGTTGTGACAAAAATAGGGTAATTGTGCAAAAGAATTTTTCGGGCAACCATTGAGAGTTTTGAATGCTATATTTCTTCCTCTCCATCCCTTCTTGTAAGAAACATTGCAATTGTAGTCAACTTTCATGTTGTGTACAACGTCCTTTTCCTTATAGATCCGATTATTATCTCGTAGCTTCGGTACAAGCAAATGACCCAACAATTTTGTTGTTGCATTACGATGATTTGGAATGATTTTTGTTCTTGAACATGTGTGAGTGTCTCTAACTTTTCGTATTTCCCATTGGGAACTGCCGTCAACTTTAGACGTAATTATTAGCCAATCACATCCTTCATGGACACAGTTAACATCATACCTATACTTATCAGATTTTCTAGGCTTATATTCAAATGCATGTGATAGTCATTGTTCACCTATTTCATACATACATTCTTCTTTAGAATTAAATTTTCTTCCGAGACATAAACCGAATGAGTTGTTCTCAGTGATTGTTCGGGGTGATTTAACTGGAAGATTTGGTGGATCAGGTGGTGTAGGCATATACGTAAACGTATTTTGTTTCCGTTTTGGCTAGGAGTAGACGTTGGGGAAATGGTGAACGTCATTTGGAAAATATTCGTTTTTTTGTTTTTTTGGTATGTTTTGAAAATCATTGTCAACACCATTGTAACCTTCAGGATATAAATTCAGATCAAAATCTAACGGCTTTGTGGAAGAAGGAGTTACCTTTGGTGGTTTGACAATCTTTGACACAAACAAAGATTGCAATTCAGACTTATGCTTGCATAATAGCTGTTTGTACGTTGTATTTTGTGACAGTGAAATACCATATGTTAATTCTTCATCTAACAAAACTAACAATAAACTAAACTTGGGATTTGATGTACTAGCCATATGTGATATATATATATATATATATATATATATATATATATATATATATATATATATATATATATAGTGGAGTGTTCAAATGAGAAATCAAATTTATGTGAGAACGCGAGAAGTGATCCTAACCCTCCATTTAATCCCTCCTTTTTTTAGATCTAATGGCCACGATCAATCACTAAACATATAATTTTTACACTAAAGATCTGATGGCTAGTATAAAACATAAAAACACACACACACATCTCACTTTTAAAAGTGTGAAACACAGAAACTCTCTCAACATTCATCGACACCAACTTCCACAATCATCGCCTATCACCACCTATCCACCTCAATCATTGCCGATCACACCGTCCACCGCCGATAAGCACCATCCAGCTCAATCAACGCCGATAACCACCGTCCACCTCAATCATCGCCTATCACCACCTATCCACGTCAATCATTGCCGATCACACCGTCCACCGCCGATAAGCACCGTCCAGCTCAATCATCGCCGATAACCACCGTCCACCTCAATCATCGCCTATCACCACCGTCCTTCGCCGATAACCATCGTCCACCGCCATTATCATCACCATCCACCGCCGATAATCATCATCTTCACTTATCACGATCATCATCATTAAAAAAATAAATACTATCGAGGTATTGAGTAAGTCTGAATTAAGCTTTTGATTCAGTGATTATAGATAAATTATTTCTTGTGTTTTATGTGTTTGATTTTATTTATTAGTTATGCTCATGAATAACTGTTTAATTTAAGTATATTAAAATTATCTGCACTTTTGAAGAATATTGAGATTAGCGATTTTTTTGATTATTTAAGTATATTAAAAGTATTTGCACTTGTGAAGAATATTGAGATTAGCAATTTTTTTGATTATTTAAGTATATTAAAAGTATCTGCACTTGTGAAGAATGAGATTAGCGATTTTTTTGATTGTTTAAGTATATTAAAAGTATCTGCACTTGTGAAGAATATTGAGATTAGCAATTTTTTTGATTATTTAAGTATATTAAAAGTATCTGCACTTGTGAAGAATATTGAGATTAGCAATTTTTTTGATTATTTAAATATATTAAAAGTATCTGCACTTGTGAAGAATATTGAGATTAGCGATTTTTTTTTATTATTTAAGTATATTAAAAGTATCTGCACTTGTGAAGAATATTGAAATAAGGTGTTGAATACCTTCACGTGTGAAGAAATAAGGTGTCGAATAACCTCACATATGGAGTCTTAATTGGTTTGATGATACATGTTATAGCTTAATTTGTTGTGGATTTTGTTTCAGTTGACCACAAACCCAGGAGAGTTGTGGTTTGTTTAGGTTCAGTCCAACACCCACAAGGGTGGTTTGGTTGTGTTGTCCTCGGTGTACAGGTAAAACACCCATAGGGTGTTTGTTTTTGCTATTGCAGCCCACCCCATCAGGGGTGTTCATTTTTTGCTATTGCACCCCACCCCATTTGTGAGAAGCATCCTTCGTTCCGTGAAAGATCAGAAAATGTCGATCTTGTGGTTGAGATTTCTCTAAAGCCATGGAAAGTCTTTAAACCTGATGGGGTAAGATGATGATCTGACGTGGATCATGTTATGTTTCGTTTAAACTTTAAAGAGTTTGAAGGATGTAATATTGACTATGTTTACAGGTTATATTGTTTTCAGACATTCTTACACCGCTACCGGGAATGAACATATTTGATCTAATAAGCACCGCTACCGGCGACTTATCTTCTTCTGGTTCAGGCTCCACATTGGTTAGATGTCTTTACTGTTCATGTCAAACAAGTCGGTTGGGTTTCGATTACTGATATGATAGCTCGAGTTAAGAGCAGGGGTTTGCGGAAGATCATTTGCAGCTCTATTTCACCATCAGGGAGGTTTTTTGCCTATTCGGATAATGAGAAGCCTTGCCTTTTTGAGCTAAAAAATAATGGAACTGGTAAAAGTGTGTGGTCTATAAGTAAAAGAAAACTTCCTTCATCTATACCCTTTGCCCATTCAATGATTTTTACTTCTGACTCTTCTCGGTTAATGATATCGGGCCATGATAGGATGATATACGTAAGATTTTATTCTGCAAACACTCCCCCTTGTATGTTTGTGTACATGTATATCAGTATAACATGGACTGTATATTGTTTCAGGTTGGTTTTATCTGTTACATGTTGAGTTTAAGGTGTAATTGTGTGTGATTGCTTTTTCTTGGATAGTTGTAAAAGATTTTTAAACAATTTAGATAATCCAGTTTAAGGTCTTATCTGTTACATGTTGAGTTTCAGATTAGTATAGTGGTAGGGTAGTTGGTGACTAGATTTGGATCTAAAATTTAATTGTCGAGTTTGATCAGGCTGATACTGACTTATGTTTATGTTGACTATTATGCACTTGATCTATGTTTTGGATCGTAAGGTTTAGGAATTTTAGAAAGCCAGGTTGCTTAAATGGATGGAAGTGATTAGTTGTATTATTAAGATACGATATGATAGTATTTAAATGCAAGTGGTTCGATAATTTCTGAAAAAGCAACAGTTTTGTCTTTGTACTGAATTTGTATTGTTTATTGGAGATTGGATCTTAATTGATATATGGTCGCCTGGTGAATCAGTTTGTTTTTAGGAAGTGAATTTAGATGTATACTTTCTTACCAGCCGTTGGCTGATGTTAGTTTAATTCTAGCAAAAACGGCAATTTAAGTTGAAAACGTTAGTCTCTTATAGATAGATTATTGCTAGTTCACTTAAGGTCAAACACGTCTAATAAATATTGAATTTTTAGCAATTTACCATCATACTAATCTGATGGAACTGGTAACCAGGATCCGAGTGTTAGTAGTACTTAATAATAGTATTTAAATGATAATATCTATCAGTCTATCACCACAATAAATCGATGTTCAATAAAAGGTCAAACCTTTTGTTCAAAAATAATGGTCAAACCTCTCGTTATTTTTTTTACTGGATTTAATATTTAAATATTTCATCATATCACTTAATTACCATATTTTATTTGATAAATGTAGATTTAGAGCACGAGCCTTGGTTGTAGTCAGTGACTGATTGATTTGAAACTAATGTGTCTTATAAAAGCAGTTTCAAACTTGTTATTCCTTAAAAAATACTTCGTATTTCATTGCTTTCTCATTATGTGTCTAGCAATGAGATATGTCTAGTAAATGTTCTCATCTCCCGATTGCCTTGTTTTGCTTCCTCATTACGTGTCTGCAGATTTTAATTTTTTCTTTTATTCAATTGTGCAGGCTGACCTCTTACATTCTGGTTCAATCTCCTTCGGAAGATTTTAATCTGAATCATTATCTTGTGAAAGGAGATCAATATTCTTGCACAATAGATATCTTGAAGAGGTCGAGAATGAGTAGGGCACTGCAAAACTGGGCACCAGATCAGTTCCGTCCTCCTCTGAAAGAAGGTAACTACAGCTTTTACGTACCCTTCATTCTTTTGCATATGCTTGAAACTCGAGTTATTGATAAAATTCCACACGGTTCCTCTACTTTGCTTTTTTATAGTTTCTTAACACATGAGTCCCTTATGCTGTCGAAAGTTGATCATTATAGTTTTTATGAAGTGGAAGGACCACTTGGTATGAGTCATTTTAACAGGTTAGGTGGGATGTGTAACAGGTCAAAATGAGTTGTTTTTAACGGTTCCAGACAGAGCTGGGTCGACCAGTCAATGGTTATTTTGTTGTTTTCCAGTTTCTTAGATAATCAATGTAATGTTTTAGCAGTTGAAAACGCGTCTGACGTGTTTTCATCCTAACCAACTCTAGAAAATGTGCTTCCAAAACCTAAAGCCTTTGGAGATAAATTGAAACCCGAATTGACCCATATATAGGCAAACGGGCATAATTTGTCACCTCTAGACTCAAAACAGGGATCATACATGTTATAGTTTTTAGCCCTTCCTGTTCTAGAGGAACCTTGATCTAAATTCCTCGTCTAATATCATTGTTACAAAGGATTAAGGATATTCATTTCGACTCACAAGATTTTCCTATATTATTATCGTTGGAGATGCACAAAATATTGTGTTAATCGTTAAACATCAGCTCTACAAAACCATGTGCTCAACTTTGTTGCAATGTGTGTGGAATTGACAAAGTATTTCTGAATTACCAAAAAGTTGACATGATCTACTTTATAGAGGAAATATCACCGACTGTTTTTTTTGTGTGTGTGTGTGTGAAAAGGTGAAATATTATTAATCACAAAAAGTGCAATAGTCTCTACTTAACACTCATGGACAAATCCCCATGATGTGATATAGAGACTAAAAAAATAAGCATTCTTACAGACAAGCATACAATACACTAATACTATTCTATGCTATTCATCAAGTATAACTACCATCCTCAAGAACTTGGCTTTTATGCTCTTCTTAACTGCACATTCGATTTAAATTCCACATTCCTTACAGCAGTAGAATCTTTGACAGTAAAACTCATTATTCTCCATTTTATGCTGTCCATTATATTCTGAACTAAGGTTTCCACACTTCTTTCACTGTTCTTGAAAATCCTTGAGTTTCTTTCTTGCCACAAAAAGTAGACTGTTGCACCCAGAACTAATCTTCTCATAGTACTCCATATGTTTCTGTTAGCCTTCAATTGGGAGAACTCTTCAATGACATTTTTCCAAGTGAAGGAAAACTGCATATCAATTAGATCTTGCATTTTATTCCAGACTTTATTGGGATAAGGATATAGGAAAAACAGATGCTCATGAGAGTCTTGGCATTGTTTACAAAACACACATTTCATTTCTTCATCAGGCTTCCAGGCTGCAATTCTGTCCTGTGTCATAAGTCTGCCTTGAACTTGTTGGACTATTAATGTTATAGAAGCAAAGATAAGGGTAGTTAGTGTATATTATGTTTTATGTAAAGCCTGTAAACACTTTTGTTATGGGCTGGGTCAATATGGGTCGATTAGTTTGTTAGTGTATAAACGGTTATTTAGAATATAGGGTTGTAACGTTTAGAATAGGTCGTGTCTTTAGGAATCGACATGTCTCTTTGAAGGCACCGATTCACATAGTATATATAGGATCAATTTCTGTAAACATATTCAATACAATTCATCAATAAAAGTATCGTTTGTATATATCAGATTCTTTTTGTTGTTTTACTTCAATATACAGAAACTTTGTTATTGTATTCAGTCAAGTTCAATAATTGGTATCTAGAGCCAAAGGTTCAAACCTGGGAAGTGACATCGAACATAAAGGGTGCTGTTTTGATTCGTGTATAGAAACAGAGAAGAGGGTTCACTTTTTTGGTTGGTGTTGTACGAAGAATAAGGGAAGGAAGGAAGAAGACTTGTTGCTGCTCGAAAAAGGAGACAGAAGAGAACCAAAGGCTGAATCAAGGAACCGAACAGTCAGATAAGTTTTTTTCCAATTTCGAATTGTGGGTATTTAGTGTTGGAATTAAGAGGTATTATGATTAGAATCGATTAGAATAGTTGTTTTGGTTTTGTGGTGAAACCTGGAAGTTGTGTTGGTTTTGTGGTGAAACCTGGAAGTTGTGTTGGTTTTGTGGTGAAACCAGGAAGTTGTGTTGGTTTTGTGGTGAAACCAGGGAGTTGTTTTGGTTTTGTGGTGAAACCAGGAGGATTAAGGATAGTTGGTTAATAGGAAACCAGGGTACTATTCTTGGAGGATACATTTTGGTTTAGATTAAGATTGGAAAAGAAAAAAAGAAAAGGCAGATGACAGGTAGTGGATGGGTCGAAGTGGCATGCAGTTTGGTTTTAATGAACTTGACTGGGTTAAGTTCAAGGAAGTGTATGAAGAGTATTCTGGGAATACTAGACATTGTGTACAAAGAATAAAGCAAGATTAGGAATAAGTGATGGGGCTAGACAGAATGAAAGGGCTACCAAAAGTGGACTGCAGAAAGGAAAGACAACAGGAAGAATGGAGAAAGGAACAAATTGCAAGAGACTCAAACGCTGGAAAGTGGGACGTATGGAAAAGATGATATGAAGTCATCAAAGATTGTATTTGAAGACAAAGATGAGAAGACCTGCTACAACATGTTCAAAGATAGATCGAATTGAAGACTTTGCCGTCTATAACATTAGGGGGGTGAATGTTGGACTATTAATGTTATAGAAGCAAAGATAAGGGTAGTTAGTGTATATTATGTTTTATGTAAAGCCTGTAAACACTTTTGTTATGGGCTGGGTCAATATGGGTCGATTAGTTTGTTAGTGTATAAACGGTTATTTAGAATATAGGGTTGTAACGTTTAGAATAGGTCGTGTCTTTAGGAATCGACATGTCTCTTTGAAGGCACCGATTCACATAGTATATATAGGATCAATTTCTGTAAACATATTCAATACAATTCATCAATAAAAGTATCGTTTGTATATATCAGATTCTTTTTGTTGTTTTACTTCAATATACAGAAACTTTGTTATTGTATTCAGTCAAGTTCAATAGAACTGCCAACCAGATGACAAATGCGTGTCTAGGTATACTCTGAGGGAACCACACCAGATCCTTCCATATGACTGTACTACCACTGTTACATGAATCCTTCCAAACGACTTTTGTTACATGACAAGTATCATATATCCATGTGAGAGGGGGGGGGGGGGGGGGGGGGGGGGTTAACATGCAAATGGCGGCGCCATTTTCCTTGCCATATGTACCACCCATTGTTGGACGTTTCTAATGTCTTACATGCCAAAATAGATTAGTTATGGGTCAAGATTGAAAGCCCGTATGATTTCTGACTTGGGCCTACAGGAACCCATTAGGAGAAACGGTTATTTAGAGACTATTCAGGAATGTAACGTTTTATTTAGGGTTGCAACACTTTGATGAATCGTTGTGACTTTACATGAAGCAACGTTTCATCTATTATATATAGGTCTAGGATTTCTGTAAACAAAGTAACCCAATTCGATTACTCAATATCAATATAAAGGGGTTCAACCCATATTCTTTGTTTCTATTTATTGATTCTGTTTTGCATTATGATACATGAATGTTGTTATGATCATTCGATCCTGGAAACCCACACAACCTGTGCAATACCCATCCCATTTATGTCTTGTCTATTTATTTTCACTATATTGTTCCATGCCATATGTACCACTCATCCCATTTGGACCCGCAACTGATTATGTGAATAAAGATTGATTTAGTAGGTTTTATTCAATAAAAGTTGCACTTTGGCGACTTTTTACCCGTTCAACCATCTGGCCGTTTTTTTCTATGTTTTCATTTTATCCCAAGTCCTACTCATTAGGTCACATTTGGAGGTTATTCTTTCATTCTATGGCCAAAGTTCCAGTTGTAAAGTTATGTAGCTCATTGATATCTAAACTTTTATCGTAATGCATAATTTGTGTTTTTGGCAGCTGGTTTCTTGACAAGAGACCCGAGAATTGTGGAGCGGAAGAAACCTGGTAAGGCGAAAGCAAGAAAGAGCTTCCAATAGGTCAAGCGTTAGATGGTTTTTGGTTTGCCAGATTTCTGTTTATGGAAACATCTCGAGTGTTTCGGGCAGATATTTTGTTTCACGTTTGGGATCTTACTTAAAATATTCATATCATCACCATTTAAGGCTTGGAATTGCAGTGCTTAGTTTGTTGTCTTTGATAATTTTTAGAGCCTGGTCATGTTAGAGCACAACCAATATTAGTAGTTGCTGGACTTTTTGCGGTTCTAAGTTCCAACGGAAGTCATGTAACCATGAAATTATTAATTTTATTGGATTTTTTAGTGATTCATGAATAGAAGTGGTCGAATTCTATTAAGTGATAATAACTTGTTTGTTATCTTTGCGGAATATTTCATAAATTGATTAGTTCTAGCTGGTTCGACCTCTTGAAAAGGTATGCTTGATGGAATTTTTGTGAATGCAATAGTTAATTAACTGTCAGTGTCTACTCGTCCTCTTCGGACTGATATGCAAAAAGTACTGTACAATGCAAACCTCTTTATCTTTTATCTTTTACTATAAGAACATGGTTTTGTTAATACGGTTATGAATAAAAAGTAGTTTTATGCATCAATAGTTGTACATATAGCTGATTTTGAGAAGTTAAGTTGAAAAATGTATGGTTATTTTTAAATGAATAAATTGCAAAAATCGTCCCTAAAGTTTGGCCCGTTTGCATGTTTCGTCCCACACATTTGGAAACTGCAAGGATCGTCCCTAAACTTAACCTTTGGGGCATATATCGTCCTTTTTGGGGCATATATCGTCCCAAATTGGTCAAACTTTAGGGACGATACATGCACACGGGCCAAACTTTAGGGACGACACATGCACACGGGCCAAACTTTAGGGACGATCCTTGCAGTTTCGAAATGTGTGGGACGAAACATGCAAATTGGTCAAACTTTAGGGATGATTTTTGCAATTTACTCTTTTTAAATGTATGGTTGTTTTATGCATTAATATCTTAGTGATAGCAGTGAGGGCCAAGTAAATTCATACTTTAATTCTGTTTGTTTACTTAGGTTGAAACAAGCTGTACGTTGACTTTAGTTTACATTTAATGTGGTGGACTATAAGACAATAAAACTATAGTGTTTGGTGTCTTGTTAAACATAATGATTCAAAGTTTACAAGTTATGTCCCAGCTTTTTCAAGTAAGCAGTTCATATAAAGTCGAATCACATAATCAACTTCAACTTCATAATGCAAAGGCATGATCATGTTTCAAATGCAAACAATAACCAGAACCATTTGTAACTTGCAGGACCATCATTTCAAGGTTATGGCACTACACAATATTTTACTAAACACCATTCCTTTAATCAACAATGATAACAAGTAACAAATCTACTGCCAAAAGTGTAAATAACAACATACAATACCAAAAAGAGGACTTGAAATACACTTCTAAAGCTTAGACTCGACATCGACACCGGCTTGTAGATCAAGCTGCATCAAAGAGTCACTGGTTTGTGGCTTTGTACAGTTGGGTGTAGGATATCAATGAGCCTTGGGCGCATCCTGATCTCAAAAGGAATCTCGCGTCTTTGTGAATATGAGGGGGATTTCACACACACTAGATTCTCTTCTTGGTGGGTAATGGAACTAGGCCCATTGTCTTTGCATTTGTTGTTCTTGCAACATCCATAATCTTCTTGCATGAATCTTCTATTAGAGGTACCTAGTGTGACCTTAGCTTAATCCTGGTTGTTTCTGCCGCTAAAACAAAATACGAAATAATGGATTCGAAAAAATGGAGAATGTAAGAAAACAGTTGTGACATTATGACAGTTACAGAAAATCCATTTTTGTCTTGTCTATTTACCGTCTAGCATTTTCCTCTTATGCCAGTATAAAGTCTGCTAATTATCCTTCTATCAATTGTCTAGTATTTCGTCTCAACAAACTACAATTACTAAGATCTTAAGCATCCAAACTACTCTAAATTTCAAACATGAAAGCATGAAACTGCCTCAAATGTGTATACTCTTATGTCTAAGTACAAACTACAACTACTATAATCAAGCATCCCAAATACTCTAAACAAAAGTAAAACGGTGATAGTAATTTTATATGTTACTCAGCCTAGTTTTTTTTTAAAAACAATGCATCTTCATTTTGAAATGAATATAGAAAACAAATCAAGTACCTTTAAGGCACAATAGAGAAGACTCCTAACATGCTCTGGTTTTTATCTCTGAAGGAAAATCATACAACTGAAGAAGCTCCGGAGATGCAGAGATACACAGACCTTTTAACCCAAATATGCTTTGCGGAAGATGATTTATGCTTGTATATGCTATAATTAGCTCTTTTAAACATTCTAATTGGCCAAGATCTTCAGGTAACTTCTCAAGAAGAGTGCAATTAAAAAGGTTGAGAAAATTCAGAAATTTTAACATACAAATGCTATCTGGAAAATGTTTAATCGTTGTAGCCCACAAATCTAGTATCTCCAGAGATTCTAACTGGCCAATGTCCTCAGGCAACTTCTCAAGACGACAACACTCTGCAACACAGAGCCACTTCAGACATTTTAGCATGCAGATGCTATCTGGAAGATATTCAATTTTCTTACTGCTAACAAATAATGTCTCTAAACATTCTAATTGGCCAGGATCCTCTGGTAACTTCTCAAGAAGATCACCATTATTAACTTCGAGAGATTTAAGACGTTTCAACATACAAATGCTATCTGGAAGATATTCAATTTTCTTACTACTCACATGTAGCTGCTTTAAACATTCTAATTTGCCAAGATCCGCTGGTAGCTTCTCAAGAAGATCACCATTTTCAACTTTGAGAGATTTGAGACGTTTCAACATACAAATGCAATCTGGAAGGTATTTAATTTTCTTACTACCCACATGTAGTGTCTCTAAACATTATAATTGGCCAAGATCCTCTGGTAACTTCTCAAGAAGATGAACACCATAACCGTTATTGACTGTGAGAGATTTAAGACGTTTCAACATACAAATGCTATCTGGAAGATGTTTTATCTCTGTAGATGACAAATCTAGGCTCTCCAGAGATTCTAACTGGCCAATGTCCTCAGGCAACTTTTCAAGACAACACTCTGTAACATAGAGCCACTTCAGACGTTTTAGCATGCAGATGCTATCTGGAAGATATTCAATTTTCTTACTACTCACATGTAACTTCTCTAAACATTCTAATTTGCCAAGATCCTCTGGTAGCTTCTCAAGAAGATCATCTGGTAGCTTCTCAAAAGTATAACCCTTACTGAAAGTGAGAGATTTGAGACTTTTCAACATACAAATGCTATCTGGAAGATGTTTAATCTTCGTAGAGTACAAACAGAGCTCTTCTAGACATTCTAACTGGCCAAGATCTTTGGGAAACTCTGGGATGTTGCATTTGAGTGTAAGTTTTTTTAAACATTGTAAACTACTAGTTATGTCTGAAAATTTCTTTAAGTCTGTGCAAGCACATAGACCAAAAGAAATAAGCTTCTCGATATTTCCAACTGATGACGGTAGATTTTCATCATAAGAACAACGAAACTGCAACTTTGGGAGATTACTCTTGGGGTGCAATGGGCATTGATATAAGGACCGCTCAGACAGTAGTAAAGTAGCAGAAGAACGATTAACCTTTCGTTTCGATCTATCGCCAAACTCAAAATCGGTAAACCTTAAACAACCACTTAATTTAAAGTAGACAACTTTTTTCAGACATCCAACAGGAGCGTTAATAACTACCAACTCATCACAATCTCCAAGATATAACCTCTCAAGATTTGGAATCAGCTCAAGGTCAAGGCTCCTCAACCTTGATTTACGAAGGGTCAGGAATTTGAGATTTGAACATGCAGCAGACACCTGGAGTTTTACAAAATGAGTACAATCGAAAAGAGATAAAGTCTTGAGATTTGGAGTCAAGCCAAGGTCAAAGGTTATTAACTTTGAGTGACTGATATGGAGGTAGTTGAGCTTTTGACAACTAGCTGGCATGCAAAGTTCTACTAAATTATAAGAATACTCTAGAGATAATGTCTCGAGATTCGGAGTAATGCCAAAGTCAAAGTTCGTCAAGTTTGACTCATAGAGAGAAAGGAATTTGAGATTTTTGAGAACCTACCAACAAAAATAAGACAAAATGGTTAATATAGGGTATTAACAAACCAATAAATTAATAGCATTATTACGAATTATGCAAAACAAACAATCAACAATTATTCTACCTTTTTTTCTCCCTCTTCCCAAAGTTGTACCATTCTTTTGCGGTACTCCATTTTAATTCCAACAAGATTATTTGCTTGAAATGTTCCACGTAAATGCAAGAAAGGGTAATTCATACATTCTAGGTATTTTAAAGAATTTGGAAAGTATTGGGTGGTATCATCAAGTTTCGGATAACTTCCAAGACTTCCGCCATCAATAATCAATTCAAGATATCTAAGTTTCTTCATTTTTCCAAGACCTTTCATAAGAATTCTAGGATTTCCTCTCAACATATCAAGTTTTAGACATCTTGTTTCTTCAGTACCCTGCAATCCAAAAGCAGTGCCCGAAGTCAGAACAAATGAAAAAGTAATAGTTTTCTCCACCTTACAAGTAAACTGATCTTTACCATGTCATTAGCCAATATATCTTCAATTTCCTCATCAATCCACAAACGGCTATGTTTGTTAGGCTCATCCGGTTGCGAACGACGAACAATGTTCTTTCCCATTTCTTCAATATGGTCATGCATGCCCAAATATTCCTTATCTACAAACTTAGAAGAAATAATAGTTACGAGAGATCTCTGCTCAAGAACTTTTAAACCATTTCTAGCATGAAATCAACAGCTTTCAAGAATTCTGATTGCATCTTCTTTATATTGGCCTTTCAATATGCATGCAATGTCTAGAAAAATTTCCTTATATTCATCTTCGAGACTGATATAGCTTAATTCTAGCTTTTCCAGAGTTTCCTTTAAGGGAATTCTTTTTAATCTGTCTATGGCATCTACCCATTCAAGCTTATCTTTACCACAGAGAAATGAACCCAAGACTTTGAGTGTTAAGGGAAGACCAGCAGCATAGCGTACAACTTTTCCTGATAACTCTTCCTATCCTTGAAGTGGATTCTCTCTTCCAAATGCATACCTACTAAAGAGGGAGATTGCTTCCTTATCTGATAAGAGATCGATATCTCGAATCAAGTTCACTCTGTGAGCGACCAGAACTTGCTCATCTCTTGTTGTAATGATAATTCTACTTCCCGGCTTAAACCAGTTAGGCCCACCGGCTAAAGCCTCAAGTTGGTCTATGTGATCCACATCATCTAGAACAAGAAGAACCTTTTTACCACATATCCTCCTTTTCATCATGTTTTTCCCATCATTGACACTATCTAGAGTGACATGTTCATTTAGCATTTTTGAAAGGACTTGTTCTTGCAATTTCTTCAAACCAAACATACAGGCGTTTGAAACTTCTCTCACATTCTCAACAAAGCTTTTTCTTTCAAATTCAGCAGATAGATGATCAAAAACAGCTCTCGCTGTAGTTGTCTTCCCAGCCCCTCCCATGCCCTTGATCCCTATCATGCGAACTTCATCAATACCAACTTTTAAAGATGAAACAACAGCCTTTACTCGAGTCTTCATGCCGACCAACTTTTCATCAAATCCGAAATTGATGGAACGTAACTCTAGTGATATCTCTTGAACAATTTTTTTGATGAATTTAGCTTCGTGCCTGTTTGTATGTACAAACAAGATCTATTTACCATAAATTCATATATGAAGTAGTAACATAATACTATAATAATAATCTTTCATCCATGATCTTTTTTAGATGAAAATTAGCAACAAACAAAAGTAAGAAGAAAAGGCAAGGATAGATATATGATGAAAGAATTACCCATCAAGAGTGTTCTTCAGCTCCCAGCCAGCCAAATCGGCTGCTTCTTTTAAAGCCTCTCTCCATTTCCCAACAGCCTCTTCCTTTTCATGTTTAGCAAAAGCTTCACCAACAGCCCCACTTTGTTTGCGGACTTCGATGGGTTCCGCATCATAGAATACAGGGTATGCAGTGTGGCCAGTCATCTTGTGACACTCCATAATCTTGACAAGCTCTTCCAAACACCATGACGAAGAAGCATAGTTTTTGGAAAAAATAACGACGTAGAACTTTGAGTCCTCAATGGATTTGAAGAGATCATTGCTGATCCTTTTCCCTTTCTGGATTTTCTCATCGTCTTTATAAGTGTAAATGCCTTTATCCTTAAGAGCTTGATAAAGATGATCGACAAAGTTTTTACGGGTGTCTTCACCCCTGAAGTTTAAAAACACATCATACTTAAACCTCTTTGGAATGGATGAGCTTGAAGTGGACGCCCCTGGAGTTATGAATGGGTTTGAAGGGGACCTTACTTGCTGAATAATTTTATCAATGCCTTCTTTTATCTTGTCCATAAAGGATATGAATGAGCTTGAAGAGGACATTTCTACAAACTGGTTGCAAAGAAAAGTGAATGAAATTGGTGTAATAAGAAAGAAAAACTGTAGCCCGAAGACCGGCGCTTGGCCAGGTTTAAAATGCTCGGTTTGAGGTGTTTTGGTCGAGAGAAAAGTAGCTATCCGGTGGCGGTGTTTAAATGCCGGAAAAAAGCAAGGTCGCCAGCAGCTGTCACAATCGCTTGACTGGTCTGAATAGTTGTGGTTTGATCGGGATGGGGTGGTGCAGCTAATGGTGGTGTTATATCTGTTTTTTGGAAAATAATTATATTTTCGTAAAGGAAGAATCAAACTTGATAAAAGTGGTGGCTGCAAGAGATGGTGATGGTGATTGTGACGTGTTTTGAGAAATAAGAAATGAAAGGTTGTGAGATGGGAATGGGATATTAAAATAGACAAGATATGAATATCTTATTTTACTTGGACATATTATTGCAACGACATTTTGAACTTTCATGAGTCGTCTCACGCATTAATTACCCGGGAAAATCAAAAAAGTCCTTATACGAAATTTCCTTATCTTTTACAATAAAGAAATATCTCCTAGAAAGACAAGTCAAAATTTTGTAGCTCCTAGATCAACATATCTGTGACGTAAAAGAAATATCTTAGCATAGTTAACTAAATTATATCTCAAGCCAAAAAAAAAAAAAAAGGTTAAGTCTTATCTTAATATCAACATAAATATCTTTCCATATAAATTCTTATAATATTGATAAACGAGTAAAAATGAATCGCGCTTTGCTACAGGTATGAGAAGTATTAAAATATAAAATTTAATGGGTTTAAGAATGGCTTTCATATTATTAGCAAATCTAAAGGGTGTTTTTGTTAAATATATATCTATCTATATCATAAACTAATAAACTAATTGCAAGTCTGGCAATTTTAATAAAATTCTTTATTGTTTATCATTAGATTTAACTATAAGCAATTGGGTGCATGTACCTTTACCTTATATTATTATGGGATAATTCCAATTTTGTGCCTAAAATCGGATTTACAACCATGATTGAGTCACAAATCATACAACTTCCAATTTTGGTCATGTGCTACCGGTGCGACTGTGCTACTCCATACATTACTTGACACGTGGCATAATATATCTTTCATTTCAACTATTTACCGATCATTATGTGACCCCACTACTATTTTGTTTTATCCGAACCTAGTGTGCAACTGGAGGTTGTGCTACTTGACTAAGTGTGCGACTGGCGGCACAAAATCTTTCTTAGATTTGCATAGAGAAGGAACAAGTTGATATAATAATATTTTCCTTTCTCGTTTCTCGCGCCACTACTATTCTCACTATTCCAATTCTAGATCTAAAAAAACACACACACATTTGTAACACCGAAACGTTTCAAGGCGAGATCTTCATAAAGCATCATGGAGAACAACCGGAAGTTTACATTTTATGATTGTTACCCATTTTTTGTTATGATTTGGTGGTTTAATTTGAATATAATTTTGTGCATTTATTTGATTTAGGTTAATCATCAAGAACACATTGTGGTTTAACTCAACATAAATCGCGCGCCGATCTTCACAAAGCACACCAAACATTTCATGGAGAACAAGATGAGACGTCAAACCGCAAGTTTACATTTTATGATTGTTACCGATTTTTTGGTACAATTTTGTGGTTTAATTTGACTATAATTTTGTGAATTTATTTGATTTAGGTTAATCATCAAGAACACGAGACGTGGAGACGTCAAAGCGTACATTTAAACAAAACCTATGATTCTTATTTTTTGGTTTTTGTGGTTAAAATTCATTTTAATGTTGTTAACTTTTTTTCCTTTCTTTTGATGTAGGTTTATAATGCGAAAGTAACAATCCGAAGTAGGTTGTACTTAATTTCAACCATTAAGTGTAAATTGGCTTACAATGAGGATCGATATGCAATGTTTAGAAACACTGTTTTGGGGCCATGGTTGGATTTAAGATCAGAAGACCATGATAACCATGTCCTCAATTTTATGCTTCAACATCAAAAACATATTGATAACCCTAGTTACGAAACTCCCATGTATTTTGAGATAGATAAACATACACTCGAGTTCGGTAAGAGAGAGTTTTGTTTAACGAGTGGTTTAAGATTCGGCAAAATCTCTTTAAAACAATTGGAGGAATCAGTGTCTTTGTGAGCGTGTTTTTCCAGGTAATGATAGAATAAAGGGTTATGATCTTATAAGTGTTCTCCAAAGTGAAAGTTTTAATAAAATGTCCAATGAGGATGTCGTGCGTCTTTGTCTGCTGTTAGCACTAGTTTACGTATGGATGGGTCAAGAACTTAGGCATGTAATGTCAAACGAGATACTTTTCCTAGTTGATGATTTTTATGCGTGGGATGCTTTTCCTTGGGGGGAATATATGTGGAGGGAATTTCACGACAGGGTTTACAATGTTGTTTCAAAGAAAAGAAAGACGCATTTGAAAGAATTCATCCAGATGGGTTCTTCATACACCGCTACATATTCGTTCTACGGATTTGTTTTTGCTTAGAAAGTTAGTATATTTAGTATTTAATTCACATGCAAATGTTTTTATCCTTTAATTTGTATCTAAATTTTGCATAATACAGTTAAATAGTTATGTATCTGTGTATTGAGGTTGATTGTTGTTCACTTTAGCTTTTATTAGCTATTGAGGTTGATTCTTATTGCTTATTAGGTTGAGTTCAGTAGCTTTGATGTACTAGTTTAGATTGTTGCTTAAAATTTGTCAAATTTGGCTTTTAACAGCTTATTAGGAATTGCTTAGTTAAACTGCTTATTGATTATTGTTATTTGCTTTTAGGACTTAGATTAACTTAGTTTAGGTATTTTGTTAAAAAAGTCTGCACCAAAACAGCCTTGTGTAGATCAAATCACCAATTTCTCAAGTTAAGGGGGTGTTTGGTTTAAGACTACTTTTGAGGTTTGGGTCACTTTTGTTGATTAAATCAAACTCCATCAGCTTCATTCACCTTATATTATTCATTTAGAATCAAGTTTTTGTAATCCATTATAGTTTTTAAGTATCTAAAATAGCTTTCTTTAAAATTTTCCTCATAACTGTTTTTAATAACTAGCCTAGGTAAAATCTATTTTAAGCCTTTTTCAAGTTGTTCTATTTGATCATATTAGCTCTATATAGGATAGTGCATTCATCTAAATATCTTGTATGAGACTTTTGTAAGTCAATTATTGCATTTTAGACCCAACTTGGCCAACTGCTGCTACTGTCACTATCTAGCCTAACAGTAATTTACTTGTTAATTTTAATTTTCTTTTTTTAAGTTAGTTGTATCTAAAATTTTGAGTTATTATGTGGTATTAAAATAATCAGAATCAGATAATGAGTTGTACTAAAATGAGATATAGAAATAAATGTTTGGATGGGAATCTGCTGTTTGAAAAAAACGGATGTTTGGCATTGTCCTCTAAAGTGATCTTCGGTTGACGGTTTTAATATATCTGTTTCTAGTTTTTGAATACAGTGAACTGGTTCTAATCATTTAGAGATCACATAATCAGTTTAGGAGTAGCTACAACAAAAATGATTCTAATTATTTTGAAGATTGGTTAACCAGGAATTTTTTTTGGCATGCATTATCCATTTAGAGATCACAGAATCAGTTTAGGAGTAGCTACAAAAAAAATGATTCTAATTATAAGATAATTTCTTTGTTTTTGTTTTCCATTGTTTGAGCTTGGTTAGAGTATTTTAGTGTTAGTATATAAACAGTTCTTATGGCTTATTTTGAGTTCAAAAATTTTAACTGCGTTGTTGTTATATTTGCAGATTTTTGTATTGGAAAGCTTTCCTAACTCAAGGTTATGGTGGAAAAAAGAAGATAATGTTATCCCCCGTAGTGTGGCTTGGGCTGATCTTACAAAGTTTAACAAATCTGACTACAACCGTCTTTTTTATTCGACAACACCTCTCAAAAAACTCATGCCGACACCTATCGAAAACCAATCACTTTGGTGGCGATCCAGTATTGAATTTTTCCAACAACTGGAGACATCAGACATCCAAACTCCAAAACCATTGGCACGTAGAAAATTTGCGCCAAGGATTTGTTGTACATTTGTTAGCAAACATGTTAAACAGGAAGTTATGAAACTTGTTAAACATGAAGTGCGTACCCCCGTTGAGGAAGAAATTGTGAAGGAAGAAGTGGTGAATGAGGAGGTTGTTGATGAAGGGTTGAATGGGATGAGCAAATCAGAACTTGTAAAGAAGTTGGCTGATATGGAACGTGAATTGACGAACTACAAAACTATTAGTACTCGTTTAACTGCTATCGAACAACTACTGAAACCTCAAAGCGTTCCCACAATTAAAGAAAAAGCTGAAAGCATAGGGCTTAAGATTGGTGAAGCTTTAACTGGTGGTGAAAATTCGGTGATTGCTAGTAATGGTGTTAAGGGTTGTGAAACTGTTTATAACAATTTGGTTGACGTAGCTGTGGGTGTTGATTATGTTGTAAACAAACAGAATCATGATGTGGTTAAGAAAAGGTCGGACGTTTCCCTGGATTTATCGGATTCTGTCAACAACCGTAACTTGGTTGATGTTTGTGTTAGTGTTAGCAATACTTTTAAAGATGCTTATGAGGGTGTTAACAAACATAAGCATGCTTTGGTGGATGAATGTACTGCGGGGAGAGTCTTGGGAACCGGTACGAATGGAGTGAACAAATGCATGACCGACCCATTTGATGGTGATAATGGTGTGGTAACCAAGGGGGTTTGCGTTGATAAGTTTGTAACAAATGTTGCTATTGATCATGATGTTGGTGTTCATGCTTCACAGGTGTGTCTCTAACTTAATTGTTTTTACTTATAATTATGATCCCTTTTTAATTTCTTTGATTACGATATTGTAACATTTTGTATTATTTTTTTAATGATTTTTGTTTTCTTGTTAAGGATAATAAGGCTGAAGAAACGATGCATGTCGATGAAGAAGTTCGAGACATATGTCCATCGCCTAGTGAAGGATTGGTAGGAGTAGCGGCTTTGATAGACTTGATTAGCTTCACCCCTCCTCGGGTAATTATACGTTAAACAGTTTTAATTTATTGGTAATTTAGTCCTTTTTATACCTACGTTTAGTTAAAAACAATGATTATAGCTTGTGATGAGGTGAAAAATGAACCATTTTTAGGGGGTCATTTAAGCCCGAATCCGAATTTATTTGATCAAATATTGCCCTTAATCGTTCCTTTTGTGATTTTAGGTACTTTGGGAGTGAATTATGGAAAAAGAAGCATTTTGGACGTTTTTGGAGCATAAAAGTGAAGAAAACGGCAAAGTCTTAATTTTCCTTGCTGGGAACAGTACCTGACGTACCTGACGGCGTTAAGAAGGATTTCATGACGGCGTCAAGAGCACAAAGTTGGTGACGGTCCAGTAGAAACGTGACGGCATCAGAACAAGGGCGTCAAGAGTAATTTTGGTAACGGCCCAGAGCAGAATCATACATGACGGCGTCAGCTTTGGATCTAGGCAGTCCGAGAACTTTATTGGCGGCGAGTTGACGGCGTCAGATTTTTCCTCTTGACACTGTCACCTCACAAAATCTATATATACTTTTCTAATTTTCATTCATAAAAGAGGAACTTGTGTGGAGAATATTAGGGCCGAACTTTATAAACCCTAGTTCGTTTGTAACAGTATTTTCAAGGGTTTTCACCCCTTGAAACCCTTCATGTTCAATTGAGATAAGTTTTCCTTCAATTCATTCAATATGTCTATGTGTTGTTTGAATATATCTTACGCTTGTCTTGATTTTAACATGCTAGGCTAGATCTTTTATGTGTTTGCTTAGATGTAATGAAACCTAGATGTTGATTATAGGTTGATTGCTTGTTTATAGTTGTAATGGATGAATGATTTTAATGTTAGGCTTAAGAAAACTGGCAGATCTCCATTGTGTAACTTGCTTGAACGTCTTAAGAAACATGAACCGATGTGTACTAGGTTTTTATGGTTGTATTTAATGCATGAGCGAATTCTAGTGATCCCATGTTAGGAGCTTCTTAGCCGGCTCTATAGGAGTGAAGTAGGAGCTTATAGGATTGGGGAAGTAAGTACGCCACCCCATGAATGGTATTAAGGAATACAATCCGTCATCCACGCAACTGTAACAAGTAATTAACTTGTAAAAGATATCTAGGGAGTAGTGAAATCTAAGTAAACACAGTTATCCCATATATTGCTCACACCACTATCTTTAATTAGTTTATTTTCATTTTTGTCATTTTATTTTGATTGCATCTTAGTTATTGAGTAAGTTGGTTAGCAACTAATTCCGCCCACTCTTCCAATACTCGAGATTTTTACTTGCTTTTATAAAATATAAAAAAAATACAAAAAGAATCATCCCTCACCTCTACACCTAGTTTTTTAGGCTTTCTAATCCTAGCGACACTATTCCTGAGTTGAACGATCAATCCCCCGGTACTTGTCACTATACTATACTACAACGATCAGGTACACTGCCTGGTGGGGGTTGTAAGCTTCTCGAGATCCCTCGAGAGGTAAAGCCTGGTGCAATTCCCACGCATCAAGTTTTTGGCGCCGCAGCCCGGGGAATAGTTATTGCCTAGGTTAGAATTTCTTTTTATTAGGTCTACTTGCTAGATTCCTTTCTAGTATGATTTTATTTTTATTTTTAGGTTTTCTTTAGTCTATCTATTTCTTCGTGTCTTTGTTCGTAACCTTTACCATCTGACATCATGGAAGGTGGTAACATCTTTGAACCTATCAACCCACCAATTCAAGACCACCCACAAAACCCACCACAAGCAAACCAACCTCCTAGGCCCCGAACCTTAGGAGAGTATTCCCGACCTAGCCACCAAGGCTACCGAAACACTATTGAGCTCACCCAAGGAGCCAATGTGTCTCCCTTGCGATCCGACACCATCCGGTTGGTGCAAAGCGGATGTGCATTCCATGGACTTCGTTCCGAAGATCCTAATCAACATCTTAAGGATTTCTTAAAAATCGTAGATTCCATAGACCTTAATGTTGAAACTAGAGAGTCGACCCGATTACACCTATTCCAATTCTCTCTACGTGATCAAGCTAGTCAATGGCTTGAACGTTTACCCGCGGGATCCATCACCTCATGGGATGATCTCACCACTTGTTTCCTTGCTCAATTTTTCCCACCGGGGAGAACTACCAAGCTTAGCAATGATATCTTGATGTTCCAACAACGTCAAGGTGAAACTCTATATGAAGCATTGACTCGTTTCAAGGACTTACTCCAAAAAGTCCCTCATCATGGCATAGATCTTTGGCTCCAAGTCCAAATCTTCTATGACCATATCGATCTCTCCACAAGGAGAACCATTGACCAATCGGCCGGTGGCAAGTTACGTGATCTTAGTGTGGAAGAATCATGGGAACTCATAGAAGATCTTGCTCTCTATGAAAACAAAAGTTGGAATGATCCCCGTGATTTGAACAAAACGGTCAAGGCAATATCCTTGCCTTCGAACAATTCTAGCACTCCCGACCGTAGGATCATGGAACTTGCGGACCAAGTCAAGTTTCTCATGAAATCTTACGAAGCTCCTAAGCCTTCAAGCCAAGTGAACAAAATCACTTCTTCATGCGAATTATGTAGTGGTCCCCATGACACTCGTGATTGCGTGGAACTCCCCGGAACAGCTTTTGCGGACTACGCATCTTCGCGTACCGACAAAGCGAGAGATAAGTGGTACACTTTCAAACCCGATCCAAACCCTTACGATGATTCATACAACTCTGCATGAAAAAATCACCCGAACCTTAGGTGGAAGCAAAACCAAAACATGCCTCTAAATAATTCTTCCAACCCACCTAATCGTTACCAACCCAACGGTTCACCATCCAACCGTACTTTCAACAACAATCCTTCCAACAACTATGGTAGTACCAATAATCTTGAAGGGTTGATGTCCAAGTTTATGGCATCTCAAGAAGCTCGCATATCAAAGTTTGAAGCCGATTCCAAACAAAAACAAAGCGAGATGACCACCAAAATTGACACATTGTTGAAAGTTCTCAATGACCGAGAAATGGGAGCACTCCCAAGCGACACGGTCAAGAACCTGAAACTAAACGTTAATTCCATATCATCAGTTTCGTCACCCACTTCTTGTCCGCAATACTACTCAGTTAAATCAATGAACACGTGTTTCAAACAAAACCAAATTCTTCAAAAGGACCAGTCAAATAAAACACCCGATATCAAACCGGTCATAAGCATAGTTGAAACACCTCCAACGCAAGACCTTGACGATGAATTCAATGAGCTCCACCTTGAACGCCCCGTCATTGATGTCTTAGCCCGTGCTCCCTACTATAGTGCCCTCCTAGAAAAATATGAGAAATTTAAACTTGATGATCCGGGTATATTTGTTTTGCCTTGTAAGATAGGAAGATCCGAAGCTTTTGACACACTAGCCGATTTAGGGTCAAGCCTCAACTTGATTCCCTTATCCCTTTTCACCACTCTCAAGCTAGGGAAGTTAGAGGAGACGGAGGTATTAATTGGTCTAGCGGATGGGAGTATTGCCCACCCGGTTGGGATGATTAAGGATGTAGTTGTTCACGTAGGGAAGTTAACTATTTTAGCGGATTTTCACGTCCTAGACATGGTTAGTGACACTACATACCCATTGTTAGTAGGAAGAGGATTTTTAGCAACCGCTAGTGCCATGATAGATTGTAAGGAGTCTAAAATAGCGGTAGGTGAGGGAGATACTTGGTCGGTATATGATATTAAGAAACATAGCTACGATTGTGAGGATGAATTGACACCACATTGGGTAGAGATGAATAGGAGACCATCGAGATATGGACCGTGGGTAGAAAGAAACTTTATAGGACCTCAACGCCCATTCTACCTAGAAAAAGATTTCATTGATAAAACACATTCGGTGGAACAACTCATGGCTAGAGATGTAGAGCTAGACCCTTTTGAGGACCCCCTAGTCTTTAGGAAAATGATTGAGTTCTTAAGCGTAATGCCTATTAACATAGAGATGAATAAGTGGAAGAGAGAGGGGAATAAGTGTAAATGGAGGTGGGACAAGCCACCTAAGGAAGGTGACGGATCATGGCATATGAAGATGATCTTATATGATCCGGATGGAGAAAAGTTTGAAAGGTCATACCATACCAAGAAAACCGATAGGAAGTTGAAACCTAAGTTTGATCCCAAAGATGTCCTCAATGAGGAACTAACACATGTCATGTAGTAACCCATGACCTTGAGTCTAGCTACAAGACTCATAAATAAAGAAAAGCGCTTCTTGGGAGGCAACCCATGTTTTGTGTGATTTTTATTTTATTTGATTATTATTTGTTCACGTATGCATGCTTTATTTTTATTGTTGGTAGATCGTGTTTCAAATTAAAATGGTGAAAATACTTTATTTTGTCGTTTGGCTTAGTCTTAACTTCATCCAAAGGTATTTCGCAAAAGATAAGTGTAAGGGAAAACCCCAAATATGTTTTTAAGAAACAAAACCGATCATGATTCTCCACAATATTAATGGACATGTATATTCGTATTTGTTAGAGTCAAATGCTTGTATCGAGTCATAATGGTGTTTTGCAGGATTTTCCAGGAAGTAGGACATAAGTTTTCCAGAAATTTTCCGGAAACTTAACGTAAGAATTTCTGCAGGTCACTTATGACGGCGTCAAGAAGAAATTCCTGACGGCGTCACGTGTAAAAATCTGGAAATTTTGCTAGTTTTGTTTTTTTTAACGGAATTTTAAAGTTTTTGTTAAATCTCTAGTTTTATAAACTCCAGGGAATCTGCAAACATTCATTCCACAAGCATTATATCTTACTTTGCTTTCTAGGATTTATTAGTATATATAGATTGCCGCCGATTTTCGCGAGGTTGCCTTGTTTGATTTCTCAGGTTTAACAGGTTATGTATGACAAGAAGATGATTTATATTCTGGAAGGGAAGCCTTGATGGTTCATTTTCTTGGAGGAAGATCTAACCTTGTTAACACACTATCCATACCGAGCGAATCAGGGGAGTATTTGATTTCATTCTTTTACCTGTTTTACTTTTACAATCTTTAATTGAATATTGGGGACAATGTTCATCCTAAGTGTAAGGGGAGGGTAAATGATGATACCTTATAGTATAAACTTGTGCTTGAGTTTGTTTGTTTGATGGTAGATGTGTAATAAAACTATGAGAAATACTTGTTAGTGTAATTTTAGCGCCAAATTTAAATTTTTTTACAACATTTAGGAGTGAAACTTTAGCCTTAGCAAGCGTCTCATGGAGAGGAGGTTGTATGACTAGCACAAAACCGTACCACTTAAAAATTTTCCACCCAAATATGTGAGGTTCGCCTTTAGATTTGATAGGAGAAGCACTCATTATTAGTGCTTATGTGTGTACCGGTAGCATTTAGTTTCTAGAACTTGCGATAGTGATGCATCCCGAGACCGCTAGTGAGACTACATTCGTGTGGTAGGATTTACTACATGATAAGAGGCATTAGGATCACCCTTGTGTTAAACCCGTATCATAATTACTTGACCAATTAAGTTATATTACTTGGCTAGTTAAGTCAATTAATTTTTCCCACACCCTTAGCGTTGTACTCATTTTTAGTACACGAAACCCCTAGTACACCCCTCCGAGCCTATCTTTTCGTTTCTAACTTTAAGCATCTTACTTAAAGGAAGAATTTGTTACACCCCACTTAAATGTACAACCAAATCGCCTTAGCCTTCCGTGTATGCACTCATCTTTAGTGCATTATTGTTATATGTTTAAACCCTTAGTTAATTATCTAATTGATTACATGGTTGCTAAGTCGAGTCATATCCTTGTACATATTGTTTTGGGACGATTGGGACTCATGGGTAAAGTACTAATGTTATGGAGTAATGGGGAAGAACATCATATTATTACCCCATATGTGCGTTAATCTTAAAAGTACTCCAAGTGTTTTGATTATCTTAATTCGAGTCATTAGATTAGTTTATTGTAAAGTATGTAAAGATTCAAGTGTAAGGGGAATTTACATTCCCTATGATGTATTATTTTGGATGGTAGGGTAAGAGTGTATACAAAAAAAAAAAAAAAAAAAAAAAAAAAAAAAAAAAAAAAAATCGAAAAATTAAGAAAAAGAAAAAAAAAATATATATAGAAAAAGAGAAAAGAGAAAAACATGCGGACTACCATCCCGTTTCATTCTATGTTCATTTTAAGTTTTTGTTACTTTTCATTTATTAGCTTAAGTCGAGTCTAGTCTTGGCTTAGCAACGCCATATTGTACATGTAATTAACCAAGATGATTAACTCGCCACCAGTAAAGATTGCCTATATCCAACAAACCGTGTATTTCATATCCCTATACCTAACGTTATAACCCTTTAAAAGACCTCTTTGATAGTTTATCCTAGGTGCTTACGCCATGTGGTGGAGGTTTGATCCTTTCCCAAGCCTATGGTAATCTATTTGCTATGACAGGTAGTGAGAGATGTTTTCCATTTCCATATTGTGATATATACTTTATTACACCCGAGAGATGTGAGTAGATGTTTTCCAAAATCAGCCATCATAATGTGTGAATAACAATAGTTTCAGTCATCATGCCGCTGGTGAAAGTTCAGTCTCCAGTTTAGGTTCCAATAAAAAGTTCAAAGGCTGTAAAATCTTTTCTGATTTCTTTGATTTCTATATTATGCAGGTGGCAATGACCCACCCAATGGCCGTAACCAACTGTAATATTGATATGGAGAGCTTGATCTCATACCAAAACAGAAGTATTGCTACCCTTGCCATTACCACACTGCTGAAAACAGGCAATGAATCAGGTGTTGATCGTTTGATGAAGCAAATTATGAACTTCATGTCAGATATTGCTGACGAGTTTAAAATCGTGGTGGTTGATGCCATTAGATTCTTGTGTTTGAAGTTCCCCCTCAAGTACAGAACATTGTGAGTTTGTTCAACTTTATTTTCTGTCAAATTTATGATTTTATATAGCATGAGAGTGTCTCTCATGTGCCTTTATTTTCTTTCTATTAAGGATGATTTTTTTGAGCAATATCTTGAGGCAAGTAGGTGGATTTGAGTACAAAAAGGCAATTGTTGATTCGATTGTTATCCTCATAAGGGGTATTCCTGATGCAAAAGAAAGCGGACTTCTTCACTTGTGTGAATTTATTGAGGACTGTGAATTCACATACCTATCAACACAGGTAAGCTTGTTATTTCTTATCAGATGTTACAAGATGGGCGGGTCAGGTAATAGGTGAAACAAGTTCTGGTGGAAATAAGTCGATGTTTGTATCGGTCAAAATGGGTTGGGTCAACTAGAAACACTTTTCATCCAAATTTGTAGTGTGACAATTCATCAAAAATAATTTTTTAAAAGACTTTCTTCTCGTTTGACCCATCATTTATGGTGCAAGGTAATTTGTTTATTTGGCCAGTTGATACAACATAACCTGAATTAAACCATTAATCAATGGATTGAAATTGCCACCTCTACCATACATATGTTTTCGATTATCCTGTTGATTCATCCATAGCAATATAGCATTGCTTGTGTTTCTGTCAGCTATATTACTAAAACTTGTTTCATGAAACACATCGTCAGATTTCCATTTTCTTGGTTTTGAGGGACCAATGACCTCTGATCCTAGCACATACATAAGGTATATTTATAACCGTGTCATCCTTGAGAATGCAACTGTTCGAGCCAGTGCAGTAAGCACATTGGCCAAGTTTGGTGCGATGGTTGATTCTTTGAAGGTAACTTAACTTACATATCTTCTGTCAATATGATTCTAACGAGGAGTATGTGTTACTAATGTGAACATTGAATCTACTTATTTTACTGCAGCCCCGCATATTTGTTCTTTCGAGATGCTGCCTGTATGATAATGATGATGAGGTGATTTTCATTTGCAACTTTTCTTAATGTTACACTTTGTAATCACTACAAATCCTTTCACTGGAATTACACTTTGTAATTACTGCAATTCCTTTCACAGGAATTATCTTCTTTTTATTTATTTATTTTTTTATGCTGACAAGTCTTTTCACCAATACATCTGTAGGTTCGGGATAGGGCTACACTATATTTGAATACTCTCGGAGGAGATGGTTCAGTTGTTGATACCGATAAAGATGTTAAGGACTTTCTCTTTGGATCACTGGACATCCCACTGGTCAACCTGGAGACTAGTTTGAAGAATTACGTAAGTGACTGAGTTATCAAACCCTTTGTGAGAAGCATCCTTCGTTCCGTGAAAGATCAGAAAATGTTGATCTTGTGGTTGAGATTTCTCTACAGCCATGGAAAGTCTTTAAACCTGATGGGGTAAGACGATGATCTGACGTGGATCATGTTATGTTTCGTTTAAACTTTAAAGAGTTTGAAGGATGTAATATTGACTATGTTTACAGGTTATATTGTTTTCAGACATTCTTACACCGCTACCGGGAATGAACATATTTGATGTCAAACAAGGCGGTGGGGTTTCGACTACTGATATGGTAGCTCGAGTTAAGAGCAGGGGTTTGCGGAAGATCATTTGCATCTCTATTTCACCATCAGGGAGGTTTTTTGCCTATTCGGATAATGAGAAGCCTTGCCTTTTTGAGCTAAAAAGTAACGGAACTGGTAAAAGTGTGTGGTCTATAAGTAAAAGAAAACTTCCTTCATCTATACCCTTTGCCCATTCAATGATTTTTACTTCTGACTCTTCATCTATCATGATATCGGGCCATGATAGGATGATATACGTAAGATTTTATTCTGCAAACACTCCCCCTTGTGTGTTTGTGTACATGTATATTAGTATAACATGGACTGTATATTGTTTCAGGTTGTAGATATAGGGAGCATGGAATTAACACATAGGTATAACCCTTGCCGTAAAGAGAGTGATGAAGAGTTGCCACCTACTCAGCCTCCAATAACAAAAATGTTTACTAGTCCTGATGGACAGTGGCTAGCTGCTGTCAACTGCTTTGGAGATGTTTATATATTTAATCTGGAGACACAAAGGCAGCACTGGTTTATATCAAGATTGGACGGGGCATCTGTTACAGCTGGAGGGTTTACTCCTCGAAATAGCAATGTGCTTATAATATCCACATCATCAAATCAGGTATTTGCATTTGATGTTGAAGCAAAGGAATTAGGAGAATGGTCTACACGCAACACATTTACTTTGCCACAAAGATATCAGGACTTCCCTGGAGAGGTTATCGGGCTTACATTTTCACTTTCTGCAAATTCTTCAATCGTCATCATTTACAGTGCTAGGTAAGCTTGTCTTTGGATGCATCTTTGATAAAAGTTGCATATTATCGGGACTGGTTATTGATTATCATGTGTTTGTATTTTTTTTTTTGGCTTTCAGGGCAATGTGCTTGATTGACTTTGGAATGCCTATTGATGCAGACGAGGGTCATGAATCAGTGAACAACCATGCGTCTTCAACACTAAAAAAACTAGAACGTAAGCAGATAGAAAGTAAAAATGGTTTTAGGAAAAAATTTTAATTTTGTGCCTTTAGAGAACCTGTTCTATTTGCTGGCTATGTTTCAAAAGAGAGTGTATTGGTTATCGAAAAACCATGGATGCAAGTGGTTAAGGCTTTCGATGCACAACCTGTCCACAGACATATATACGGGACTTGAACTGATTTTTGGTACTAGAAGTTGTTAGGTAGGGAAACCCAATTTTGGTCTGTGTGTAATGTGTCTTTTGATCTTTGTTATATTTGATAGAAATATCAGTTCACTTTGTCTAATGTACATTGGTTGACTTAATTGGGGCTCTTTTGTCATTAGCATTGTTTATGAGTCATTTAGAGTGGGTAATATGTTTCATTTGTGGAATAATCATTTTAGTAATGTGAATATGGTGTTCACATATTGATAGTTTGGCCTCATTACATTCTAGGGTTTAGGGTACACCGTGTAGTTTTAAAAAAATTTCACATGTGAAAAAAAAATTTCCGAAATTTTTTTTCCGATAACTTTTTTTTCGAATTATTTTTTCGAATTTTTTTTCGTCACATGTAAAAAAATTCACATGTGAAAATTTTCAATTTTCGAATTTTTTTTTTCCGATTTTTTTTTTTCGAATTTTTGTTTTTGAAATTTTTTTTCTTCACACGTGAAAAAAAAATTCGTCACATGTGAATGTATGTGTATCTACTAGTGAAGAAAGTTTATTCACATGCGAAGAAAAAATTATTTGTTCATTCATAAATGTACTTGTATTTACTAGTTAATTCACATACGATGAAAAAAGTATATAATAATGTGTAAATGTACGTGTATCTACTAGTGAATAAAGTTTATTCACATGCGAAGAAAAACTTATTTGCTCATTCATAAATGTACGTAAGAAAAAAGTATATGCTCATGTATAAATGTACGTGTATTAACTAGTCAAGAAAGTTTTTTCACACGCGAAGAAAAAAGATATGCTCATGTATAAATGAACGTGTATTTACAAGTGTTTATTCACACACAAAGAAAAAATGTATCCTCATGTATAAATGTACATGTATTTACTAGTGGATAAAGTTTTTTAACGCGTGAAGAAAGAGGTACATGCTCATGTATAAACTTTACTTGTAAAGAAAGTTTATTCACACAAGAAAAAAATACTAATGTATAAATGTACGTGTATTTACTAGTGTTTATTCACACGCGAAGAAAAAAGTATATGCTCATTATAAATGTAAGTTTAGTTACTAGTTTTGAAAATTTATTCACACGGGAAGAAGAAAGTATATGCTCATGTATAGACATACGTGTATTTACTAATTAAGAAAATTTATTCACACGTTAAGAAAAAAAGTATATACTCATGTATAAATATACGTGTATCTACTAGTGTTAGTTCATACGCGACTAAAAAAGTATATACTCGTGCGTAAATGTACGTTTATTTACTGGTGAAGAAAGTTTATTCACACACGAGAAAAAAAAAAGTATATGCCCTATGTACGTGTATTTACTTGTTTTATTCACACGCGAGAAAAAAATAGTATATGCCTTATGTATGTGCATTTACTAGTTTTCTTCACATGCGAAGAAAAAAAAGTATATGCTCATGTATAAATGTACATGTATTTACACGTGCTTATTTACACACGAAGAAAAACGTATATACTCATTTATAAGTGTACGTGTATTTACTAGTGAACAAAGTTTATTCACACACGAAGAAAATATTATATGATCATTATAAATGTATATGTATTTACTAGTATTGAAAATAATTCGCATGCGAAGAAGAAAATATATGTTCCTGTCTAAAGTCAAGCGTTCAAATGAGAAGTCATATTTTTGTGAGAAGGTGAGAAGGGATCCTAGCCACTCATTTTATCTTTCTTTAATTTTGATCTAATACCTAACACTAGTTAACCAATTTTTCTGAAACTTTCAAAAAAAATTTCAAAAAATTTTCGATTTTTTTTTCGGTCTTTTTTCACATGTGAAAAAAAAATTCCGAAATTTTTTTTTAAAATTTTTTTTTTCGAAATTTTTTTTCGTGACATGTCAAAAAAATTTCACATGTGAAAATTTTCAATTTTCACATGTGAAAAAAATGAAAAAAAAAATTACATGTGAAATTTTTTTTTCACATGTGAAAATTTTCAATTTTCACATGTGAAAAAATGAAGAAAAAAAATTTACATGTGAAAATTTTCACATGTGAAAAAAATGAAAAAAAATTTCACATGTGAAAATTAAAAATTTTCGAAACAAAAAATTTTCCGAATTTTTTTTTTCCGAATTTTTTTTTTTTTTTTTGTTCTTTTTTAAATTTTTTCTTCACATGTGAATTTTTTTTTTCAAAACTAAAGAAGGATAAAATGAGTGGCTAAGATTAGTTCTCACTTTCTCACAAAAATTAGATTTCTCACATGAATGACTCCCCTGTCTAAATGTACGAGTATTTACTAGTGAAGAAAAATTTATTCGCATGCGAAGAAAAAAAGTATGTGCTCATATATAAATGTACTTGTATATACTAGTGTTAATTCATACGCGAAGAAACTAGTATACACTCATGTGTAAATGTAGTAATGTACGTGTACCTACTAGTAAAGAAAGTTTATTCACATGCGAAAAAAAAGTTATATGCTCATTCATAAATGTAAGTGTATTTACTATTGTTTGTTTACACGGGAAGAAAAAACTATATGCTCATGTGTAATGTACGTGCATTAACTAGTCACGAAAGTTTTTTCACATGCGAAGAAAAAAGTATATGCTCATGTATAAGTGAATGTTTATTTACTAGTATTTATTCATACATGAAGAAAAAAAAAAACATGTGATCATGTATAAATATGTGTATTTACTAGTGAATAAAGTTTATTCACACGTGAAGAAAAAGGTACATGCTCATGCATAAATGTACGTATACGCGAAGAAAAAAATATATGCTCATGTATAAATGTACGTGTATTTACTAGTGAAGAAATGTTATCACACATGAAGAAAAAAAGTATATAATAATGTATGAATGTACGTGTATTTACTAGTGAAGAAAGTTTATTCACAGACGAACAACAAAATATATATTCATGTATAAATGTACGTGTATTTACTAGTGTTTATTCACACGCAAAGAAAAATGTATATGATCGTTATAAACGTATGTGTATTTACTATTATTGAAAATTTATTCACACGTGAAGAAAAAATTATATGTTCATGTATAGATGTACGTGTATTTACTAGTTAAGAAAGTTTATTCACTTGCGAAGAAAAAAAGTATATGCTTATTTATAAATGTACGTGTATCTACTAGTGTTAATTCACACGCGAATAAAAAGTATATACTCGTGTATAAATCAAAGCTCTTTTTACTGAATATTGTCAATGGATTAGCTTATGATCTAGCTTAATTTAACAAGTATATATATTATATATGTACGTCTCTTTATGTTCAAGTTTTACTTATCTGTTTGGTTATACCATGAGATAGTATAACGGAACAAATGTTTGGATACATTTGTCTATTTATACTTTGTTTTGATAGTTTTGCGCAACTAGAGAGCTCAACATGTTGGTAAGCAAGAACAATTCAACCTATTACAGATTTCAAACATCCTTAACTTTCTAAAATGACCCTACATACTAAATCTTCTGTATAAAGATACATAAAAAAGCGATAAAAGTGCACTACATTGCTACCATCATCATGTTCAGAAGATAGCTTTAAAAAGTCTCCCCTTTGAACCAAAATATGATACTAATGGATGAGTTCCGTGTGTTACTATACTAGTAAAGTTCTAATGGAAAGATGACTCATTTTCTTTAGGTTACAAGTCCGAGCTGCTGCACGCTTGATTTGGGATGACACTCCTCCTTACAAAATCTCCATCCAAACTCATCTGTTTTACTTCTTGAGGTGACAAAATCTTGATGCAGTGTACACAGTTACAAATTCCCTGAATTCATGATCATAATTGAACAAATGGAGGTTAACAATGTTTCCTGATAAATTACCAATTGTTTTAAAAGTTTGACAATTGTAATATAACAGATGGGAATTCGACCAATTGACTTATGAGAATGGGTCTATTTTTCTAACAGTGGAACGAGTCATACAGGTGTGCTGATTTGAATGTTGCCCAAAGTCTGTTATTAATGCATACAACCTATCTATTTTGTTTTATTCAGTACTTAAGATTACTAAAATAGATGGTCAAGAAGTGTTAGCGGGAAACCCATCCCAGCCCGCTTTTACCGTACTAGAAAGTTTTCTCATTTAAACCCATATTCACCCATTACCCAACGCACTACCCCTGCGGCCTTGCCCATCTTGCCACATTCGATAATCTATAAAATAAGAGAACTGTAGACTTACGCCCATGGGTTGTCTCCAACCACGAGAACATCATTATCATGATCAACATAGATAAATTTCCAGCCAATCCTTTTTCGATCTTCCAGTTGTCCCTCTATACCAAATCATCCAGCAAGGTCATCCTTGAGTTCTCTATAGCCTGAATAGGTGGTAATATCTGTGGATCTTCCAACTGCTCCATGATTGTAAACCTATATGCAATAAAACCATACGTAAACTCCCATAGCAAGAATGGAACTATTAAACACATGTCGCAGAAATTTGGTAGTGTACCTTGGTAAAGGTCTGCATACGTTGAAAAGGTTGTAACATCATATTCCAGACACCACTATTTAACAAGTCGTTCCAAATCATTGTGGAATTAATGGAGTTGAAAGCCATATTTGGAACCCCAAATGACGTAGATGAAGAAAGTTATGGTTGATTGTCCTTTGTGGGATTTTCATAACTGAGATTAGGCTGGAAATCCTAACCAGATTCCATCATTCTTTTCTGTGAGACTATGACTGACGGATAAGGTATAATTGGTGACAGACCCAAATGGGTTTCTTTGTTTGACCCAAACGGAATATGTATTTCGGGATCACCTTGGATTGTATTGAAAGACCGGTGAATGGAGTTCGGGTGTACTAATTTGTGAAACACAAACAGAAATTCTTTAATACGAACTGTCTAACTAATCTAAGGTGCTGGCCAAAGGATTCAAATCAGATTTTGATTGCAGATCTTTAATAAAGTCAACATTTGGTGACATGGTTTCTAAACCACTGATATTCAGTAAATGAGCCGAATCTTGAGTGATCTATTCAAATCAGATTGTTAGCATTTTGTTGTTAGGATCTAACGCACTAAGCATAACTATCAACACATCTACTATTCCTTCTGCATTCATAATTTCTAACATGCTGTAGTCACCAAAGTATCCATTATTAGACCATGACTCAGTCTCATGTGAAAGCTTATATAGATCATAAAATGTATAGATACATAAGTAAGAAATACCTAGGCCCAGAAGCATCATTTTGAAGGGAGGTCTAAATAGTTGATTCTTCATAAGCTAAAATAGGATGAAAGATGGGGTGCGTTTGTGTAGGTGTAAACAGTGGCAGACTATTCTCTACTCTGGGTGGAAAATCTACTCCAGCAGACTACTGATTCATCAAAAGGAAAAATGTTAGTTAAAATTACAATAGTCTGCACAGGAGTTATCCGCATTGCATTTTGACGGTGATCATGAACATATGTGTTCTTGAGTCGCATATAATCAGTTTTGGGATAGTGAGACTTATTCTGTTTATCTCATCAATCAAGCGCCAAATAATAGTTTAGGAGCAGGCTAAAACAAACTGATTTTGGTTATATGTATATAATCATAGTTTGCCAAACAATCAAACAACTGAGTGACTATCTAACGATCTCAGTCTTAAACATCACAAGTATGTCCAAACACTATTTTATCTAATCCATGTTGTTACACCTAATTATTTCTAAAGAACTATCTAGAGACGCAAACGTTCTATGGATTTCAGGAAATATTCCAAATAAGCAGTGCCTTCCCCTCCAGTAGCATTAAATCTTTCTAAAGTACTGGGGGAAACTCCCTGCTAGCTACTACTTCAACCAAAGGAAGCCAGTTTAATAAAACAAGACAACATGAGATCGGAAACAACAGGTGACAGTACAACAAGTATCATAAAGTTGATTTATAGATTCGCAACAAACTTGTTTTAGTTTATCCAATGGCTTCATAAAGCGGTGATAACATCGTTTGGCATAGTTTATTTTCTTTAGAGAACAATGTACCTATAAATTGTAGTGTTCTTTACATCATACACAGTTTATCGACAATCCAATGCTATATTTTAACAACGTTACTCTTGCTATATAAGAAAGCCGGTGTCTTATTTGGGAAAATAGTATAACACTTTTTTGCTGGACACGTGTTCCACTCACAAAGGCGTCTTAATCTTGCATTAAAACTTCATGGATTTGAAAGCTACACAAAATAACTAAAACGCATCTACAAAAACACACTTCCATCGAGTTTTCCGAATCTTTACATTCCTGCTTAACCACCATAAAAAGTTTACCAAAATCAAACTTATGATGCAAAAATGAAACTGTGACCAATATACACCCACACCCACCCCATACATTAACCACATATTTTAAATGGACCCCAATAAAAATGCAAAAAAATATTGTAAGTATTAGTGACCTTGAATCATGTAAACCATACTCTTAATCTTCAATTCTTCTAACGTCATTCGTAATTGACTTTATAGTGATACTTAAATACTTATGATTTATTGTCGAAATCAATTCTAACCCCTTTCGTCTCTAAAAGGCAAACACTTTGATCATTATTTACTCTTCAAACATTAAATTATCAGAATATTTCCCAAATTCAGCAAATTGTATGACTAACATTATTTACAACAAATTTTCACCTATTATACCACTTAATATGAACCAAATATAACAAAGTGCATAGACTACTACAGAACTAACACAGCTTAATGCACTTTTCACCTTCATCCTCCACAAACAATAGAACTCTGATTAACTTTACATGTACATCCATACATGCTTTTTATGGATTCACCAACTCTTGCAGATACATACAACTGTCACCTAAACTAATAACTACTTCCAGCCACTAAACATATTTCTAGCAAATAGACACAATAGTAACAGCTAGAGTTCCCCATCCCGCTAAATCAACACAATAGTGAAGTCTAGCAAAAAAGCACCTCAGTTTTTTTGAACAGGAAAACGAAACAAAATTAGCTATTTAATAGAAGTCATTAAGAGAATGCACAACTCACGACCAGACCGTTAAACCAAACCAGAATCATGTAGTTCCAAGATTGAAAAACCTTAAAACGAACATAATCCATTATCTTTTGAAACATAGCATGCACAATGTATGATATGGGGGTGTTTCGAATAACTGACTTTCAATAACAAAGGGTTCACTTGATCATAACTAGTCATAAGGGGTAGCAATTCTAGTAATATGGCAGATGTTTGTGTGTCATGGTCAGGTCAATTCTAGCATGACCAGAACTTAATCCAGGTGATAACATCATGTTTGAGTATTTTGACTCAAATCAACCATGGCTTTCTTCATAGGACTTTAAACCACATCTAGATTTATATATGGTTGATGGTTAAAAATATATGCCCCTTCGCATACAAATCTAACACAGCAAATAAACACACATTTGACCAACTGGCTTACTTTAGCCCAACTTCTGTAATATATAGAAACCAGTCAATCGCTACAAGACCAAATCAGTGGCTTGACTAAATATAATTTAAGGTTGCGAACAATATATCTTGAACTGAAACAACCGAAAAAATACTTCTATTATGCTTGCTTTTCCCTTAAGTTACGCAACAATATGTCAAAGAAATTCACATGAGCATTAGCAGCTGATGAAACCAATATTTTCAAATGGGTAGAAAAAGCAAGGCCAGATATCCTCTTCTGATGACCTCTCAGCTTTGATTTCACCTACAAAAACCCAAGCTTAATTACATTACTTTCGGTCCCTTGTATGACCCATAGAGAAACTGCAACAAACTAGACATAAACAAAAATGAAGATAATTACCTCATCCACCCTAACATTATATATGTGAATTGTTGAATCTTCCATGCCAATAGCTATGATGTTGTTATCTTGAGGAAGAAATGCAAGGAAGGTTGAAGCAGGGGAGGCGGCATGAATGTTGTCATTACCTAAATATAAGCATCAAACCAAAGTGCATTAGTTAAATTTTAAGTATTTATGTAATAATAGAATACACAATGAAACTAAAAATACCTAGCAACAACAATGAAACTAACATAATCAAAACACATATAAATATTCACATGACTAAACTTGAAGCCATGATCCAAAATTTCACATACATTGCTTGATTATCAATAGAATATTACAAAATCTCCTAACTACTAAAAAGTCAATTAAATATCAGATCCAATGGTTTGGTTAACCATATTACTAACTGATATTTTTCACATGCGAATATAATCTAATTCAAACTTAAATCTACTAATAACATCAAAACTTCATTCATAACTAATAATCTTCACATACGAATATACTCTAACTAAACTTATATCCACTAATAACCTCAAAACTCCATTACTTCCTGTTATTTTTCACGCGCGAAGATAATCTATTCCAAACTTAAATCCGCCAATAACGTCAAAACTTCATTCCTAACTGATAATCTTCACATGCGAAGATACTCTAACTAAACTTATATCCACTAATAACCTCAAAACTCCACTACTTACTAATATTTTTCATACGCGAAGATAATCTAATCCAAACTTAAATTCCTAATAACGTCAAAACTTCATTCCTAATTGATAATTTTCACATGCGAAGATAAGCTAACTAAACTTACATCCACTAATAACCTCAAAACTCCATTACTTACTTATATTTTTCACACGCGAAAATAATCTAATTAAACTTAAATCCATTAATAACGTCCAAACGTCATTCCTAAGTGATAATCTTCACATGTGAAGATACTATAACTAATATTAAAACAGTTAGCAGTTCAAAAAACATATACTTCTTAACTATAGGAGTGCACATGCTCTCAATTTAATCATCTAAAACTTTTTGTAGATGTGGTATAGAAAAACAAGATACAGAATTACAGATGTGAGAGTGAGTGGCTGATAGATCAGTTTCAATAGTAGTTTGATATTAGTAACAAAAATTTTAATAGTTGGGTGCCCTCCTTATACATTATCCCAACAATTAACAACAACTGAAGTTTTCTACTAGATCAGACCCCTAAAAAGGCAACTATCAGTAACCATGTTTCTAAGTTTGGCCTAGTATATTAGTACATCAATAGAAACTTTTAGTATACTTAAATAATCAAAAAAACGCTAATCTCGATATTCTTCACTCGTGAAGAAACTTTTAGTATACTTAAATAATCAAAAAAATGTTAATCTCGATATTCTTCACTCGTGAAGAAACTTTTAGTATACTAAAATTCTTCACTCGTGAAGAAACTTTTAGTATACTTAAATAATCAAAAAAACGCTAATCTCAATCTCGATATTCTTCACTCGTGAAGAAACTTTTAGTATACTTCAATAATCAAAAAAACGCTAATCTCGATATTCTTCACTCGTGAAGAAGCTTTTAGTATACTTAAATAATAAAAAAAACGCTAATCTCGATATTCTTCACTCGTGAAGAAACTTTTAGTATACTTAAATAATCAAAAAAACGCTAATCTCGATATTCTTCACTCGTGAAGAAACTTTTAGTATACTTAAATAATCAAAAAAACGCTAATCTAGATATTCTTCACTCGTGAAGAAACTTTTAGTATACTTAAATAATCAAAAAAACGCTAATCTCGATATTCTTCACTCGTGAAGAAACTTTTAGTATACTTAAATAATCAAAAAAACGCTAATCTCGATATTCTTCACTCGTGAAGAAACTTTTAGTATACTTCAATAATCAAAAAAACGCTAATCTCGATATTCTTCACTCGTGAAGAAGCTTTTAGTATACTTAAATAATAAAAAAACGCTAATCTCGATATTCTTCACTCGTGAAGAAACTTTTAGTGTACTTAAATAATCAAAAAAACGCTAATCTCGATATTCTTCACTCGTGAAGAAACTTTTAGTAACATCAAAACTTAATTCCTTTATGATTTCTTCACGCGCAAAGATAATCTACTAAACTTAAATCATCAAAAATTCCTCTAATTAACTAGCTTATAATATTTAAAACCTAATTAGTAATCTGTATATTCACATGTAACTTTTTTACAAATTAAACAATTATAATAAGTTCAAACACATAATAATTATAAATTATACAATAAAATTAAATCAAAAATAACAAAAGAAATAGTTACTATCAGTTTCTGTGTTGTCTGAATGAAAAAGTTGATCTTCTTCATCAAACTCAGCTTTTGTTGACCTAATTTCATTGACATCTCCTTCTTCATCAGTAATATTTGCTGAATGTTATGTTTTTATGATCAATTAATACTCCGGTGATGATTCCGGTAGAAGACAGTGTTAGAAGGTGAACGACGGTGGAAGACTATTGTAGAAGGTGAAGCGGTGAATTGATAATTGTGGGGGAGTGGTGGTGGTTTGATTTGGCAGTGAAGCGATGGATGAATGGCGGTGGTTATGATGGATATTAGTGAAGTTAGTTGGATTGGAGAGAATAGTTATGTGTTTTCACGTTCAGTTTTGAAGATGTGTGTTTTTTTTCTTTATATATTAGATGTGGTGTTGGTAATTACAAAAATACCCATAGTTAGTGTAAATGATGGGCTAATCTTAGCCATTAGATTTAAAAAAAAGGAGGGGATTAGATGGATGGCTAGGATCTCTTCTCGCGTTCTCACAAAAATTAGATTTCTCACATGAATGGCCCCCTATATATATAGGTTTGGGTTAAAATAAAAATACCCTTATAATAAAAAGCATAGGAAGGAACTAGGGCTTGACACCTGTCCCCCCAACCCCCGTGCTCAAAATTTTCTCCAAGGGATATTTTTGTCATTTCACTATTAGGGATATATATACTCTTTTTTTCATTTAATCTTTTTTTCATTCATTTTCCCCAACCTCTTTCACCAGTTACCTCATTCACTTTGTTCCATCCAAAACCTCGTTTCGCACCACCGCGCTCTCACCAATTGTTTCACCATCATTCCTACCACCATGCACCACCTTATCTACCACCGTTAACCATCGTAGCTTCACGCCATTCAATCAGTAACAATCGATTTTGAGATGTCGATTAACTCATCAATTAGTAATGATCTTCGATTGTATGTATTCAATTTCAAATTAAGTTTTTTTTAATTGTAGTTAACTATTATTGTCAATTAATATGGATATATTGATTTTCGTTTGGATATATATTATGTTTACTGATTTATTTTGAGTAATTTGTTTGGGTTTTTGAGTTATTGATTTATTTTGATTTTGTGTTTGAGAAAAAAACTAGATTAAAAACTTGCATATGAAACTTGCACACCAGGTGTTTGATAAAATGTCTACATGATATTCTATAACTATGATGCACTACTTTTGTATTGTGATGCGCTAATTTCGTATTGTGATGCACCAGTTGTTCATTCACCTTGTGATGAACTTGTTGCTAAAACTGTGATGCACTGAATATAGAAAACAATTCTTGTATTGTTATTGATCTAAATATGTTATATTCAAAGTGTCTAGAATATAAAAAATTACATACAAAATGTGTTTAGTAAAGCTGCAGATAAGGTGTATGATAAAATGTCTTAGTGACATTTTATAACTCTGATGCACTAATGTTACATTGTGATGCATCAACTATTAATTTTATATTGTGATGTAGTTGTTCTAAAACGCTGATGCACTAGGTGTGCAATTTTGTACTGTGATGCATCAACTGTTAATTTTATACTTTGTGGGTAATTGTATGTGTGATGTAGTTGATGTTAAGATGTGATGTAGTAGGTTATATTTTGTGGCAAATAATGTTCATTTATGATACTTATAATATGTTTTACTTATGGAAAGTGTTTGTGTTTGTATTTGAAAAGATGATGCATTTGATGTAAAGAAGTGATGAAATAGGTTAAATTTTGGGGAAAATAATATTGAGTTAGGATACATGTAGTTGGTTTTAGATGTTGAAAAGTGTTTGTGTTTGTATTTTGGAAGGATGATGTAGTTGATATAAAGGAAGTGATGCAATAGGTTATGTTCTGTGGCAAATAATGTTCTATTAGGATACTTGTAGTGTGTTTTACTTGTGGAAAAGTGTTTGCGTTTATATCTGAATCGATGATGCATTTACTGTAACAATGTGCTTAGTTAAGAGTTTTTTTGCAACGTGTGTTTAGCTTCTAAATTTTGCTTACATGCTTTTATCAGAAATAGTTTAAAATAAGTGTAACTTTTACATCATTTTACATCTGATGCACTAAGTTTACACTGTGATGCATCAGCTTATAATTTCTAATTATTTTGGTCATTATTTTAGTAGAAATGGCCTGTATGTGTGATTTGGTTGTTATGAAATACGAATGCAGTAGGTTTTTGTTTTTGGCAAATATGTATCTAAAGGCTTGTTTTTTGTTTGTGTTATGAGTAGAGAATGTTTCTCCTATGGTATTCTTTATATTAGCTTTTCACAACAATGATTTTATCAGGTATGTAGCAAAAACACAAGTTTTTAGCATATTGCATCATTTTCTCTATTTAATTCTTTGTATTATTTCTTCATAGTTTTATATTATACATTTTGATGCACAAGGGTTTTACATAGTGATGTATATTATGATGCACCAGGTTTTTACACTGTGATGCAGTAATTTTACACTGTCACATTTAGTGCATCACATTGTCTGAATCTATTGCATCACAGTTTTTTATCCAGTGAATCACAGTATAATATGTAACATGTTTCTGTTTGATGACTAGATTTTTAAGAGTGTGATACACTAGATATAACTAAGAATGCGTATAATATTATATTTTTTGAGAATTATAACGTGGCTGATTTCTAATCCAATATGTATTGGGCGTGGTTTGCAGTCATTTCCGGTTTTCATATTCACAAATCAAGCAGGGATTAACATGTTAGAAATGACTCGTGTATCCTTACAAGACATCAGTTTGGATAAAATGTTTGATGATGATGGATGAAAGGCGCTTCGTTAGTGATCAAAGTAAAGAGTCGAAAAAGAAAAAGAAGAAAGTAATAAGAGGAGGACATGTAGTATATGTGGAGAAAAGGAAGGCAATAATTCCAGAACATGTTCATTAAAATTGCCAGCATCGAAGAAAAGCAAGAAACTAGTATAGCCAACAAGAGCTGGCCTTAAAGGATCTACTCATAAACCTTAAAAGCATTATTTCAGTATTATTTTTTAATTCGCAATAAGTACTGTATGGATATTAAAGCATTACTTAAAAGACATGTTTTCGTTTCTAAGATGTATAAAATTTATTACCAAACATCAATACAATAGTATCTCAGTTTTTCGGAAATATATTCAGTGTGTTTCTATTCATGCATAATAGTTACTGCATTATGTTATTTGTTTAGTTTATTATGATGCAGTAAAATATACATTGTGATGCAGTAAAATTTACATTGTGATACAGTAAAATATACAATGTGATAGAGTAAAATATACATTGTGATACAGTAAAGTTTACATTGTGATGCAGTAAAAACATTGTGATGCACTAAAATTTACATTGTAATGCAGTAAAATTTACCATGTGATGCAGTTGAATAACATAGTGATGTAGTAAAGTATTATTTTGATGCAGCAATATGATAACACTGAGAAGCAGAAGTATGTAAATCATTGTGATCTAGTAGTAAATTAACATTGTGACGCAGTAGAGTAACGTAGTGATGCAGTAAAATTATATTGTATTTCAGCAGTATGATAACACTGTGATGTTGTAATATGATAACATTCTGATGCAGTAGAACAATATTGTGATGCAGTAGAATTTTAAAAATATTTAAAAGGAGCACTCGAGACAGAGCATGTATTTAAAAGTAGTTCAATTATAAATGTCACAAATTCTTCAAACATAACACTGTGATGTAGACATAAGTTTTTAGGTACATCATACAATGAAAAGTAATTCAGTAGTAACGAAACATTGTTTTTCAAATGATCAACAAGTATCATCCAAGAATCTTTGCTACGTGTTCAAGAATCCTTTGATGAAGTTCGTGTTTCAATTGGATTCATTCTTCTGGTATTAGAGATTTGGAATCTCTTTTTGCAGCTTGTTATATGCCTCTGCGGCTGCCAATATTTCGTCCTTTTTCTTATTCATGATTGTAAGAATTATTTTCGCCATGTACTAAGCTCGCAACAGTTGGATTTGTGCTTTTTGGCCCGCCCCTTCTTTCTTTAATTCATTCTCAAAACACCATCACCCTTTCTACTTCTATGCCTTTACCTATGAAAACAATCTCACTATAGATTGAGTTTTAAAGAAGAATATCAGTTTCATTCCAACTTTTCGATAAATAAAACACACTGTGTGTAAACTAACTAACCTCATATGCCACAAACAAGTACCTACTGCATCATTTTATCACACCAACTACATCATGCATAAAGACATACACAGACACTTTTTGATACACATAACACTCTGTGCACAATACACCCTAATCTAACCTTATATGCCATAAACATGTAAGTAATGCATCACTTCATGACACCAAATGCATCATCCATACAAACACACATATAAACACTTTACGACAACCTGCGAAAAATTGTCTTTGTGGTTTGGCTCGATAGACGCAATTTTTACAACTTTGAAAGTGCAAGTGCAATCCCTACAAGAAAATGTGCAATCCCTACAAGATAAACTGCATACCTAAGTAGTTCCCCATTAGGATGAACTGCGCGTGTATTTTCAAAGTTGTAAGAAATGCGTATGCAATATGACCAAACCACAAAAACATTTTTTTTTGCAAATTACTTTTAAGATAATGTAAATTGTAGGGTTGTAGGGGTTTTAAGGAGAATTTAGTGTTTAGTTTGTTATTTGCTTGTTGTTTCGTGAAATGAGATGCGAATGTGGTCGAATTTATTTGACGCCATGGAAAAGGGGTGACGGTCGGATGTGTGTTGAGAGTTAAGTGTTGAGTGTTGGGTTGATTATATTATAACGGTTGAGGTTATATTTGTTGAGGTTATCCACAGAGAAGTTTAAACCCGAGACCTCTTGTGAGGATATATCTAATCGCTAGGCTACCTTGTTAGTGGTTGTTTGGGTGATTATTTGGTAAAAAGTGGAAGTATGTTTGCATTTTCTTGTATTTTCCTTTTTGAGAAACACGTAAGAGGTTGCGTAAGACCGTATGGAACCATATCGAAGACCAAATATGAAAGATAAAAAAAAGGTGGATTTGGACCGAGATAAAGTTCAGTTCAATTCATGGTCTATTATGGTAAACTATGTATACGGAGGTGTAGTTTGAAAAACAATATGATAATAATAAAATTGAACAAAATAATAATACCAGATAAAGGTACATGCACCCAAATGATTATATTTAAATCTAATGATAAACAAGAAAGAATTTTATTAACAATTAACCAACAGCAAATTAACCAACAGTTTATCCTGTAGGAAGTCCTAATTTTGGAGAGTCCCTTAGACTGCTTTTAGAATGTTTTATCTTATTCAGGTTACGAATGTGAATTAACCAATTTAGTATTTGAGAAATATTTGACAAAAATTCGAAGCATTTCTCCTTTACTCCACCAGTTACCAATCATGCTAACTCGTTTTGACCTGTCTACTTGTCATCTAAATAATTTGTCTGTATCTATATTTCAAACAAGATTGCTAATGCGTGAATCACTGTCATAAGGACTAGAATTTCAATTTAACAGAAATTTCAATTTTAACAGGATCATTGAATGGCATCTTCTTCAAGCTCATCCATTCCAAAGAGATTTAAGTATGATGTGTTTTTAAGCTTCAGGGGTGAAGACACCCGTAAAAACTTTGTCGATCATCTTTATCATGCTCTTAAGGACAAAGGCATTTACACATACAAAGAAGATGAGAAAATCCAGAAAGAGAAAAGGATCAGCGATGATCTCTTCCAATCCATTCAAGACTCAAAATTTTACATAATTGTTTTTTCCAAAACTATGCATCATCATCTTGGTGCTTGGAAGACCTTGTCAAAATTATGGAGTGTCACAAAATGGATGAGCACACTGCTTACCCTGTATTCTATGATGTGGAACCCACCGAAGTCCGCAAACAAAGTGGGGCTGTTGGTGAAGCTTTTGCTAAACATGAAAATGAAGAGGCAAAATACCATCCTACTAAACCCTAACAATAACTCTCTCTGGCGAAAAAAGAATAACCGACTCCCTTGCAAATCCTATTCGGTTTTCTTTGACTTCGTCATTCATTATTTATTATCAACGTCCTAATCTGTTATTCCCTTTTTAAATTGATCATGGGACGGTGGTGAATCTTCCTTTGTTTAATTTAATATACTTTTAGGTCTGTTGGTGGTATTTGTATTTAATCCATCTAAGCGTTGGATTAAAAACGTTTTTGTGCCTACTATTATATTACGATCAAGTTTTCTACTATTTTATCAAGTTGGGTGCTGCGTTGATGATGGGTGCAGGTTAGTTTGTTTGCGCTGTAATGCTTAAACCATAATCTTGCGATTAGGGTTTTCTTTTGTTATTAGTTTTGCATGATTGCTGGGAATTAAGTGAGGCTATTGGTGTTCTGATTTTGAAAGTGGGTTTTTGAGAGATGGAAAAGGGGTTCTTGACTAGTAAGACTGCGAGTAAGGGTAATAATGAATCTGGTTCTAACGATGCGAACGTGGGTACTAATGATGAAGTGGAGCCGATTCCACTTACGAAAGATTCATCACTTGGTGACGACTTGGAGCGGGTTACTAGTGCTGAATCTGTGAAACACTTGATTGATAATGCGCATCAGAAATTTGATGATGCCATGAATAAAATCCAAAGTGAGATTGGAGCTAATGAAGTTAATATTACTAGTACTCCTCCTGCTACTTCTGGTCCTAATGCTCACAAGGATGATACTACTAATGGTACGGGAGTGAAGTTGGTTTCTTACGCGGGTGCTACTTCTAACGAACCTCTGAAACATGTTTCAAACTTTCGTAGGTTGGAATGTAGTAAGAAGAAGGCTGATGTTGATCTATCAGTCCCAATGAATGTAGTGCAAGAGATTAACATGAGGTTCGAGAATACTCTCTACGGATACTTCCTTGGTCAACGCCTTGCTTTTCCTGTAGTTGATTATTATGTTCGCAATGCGTGGGCTAAGTATGGTTTACAAAAGGTTATGATGAATGCTAAGGGTTTCTTTTTCATCAAGTTTACTACGAAGAAAGGTGTCGATGATGTCCTTGATAATGGTCCTTGGTTGATTCGTAATGTCCCTATTATCCTTAAACCATGGACATTGAACACCAACTTGCTTAAAGAGGATTTGACTAACATTCCGGTGTGGGTTAAATTCCATGATGTTCCTTTAGCTATGTTCTCTGATGACGGGCTTAGCCTTCTTGCTACAGTGATTGGGACGCCCAAAAGGTTAGATGCCTTCACTAGTCAAATGTGCAAGGAATCTTGGGGCCGGAGTAGCTTTGCTAGGTGTATGATTGAAGTAAAGTCGGATGAGGTACTAAAGGACAGTCTCACTGTTGAGATTCCTCTACTTGATGGTACGGGTTCGACTATTTAAAAGATCCGGGTAGAATATGAGTGGAAACCGCCTCGCTGTGATATATGTAAGGTATTTGGACATACTTTGGTTGAGTGCCCTAAGGTTGTCATACCGAATGCTCAACCTACTATGAACGCAAGTGATGGGTTCCAGCCTGTTAACAATAAGAAGAAGGGTAAGCAAGTTGGCTCGAATCCAGGTCGAGGAGGTTTTACCAAACCTGTGGTGGGTAAGCATTTTGAATATCAGCCCAAAAAGACTCCTCCCGAACCAAAGAAAGCTAATGTCCGTATGAAGAAGGCTTCTGATGTGGCTAGTACGAGTGGAATCAATATCACTACTTCTAATCAGTTTGATGCTCTTAATATGGATGATACAGATGGTTTTGGTATTCCTACGGTTGTTACTAACAAGGAAGTGGATGCTGGCAGTACAATGGAAGTTAATAATGATGAGTCGGTTAAGACTGGTAATACATCACAAGTCCCTCTTATGAGTGATATGCAAGAACCGCTTGTGAGTGATTCAATGGAAACAATGGAAGTTGCTTCTACTCCTATTGCTGAGAAAATTAGTAAGCTTGAAGAGCTACTGATCGATGGGAAAGCTATTCTTGTGGATGATGCTGGTCATCCTATTCCGTCTACCTCTGTCACTAAGAGGACTAACCCATTTTCAAAGGTGGGTGAGGTTGAGGTTTCTGATAGCGATGAGGAAGAGGTTATTAACACGTTCGACGAATCAGCAAATCTTTTTGGTGGTGGTCATGAGCGTGAAGATGAGTATGACTATGATGATTATTCGAAGCAAATTTATGATCTTCCAGGGGAATTGGATGCTCTTAATGCCTTCTATGGTGTTAATCTCCAAGGTCGTAGGAAGTAGGTTATCTTTTGTCAGAGTCACTACTATCATGTGATTTATGGTTTGTTTTCTTGTTTTGAAAATAGGAAGTATCTTGTTATGTAAGCTCTTCGCCTATGTAACGGGCTGAGATATGAGAATCACCCATATCCATTGTACTTAAACGTTTTTTGGAGTAATATATTTACCGGGTCGTTGACCTTTTACCCAAAAAAGAAAATGAAGAGGCTGCTGGGAAATGGAGAGAGGCTTTAAAAGAAGCAGCCGACTTGGCTGGTTGGGAGCTAAAGAACACTCTTGATGGGTAATTTCTTTCATCATATCTATGCGTGCCATGGTCCTTACTTATATTTGTTTAAATAGGCTCATGGATGAAAGATTATTATTATAGTATTATGTTTCTTGCTAATATGTGTTTAAAAAGGATCATGGATGAAAATATCATTATTATAGTATTATGTTTCTACTCGCATTTGTGAATGTTTGGTAAACAAATCTTGTTTTTACATACACACAGGCATGAAGCTAAATTTATCAAAAAAGTTGTTCAAGAGATATCACTAGAGTTATGCTCCATCAATTTCGGCTTTGATGAAAAGTTAGTAGGCATGGAGACCCGAGTAAGGGATGTTATTTCATCTTTAGAAGTTGGTATTGATGAAGTTCGCATGATAGGGATCAAGGGCATGGGAGGGGCTGGGAAAACAACTTTGGCAAGAGCTGTTTTTGATCATCTATCTGCTGATTTTGAAGCTAAAAGCTTTGTTGAGAATGTGAGGGAAGTTTCCACAATTTTGGGTTTGAAGAAATTACAAGGACAAGTCCTTTCAGATGTGCTGAAAGAAGAGGTCACTGTGAATGGTGTTACTGATGGGAAAAACATGATGAAAGAGAGGATGTTCAGTAAAAAGGTTCTTCTTGTTCTAGATGATGTGGATCACATAGAACAACTTGAGGCGTTAGCCGGCGGACCTAACTGGTTTAAGCCGGGAAGTAGAATTATCATTACAACAAGAGATGAGCAAGTGTTGGTAGCACACAAAGTGAACTTGATTCGAGATATCAATCTGTTATCAGATAAGAAAGCAAATTGTCTCCTGGGTAGATATGCATTTGGAAGGGAGATTCCATCTCAAGGATACGAAGAGCTATCACGAAAAGTTGTATTGTATGCTGCTGGTCTTCCCTTAACCATCAAAGTCTTGGGTTCATTTTTCTGTGGTAAAGATAAGGATGAATGGGTAGATGCCATAGAAAGACTAAAAAATATTCCCTTGAAGGAGACTCTAGAAAAGCTAGAATTAAGCTATATCGGCCTAGAGGATGATTATAAGGAAATATTTCTAGACATTGCATGCATATTGAAAGGCGAGGAGAAAGAATATGCAATCAGAATTCTTGAAAGCTGTGGATTTCATGCTAGAAATGCTTTAAAAGTTCTTGAGCAGAGATCTCTCATAACCATTTCTAAATATGGTGCATTGGACATGCATGACCATATAGAAGAAATGGGAAAGAACATTGTTCGTCGTGAGCACCTTGCTGAGCCTAACAAACATAGCCGACTGTGGATTAAAGGGGAAATTGAAGATATATTGGCTAATGACAAGGTAAAAATCAGTTTACTTGTATGGTGGAGAAAACTAATACATTCTCATATGTTCTAGCTTCTTAAACTGTTTTTGTTTTTGGATTGCAGGGTACTGAAGCAACAAGATTTCTAAAACTTACGGTGTCAAGAGTAAATGCGAGAATTGTTATGAAAGGTCTTGGAAAAATGAAGAATCTTCGATATCTCGATGTGGATTTTAGATATTGTGATGACTATGATTTTGCAACAAGATGTCTAAAACTTAACAAGTCAAGATGTCTTAATGATACCAGGCAATACTTTCCAATTTCTTTAAAATATCTAAGATGTTCTTATTACCCTTTCTTGTATTCACCCAAAACATTTGAAGCAAACAATCTTGTTGGACTTGAAATGTATGAAAGCAGAATGGTACAACTTTGGAAAGGGAGAAAAAAAAAGGTAGAATAATTGTTCGATGGTTGTTTTGCATAATTTGTAATAATTCTATTACAGTAATTTATTGGTTTGTTAATAGGCTAAAGTAAATCTATTTTTCTTGTTTTCATTGGCAGGTTCTCACAAATCTCAAATTTCTTTCTCTCTCTTGGTCAAACTTGATGACCTTTGACTTTGGGATGACTCCGAATCTCGAGACGTTATCTCTTAAAGGTTCTGAAAAATTAAAAGAACTTTACATGCCTGTTAGCTGTCAAAAGCTAAACTCTCTCTCTATCAGCCGCTCAAAGTTAAGAACCTTCAACCTTGGGTTGACTCCAAATCTCGAGACGTTATTTCTTTATAATTGTCCTGATTTTGTAGAACTTAACGTGTCTGTTGCAAGTCCAAATCTCAAGATCCTCAACCTTCCTAGATCAAGTTTGAGGAGCCTTGACCTTGAGCTGATTCCAAATCTTGAGAGGTTAGATCTTTACAAATGTGGTGAGTTGGTAGAAATTATCACTCCTGTTGAATGTCTGAAAAAAGTTGTCTTCTTAAAATTAAGAGGTTGTGCTCTTCTTGAGAAGCTACCTGAAGATATTGGCCGGTTTGAATGTTTAAAAGAGCTAGATATAATAGATACAGGCATATGTCATCTTCCCCAAAGCATATTTGGGTTAAAAGGTACTTATTGCTGCATCTTCAGAGGTTCTTCAGCTGTATGATTTTCCTTCAGCCATAAAGACTACAACCGATCCCTTTTGGTGAGTAAATAATAGGCACTTTCTTTGTTTTCTAAATTCATTTCTCTTATTCTAATATCGAATTTGATATTGGCCGACATAAATTATAGAACAAAATAATAAATTTTTAAAAAGTAAAAATAAAGTAAATTACACGAATGGTCCTTATAGTTTATACAAAATTACAGATTTGGTTTCTGAAAATATCAATATTTACATGAGTGGTCTCTATTTTAAAACTTGTTACACTTTTGGTCCCTTATTGTGTTAAAGATGTAAGAGTTTCAAAACGATGCTAGACGGTACATAGATAAGATAAATATGGATCTTCTTAACTGTGTAACTATTGTACATGTTTTCATAAATTATCCATTGTGTCGCTTGCATTTTATTTTCATACTAATGGCGCAATTCCATATAAGCTAAAGTAGTTTCTTGATTTTCCAGGGATGAAAACATAAACTCAGGATCAAGATCAAGTTGAGGTCATACCGTGTACAAATGCAAAGACAATGGGCCCGGTTCTGTCACCCACCAAGAAGAGAATCTAGTGTGTTGAAATCCCCACATGTTCACAAAGACGCGAGAGTCCATTTTAAAATAAGGACAAATCAAAGGCTCATTGATATCCTACACCCAAGTGCACAAACCATTGACTCTTTGATGCAGCTTTATTTACATGCCGGTGTCGATCGAGGTTAAGCTTTAGAAGTGTATTTCAAGTCCTCTTTTTGTTACTTGTATCATTTGTTGATTAAAGGAACGGTGTTTAGTAAAATATTTTGTAACGTCATAACATTGAAATGATGGTTCTACAAGTCACAAATGGTTCACGTTATTGTTTGCAATTGAAACTTGATCATGCATTTGCATTATATTCGTATATGGGAAATGCTAACAACCCTTAGGGCTGATGATAACAACAAACTTTTCATAAAAGTTGCTAACATTAAGACATAGTAAGAAACATGCTACGTATTTTTCGCTAAAATGGCCAATAAGAAGAGTGAATTGAATTTATATGTGAGAACTTTAGGAGATGATTAGTAATTTTCGATGATTTTGAATGATTTTGTTTTGACATTTTGTATTGTCTTGCCAAAAATTTCGGAAACTAGTTGTTAATAACAACCTTAAGAGTTGTTGTTAGCAAAACCCTATTCTTAGTCCACTACATTAGAGAAAAGTCCAAAATACATCCCTGTGGTATGCCAAATAACCGATTTACATCCTTTTTCTTTTTTACTCAAAATTCATCCCTCTGTTAGTAACTTTTGAACAAATACATCCCCCAGTTAGTAATATCAGTTACTATGGACTAACGATGCAACTGATTTTCCGTTATCTCCTAACAAGAGTTAAAATAGTTGCATCGTTAGTCCTCATTGAGTTAAAATATTTGCATCGTTAGTCTTCTTTGACTATAGAGTTAAAATATTTGCATCGTTAGTCCTCATTGACTATAGAGTTAAAATATTTGCATCGTTAGTCCTCATTGAGTTAAAATATTTGCATCGTTAGTCCTCATTGAGATAAAATATAAGAAAAACGGATGAAAACGTAGAAAAATAGACGAAAACGAATAAAAGTGTATGAGCACGGATAAAAACGTGAGAAAATGGAAGAAACGGATAAAAACATGAGAAAAACGGATAAAAACGGACGAAACGTAAGAAAAACGAACGAAAAAGGATAAAAATGTAAGAATAGTCAATGAGGACTAACGATGCAAATATTTTAACTCAATGAGGACTAATGATGCAAATATTTTAACTCAATGAGGACTAACGATGCAAATATTTTAACTTAATGAGGACTAACGATGCAAATATTTTAACTCTATAGTCAAAGAGGACTAACGATGCAAATATTTTAACTCAATGAGGACTAACGATGCAACTATTTTAACTCTTGTTAGGAGATAACGGAAAATCATTTGCATCGTTAGTCCATAGTAACTGATATTACTAACTGGGGGATGTATTTGTTCCAAAGTTACTAACGGATGGATGAATTTTGAGTCAAAAAAAAAAATGGATGTAAATCAGTCATTTGGCATACCACAGGGATGTATTTTGGACTTTTCTCACTACATTATATGTAAACTAAAGTCAACAAACAAAAAGTATATTTTTTTTTTAAGAAAAATGATATTGAGATATGCATTATTTTACCTTGTACATTTAATAATACCACGCACCTTTCAATTTAACTTCTCTCAACCAACTATGACCATGTTCTTATAGCAAAAGATAAAAGATAGGTTTGCATTGTAAAGTAGTATTACTTTTGTATATCACATTGAAGAGGACAAGTAGACGTTGCATTCACAAACATTCCATCAAGCATACCTTTTCAAGAGGTCGAACAAGCTCGAACTAATCAATTTCTGAAATATACCGCAAAGATAATGAACAAGTTATTATTACGTAACAGAATTCCAGACTCGGCCACTTCTACTCACAAATCACTAAAAAATCCAACAAAATTATTAATTTCATGGTTACATGACTTCCATTGTAACTTAAACGGCAAAAAGTCCAGCAACTTGGTTCTGCTATGACCAGGCTCTAAAAATTATCAAAGACAACAAACTAAGCTTTGCAAGTCCAAGTCCAAGTCCAGAATGGTGATGATTTGAATATTTCAAGTAAGATCCCAAACGTGAACATAATATTTGCCCCGACACATTTGAGTTGTTTCCATAAATAGATATTTGGCAAATCAAAAATGGTCTAACGCTTGACCCACTGGAAGCTCTTTCTTGCTTTCGCCTTACCTGGTTGCTTCCGCTCCACAATTCTCGAGTCTCTTGTCAAGAAACCAGCTGCCAAAAACACAAATTACATGTTACGATACAAGTTCAAGTCTGAAGGAGCTACAAAACTTTTCTACAACTAGAACTTTGGTCATGGAATGAATGAATAACCTTAGACTGTGACCTAACGAGTAGGACTTAGGATTCCATTTTAGAGGTGTAATATTTGAGTTTCATAGGATTATCAACTCTTGCTAGAAGGCATAAAGTTTGTCCTAGAAGTGGCAATTTGACCCAATATACTTATGAATAGTCAATATGGGCTACGTTTCATCTCTAACGAGCCACACGGATAAAACGGAAACAAAGACAAAAAGCAAACAAGTCGGATGGTTGAACAGGTCAAAAGTCGCCAAAGTGCAACTTTTATTGAATAAAACCTACTAAATCAATCTTTATTCACATAATCAGTCGCGGGTCCAATCACACATTTCTGACACAACGCCTTTCACATGGATATATGTCTAGATTCCTTCCATACAGATACATTGTTTCTGTGAATTCTATTTATAAGTACCATGTGACAAATATGACATGTGCAACTGTCATGAAATTTCCTCTATAAAGTACACCATGTCTAACTTTTTGGTGATTGAGAAATACTCCGTAAATTCCACACACACTGCAACAAAAGTTGAGCACAAGATTTTATAGAACTGACAGTTGAACGATTAACTAAATATCTTGTATGTCTTCAATGATAATAATACAGTAAAACTTGTGAGTCCAAATGAATATACTTAATTCTTTGTAACAATGATATTAGACGAGAAAATTTAGATTAATGCTTCCCTAGAACAGGAAGGGCTAAAAACTATAACATCCATGATCCCTGTTTTGAGTCTAGAGGCGACAAATTATGCCCGTTTGCCTAAATATGGGTCAATTCGGGTTTCAATTTATCTCCAAAGGCTTTAGGCTTTACCAGCACATTTTCTAGAATTGGTTAGAATGATAAGGTCAGACGCGTTTTCATGTGCTAAAACCTCCTAAATCGCTTTATTAAAAGAATTGGACTATTATTTTAACATTATGGTAGTAGCTACAATCTGCCCATACCAAAGTTAAATAAAAGTTGTGTTTACCTTCTTTCAAAGGAGCACGAAACTGATCAGGTGCCCAGTTTTGCAGTGCCCTACTCATACCCAGACGAATCGCACCTATTTGACCTGTTTCATGCACTTATGAAGTTTAGATCGGTGTCCCCAAACAAATGGAAGAACAAAAAATAATAATACCAGGCATAATCAACCGAACTAGAGATAAGTTGGAGTAAATATTAATGGAGTTTGAAAAAAAAAAAAAAAAAAAAAAGTGACGTAATATACTATATTTTGCCAATATGAGACAAAAGGATTGCCGAAAACATAAAAATCGTGTTACAACTAACATCATAAGCACACTCTGCGTATGTAAGGGTAGCTTATAGATTTTTTTTTTTTAAAATGGCACTGAATAAAAATTAACTGGTATAATAGTAAGCATGAAGTTCGGTTTTCAAATGTTAAGGAAAGCAATTTTGAAAGTACAGTTGCATTCAAACAAGAATAAACAATGTAAATTTAATGCTTCAAACCTGATACACCACCGCCTTTGACAGTACAAGTAATATCCAGAAGACCCAATGTTTTTGTCTCAGTGAGAGGACGAAGAAGAGCAGCTCGTTGATCAAGCATCGGGAAATAGACATCAAACTGATTGTCATTTATGAGAAATTTACCCTCACCAGGTTCAATCCAGACACGGGCAATACTACATTTCCTTTTTCCAGTCCCATAAGCCCTACCCTGACTATCAACTTGTCTAACGCGTGCATTGGCAATTTCCTCTTGCTTCTGCCGCTCTATGTCAGCTCTTGTCGACTTACGGGTGTTCGTTTCATAACGCATATCCTCAATTGTGCTTAGTGGGGGCAATCCTGGAACATCGTCCAAGTCCTTGAGGGCCATTAAACTGTCAAGCATGTCATCTGTGATTCCCGAGGCAGCAATTAAGTCGCCAAATGCATGATCCGGGCCTGTGGTCAAGCATTAGGATTAAACATCTTTCATGAGAGTATGCACCATATATAGACAATAGTTAAAGAGCATTATACTGCAACAGCAAAAAAACATTAGAGCTAGCCGGAACGAACTTTGGCCTCACTAAGCAAGACTTTTGAGGTGAGCGGACATGTTTCCGAGATGGAAAGTTGGAATATATATAGCTCGGTTTGAGCTGATGAACCTAGTAAGCCAACCCAGAACCTGACCAACCATACAGAAACATGTGATGTATGGTTCACTTATTTTTCTTTCAGTTCTAAAAAAAGGGGTCATTGGCTAATTTTTTATGCACTAACATCACGAGACTGACAATACTTATTAGTTTTAGGCATTACCCATTTGGATGTTACCTAAATCTTACTGGTTAGGAAAGCTGGCATTGTTACAACTCTTAACTTTTAGAGCCATTATAAACTAAGAGCGAGTGATGGTCAAAGAAGCAAGAAGTGAGAACATTATATATGTTCAAGTCATACGCATATGAATCTAACAGGAGCATACATATATATAATTTACTTGTTGCAAAAGCCTAGTTAGTGAGCTGCCCAACAACAATTTGTTGAAGCAGATAGCCACACAGTAGATCAAAAAATCGGCGTATGGCACAGGTGGGATCAAAACAACTTTAAATCAACACACGAATAAACCAAACCGGTACCTAAACGTCAAATTTTATGTGTTATTTGCATTGAACAGTACTTTCGCATTCACAAACATTCCGTCAAGCATAACTTATCAAGAGGTCAAACCAGCTAGAACTAATCAATTAATGAAATATCCCGCAAAGATAACGAACAAGTTATTATTAAATTACATAGCAGAATTCCATACTCGACCACTTCTACTCATGAATCACCATAAAAGTCCAACAAAATTATTAATTTCATGGTTACATGACTTCCATTGCAACTTAAAACCGCAAAAAGTCCAGCAACTACTATATTGGTTCTGCTCTAACATGACCAGGTGCTAAATATTCTCAAAGACAACAAACTTGTAAACCAAAGTGTAATCTCGACATGGCTTTGAAGAAAACGTGAAGGACCAATATTGTAGATTAGAAACGTATTAACCGCTAGTTAGTTGAAGTTAGTTATGTTAGTTTATTTTTCTGTAAAATTAGGAAAGGATGCAACGATTCATGCATGCCTTTTAGTGAAGGAACACATCGTTTGGATTGTGACTAAACCGAACCAACACAATGGTTCAACACAACCATTCGAATAGACATGACCTTTAGTGAAAGGTTACAATGGTTCTTTACACCATTTGGAAACCTATAAATACTTGATACTATGTATTATTACAATGGTTAGACAAATAATAAGTTATCTATAGTTTATACTTGTTTGCATTTTACATTTGACTCAACCAAAACCGATCCATATTGATACACGGCTGGGACAACATTTGGTATCAGAGCCTCGTTTTTTTTTTAACATCTCGTTACAACAATCAAAACCAAAACAGAAACATCCACATAACCTTGTATCGAGACAGAAACCCAAAACCAGAAACAAAAAGCCCACGCTGGAATTGTTTTTCAGGAAACAATAGCATACCTTCGAACCTTGTTAACACCAGAAGGATTGCGTTAGATAACTTAGGGACATAAGAAAGTCTTGTACAACTTTCTTTGTGTCTTGGTTTGTTGTTTTGATTCGAACAACACAACAAAACCAAAAGGAAAACTCTTGTTTAAGAACAAAAACAGGAAGGAACTTGTGTGGCTTACTACGACACAACAAGGGAAAGGAAAAGTCGACTAGAAGATTGTGTATTACCAAGATACACAAAGTAGAAAGAAGAAAGAAAAGACGCGCAGGAAATATAGGCGTTGCTTGGATTATAGAAGGATACCGGTACAAGAAGAAACAAAGAAAGGACGTTCGCAATACTAGGAGACAATAACAAATTGAAGAAAACACGCGACTTGATCACTCGCTGCATAGAAAGAATACCGAATAGTTTTCAAAATTTATTGACAGAATTTGTTGGTATACGGTGTGGAAAAGAAGAAAGGAACGAAACAGAAAAGTATTGTGAAACAACGAAGATAGGATACAAGCAACAGCGGAACGACAAACAAAACATTTTTGTTTAGACGTTGATAGAATACCGTAGGGTATAAAGGAAAAGAAAAGCAATCGAATTGCTGTTTGGCAAAAGAATACCGCAAGTATTTTTTGAAGAAAAGAACTTGGAAGAAAGGAAACAACGACAACAACCTGAAGTTGATCGTGGCCAAAAACACTTAGGGTGATTTGGAGGTTAAGCCGAGACATAACAAGGGTCTAAGGCACGTAGTAGGAACCAAGTTGAGAAAGAGACGAGGAAAGAAATAACGTGGTTGATATCATTCTAAGTATCGACACACAAGTGGGAACATCGTCGTGATTTAACACAACATACGAGGTCACAAAATTCAAAACTTTGGATTTCAATTATACTTTTAGTATAGATATTTACTTCATTATTAGGAAATCCCGAGAACTATATATTGATCCCGTATTACTAGGATTCCCGGATAACTATTTCTGTTCCCGTAGAAATAAGAATACCATATTGGTTAGAATTCCCATAAAATTAAACCGTGAAGATTATAAATTCACTTAAGATGTCTGTAGAAGATACAATCACACCAAACACTACACTTAAACCCATGACACCTATTGCACAATACCAATGCCCTAAACTAAAAGACACAAACTATACTGTTTGGGCCATACAAATTAAGATTATATTGGAAGCACATGGCTTGTGGGAGACAATAGAACCAAAAGAAAATACGCAAGCAGATGATAAGAAAGATAAGGCAACAATGGTCTTACTATATCAAGCGTTGACCGAGGATGTGATTTTACAAGTAGCAAATTGCAAAACATCAAAAGAATTGTGGGAGTCACTGAAAAGGAGACACGTAGGAGAAGAGAAAGTGCAACAGGCACGATTACAATCACTAAAGATAGGATTTAATGCACTTCAAATGAAGGATGATGAAACAGTGGATGCATTTACGAACAAACTTAACAGTTATAGCACTAAGGCTAAAGAATTAGGAAAGACCTTGGATGAATCATTTTTAGTACGAAAACTATTAGACTCCACACCAGATAGATTCATTCAGATAGTAGCATCCATAGAACAGACGAATGATCTCGATGACATTACTTTAGATGAGATCACGGGTAAACTTAAGGCATTCGAGGAAAGGATAAAACTCCGAAAGGGAGGACAAGTAGAAATCCAGGATAATTTATTATTCGCACAAGGCGAACACTCTAGAAATAAGAAACGATTTAACAAATATAGGGGTAGATCAAACTACACACGAGGAAACTGGCAGAATAAAGGAAAAAGAGATAACTCGAATGGAGAAAATTCAACTCACAACTACAAACCCAATAAGTATAGGGGTGAGTGGAAGAAGAAGGTAAAATGTCTCAATTGCGGGAAACTTGGACATTTTAAGAAAGAATGTAGAAGTCCACCAACAACTCAAGAACAATCAAACCTTATCTATGAAGACGATGAACCATCACTATTAATGACTACACACGAAGAAGTATTGTTAAATGAAGGACAAGTACAACCCGGAAAGTATGCTACAACAGACGCTAGCATATGGTACTTAGATAATGGTGCAAGCAACCATATGACAGGAACTAAAAGTCATTTTAAGGACATTGACGAAAGCATCACTGGACGCGTTCGTTTTGGAGATGGATCATATGTAGAGATAAAGGGTAGAGGTTCTATATTATTAGGATGTAGAAACAAGGAGCAAAAGATAATGTCGGATGTTTACTACATACCAAACCTCAAGAGCAACATACTTAGTCTAGGACAACTTACCGAAATAGGTTGTAAGATCATCATGGATGGAAACAAGTTGACTTTGTATGATAAGAACAAGAAGTTGTTGATGAAGGTAGAAAGGTCGAAGAATAGACTTTACAGTATTAGATTACAAATAGAAACACCCATATGCCTCTTAGCAAATATGGATAACCAAGCATGGTTATGGCACGCTAGATTAGGTCATCTGAACTTTGACGATATCAACAAGATGACAAGAAAAGGATTGGTAGAAGGAATACCAAGAATAAATCATGCAGGACAAGTGTGTGATGCATGTTTATTAGGAAAACACAGCAGAACACCATTTCCAAACCAAGCTAAATTCAGATCAAAGAACCCATTGGACTTAGTTTATGGAGATCTTTGTGGTCCCATAAGTCCAACAACACATTCCGGAAAGAAACTCATCTTCTTACTAGTAGATGATTGTACACGTTACATGTGGGCCTATTTTCTAACATCTAAGGATCAGGCCTTCAACACATTTAAAGAATTTAGACAGAAAGTTGAAATGGAGATAGGATTGAAGTTAAGAATGCTAAGAACAGATAGAGGTGGTGAATTCACATCAAATGAATTCAATAAGTATTGTAAAGACAATGGAATAGCACAATAGTTAACAGCACCATACTCACCGCAACAAAATGGAGTAGTTGAAAGAAAGAATAGAACGGTGTTATCAACTACTAGGAATATGATGAAAGCGATGAAGTTACCCTTAACTTTTTGGGCGGAAGCAGTCAAGCACGCCATTTACATATTAAATAGGGTACCTACACGAGCACTAGAATATAAAACACCATATGAAGCACTCTACAAACGAAAACCAAATCTACAAAACCTTAAAATATTCGGATGCACAGCTTATGCTAAGATAACGATACCTCACTTGAAGAAGTTAGACGACAGAAGCATACCGATGGTTTATTTAGGAGTAGAGGAAGGATCAAAAGCTTGTAGGCTATATGATCCAGTAAGAAAGAAAAAACATGTTAGTAGGGACGTAAAGTTTATGGAAACGAAACCGTGGAATTAGGATAAAGATGGAAATGATACGGATACACAAGACACATTTTGGGCTAGTTTTGTGGTAGACGAAGTTGATAATGGAAATCCTACACCAATCAACATAGAAAACATTGATAACACGTATCATGAAGAATATCAAATACTGGATCCAATACCTGATCCAGAAATCACCAACTACACCACCAACATACACTTACGAACCCAACTCAGAAAGTGAAAAACAAGCTACTATTAGTTCATTAGGAAGCTCATTAGGAAGCTCAGAAAGATATGATCACAGACCAGTACGAGGGTTAAAAGAAATCACTGAAATCTATCAACATGCACGTGAAGTAGAAACTCCAAGTTTATACTTCATAGAAGAAGAACCCCGTAACTACAAGGAAGCATCAAAAGATGAAAAATGGATTGAGGCCATGAAAGTCGAATTAGAATCAATCAACAAGAACAACACATGGACTCTTACTAATCTGCCCGAAAATCAGAAGGCAATTGGACTCAAATGGGTTTATAAAACCAAGAGAGATGCACAAGGAAAGATCATCATATATAAAGCAAGATTAGTAGCAAAAGGTTATGTACAAGAACAAGGAATAGACTTTGATGAAGTATTTGCACCAGTAGCTAGAATAGAGACAGTTCGATTAATATTAGCACTAGCAGCATATCATGGATGGCAAGTACACCACTTAGATGTAAAATCAGCATTTTTACATGGAGAATTGAAGGAAGAAGTCTATGTTACACAACCTGAAGGATTTATTTAGCAAGGAAACCAAGGAAAAGTATACAAGCTAACAAAAGCTTTGTATGGCTTAAGACAAGCACCAAGAGCTTGGAATGTAAAGCTTGATCAAACTTTGAAGTCATTAGATTTTAAGAAATGTAATCTCGAGCAAGCAGTCTATACAAAGAGAAGCAAGAACTCAACACTTATCGTTGGAGTATATGTAGATGATTTGATAATCACGGGCACTCCAAAGAAAGAGATAGACTTGTTCAAATCCCAGATGGAAGAAAAGTTTGAAATGAGCGACTTAGGATTGCTAGCATATTACCTTGGAATAGAAGTTACACAGACAAGAGGAGAAATTACAATCAAGCAAACCGGATACATTAACAAGATCCTAAAAGAAACAAGTATGATGGATAGCAATGATACAAAGATACCATTGGATCCCGGCACTAAGTTGGTCAAGGCGGAAGATGGAGAACCAGTTGACGCAACTTATTACCGAAGCTTAATTGGAAGCCTAAGATACTTACTACATACAAGACCGGATCTTAGTTACTCAGTCGGATTACTCAGCAGATTTATGCAAGACCCAAAGGAACATCACCTGAAGGCAGTGAAACAAGTAATCCGATATATCAAAGGAACAAAGGAACATGGAATTATATACAAGAAGGATGGCAGCAGATTTATGCAACTTATATACGGAAGATGGAGAACCAGTTGACGCAACTTATTACCGAAGCTTAATTGGAAGCCTAAGATACTTACTACATACAAGACCGGATCTTAGTTACTCAGTCGGATTACTCAACAGATTTATGCAAGACCCGAAGGAACATCACCTGAAGGAAGTGAAACAAGTAATCCGATATATCAAAGGAACAAAGGAACATGGAATTATATACAAGAAGGATGGCGGCTGCAAGATAACAGGTTACAGTGACAGTAGTTATGGAATCAATACCGATCAAGGAAAAGGAACTACTGGAATCGTATTTTACTTTGGAGAGTCACCTATTACCTGGTGTACTCAGAAACAACCGACAGTGGCGCTCTCATCATGTGAATCAGAATTCATGGCAGCTACTGCAGCAGCATGTCAAGCCTTATGGTTAAAACGTTTACTTAGTGAACTAACTGGAATGGAAGAAAAAAGGATAACGCTCAGAGTTGACAACGTATCAGCAATAGCACTCGTGAAGAACCCAGTATTTCATGGACGGAGTAAACATATAGACATTCGCTATCATTTCATTCGTGAATGCGTAGAGAATGGTCATATAAATGTGGAACACGTTAGCGGAGAACTACAAAGAGCAGACATACTAACTAAAGCTTTACCAAGACTCAAGTTTACAACTATGAGACAAATGCTCGGAGTTCAAGATCTCGGACAAAGCAATGATCAAGATTAAGGAGGAGAATGTAAACCAAAGTGTAATCTCGACATGGCTTTGAAGAAAACGTGAAGGACCAATATTGTAGATTAGAAACTTATTAACCGCTAGTTAGTTGAAGTTAGTTATGTTAGTTTATTTTTCTGTAAAATTAGGAAAGGATGCAACGATTCATGCATGCCTTTTAGTGAAGGAACACATCATTTTGGATTGTGACTAAACCGAACCAACACAATGGTTCAACACAACCATTCGAATAGACATGACCTTTAGTGAAAGGTTACAATGGTTCTTTACACCATTTGGAAACCTATAAATACTTGATACTATGTATTATTACAATGGTTAGACAAATAATAAGTTATCTATAGTTTATACTTGTTTGCATTTTACATTTGACTCAACCAAAACCGATCCATATTGATACACGGCTGGGACAACATTTGGTATCAGAGCCTCGTTTTTTTTTTAACATCTCGTTACAACAATCAAAACCAAAACAGAAACATCCACAGAACCTTGTATCGAGACAAAAACCCAAAACCAGAAACAAAAAGCCCACGCTGGAATTGTTTTTCAGGAAACAATAGCATACCTTCGAACCTTGTTAACACCAGAAGGATTGCGTTAGATAACTTAGGGACATAAGAAAGTCTTTTACAAAATATTTGCCAAACGTACTAGAATGGTGATGATTTATTATTTAAAGTAAGATCCCAAACGTGAAACAAAATATTTGCCCCGACACATTCGAGTTGTTTCCATAAATAGATATCTGGCAAATCAAAAGCCGTCTAACGCTTGACCCATTGGAAGCTCTTTCTTGCTTTCGCCTTACCAGGTTTCTTCCGCTCCACAATTCTCTCTTGTCAAGAAACCAGCTGCCAAAAACACAAATTACACGTTACGATACAAGTTCAGATATCAATGAGCTGCATAACTTCTACAACTGGAACTTTGACCATAGAATGAAAGAATAACCTCCAAATGTGACCTAACGAGTAAGACTTGGGATAAAATGAAAACATAGAAGGAAAAAAAAAAAAAAAAAAAAAAGGCAAACCGGTCAGATGGTTGAATGGGTCAAAAGTCGCTAAAGTGCAACAATCAGTTGCGGGTCCAAATGGGATGGGGTGGTACATCTGGCATGAAACAGTATAGCAAAAAGAAATATACAATACATATAAGATCCTTTCCATAGAGATGCATTGTTTTTGTAAATTCTACGAGTATTTAGAGTAAATTTGCAAAAACCGTCCCTGTGGTATGTCCAAATTACAGCCGCAGTCTTTGCCGTGATAAACCTTTTGTGCGGATATTGTTCCTGCCCAAATGTGAAATGACTGAAATGCCCTTGACCTAGCAAAGCCCAAAGGTTTCTCACAGGGACATTATCTGCACTTTCGAAAAGGTAAGGACTGTTATTTTAACATTATGGTAGTAGCTACAATCTGACCTAATACACTGATTATCTACGTAACTAGAAAACGACAAAATAACCATCGACTCGTCCACCAAGCTCTATCTGGAACTGTTAAATATGACACACTTTGACCTGTTACACAACCCACCTAACCTGCCCATTTGCCACCTCTACTGAATCCCCCTTCAAATACTATTATATAGAAAGATACAAGAAAGATGAAATCACCCGGCGTCCCCCACACAAACAAACAAATGAGCAACTATAAGACATAAAGAGCATGACTAGCTCTAGATTGGGCCAAAATAATCTCATAAAGAGGTGACTAACTAATATCATACCAAGTGGTCCTTCTATCTCATAAAATCTGTAATGATCAACTTTCAAAAAGCACAAGTGACCCATTTTGTTAAGCAACTACAGAAACAAACTAAAGGAACCGTGTGGACTCTTATCAATAACTCGAGTTTCAAGCATATGCAAAAGAATGAAAGGTAAATAAAAGCTATAGTTACCTTCTTTCAGAGGAGGACGGAACTGATCTGGTGCCCAGTTTTGCAGTGCCCCCTACTCAGACCAAGACGAATTGCGCCTATTTGACCTGTTTCATGCACTTATCAAGTTTAGATTGGTGTCCCCAAACAATTGAAAGAACAAAAAATAATCCATAAACAAAACGAGTTACAACTAACAGCATAAATAATGTAAATTTAATGCCTTTGACAGTACAATTAACATCCAGAAGACCCAATGTTTTTGTCTCGGTGAGAGGGCGAAGAAGAGCAGCTCTGTGATCAAGCATCGGGAAATAGACATCGAACTGGTTGTCATTTACGAAAAATTTACCCTCACCAGGTTCAATCCAGACACGGGCAATACTACATTTCCTTTTTCCAGTCCCATAAGCCCTACCCTGACTATCAACTTGTCTAACGCGTGCATTGGCGATTTCCTCTTTGCTTCTGTCGCTCTATGTCAGCTCTTGTGGACTTACGAGTGTTCTTTTCATAACGCATATCCTCAATTGTGCTTAGTGGGGGCAATCCTGGAACATCGTCCAAGTCCTTGAGGGCCGTTAAACTGTCAAGCATGTCATCTGTGATTCCCGAGGCAGCAATTAAGTCCCCAAATGCATGATCTGGGCTTGTGGTCAAGCATTATGATTATAAACCTTTCATAAGAATATGCACCCATATATAGACTATAAAGAGCATTATATTGTAACAGCAAAGGCAACTCTAGAGCTGGCCTCCAAATATAATTTTACAAAGGCTACCATAAGCACAATTCACTATCTATGCAAAATAATGTTTTTTTTATTTAAATAATAAGATAATTATATTATTAAACTAGTTCAAATAACATCTGATAGTAAGACCAATGGGTACAATGAATTGAAATTCATCTAATGCCCATCTAGTTATGCTATCCGCAACCCTATTGCCCAAACGTTTAACATAAACCCAAAAGCAATGTCCGAAAAGAGAGGCATTATGAACAATATCTTGCCACATACTATATATCTGATATAGTGGCTCACCCGTAATAATGATCTATCTAAAGCAAAATAATGTTTTCACTCAGTTGCAAAACCAAATTGACGAAAGAGGAGTTACCATACAGCTTTGTTAGCATCTATGTGCAAAGACTACATTTAGAGTAACATATTAGGTAAAGGTATTGTCGTGTGTCATATGATTTATGCCAATTTGCAACCAAAAAATAGTTGACAAAATAAGATATTGAACAGAAAAATTTAGTAAACAGTAATAAGCTTTGGCCTCTCACTATGTAAGACTTTTGAGGTGAGCTGACATGTGTCCGAGATGGAAACTATGAGATGTTTGTGCTTATATTTTAGCTGTAGCAGCTAGGAATACGTATAACTCGGTTTGAGTTATTGAACCTAGTAAGTCAACCCAGAACCTGACCAACCATAAAGAAACACGTGATGTATGGTACTTAATTTTGTTTCAGTTATAAAAAAAAAGGGTCCTTGGCTATCTGATAATGCACTAACATCACGAGACTGACAATACCTATTAGTTTTAGGCATTATCCATCTGGATTACTTGTTTACTTTTTCCAACAATAACAATAACAATAACAATAACAATAACAATAACAATAAATAAAAGGACTAAGTTTGTAGATACGCAACATACTTTTTTAAAAGTACTGAAATACGTAACCTACTAAAAATAGTCCATATATCGCTAACAAACATTCAAACTTGGCTAAAGATACGTAATGTTGACTGGATTTTAACCTGGTTGACTGGTTTGTAGGTAAACATTTTAAAAAATATACATTATTGGTCCTTGTGGTTTGCATCTGTTTTCACCAATCATCCTTTAACTTTATTTCAGTTATAAAAGTTACAATAATGGTCCTTGTCGTTTGGGTTGAGTTTCACCTTTAGTCCCTTGACTTTATTTTCACTATTTCGTCCGTTTTACACGTTTTGGTCCGTTTTTACACGTTTTCTTCCGTTTTTCCACTTTTATTAAAAAAATCAAATAAAATTTTATAAAATATATTTTTCTAAAATATTTTCGAAAAAAAATATTTCTTCTAAAATATTTTCGAAAAAAATATTTTTTTCGTAAATTTTTTAGAAACATATTTTTTTCTAAAAATTTTTTAGAAAAAAAATAAAAATTTTTTGGAAAAATATTTTTTAGAAAAAATATTTTTTCGAATTTTTTTAAAAAAAAATATTTGAATAAAATATTTTTTAGAAAAAATATTTAAATAAAATATTTTCGAAAAAAAATATTTTTTCTAAAATATTTTCGAAATTTTTTTTTTCTAAAATATTTTCGAAAAAAAAATTTTTAGAAAAAATATTTTTTTTCGAATATTTTTTTTCTAAAATTTTTTTAGAAAAAAAAATAAATTTATTTAGAAAAATATTTGAATAAAAAAATTATTTTTTCGAAATTTTTTTTAAAAAAATATTTTTTCTAAAATATTTTCGAAAAAAAATATTTTTTCTAAGATATTTTCGAAAAAAAAATATTTTTTTGAAAAAAAAAAATTTTTTCGAAAATTTTTTAGAAAAATATTTTTTTTCTAAAATTTTTTTAGAAAAAAAAATAAATTTTTTTTAGAAAAATATATGAATAAAAAAAATCGAAATTTAAAAAAAAAATATTTTTTAGAAAAAATATTTTTTTTCGAAAATTTTTTAGAAAAATATTTTTTTTGAAAATTTTTTAGAAAAATATTTTTTTTCGAAAATTTTTTAGAAAAATATTTTTTTTTCTAAAATTTTTTAGAAAAAAAATAAAAATTTTTTAGAAAAATATTTGAATAAAAAAAAAATTCGAATTTTTTTTTAAATATTTTTGAAAAAAAATGTATTTTAGAAAAAATATTTATTCGAAAAATAAATTTATTCGATTTTTTTTTATAAAATAATTTTTATAATATTTTATTCGATTTTTTTTTATAAAAGTGGAAAAAACGAAAGAAAACGTGTAAAAACGGACCAAAACGTGTAAACACGGGCGAAAAAGTAAAAATAAAGTCAAGGGACTAAAGGTGAAAGTCAACCCAAACGACAAGGACCATTATTGTAACTTTTATAACTGAATTAATGTTAAAGGATGACTGGTGAAAACAGACGCAAACCAGAGGGACCAATAATGTATATTTTTTAAAATGTTTACCTACAAACCGGTCAACCAGGTTAAAATCCGGTCAACATTACGTATCTTTAGCCAAGTTTGAATGTTTGTTAGCGATATATGGACTATTTTTAGTAGGTTACGTATTTCAGTACTTTTGAGAAATGTATGTTGCGTATCTACAAAGAGATATGAATCTAACAGGAGCATACATATATATAATTTACATGTTGCAGAAGCCCATGTTCATACGCGAGATATGAATCTAACAAGAGCATACATATATATAATTTACATGTTGCAGAAGCCTAGTTAGTGAGCTGCCCAGAAACAATTTGGTGGAGCATACAGCCGCACAGGAGACCAAAAAATCGGCTTACGGCACGGGTGGGATCAAACCAATTTTAAATCAGCACACAAACAAAACCAAACCGGTACCTAAACGTCATATTTGATGTTCTATTCATGTTTTGTTTGTGGGAAATAGACATCGAACTAACAATATTCAGTCAATATTTAAACATTTCAATTAACATCAATCGCGTAAAACTAGACAAGTAATCAACAATCATGTTTGCACTTACAAGCATCAATGACGTGTAAACCTCCTCAGGTAAAACCGTCTCTTAGCAAATAGGTTAAACAGGACCATCACTCTTTCAAGTGCACACCTGGGTTATTCATTTTTAAACTTACTTCAAATTTTTTATTTTTTACAAACTATGATACAAATGATTAGATGATGTTGTTTGAAAAGCCGAAAGCAATGGATTAGCCAAATCCTTGAGGTTTCAACTTAAAATGCTCAAATTCCATATCCCGTATCCCATGGCATTCAATAGGGACACAACTAGGGTGGGTCCCAGGTCAGAGGACACCCATGGATTTTTGCAGCGTGGTGTTAATTTTTGTAAAAAACCTCTATTTTCCTATAGGAACCCGGTGCACCTAGTCGATCTGTGTCAGTGTTCCACCCAACATACCAATGTAGAACGGATAATAATTTGTTTTGTGCTTTTAAACAAGGTCCACAGCCAATCATTCTACATACCAACATCACACAAATTAAACCTAAACTACACTAAGGCAAGCCTATTACTAGTCTATGACGGTAATGTTAGGCTTACAACTTAAAACGCTCAAATTTCTTATCCTATACCAATATGGGACAGATAATCTTTTGTGTTGATAACCAAGGAAAATCACAAAAAGTTAAACATAGTAGTAAGGTCTACGGATAATGTTTTGTTTTGTTAAATATGGTCCGCAGTTGATCATTCTACATACCAACATCCCAGAAATTAACCTAGTACTAATTTATGACATTAATCTTAGGCTAACAACTTAAAGAAAAGACGGGTATACCTTTAAGAACATCAGTTAAAGATTTAGCTTCTTCATCCAATACACTATTATTTTCCTCCAACGCGAAAAACCCGTCATTATCATTCTCATCATTATTGGGAATATTAGATACCTTAGAAGATTCTTCTTGTTCTTGGATGATAGTATTATTAAACGAAAATAAAGATTCGATACTTTCTTCTCCTCCTCCTAATGATGATGATTTGTTATTATCATTGTTTCCAGTGGATAAATAACGATGACCCTTCTTGATTGTGCTACTTGGGTTTTGGTTTTGAGATTGAGATTCAGATGATGATGATAATGAAATTTGGGGATTGAAATTGTGGGCTCACAAACTCTCTCTCTCTTCTTTCTCCTACCTCTCTCTAGATTATTTCAAACCAACCTCCAATCACTCAAATATATTCCGGCGGTCGGTCTCGGCCGACCGTCCGGATCTCCTTTTTACTTTTCCCTCCTTTCAATAAACATCCTTACCTCCAGATTTGTCCGGATCTCCTTTTGATTTTAGATCTGTTAGGTTTAGGTCTGGCTCCTTTATGGATGCTTAGTTTTATCTTCTTTGTATGTTTTATGTACTTTATGTATTTTTGTCAAGCTACACCTTCATATAGTTGTGTCCACCAAAAGTTCGCTATGGTGATTCCCCCCACCCTTGTATGGTGTTGCTGTAGGATGTCACAACTATTTTGGTGTATGTCTTGTTTTGGCTTAACTTGTTATGTGCAAATTTCCTCCATTTGTGAGGTGTGAAATGAAATCTCTGTTCAAAAAAAAAAAAAAAAAAAAAAAAAATTGTGGGCTCGTCTTCGAACCCCCTGAAAATCCCATTTCTTTTAACCTTTTGTGGACCTTTTCTTTTTAAACTATTTGAACCTCTTGATCCCCTTCTGAACCTATATATTGCCAAATAAACGTCTATAATTGTAGAGATGAAATAAGGTACACAATGATAGAACATAATAATCGCGTATGTAATCTGTACCTGCATTAACGTATCATCAGTTTAGGAATAACATAATCATCAAAACCTTTTTGTTTTTGAGTACAGTAAAGTGTCAACAATTATTTTAAACAACATTAGTTTAGGAAATGTAACAGGGCTGTTCATGAGGTTTTTGATGCCCTTAGTAAAATGATCGAAAAATGCCCCTACAAAAATTTGCATGCAAACTGTAACACCCCTATTTTTCACTGATCGCAGCGGATTAAGTTTTTGGGGTATTACTTCATAGAATCACAGTTACAGTAATAGAAAACGACTCGAAAAGAGACATTTTGGAAATTTAGTTATCATTCATAATTATCAGAGTTTTAATTATAAAAGATACTCCCTCCGTCCCAATTTTATTGTCCACGTTTCCTTTTTAGGATGTCCCAATTTAATTGTCCACTACTAAAAATAGATAGGGAAGTTTAACAAAGTTTACTATATTATCCTTATTTAAAATTATTATTACATACCTTAAAGAAGACTTTAATTAATTACCTAAGGGCAAAATTATCATTCTGTCAAAAAGTAAGAAAGAAAAAGCTGTAATAAATGTACTTTTATTAAACTGTGTATTTTTTGTCGTGGGACAATAATTTTGGGACGGAGGGAGTATACTTTTATTTTTGATGAGGTCCCAAAAATCTAGGAGTTAGGTTATGTTTGAATGATAACCATGAAAAGTCCTCCGAGTTCAGTACCTCCTTCTGCCATGGCTCCATAGAAGTAATATACCTAGAATACATGCTTAAAAAGTCAACACTAGGTGTTGAGTGAGAATCATAGGTTTAGGGGTTAGTGAATACAAGTTCCCTGGGTTCAGTTGTTACACCCATATGGGAAAGTGTAAGTTATGTGATAATTGTGATGCATGTACAATTATCAGGAGTGGGGTATGTTGCACTAAGATCATGAATCACACCTTAACAATCCGGGTCATGTAGGCTGCAGACCCAACATGAGGGGATGGGAAGGATAACTTGCCAAAGTTATTCCTTCAGTGGATTCAAATATAGTACTTATTGGTACCACCTAGTGGGGTGTTAATACCAACTGGACTTGTCAAACTCCAATAGATCTATCAACTATATTCGCGTTCGCGTGGGTAAAATATCCCAAACGATTAGATTCATGAATTTTAGTTATGTAGTGGTGGCAGTTAGTTTACTCGTGCAACAACGAAAGAAAAAGACTTGTATTCGGTTTTAAGTAAAGCATTTTGCATGTATCCCCCTCACAGGGTTTTGTAAAGCATTTAGAGTGAAAGTATTTTTAAAAAATATATGAGGCTATGAACTCACCTGGGCTTAGAGTAATCTAAGTGATGCAAATAGTGACTCGGAAACTAGACCGCCTTACTCACGTATCCTAGTGTGTTGTTGGTTTTGGATGTATGTCAAGCTTTAGTTATCTTGTTTATGTTTCTTAAGTTATTGTTTTTAGATTTGTTAATGTTTTAGATATAACATAACACCGTTCAGGCCATTGTAATTCAGAAGTATATGACTCCTCACATGAAGCTCCCTACTATTGTATTATGTTATCAACATAATACCGTTCGGGCCATCATAATTCAGAAGTTAATACTCCTCACACAAAGCTCCCTATTATTGAGTTATGTTGTTATTAGGATTTAGTTATAATCATATCACCGTTCGGGCCATCATATCTCAGAAGTATATGCAATAATCGTTCGAGGAGTCAGGGCACTTTAATTCGTAAACCCAACAAACTCGTCAAAACGAAATATCCACATAGTACTCCTCGCATGAAGCTCCCTAGTATTGTGTTATGCTTCTAACTTTATTTAGGTTTTATACTTATATGATATTTTTACTTTATACCCTTATAGTTTATATATTTACGTTTTCTACCCTAAACTTATAATACTTATAACTATCTATACTTAACACAACTAGTCCCTAGACTTCTATATTTTAAGTAAATGACACAACTAACCTTAGACTCTTAAGTTTTCTATATTTACTGATACGTGGGAATCGCACCAGGTTTTACCTCTCAAGGGATCTCGAGAAGCTTACAACCCCCACCAGGCAGTGTACCTGATCGTTGTAGTATAGTATAGTGACAAGTACCGGGGGATTGATCGTTCAACTAAGGAATAGTGTCGCTAGGATTAGAAAGCCTAAAAACTAGGTCTAAAGGTGAGGGATGATTCTTTTTATATTTTTATGTTTTTATGAAAGCAAGTAAAATCTCGGTTTTTAGAAGAGTGGGCGGAATTAGTTGCTAGCCAACTAACCCAATTTATCTAAAGATGCAGTCAAAATAAAATAACAAAAATAAAAATAAACTAATTATACTAATGTGGTGTGAACAATGATAGGTAAAGTTTTGTTTACTTAGATTTCATTACTCCCTAGATATCTTTTTCAGGTTAATCATTTGTTACAATTGCATGGATGACGGGTCATATTCCTTAATACTAGTCGTAGGGCCGTGTACAATATTCCCTAACTCTATAAGTTCCTCCTTCACTCAATGTCGAGCCGTTAAAAACTCCTAACATGGGATCACTAGAATTCTCCTACGCATTAAATACAACCAAAAATCGTAGTACACCTCCGATCATGTTTCTTAAGACGTTCAAGCAAGTTACCAATGGAAGTCTGCCAGTTTTCTTATGCCTAACATCGAATACAATCATCCGTAACAATTATAAACAAACAATCAACCCATAATTAACATCTAGGTTTCACTACATCTAAGCAAACACAAAAGAAATCTAGCCTAGCATGTTAAATTGAAGACAAGCGTAAGATATATTCAAGCAACACATAGACATATTGATTGAATTGAAAGAGTACTTATCTCAATTAAACATAAGAGGTTTCAAAGGGTAAAAACCCTTGAAAAGTCTGAGAAAATCGTGCAAGGGTTTCTCCAAAGTTACACCCTCCAAGTTCCACACTAATGAATGAAAATTGGAAAACTATATATAGATTTTACAAGGTGATGGCGTCAAGAAGAAAATTCTGACACCGTCAACTCGCCGCCCACAAAGAAAACGAACTGCCTAGATCCACTTTTGACACCGTCATGTGTAATATGATTCTGGGCCGTCACCAACTTTTAAACCGTGACGGCCTTGGGTGACGCCGTCACATTTTTACTGGACTGTCATCCACTTCACCTCTTGTTTTACTCTTAACGCCGTCATTAAGAAAATTGTGACGCCGTCAGGTACTGTTCCCAGCAAGGAAAATTGAGACTTTGCCGTTTTCTTCACTTTTACGCTCCAAAAACATCCAAAATGCCTCATTTTCTGCATTTCACTCCAAAAGTACCTAAAATGACAAAAGGAACGATTTAGGGCATTATTTGATCAAATAAATCCGAATTCGGGCTTAAATGACCCCTTAAAAGTGGTTCATTTTTCACCTCATCAAATACCCTTACACTTGAGATTTGCTTGTCCTCAAGCAAATGCGCTTTTATTCTAATCAAAATACAAGTTAGGGGTCATTTAACACTAATATAAAAGTAATTACAACAAATAATCGTTCCACTAAAGACCAAAGACAAGCACGGAGGTCATATACTAGCACCTCACAAATAGTGTTTAGATACTCACATCTCTCGGGTGTAATAAAGTAATATCACAAAATGGAAATGGAAAACATCTCTCACTACCTGTCATAGCAAATAGATTACCATAGGCTTGGGAAAGGATCAAACCTCCACCACTTGGCGTAAGCACCTAGGATAAATGATGTGTGGGAATCGCAACAGGTTTTACCTCTCAAGGGATCTCGAGAAGCTTACAACCCCCACCAGGCAGTGTACCTGATCGTTGTAGTATAGTATAGTGACAAGTACCGGGGGATTGATCGTTCAACTCAGGAATAGTGTTCGTTAGGATTGAAATTAATCTAACTAGGTCTAAAGGTGAAGGATGATTCTTTTTGTGTTTTTATATTTTATGAAAAGCAGGTAAAAATCTCAGGTATTGGAAGGAGGGGCGGAATTAGTTGCTAATCAACTAACCCAAAAGCTACTAATTAAACTAATGTGCAAGAAAAATAAACTAAGGTTCTACAAGGTAAGTGAAGCATGTCTACCTATGATATGTTACTCCTTGCTAGCTATCCAATTCTACCTATTGAATTGTCACACCTTGTTTTAATTGACGGGTTGTATTCCTTAATACCATTCGTGGGGTGGCATACGTACTTCCCCAACTCTATAAGCTCCTACTTCACTCCTATGTCGAGCCGGCTAAGAAGCTCCTAACATGGGATCATTAGAATTCGCTCATGCATTAAATACAACCATAATAACCTAGTACAAATTGGTTCATGTTTCTTAAGACGTTCAAGCACGTTACCATATAGGAGGTTGGCCAGTTTTCTTAAGCCTAACATCGATATCATTCAACTAAAACAAGAGACAATAGGAAACAAGAATTATAAGCTAAATCAACTAGACCTATTGAAGTGTCACGCCTTAATTGATGAAGATAGACACAAACATCAACAAGGAATCAATAAGATCTAATCAATTATATACAAGTTTCACACAATCATAAGTAGACACAAGGTGAATTAGCAAAACATAATCAATGAAGAGCAAGCAACAATAATAATGAAATACATAATTGAGATAGAATCATCAAACCAATACAAGATGTTTATGGAGTGATTGAAACCCTCTAAGTTGCTGGAAAAACACCTACCTAAACCCAGGAATTGACCTTAGGGTTTAGGGCTTAAAAATAATGAACTTATGATGTTGTATTTATAGGTTCTTTTCTGCCCGGCCCATCATGATGGCGTCAGCCCGCTAATAATTGATGGCGTCACGACCATTTTTTCACCAAATTTTAGATCTTTTTGTCCCGATCGTTTTCTTTTTTGAATCGCTCAAATCCGAGTTCGTATGCAAAAGTTATGGCCAAAACGGTGTCAGCTACCGCACGCGCAAGTTGTGACAATTTAACACGTGACGCCTTCAGGAAATCTTCTGGGCCATCACTCTTTAATTTAACACGTGACAGCCTTGGTGACGCCGTCATGTGTAAAATTGTTCTGGGCCGTCACCAACATTTGAACCGTGACGGCCTTGGGTGACGCCGTCACGTTTTTACTGGGCCGTCACCTCTTCCATCTCTTGTTTTACTCTTGATGCCGTCACTAAGAAACTTGTGACGCCGTCAGGTACTGTTCTCAGCAAGGAAAATTGAGACTTTTCTGTTTTCTTCACTTTTACGCTCCAAAAACATCCAAAATGCCTCCTTTTCTGCATTTCACTCCAAAAGTACCTAAAATGACAAAAGGAACGATTTAGGGCAATATTTGATCAAATAAATCCGAATTCGGGCTTAAAAGACCCCTTAAAAACGGTTCATTTTTCGCCTTATCAATAAACTATCAAAGAGGTCTTTTAACGTGTTATAACATTAGGTATAGGGGTATGGAATACACTGTTTTGTTGGATAAAGGCAGTATTTATGGTGGCGAGTTAATCATCTTGGTTAATTACATGTACAAAGTGGCGTTGCTAAGCCAAGACTCGACTCGACTTAAGCTAATAAATCAAAAATAACAAAAACTCAAAATAAACATAGAATGAAACGGGATGGTAGTCCGTAAGTTTTTCTTTTTCTTTCTCTCTCTCTCTCTCTCTCTCTCTCTCTCTCTCTCTATATATATATATATATATATATATATATATATATATATATATATATATATATTTATTTTTTTATTTTTATTTTTTTGCATACACTCTTGCCCTACCATCCAAAATAATACATCATAGGGAATGTAAATTCCCCTTACACTTGAATCTTTACATACTTTACAATAAACTATTCTAATGACTCGAATCAAGATAATCAAAACACTTGGAGTACTTTTAAGATTAATGCACATATGGGGGTAATATAAGATGTTCTTCCCCATTACTCCATATCACTAGTACTTTACCCATGAGTCCCAATCGTCCCAAAACAATATGTACAAGATATGACTCGACTTAGCAACCATGTAATCAATTAGACAATTAACTAAGGGTTTAAACAAATAACAATAATGCACTAAAGATGAGTGCATACACGGAAGGCTAAGGCGATTTGGTTGCACATTTGAGGTGGATTGTAAACAAATTCTTCCTTTAAGTAAAATGCTTAAAGTTAGAAACGAAAAGATAGGCTCGGAGGGGTGTACTAGGGGTTTCGTGTACTAAAAATGAGTACAACGCTAAGGTGTGGGAAAAATTAGTTGACTTTATTAGTCAAGTAATATGACTTAAACGGTCAAGTAATTATGATACGGGTTTAGCACAAGGGTGATCCTATTGCCTCTTATCATGTAGTAAATCCTACTACACGAATGTAGTCTCACTAGCGGTCTCGGGATGCATCACTAACGCAAGTTCTAGAATCTAAATGCTACCGGTACACTCATAAGCTCTAAGGCTTCTCCTAACAAATCTAGGGGCGAATCCTCACTTAGTAGAAGGCCGGTACGAGTCTTTGATGCTTCAACTAACGGATGCTAACTAATGCACTTCTTGGATCGCTGGCGCGTTATTTGCATAACGGATGGTCACCAAGTCATACACTAGCGCTGGCGCATTAGCCAATTAATCTAATACTCGGAAGGTCACTACCTTTTTTAGTAAAATTTTGAGTGGTATGGTTTTTGTGCTAGTCATATAACTCCTATCCATGAGACGCTTGTTAAGGCTAAAGTTTCACTCCTAAATGTTGTAAAAAAATTTAAATTTGGCGCTAAAATTACACTAACAAGTATTTCTCTTAGTTTTATTACACACCTACCATCAAACAAACAAACTCAAGTGCAATTGTATCCTATGAGGTATCATCATTTACCCTCCCCTTACACTTAGGTTGAACATTATCTCTAACGTTCATTTAAAGGATGTAAAAGAAAATAAGGTAAAAGAATGAAAAACAAATGCTCCCCTGATTTGTTCGGTGTGGATAGTGTGGTAACAAGGTTAGATCTTCCTCCAAGAAAATGAACATTCAAAGCTTCTTTTCCAGAAAATAAATCATCTTCTTGACATACATAACCTGTTAAACCTGAGAAAACAAACAAGGCAACCTCGCATAAAATCGGCGGCAATCTATATATACTAATAAATCCTAGAAAACAATATAAGATATAATGCTTGTGGAATGAATGTTTGCAGATTTCCTGGAGTTTATAAAACTCAAGAATTAACAAAAACTTAAAGACTCCGTTAGAAAAACAAAACTCGCAAAATTTCCAGAATTCTACACGTGACGCCGTCAGTAATTAATTCCTGACGCTGTCAGAAGAGACCTGCAGAAATATTTTGTTAAGTCGATACAAGCATTTGACTCTAACAAATACTAGTATACATGCTTATTTAATATTGTGGTAAATCATGATCAATTTCGTTCTTATAAACAAATTCCGGGTCTTCCCTTACACTTAGCTTTTTGTAAAATACCATTATGTAATTAAGACGAAGTTAAATACAAAATAAAGCATTTTCACAATTTAATTTGAAACATGATTGACCAACAATAAAAATAATCACGCATACGGAAACAAATAAAAATCAAACAAACAATTAAAACAAATAAAAAGCTTGGGTTGCCTCCCAAGAAGCGCTTTTCTTTATTTACGAGTCTTGTAGCTAGACTCAAGGTCATGGGCTATCTAGAGTCACTAATGCTCACATAACCAAGTGTGAGCCACCTAATTGTTGCTTCATCCCTCTTATAGTCATCACTTAACTCTAAACATCCACGATAATATCGTTTATTCTTTTCATGAGGATATTTAAGCCCTTTCCTTTTATCGTTTGCACTCAACAAATTAATTAGGGGAATTTTATTGCATGCCTCAATTGAGTCGTCCTTAAACCTAGGGTGTGAACGCGGCATTTGGTAAACAAAATCTTCATCCCCATCTGAAAAGGAGATCAACCCATCCCCAAGTTCTTCATCGAGATTCGTTAACCGTTTGAAGGGTTCTCCAAATATGATTTGGGTTAACTTCTCATCAATGAATTCTCCTAAATTTTCCATAACAATGAACTTAACCATGTACACAAAACTCCCTACAAATACGTGTAATGGTTTGTTCCTAGCAACAATATTATTCCCTTGATATACTAACTCATTTACCATGATTTTATTATAGTTGGCACGTGAGATTATGTTCATAGGCAAAGATGAGTTAAGGTATGCATCGAAGCTCCTAAATCCAATCTTACAAGGGAATTGCATGTTAAAGAAGCTATCTTTCTCAATTCTAGTTCTAAGATCAACATGCTTAAAAGGGCTCATACCAACATCCATCCTATCATCATTGATAACATCACCATCATCTAGGTCCTCATCGGAGTCCGTACAATAAAAAGGGCTAATCCTATGGTCGTCATCATGGTCGGACTCCTCTATTTCAGAATTATCACCAAAGTGATGGTCCGGTGAGAGGTTAGGTGGGTTCTCATTTTCCACTACAGGAATTGGGACGGGTGGTTGGAAAATTCTATGACGAAAAACACGAATGACAGGGATCAAACGATCAATGCAATTGTTCTCCATCGAGATAGTTTACGAACATAGGAACAAAGAAGTAAGATAGACTAAAGAAAACCTAAAAATAAAAACAAAATCTTACTAGAAAGGAAACTAGTAAGTAGACCTAATAAAAAGAAATTATAACCTAGACAATAACTATTCCCCGGGCTGCGGCGCCAAAAACTTGATACGTGGGAATCGCACCAGGTTTTACCTCTCAAGGGATCTCGAGAAGCTTACAACCCCCACCAGGCAGTGTACCTGATCGTTGTAGTATAGTATAGTGACAAGTACCGGGGGATTGATCGTTCAACTCAGGAATAGTGTCGCTAGGATTAGAAAGCCTAAAAACTAGGTCTAAAGGTGAGGGATGATTCTTTTTCTATTTTTATGTTTTTATAAAAGCAAGTAAAATCTCGGTTTTTGGAAGAGTGGGCGGAATTAGTTGCTAGCCAACTAACCCAATTTATCTAAAGATGCAACCAAAATAAAATAACAAAAATAAAAATAAACTAATTATACTAATGTAGTGTGAACAATGATAGGTAAAGTTGTGTTTACTTAGATTTCATTACTCCCTAGATATCTTTTACAGGTTAATCATTTGTTACAATTGCATGGATGACGGGTCATATTCCTTAATACTAGTCGTAGGGCCGTGTACAATATTCCCTAACTCTATAAGATCCTCCTTCACTCCATGTCGAGCCGTTAAAAACTCCTAACATGGGATCACTAGAATTCTCCTACGCATTAAATACAACCAAAAATCATAGTACACCTCCGATCATGTTTCTTAAGACGTTCAAGCAAGTTACCAATGGAAGTCTGCCAGTTTTCTTATGCCTAACATCGAATACAATCATCCGTAACAATTATAAACAAACAATCAACCCATAATTAACATCTAGCTAGGTTTCACTACATCTAAGCAAACACAAAAGAAATCTAGCCTAGCATGTTAAATTGAAGACAAGCGTAAGATATATTCAAGCAACACATAGACATATTGATTGAATTGAAAGAGTACTTATCTCAATTAAACATAAGAGGTTTCAAAGGGTAAAAACCCTTGAAAAGTCTGAGAAAATCGTGCTAGGGTTTCTCCAAAGTTACACCCTCCAAGTTCCACACTAATGAATGAAAATTGGAAAACTATATATAGATTTTACAAGGTGACGGCGTCAAGAAGAAAATTCTGACGCCGTCAACTCGCCGCCCACAAAGAAATCGGACTGCCTAGATCCACTTTTGACGCCGTCATGTGTAATATGATTCTGGGCCGTCACCAACTTTTAAACCGTGACGGCCTTGGGTGACGCCGTGTCATTTTTACTGGGCCGTCATCCACTTCACCTCTTGTTTTACTCTTGACTCCGTCATTAAGAAAATTGTGACGCCGTCAGGTACTGTTCCCAACAAGAAAAATTGAGACTTTGCCGTTTTCTTCACTTTTACGCTCCAAAAACATCAAAAATGCCTCCTTTTCTGCATTTCACTCCAAAAGTACCTAAAATGACAAAATGAATGATTTAGGGCTTTATTTGATCAAATAAATCCGAATTCGGGCTTAAATGACCACTTAAAAGTGGTTCATTTTTTGCCTCATCATTTACCATTTAGACCTTTAACTTTATAATATTTACATATTTAGTCCTTTTTAGTTTATAACTTATTTTAATATTTATCCTAAAGTTTTAATATTATGCAAAACTAGTCCTTACACTTATAACTTCTAGGAAATGTCAAAAACAGTCCCTAGACTTTATAATTTCAGGAATTTACGATATATACCCTTATGCATGTAAAGTTTTGCAAAACTAGTCCTAAATGCATGTAACTTATATTTTATCTAGCAACTAAGTTTTCTAGCTTATGTTTGACTTATTTTAGCTTATCTAGGTTATATATAACTAGTTTATGACTTATAGAAATGACTTATAGCATGCATGCAAGTATACGACTCAATCTAGGGTTTTAAAATGTAAACTAGTAAATGAAATGGTTCAAGGCTCATGCAAGGGTTCCTAGGGTATCTAAGGCATCCTAATACTATCCTAAGACTAAACTAAAGCTAAATAAAACTAAATGTAAAGCTTACTTGGTTAGGGAGGGGTCGACGAGGGTTTATACTAGGATTAGGGTTTCCTCGACTCAAAATGGAACTTGACAAGCATGCAAGACTATACCACTCGACTTCTAAGCTTACTAGGGCTCTTGTACTACTACCAAGACTAGAAATATTAAGGTGGTGAAAGATGGGAAGGTGTGGTTTGGAAGTGAGGTTGTACGAGGGGTATTTATACCCTCGTTGGCCTTGGTGACCAAGCAACGAGGGTTTAGCTGGCGAGAGGAAGGAGGGTGAGTAAGGTCAGCTAGTGGTGGTTGTGGAGGGTCTAGAGATGACAGGGACGAGCTATGGTGGTGAGGTGTTAAGGCTATATGGCGGTTTGGGGCGTTTATGGAAGAAATGGCACCGCGGGTTCAAGGAGGTGACAAGGTGGTGTTGCACCACCTTGCTTGGGTGCTTGGAGGTGCTTGTAAGCTTCTTGGTGGGTTAGTGGTGGTTTAGGGTGATTAGGGGTGGATTAGTGGTGGTTTAGTGGAGGATTAATGGTGGTTTAGGGTGGATTAGGGGCAGATTAGTTTAGTAGGTGATGGAGGTGTGTGGTAGGGTACTTGGTAGTGACAAGATGGTGTGTAAGCTGCTTAGGGAGTGGTGGTAGAGTGTTTGCTTGCTTATGTTTAGGTTTTACTAGTTTAAGTTTAAGTTTAGACCTAGTTCTACTTAATAAGTGTTTAAGGTTTTACCTAAGGTTTAGTGCCTAAGTTAAGTTTCTAAGAGTGTTTAGTAACTAATCCTAAGACCTAAAGGGTTTATTCTAAGTGAGTTGTTGACATAAATAATGCATAAAAACATTATTTATATTTTTCGATATCTCTATGTTTTGACGATCACAAAATGTAAAATCATCAAACGTAAGATTACTACGTAAACAAGTATTAAGCTAGTTTATATCATTATATCCAACTTAATCACTTAAGGTATGGATAAACAAGTGCTTAATACATCTCACGATCAAAGGAGTATTTAATTAATTAATACAAAGTTTATTTAATTACATAAACATATTATATATTTTTGAAAAACAATTTTGGTAATAAAGAAAAATGTTTTAATCATACTAAATATATGAATTCAAAATTTTTTCCAAAATCAGTTAGTTTTTCACCAAATAAACTTTCCCCACTAAATGACAAGTTTTCTGGCCGTTACAGCTGGGCGGCCCCCTTAATTATAAGGGGCGGTCCCCTTAAAATTAAGGGGCCGGCCATGATTTAAGGGGACCGGCCAGGCTCATGTGTCAGAATCTGTCAGAATTTTTCTCCTATAAATACCACATTAAATCTGGAATTTTTCCCTACCTTTTGCACAAATATTTCAGATCTAAAGCTCTATAAACATCTTCCAAAACCCTTTGATCATTAGAATACTAATCCTTGTTACAAGTGATTCAATCCCTTCTCATCCATCCTCATCCAAAGTGCAAAAGAAGAATACTCCTCCTACAACTAAGTTCAAGAAGTATTGAAGAGTAGTTGTGTATATTGTGTATATTATTTGTGAAGTTGTGTTGTGCTTGTAATAAGTAGTTTAGAAGAAATAGAAGTTGTGTAGGGAGAAGAAGTTGTTTAGTAGTGAAGTAGTGTAGTTGTGAAGAAGATAGGTGTGAAGTAGATTGGTGTGAAGAAGATTGGTGTGAAGAAGATAGGTGTGAAGAAGATAGGTGTGAAGTAGCTTGGTGTGAGGAAGTTGTGTAGAAGGTGTGATTAAGTTGTGACAAAGTTGTGGTGTGTACATTGGGGTGTAAGGTTTTCTCCGCCATAAGGGAGTTTGTTGACATAGTGAAGAAAACTCTCGAGTAGGTGACTCAGGGAGTGGAGTAGGAATAAGGAAGGTGACCTTGTAGCCGAACCACTATAAATCCTTGTGTTGTGGTTTGATCTTTCCAACTCTTTTCATTACTTACTTATTTACTTATACAATATTAGCTTAGTTAGTTAGTTACTATATAATTGTTCATATAGTGCAAGTATTGAGATCACATAAACTACAATCGAAGTTTTTAAAACAAACTTGTTTTTATAAATTTTAAAACGGACGTAAAACTATTCAACCCCCCCCCCCTTCTAGTTTTCCACATGAGGGTAACTTATGGGAAACATTTGGGAAGGTTTGACCTAGTTTTGTAACCTAAATGACCTAAGTGTGTTTAGTAAGAGACTAGGATTTATCCTATGGTTTAGTGCCTAGATTAGTGTCCTATGAGTGTCTAATAACTATTCCTAAGTCCTAAGAGGCTTATACTATGTGGTAGTGACCTATGGCGAAGTTTTGGGATGGTTTATACCTAATTCTAGTTAGTTATAACCTAGTTATTGTTTTGTGCTTAAGGGGTTTGTACCTAAGTTCTAAAGGGTTGTACTATAGTCTAATGGTCCTAATATATCCTAATATTCCTAAGGAAACTCATACTTAAGCCTTGGACACTTTCATACTAGTTAAACTAAGCATATAGGTTCAAATAAGCACATAATCCTACTTAAGGTTTTGTTAGTGTTTATTAGGGTTTTGTGTTACGTTTAGTGTTTTAGATTGGTGAATTACTTATTATGGTGTTGTTATGATTTTATGCTTGACATACCTGGGGTTTATAGGATGTGAGTGTTGAGTTATTTGGCTTGTGTAGATACATGAGTGATGTGCGGGATTGCGCCCTCACAAAAGGTTTTACCTCTCAAGGGATCTCGAGAAGCTTGCAATCCCCGCCAGGCAGTGTACCTGATCGTTGTAGTATAGTATAGTGACAAGTACCGGGGGATTGATCGTTCAACTCAGGAATAGTGTTCGCTAGGATTAAAAAGTCTACTAAACTAGGTCTAAAGGTGAGGGATGATTCTTTTTGTATTTTTATATTTTTTTAGAAAGCAAGTAAAAATCTCAGTTTTTGAAGGAGTGGACGGAATTAGTTGCTAGTCAACCAATTAACTACAAATGCAAATAAAACAAAATAAAATGAAACTAAAATTAATATGTGGTGGAAACAATAATGAGAGAAAATGTGTTTACTTAGATTTCATTAGTCCCTATATATCTTTTACCGGTTCATTAGCTTGTTACAATTGCATGGATGACGGGTTATATTCCTTAATACTAGTCGTAGGGCCGTGTACGATATTCCCTAACTCTATAGGCTTCTACTTCATTCTATGTCGAGCCGACTGCTAGCTCCTAACGTAGTATCACTAGCAGTTGCCTACGCATTAAATACAACCAATAAATCGTAGTACACCTCCGATCATGTTTCTTAAGACGTTCAAGCAAGTTACCAATTGGCAGTCTGCCAGTTTTCTTAAGCCTAACATCAAATTCAATCATCCACAACAATTATAAACAAACCATCAACCAATAATTAACATCTAGGTTTCATTACATCTAAGCAAACACAATAAAAACCTAGCCTAGCATGTTAAAGAGAAGACAATCGTAAGATATAATCAAACAGCACATAGACATATTGAATGATTTGATAAAGGACTTATCTTCAATTGAACATGGAGGAAACAAGGGGTTGAAACCCTTGAAAAAGCTGTAAAAATGTCTAGGGTTTACTGCCCTCAAAGTTACACAAAAAGTTCCACCCTCTGGAATGAAAATTTGGAAAAATATATATAGATTATACATCCTGACGGCGTCACGTTGAAGTGTGTGACGCCATCAACTCGCCGCCAAAACAAGGGTCATATTGCCTAGATCCAATCTTGACGCCGTCATATTGAGAATAAGCTCTGGGCCATCACGTATAAGTTGATCCTGACGGCCTTGGTGACGCCGTCAGGCATTTTTGCCTTGAAATAGTTCAGGGCCGTCATGTGTATTATCCATATCCACCTATTTTTCCAAGCTTGACGCCGTCACTTGTATGGCCTTGACGCCGTCAGGTACTGTTCCCAGCAAGGATTTTGAGACTTTGTCATTTTCTTCACTTAATCGCTCCAAAAACGTCCAAAATGCTTCATTTTCCAGATTTCTTCTCAAAAGTACCTAAAATGACAAAAGAAACGATTTAGGGCAATAATTGATCAAATAATCACGAATTCGGGCTTAAATGACCCCTTAAAAGCGGTACACTTTTCGCCTTATCAGTGAGCAGGTCTAGTGAATCATGCAAGTAATAATGCACATAAAAAGCAAAAATTTACCTGTGAAATACCTACTATAGGTATTTGTAATGGGAATGATAGTAACGGGTTTTTATGGGTTGTTACACAAACGAACCCGCTATCTATCACGGGTTCCACCAATAAATAAATAAAACCCGCATATCAACTTAAAAAAACTTGAACTCTTAATTATATTTTTACTTCATACAGTGAATTATTTACTTTAATGACTTCGTCTATCTTTTTCATTTATTATTTCTTTTTCGTTATATCACGGCAAACGTGGGCTTTTGGAGAAATAGAGGTCTTGGGTTCAATCCCAGCTCTTGGCCAAAGGTGATTGGAATAGGTGCTCATAGCCTGGGACTAGGTCCGTGGGGAAGGGCTGATTCATGTAAAAACCAATATGTATAATTTATCTATGAAGTTCAAGGAAATCCGCAAGAAATACAGATTACCCGAGTCGTATCCCGTGAAGGAGTGAATGGAATCGTTGAAATTCGATTCGTGAAAAGTGGAAATTGTGAATGAGAAACTCAAATTATGAAAAGTAATCACAAATAATGCAGAAGGTACAAGATATATATGCACAAATGATTAAGAACTAAAAACGGAAATTCAAACGCGAATCTTAAAATGTAACGTACGAATTAAAACGTAACTTTTAATGAAAAATTATCCTACAAATGTGAAATAATTTTCTAAAAATCTTAAACAACTAAAAATAATTTTGAGAAAAAGAAAAATATTTTTTTTGACTTTTTATGAATTTATTTCTATTTTTGTATTTTTAAATGAATTAAAAATAAGAGAAAATGTAAAAATTAAAGTGAAAAATGCAGAATAAATTTTGAAAAATCTAAAATATCATAAAAGAATTTCCTAAAATATTTTTGGATTTTTTAATGCTTTTTCTAATTTTTATTTGATTTTTGTTTATTAAAAAGGATTTAAAAATGATTTTAAACTAAAATAAAAGGAGAAAAATAGTAAAACAATTCAGAAAAATCTGAAAAAATTACAGAAAATCTAAAATAATAAAAAGAACTTGTGAAACTTTTTTGAAATTAAAATAAGTTGTGGAGGTGCTTATTGAGCTTATTACAGCTTATCACAAGTGCTTATTAATAAGCACTTGTGACCAATCTAAGTGAAACTGATGCAGAAGACTTTATATGCTCAAATAGACTCAGAATCACTCAAATTTGAACAATTGAAACACAGAAATTCAGTCAATGAGTTATAAGCAGTCTCAATAAGTTCAATTGATTAAGCAGTTTGATCCCAAAATAAGCCAGAGTCCAAATAAAAATGAATTACACTATATCAAACTCTAGAAACTCAGAAAGCTCAAATAAGTTCAGGTTATGAATCCAAACTCACAAATGCATAACCTGAACTTATTTGAGCTTTCTGAGTTTCTAGAGTTTGATATAGTGTAATTCATTTTAAGGGGGCAAAAGATGCTTTATACTAAGCAGATACAACTTAAGCAGATACAATAGGCTCTAAGCTAAAATCTTAAGGGGGCAAAAGATGCTTTATACTACTGAAATACTAAAAACCTGAAAAGCCCTATTGATTGGTGCTAAACCGTCAGATATTATTGACCAAGTAAATTGGTCAACAAGTCAAAAACAGCTTAGACCAATGCTCCGAGGGAGTACAGTGGCTTCCCCGGGTCGTTATGTCCCAACGAGGTTGTGATGGTTATCAAACGGGATTGTGATCGGGTGAAATTGGACAGAAAAGGGTATAGGAGAGCTGTGATTGATTACACTAAGAAAATATAAAAGGAAATAGCTTAAATAAGCTATATGAACAAGATTGGAAAATTAGAAAACCCAGAAGCGTTTAAAACTAAAACCGCGTACGTTATATTTAAATTTACGTTAACGTACGAAATAAAACGCGAGTTTTGTAAAATAAAATACCTATGACTATGAAAATTAACTTTTTACAATCCTAATAATATAAGAAAATTTTTAGAAAAAGAAAAATAGTTTTTACACTATTTAATTAATTATTATTAATTAATTACTAATTATTAATTACTTATTAATTATTTAAATTATACTAAATTATAACTACTTATGAAATTACACTAAAAATATGAAAAATAAATTTCGAAAAATCTAAAATATTATAAAACTAATTTTCAAACTTAAAATATACTTTCCTACTTTTTAAATAATTACTATTAATTATTAACTAATTATTAATTAATAAAAACTAATATTAATTATTAAAAGTACTAAATGAAAAGAGAAAAATATGAAAAAATTACTGAAATTATTTTAAGATATAAGGAACCTAATAAAAATATAAAATCACTAAGTACTTAACAAAAATATAAAAATGAAAATTAAAATTTAAATAAAATTAAATAGAAACTATCACTTAAAAAATAAATTTGATTTTCTGGATTTTATTTTTGGAAACTTGATTTATACCTAAAAGTAGAAACTTTTTGTAAAAACAAAATTTTTATAACTTAATAATAAGCTGTTTGAGGGCTTATTAGTGAGACAGTTGACCAAAGTTGACCAAGAAGGAAAATGGGCTCAAATGAGATCAAGTGGGACCCACAATGGCTAAGTCTGATTCAAACTAGTGTAATGGACAAGTATAAGCCAGAAAAAGCAAAAGGGACCCACAAAATAAGCAATTAAGCTCAAATAAGCACTTGGCTTATTTGTTTCAACACTGAAAATGGGACAGCTTTGGGGAGCTGATTCAGGTGGGTCCCAGGGCTGAAAGGAGCAAAACTTGTGGCTTGTGGACCACTGAGATGGTCAGAAACCCACCACCAAGTGGTGGTGGTGGGATGGTTTCTGCTGATGCAGAGCACACAGCAGCCCTGCAACCTACTTTCTTGGGTTGTGGGGCCCAGAGATAAAATGGTAAAAATCAAAGGAATGGTGGAACTTGAAGTTGAGGTGGAAGGCTTTAACTAGGAACAAGTTACAAGTCTTAAGTCCAAACAGAAAATTCAATAAAAATCCTACAACATTTGGAAAAATCTGAAAACATGCATATTGACTTTTTAAGTAAACTTGGAATTTTGACTTTGGCCAATTTAGAACTTGATTAAATGACTTAAAATACACTGATAAGCTTAAATGAAGTTAAACTAATGAAAATTATCAACTTTAAAATCAGTGTGCATGCTTTTTGGACTCCAAAACCCACACAGTTAACTGTGTGGGTAAGATTGTTTTGATTTTGACTTTGGGTAGAATTGGTACTGAATTTATGATCAATTTGACTTAGTATGAACCTAAGCAGTTAATCTAAACCAAGAAATACATTAACAAGCAACCCAAGCTCAGCCAAACAGCATGATCCAAACACCCTTTATGAAACTTGATTACACCACAACTGCTATATTTTAAACCATAACCACTGATTTAAAGACTAAAACAGATTAAGTGAATGCTAATTAACTTAATTAAACCTAATTTGCATACAAGGAATAAAAGGAACCATTTATGCCAAAAATTAGAATTTGCTTACACCTTGAGGCAATTGAGATACAAGTAACCAGGGCTCAAAGATCACCCCTATTCACTCCCCATGGAGTTCTTAAACCAGAGAAATCCAAAAGCAACCATGTTCCACAGCTTCAATCTTTTTATGCACTATTTTTTTTATTTTCTAACTATTTTTTTATGAATTATTAGTATTTTATGTAGACTCAACAAGAGCACTAAAAATGGAACTTATGCTTCAAAAAAAAACTTACAAGGATACTGACTTGAGTGAAATGGAACAAGAAACAACAATAATTCACAAGGTTAAGCAAAATTATCAATTTCACTTAAAGTTTCCAAAAACTGAATTTATACTTGAGAATTGAAACTGAGAAACTACTGAAATCTTTTCATTAACTTAAAAGCTTGTTACAGCTGGAATTTAAAACTGAATTTTAAAGGTTTACAACAGAAAATTAAAGTTTACACTACGAATGGTCTAAAAACATGTGACAACTCTATTCTTCTCTTTTTCTCTATCTTTATAGGTCCTGGAGTGATACTTTATCTTTCCCACATGCTCCTGAGCCGTTGGATGGGCTTGGATGATCTCAACCGTTCAAATGGGGTTTTGGCGGGAAATATGGGATTGGGTAGTTTTAGTGTTTCTGGTGGGTACATTAATGAGGGGGAGGGTTATTGGTGAAAGGTTGGTGTGATATTCATGAGGAGGTGAGGGTTTGGTGAAAAGGAGGGAGCAGGGGAGCGTGAAAGCTGGAGGTTGAAAGTGAGGGTGAACAGTGGTCGGTGTTGTGGGGTTTGACTGGGGTCAACGACGGGGGAGTTATATTTTTGGTGTGGGCCGGATGTGGTTGGGCCTTGGGGGTTTGGTGGATTGGGTTGGTGTTGGATCAGGGGTGTATTTTGGATTTGGTTTTGTTTGGTTTATTTAAGTTATAAAATCACAAGGACCATTCATGTAATTAGTGAAAGTTCAAGGGCTGAAAATGTAAAACTTCCCAAGCACTCACAAGGATCACTTTTGCCAAACTTTAATAATACAAGGACCCAAGATGCCATAAATGAACATTTTCAACTTTTTAAAATTCCCGGGGACCATTTATGTAATTTTCCAAACATGAGGGACCAAACTTGTAATTTTTCCAAACTTCACACCAAAGACCAATTTTGATAACTTTCGATTTCCCAAGGATCAAAAATGATTTATCTTTCAAAATTATCCCACTAGGGACCTTTTCTGCCAATATTTGAAACTCCAGGGACCAAAAGTGTAAATTTCCAAAACTTTCCAATTTTTCACCAAAGGACAAAATATGACAACTTATGATTTCAAAAGGACCTTTGGTGATAATTTTCTATATTTTGAATATCCAGGGACTAGTTTTGTAATTTTATGAAAGTTGGGGGACTGAAACTGACAATTTTGCAAACTTTGTACGTTTTTCATCTGTTTTTGCTCAATTTGCATATAAAACATATAAAACACAATTTTGAAATATTTTCAGTATTTTGATGCATTACTGAGTGTTTTTGTATGTTTTGCAGTTCAGATTTGACCAAAAATGATGAGTGTTTGAGCACTCATCACCTATCAATTACTTTCAATTGCTACTCTAATTGGCTCTAATTGAAGCTAAAAACAGATATCTGAACAAAGTCCTATGCTGATAAAAATTTTATATGTTGACTTATCAGTTTACATGTAACTTTGACTAAATCCAATTTCGAATGATTAAATATATTCCTATGTGTTATAATAAGCTACAATTACACTAGTTTAAGCTAACTTGAACTACGTAGCAACTAATTCCTCAAACTTACTATCAAATTCTCACAATCCTAACAGTAAGCTATGTTAAAATCCTCCTTTTGACTTTTATTGAACTAAACTACTATTATTATGCTATATTACACTATTATTATCCTAATATGAACTAGATGCTCAGGTATATCAGTGAAACAGCAACAAATCAATACTGAAACAAGTTAATCCAAACACGCTGCAACAACTGAATTGCACTACACCTATAGATTTTAGGCCTCAAATCTCCACAACAATTATCCAACTCATTCACAAATCTCTAATATGGACTAATAGAACTCAAATTAGTTACTATGATCAACTCAAACTCAGAATCCTCAAATTTCAAAATGAACAAATCAAACTCAGTAAACTCAATATAGATTCTCTAATGAACAAACAAGCTCAAATATCAACTAATCCAACTGAATATCATCAAATAAGATCAACGGAACAGTAAAAAACAATTCAACACAAATCTAAATCATATACTAATAGATGCAATTAGATACTTGAAATTATGAATCAAAACTTACAAAATCCTTCATCTCAGCTTGAACATAGATGATTCACTATGCTTGCGTGTCTTTAGACAGGCCAAGTGCTTCCATTACTCACTTGATCTATCAAATAACCCAATGATTCACCATTTTCTCACCTTACTTGACTTTTGTTGACCTTATTTGTAAATTGAGATAATAGAGCTAATTACACTTACTCACAATCTCACAGAAGCTAGGTAGCTAATATGAGGTGATTGAAATAAAAAACAAGCTTGGATGCAAGTTGAATTTAAGAAAAGTGATTAATACTTTTATTTTTATATTTTTTTTCCTGTTTTTATTTTTATATTTGAATATGTAAATGAGTAAGCTAAAATGACTGTAAAGTTTAAAATCTTATAAAAGCTTCTGAGAAACTAACATGAAACAGATGATTTAAAGCTTAAGAAGTAAATTCTATTATTAAATGAAAACAGAATTAAGTAAATTGACAAGAATTGAAAGCAAATAAACTAAACTTTTATTAATAAAACTAAACTATTGCAAAATGAAATTCAAATTTAACAATCTAAAAGCATTTTAACAGCATTTCATTACACTACTAACTACTTGCTAATTTAGTAAAAATGAGAGGTATTTATAGTTGAAGAGTGAGGCTTGGGTCTCCAAATGCCAAGCTGGCGATCCAGGTGAATTGTGCTTTCTCTCCTCTACTCATAGCCCTCAGATTAGATTTGTGTTTCTTTGATCATGCCTCAACCCTTGGATCACAATTAGTGATGTGTCTCAACCAATGAGTAGCTGCCACATGTCCCACTAGTAAGCTGACAAGTGTCCACGAGCTCCAATCATACTTAACATTCTCTCTGTCCTACTCAGTACACGTGAGACTACTTCTAGAAACTCCAATAATTGGGAATTTTATGGTTAATTGAACTGATATGGTTAAATTGGAGGGTTGAGTTAATTAGGGTTCATGGTTAAATGGGGATTTCTGGGTTCAGGGTGAAAAAGGGGGGCGGGAATTAATATTTGGGTAATATTTAATTACCAATATTTGACCCGTGTGGTTAAGTTGTTTGACCGAGAGTGTATGGGCTCAAATCATGGGCTTGGTGTTGGATTTATAACTTGGGCTAGGATTTTTTTTGGTTTGTTGTTGGATTTGGATTTAAGAATTTATGGTTTAAGGATTATTAAAGGGTGGGTTTATTAATTTGTGTTTGGATCCGGTTTGTGTAGCAAAAATATCATAGGGACCATAGATGTATTTTCTGAATTCACAAGGACCAATTCTGTCATTCTTCAATAATAGTATCCAAGGACCATTTGTGACATTTCTTAATTGTTGAGGTGCCTTTAATGTCAAATCTTCAAATATTCATCTTTCAAGGACCAAAATTGACACTTCTTTAAACTTGAGGGGCCGTTTGTGTAACTTTCACTAATCTTCTTCAAGGGTCACTTTTGCAATTTCTGAAACTTTGAGGATCTCTTTTGACTTTGTAATCACAGCTTTGACTTTCTTTGACTTTTTGCACTCAATCCACTCTCGTGCTCGTTTTTGCCGGTTTCCGTTTGTTTTTTGTTTTTTTTTAAATATCCGTACATGCACATTCACAATCACAAAAACACATTTTCTTTGGCGTTTTAGGTTAGTTTTTGGATTATTTAGTCTCATTTTGATAAAGAAAAGGTGAGTAAATAAGTACTCACCAAAATCCCCTGGACTAAAGTATTGTCGTGCCCTCACACAATGTGATCAATTCACGCTTTTGGGATAAATAATTTCATAACTCTTCCTACTAACGTTGTAAAGTAGCAAGGAAGTTCAAAAGAGATTACAAAATCATTTATTCCCGAAAATGCTCCGTTTTCCAAAATTTATTCTTTATTCTACTTTTTATTTCTATTTTTGGGCTTTTCTCTTTATTCATGTGACGGTTTTTTGAACTTTCATTATTTTGCAATAATTTTTAGGGTCAAAGAGTAGAAACACTTCTCATAGAAAAGTGACCATACGGATAAAAATCGTCATCTTTGATTTTTCACAAGCCCCCAAACTAAGTGTATAAACGAGATCACAGCTTATCTACAAGTTAGATGCTAACACTACTCATAAAAGTTACTTGTGGAAACCTCTTACTCCCATGTCCTAAGTTTTGTATCTCAAGATTTTATTTTTGTTGAGAAATGAATTGCTTCAAATTTTCTCGTTTCAATACTTTTTAGTCCGATAGAGATACCAAGTTTAAACACTAAGTAGTTTTTCATTTTCTCTCAAGCACCACTGCTTTAGAAATTCGGTCCACATCAAGGAATTTGGGTACATATAAACTCATATATAAGTTGCGGAGTACTACACGTGCACCTCATGTGACTAAATATTATCCAAACCTAAATACCACTAATTAACCTAGAACATCTATTATATATCGGTGAAACAATTTTATGAGAGCAAAAAGTCACAAGTACCTCTCATGAGCTCTAAAGAAAACCAACTACTCCACGTTTAGCATCTAACTTCTAAATAAACTCTATCATTTCTCGCTCTTCGCAATTTAAGATCCCAAATAATGAAACCCGCGAATAGTTAGCCGATAATCAGTCACGCATATATATAAAGTCAGATACGGAAACTTGTAAACTCTAGAAGAAGAATTCACGTTTTCTAGCTCCTTATGTAAAAGACTAGCGAAAGCTTTTAAGCTGCGCATGTATAAAGTCAAGTACGGGAACTTGCAGATTCTTAAGAACGAATTCGCATTTTATAGCTCCTTGTGTACAAGACTAGCACAAGCTTATGTGATTACCATTGGTTAAGGGAACAAGCTAGGGCTCAAAACGCCCGGTCAAGTCAAAATATTTATTCCTACTCTCGCCAGCTAGAAAGTCAACAAGGTGTCAAAACATTTATTCAAACTTTATTATATATTTGCACAACTTTTTCAATTTTTCTCATTTTTTTGTGCTTTTTCTTTGATTTTCTTCAAAATTTTTCAAATTTTTCAAATTTTTCAATTTTTGTCATTTTTAGGAAAAATGGAGTTGCAGGAGTACACGACATGGTGAAAAATGCAAGGTCGAATGGAACATTGTCCTCAATGTTTTTAAGGGCAAAGACAATCCTAACAAAATTCTAGGGCCGTTTATTAATTATGCCAAAGAAAATGTTAGTCGATAAGATTCTGGGATATAGGATTTCCAAAAGCATTGATGAATGAGACTCGAGTGGAGAATGAACATCACGACGAGTACGAGGGTCATCATAAATCGGGGACAATCCTGGACAAACATTCACAAACAACCACGAGACACAAGAATGGAAGAGGCACCCCCTCCTTACGTTATTTGTTAGAAATAAGAAATATAAGAAGATGAATTGGATAAGCATGGGTTGCCTCCCACGAAGCGCTTTTTTTTTATTACCGAGTCACGTAGCTTGACTCGATCCCTGAATTCATTCGTCCTTGGGGAAAGTTTGGAGATCCGGGACTACCATGGATGGTATGTCCCCTCCGAAGTAATGTTTCAAACGGTGACCATTCACCTTAAAGTTGGGACCATCGGGTTGAGCTAATTCAATGGTGCCATAAGGGAATACTTGGGTTATGGTGAATGGTCCAGACCAACGGGTTTTAAGCTTACCCGAGAAAATCTTCAATCGAGAATTAAAAAGGAGAACTTGATCACCAACGTTGAAAACGCGGTCCTTAATCTTAGCATCATGAAGTATTTTAGTTTTCTCTTTATAAATCAAAGAATTCTCGTAAGCTTGATCACGAAGCTCAACTAACTCATTCAATTGAATTTTCCGGTGATCACCCGCGGTCTTAAGGTCAAAATTAGCATGTTTCAAGGCCCAGTAGGCCTTGTGCTCAAGTTCTAGGGGCAAATGACAAGCCTTTCCATAAACCAGCTTATAAGGAGTACACCCAATTGGTGTTTTGTAAGCGGTCCAGAAAGCCCATAATGCATCTTCTAACTTATCAGCCCATGAGGCACGGTGCTCTCCTACGGTCCTTTCTAATATTCGTTTTGAACCATGATTGGACACCTCAACTAGACCACTAGTTTGTGGATGGTAAGCAGTAGAAAGATGATGTGTGACACCATATTTAAGCATAACTTTAGCAAATTGGTCATTGCAAAAATGGGTCCCACGATCACTTATTATAGCTCGAGGTGTACCAAATCGGGCAAAGAGACTTTTAAGAAATTTCACAAAAACTCGGGCGTCATTGGTGGGGAGCGCTTTCGCTTCAACCCATTTTGACAAGTAATCGACAGCCACAAGTATATATGTATTTCCTCTAGAAGACGGGAATGGTCCCATGAAATCGATACCCCAGACGTCAAAAATCTCACATACTTGAATAGCATTTTGAGGCATTTCATCTTTTTGAGAAATTTTTCCTTGACGTTGGCAAGAATCACATGATTTCCCCAATTCATGGGCATCCTGATAAATCGTCGGCCAGTAGAAGCCGGAATCAAAAACTTTCTTTGCAGTGAAGTTAGCACCATGATGTCCCCCCGTGGGTCCACTATGGCATGCCATAAGAATTTCAGCGGCTTCCTTGCCGTGAACGCATCGCCGGATCACTTGATCCGCACAAGCTTTGAACAAATAGGGGTCTTCCCAAAAGTAATGTCTAACATCTTTGAAAAATTTCTTTTTTGTTGGGACGACATCCCTTTTCTTATAAAATTCCCCACATGGTAATTCGCAAAGTCGGCGAACCATGGGGTACTTGAATCACTATTTGACACACTCCTAAGTGTCTCGAGAAGAAATGTTTCTGTAATTTCCTTTTTCTCGAGAGCACTTTGATGGGGATTTTCCAGACGCGAAAGGTGATCAGCAGCAAGGCTCTCAGCTCCCTTTTTGTCTCGAATTTCGACATCGAATTCTTGGCGGAGTAGAACCCACCGCATCAATCGTGGCTTAGCATCTTGCTTTGCCATAAGGTATTTCAGAGCAGAATGATCCGTATACACTATGCACTTCTTTAAGACGAGATAAGGACGGAATTTTTCAAAAGCGTAAACAACAGCTAACATTTCTTTTTCAGTCTTCGTATAGTGGATTTGAGCATCGTTCATTGTTTTGCTGGCATAGTGTATCGGCTGAAAATACTTAGTCTTTCGTTGCCCTAAGACTGCACCAATAGCATAATCGCTAGCATCGCACATTAGCTCAAATGGCAAGTCCCAATCGGGGGCAACTAAAATCGGAGCCTCCGTTAACTTCATCTTCAAGAAATTAAATGCATCGATGCATTCATTTGTGAAGTTAAACGGAGCATCTTTTTCTAAAAGGTGGGTCAGGGGCCGGGCTATCCTAGAAAAATCTTGTATAAAACGTCGGTAAAAACCGGCATGACCAAGGAAACTTCTAATTCCTTTAACGGTGGTAGGATGAGGTAGCTTAGCGATTACATCAACTTTGGCACGATCTACCTCGATCCCAGATTTGGAGATTTTATGGCCGAGGACAATGCCCTCTTTAACCATGAAGTGCCACTTCTCCTAATTTAGAACGAAGTTGGTGTCTTCACACTGTTTCAGCATTCTTTCTAAATGGGAGAGGCAAGAATCAAAAGAATTTCCATAGACGGAGAAGTCGTCCATGAATACTTCCATGGTTTTTTCAATCATATCGGAGAAAATGGCAATCATGCACCTTTGGAACGTGCCCGGAGCATTACATAAGCCGAAGGGCATACGTCGATAAGCAAACGTTCCATAAGGGCAAGTAAAAGTGGTCTTTTCTTGATCTTGGGGATCAATGGGAATTTGAAAATACCCGGAAAAGCCATCAAGAAAACAAAAGAACTCATTCCCCGCTAAACGTTCGAGCATTTGGTCCATAAAAGGGAGCGGGAAATGGTCTTTACGAGTCGTGTCATTTAACTTTCGATAATCTATACAAACTGTTGATATAAATAAATGCCTAAAAACTTTATTCATATCTTTCGATAATCACAAAACGAAAACTCATCAAACTAAAGATTATGTCGTAAATAAGTATTTAGAGATAAATATTTCATTTTGTATCCAAATCACTTAAGGTATGAATAAGCAGAGTGTTTATTGCATTCTATGATCAAAGGAAATTTTTCTCTAATCACTAGAACTTTTATAAAATGTCATAAACATTTTATATCTTTTACAAAATCATTTTTGGAATTAAAAGAATATGTTTAAATCATTATAAATATATGATTTCAAATTTCCAACCAAAAATCACAAATTTTATCCAGAAAAACCTTCCTCACAAAAGGACAAAAAATTCCAACGTTCTGGAGGGCGGCCCCCTTAATTATACTAGGCGGCCCCCTTAATGTTTAAGGGGACCACCCCCTAATTAAGGGGACCAGCCACGCTCCAGAACAGTAATTTTTTGTCCTATAAATACTGGCTCATTTCTCAGATTTTTCTCACCTTTTGCACTTCTAAACTTTCTGTTCTAGATCCCCATCTCTAGTGCAAGATAAGAATACTTCTATCCTCTAAGACAAGAAGTATTACAATTTGTTGTGACCTCCACATCCAAGTTGTTAGAAGATCATCCATTGTATCTATCTCTTTGTGTAATTAGTTGTGAATATTTGATAGTAGATAGTTTTGCTAGGTGTATAGATAGTGTGATTGGTTAGTAGATTGTTGTGAAGGAGAAAGTTAGGAAGTAGATAGTTGTGAAGAAGATAGGTGTGAACTAGATAGTTGTGAAGAAGATAGGTGTGAAATAGATAGGTGTGAAGAAGATAGTTGTGAAGATAGATAGGTGTGAAGAATTTGTGATTAAGTTGTGACGAAGTTGTGGTGTGTAAATTGGTGTGTAAGGTTTTCTCCGCCATAAGGGAGCTTGTTGACATAGTGAAGAAAACTCTCGAGTTAGGTGCTCGGGGAGTGGAGTAGGGCAAGGAAGGTGTCCTTGTAGCCAACCACTATAAATCTCTTGTCTCGCGGTTCGATCTTTCCATCTCTCATTTACTTCCTTACTTTCATTATTATTGTTTTAGCATACATATATATTGTTGTTAATATTGTGCAAGACTTGACTTCACATAATATCGAATCTATACTTTTGAAAGAAAAGAAAACACACAAATAAAGTTTTTCATAATAAACCAAAAAGACGTAAAACTATTCAACCCCCCTTCTAGTTTTCCACAATTGGCATCAGAGCTACGTCAAGCGAGATCTTTAAAATATATTGTATTTTAAAACTTGCAACGATCTATGGAATCTAAAAAATATTTAGAAGGGCAATCTATGCAAAGACCACCACTATTTGAAAGTGATGGATTTTTATATTGGAAAAATAGATTCGAAACTTACGTGAAATCTAAAGATCTTGACCTTTGGCATGTTATTACCTTTGGTGATTTTCTTCCTACTCAACAAAATCCGGAAACTAAAATGGATGAAATTGTACCTTTTGAAAAACAAAATGATGACTTGAAAAAGAAACTAGCTAAAAATAATGAAGCTAAAATGGTAATTTATAATGCGTTACCACGCAAAGAATATGAAAGAATTTTTATGTGTAAAACCGCTAAAGAAATTTGGGAGTCACTACTTATTACTCACCAAGGTAATAGTCAAGTCAAAGATAATAAAATAGATCTTCTTGTACAATAATATGAACAATTTACGATTCCTGAAGAGGAATCAATAGATAGTGCATTTGCTAAATTTAACACTATTATCACAAGTTTAAAAGCACTTGATGAGACATTTCTAGTAAGAATTGTGTTAGGAAATTTCTTAGGGCATTGCATCCAAAATGGCGAGCTAAAGTCACGGCAATTGAAGAATCGAAGAATTTGATGACGTTGTCACTTGACGAACTTATTGGCAATTTAAAGGTCCATGAAGAAATTATAAGAAGAGATTCGAAAATGGTCAAAGTCAAGAAGGAACAAACCAAATCCATTGCTCTAAAAGCCAAAAAGGAACTTAGTGAAGATGATGATTTAAGTGACGAGAGTGAAGACGAAGAATATGCAATGGCCGTAAGAGAATTCAAGAAATTCTTCAAAAGACGAGGAAGATTCACTAGACTACCACGAGATGAAAGAAAGTCGTTCGAAAGAAATAGAAGTGATAACTACGGGAAAAGAAAATGCTTTAGATGTGGAAGTCCAAATCATCTCATTGGTGAATGTCTAAAGCCACCGGGTTATGAAAATCAAAGCGCCTTCGTTAGTGGAACATGGAGTGATAGTGACAAAGAAGAAGTAGAAAAACCAAGAGACGAAAAATGTTTTGTAGCCAAAGCGACCGATGAAATATGCTTAGGAATAGACTTGGAGCCCGATGAATGGATCAAAGATAGCGGATGTTCGAGGCACATGACGGGGAACCGCAAGCTATTTTCTACATATAAGGCATACAATGGAGGTAACGTTATTAGGGGTGCAAACGAGCCGAGCCGAGCCCGAGCTTGACAAGGCTCGAACTCGGCTTGATAAAAAAAACTAGGCTCAAGCTCGGCTCGATAGCTCGTCAAGCTTTAACCATCCAGGCTTGAGCTCGGCTCGATTTAGTTTCGAGCAAAGCTTGAGCTTTGCTTGAAAAGCTCGAATATATGTATATGAATACATGATTACACATTTACTCCCCTATTTCAACATGTAGCAAAATAAATATCTCCATATATCTTAGTAATAAATTTAATTAGTTCATTGTAATATTAACATTTACTAATGCATGGTAATTTTTTTCCAAGACAATAACAACTAACAAGATAAGAAAAACACACAGTCATTGGAAGTAACACATAAACATACATAAATAAAAGTTGAAGATAAATGAACTTACAAATTCTTCCAAATAAAAGATTAACTCTAAACTTAGGGAGTTAGTACATAGTAGTTGAATAATTAAAAAAGAGAATACATGATGGGACTATGGTTGATGAAGACGAATTGATGGCCAAGAAGTGTGCACTGTTTAGATTGTAGAATACAAAACGTTAAGTAGGAATAATTACGGTTTGAAGAGTATATAGTTAATTAATTGTTTATGGAGTAAGTCCTTCTAATTAGGTTAATACTCAAATTAACCCTCATTTACTTAAAGCTCGAAAAAGCTCGATAAAAGCTCGAGCCGAGCTATCAAAAGCTCGGGCTCGGCTCATTGTATGTTTCGAGCCAATATATTGGGCTTGAGCTCGGCTTGAGCTCGCTAAAAGCTCGACTCAATCGAGCCAAGCTCGAGCTCGAGTTCGAGTTGCTTGATAAAAGCTCGGCTTGTTTGCACCCCTAAACGTTATTTTCGGTAGTGACTTGCGTGGAAAAATCATTGGCAAACGTACGATCTCTCAAGACTCACTTACTATTGAAAATGTTGAGCATGTAGATAATTTAACTTATAACTTACTTAGTATAGGCCAAATATGCGATAATAAATGTAGAGTTACCTTTACCGATAGGGATAGCGAAATAGTTAAGAATGGAAAGATCATAGGTAGAGGAATTAGGAAAGGAGGCATATATGTTATGAAACTAGGAAACAAACCGGAAGATAGGATATGCCTAACAACCCTAGACGAAAACTCCACTTTGTGGCATATGAGATTAGGACATGAAAACATGCAACAAATACAATCTTTAGCCTCTAAAGAATTAGTTAGAAACTTGCCTAACCTAAGATATGACAAACACTTTTGTGATGCTTGTAAAATTGGAAAACAAGCTCATGCAAGTCACAAAGCTAAGAATATAGTATCCACTACTAGGTGCCTAGAATTGTTACATATGGATCTATTTGGTCCATCCGCTGTGCGGAGCTATGGAGGAAACCATTATACCTTAGTAATAGTAGATGACTATTCACGATACACGTGGACTAGGTTTTTAAGTGACAAAACCCAAGCCTTTGAAAAATTTGAAATATTTAGTAAAATGATTCAAAATAAATTAGGATGCACAATAGTATCTATTAGGACAGACCATGGTAGGGAATTTGATAACGAAGTACAATTCAGAAAATATTGTGATTTAAATGGAATATCTCACAATTTCTCCGCTCCTCGTACTCCTCAATCAAATGGCGTAGTAGAAAGAAAGAATAGGTCATTACAAGAAATGAGTAGAACAATGTTAAATGAACAATCCATCGCACAAAAAATTTGGAGTCACGCTGTAGATACATCAACATATATAATTAATAGAGTATCAGTTAGGAGAATTTTAGGAAAAACTCCTTATGAGTTGCTAAGAGGTAGAAAACCTAACTTAAGCTATTTTAGAGTATTCGGAAGTAAATGTTATATTCTAAACACTAAGGATTACCCTACTAAGTTTGACCCAAAATCATACGAAGGAATATTTTTAGGTTACTCACAAAATAGTAAAGCATATATAATACATAACAAACAAACTATGACAGTAGAAGAATCTTTAAATGTAACATTTGATGAAACACCACCACCTCCTAAAACATTGCCTTTAGAAGATGATGACTTAGTCGAAGATGAAGCTATTGAGGTTAGTAAAACAAAACCCCTAGGAAATGAAAATGAAATCATTGACTTAGAAGACAACGAAGTAGTAAATATTAAGGAATCTAAATCACATCCATTAGATAACATAATAGGAAGCCTTAATCAAAGAACCCTTAGGTCACAAGCTCAAGATAAAAAAATAACATCTTTTGTTTCCTCTCAGCAATAGAACCTAAGAATATTAATGAAGCATTAAAAGATGAAAGTTGGGTTATGGCTATGCAAGAAGAATTAAATCAATTCAAGGCAAATTGTGGAAAACTAGAAGGGGGGTTGAATAGTTTACCGCTTTTTACTTGATTATCTTTTAATACTTTACGTTTGTTAAAATATATAAACTCACATTACTTGTTTGATTCTTTGAAAAGCTTTACGTGTAGTTAACAATTCTAACTAAAGACAATATGTAATAAGCAAAGACAAAGAAAGAAACGATCAAACCACAACATGATTGTTTATCGTGGTTCGGCTACAAGGACTCTATTTCCTTGCCCTACATCCACGTCCCGAGTTTCCAACTCGAGAGTTATAAGCACTAATCAACAAGCTCCTTTCCCGGTGGAGAAACCTTTACAACGTCGCTTACACTTTTACCGACACTAAGCTAGATGTCGAGTTCTTTTACATGGGTACAACCACTCCCGTCCGTCACTTATACTTTTACCGACACTAAGCTAGATGTCGAGTTCTTTTACAAGGGTACAACCACTCCCGTTGGTTCTTTTACAAGGGTACAACCACTCCCAACACACTATGTATTTTGAGGCCTAAAATACAAACCGATCACTTCTATACAAGATACACATGAAGTATAAACTACCAAAGTCTATACACAACAAAGCTAACAAGTCTTGCAACCTAGAGTTGAAACTTGTAACTTCTTAGATGAATATGTGAACTCCTTTGCTACATAAGAGAATCACACAAGTTAGTAGCTACTGAGTATAATGAGAGAATATGTGTAAAATATGACTCTAAGTGATAAGCCAAAAATCAAACTTGTGGCTTGGTATTTATAGCAAAACCTTCTGCAGGTCTGGCGGATATGGCAGAACCCTCAGATGGGTTCCGCCCGTGTACCCCCAGGGTTCCGCCAGGCTTGCAGTTGGTTTTGCAATAAATCATGCAAACCAAACAATGTCACATCTCATAACACTTATTCAAACACAAAACTTGTGCAAGCAAACATATGGTTAGTCAAACACACTTTCTTTCCATAAATGTATATTGACAAAACTTGCCATAAATGCACATTGATGAGATGTGACACTTTCTTATTAAAGGAATAAAAACAATGTTAAGTTTAAAAAGAAATGTAAAGACTAGTTATACAAGACTTAAAACTAAAATGATGCTTTACTACAATCTAAAGTTTGTACTTTGTCATTAACAAAACTTAGCAAAGATCGTCAAAATATAAATAACGTTTTTAGGCGATATTTGTATTAACAATCTCCCCCTTTTTGTTGATGACAAAACATAAACTTTATTTATAAGTAAGCCACTAGTTTTAGTGTTAAGTCTTATAAAGTTTGTATTAAAACTTGTTTTACGAAAAAGATGTGATATGATATGCAAGAGTTAGAGATGAAAACAAGTTTAATATAACTTCTCCCCCTTTTTGATGAAACAAAAAGAAGAGTAGCGAAGCGGAGTGATGCATGAGCTCCCCCTTGGACGATACTCCCCCTAAATGGAGTGCCAAGAGAGGAGACATGGATTTTGAAACTACAAAAAAAATGTTAGTTGTCGCACAAGACAAGCGTAGAACAAGTCATGAAAGCACTTTTATGGCTAAAACACAACTAAGAGTTGCGAAGCGGAATAATGCAATACACATGCTCCCCCTTGAATATAACTCCCCTAAATGGAGTATCGAGGAAGGAAAACATGGATAATGATCCTACAAAAAGAAAGGTTAGTTTCTAAAACACAAGATATATGTATTCTACCATAGCGAGGTATAGTTTACTCATAATACCTAAATGGTCAACAAACAATGCATACCTTGTAGTAGAATGAAATTTATTTCATGTAAAACTTTGACTTTTAGAAAGTCAAAGACAAGAAATTATGAAGAAAACATCCTACTTTTAAAAATAAAAAGAAACTAAGAACATAAAATCCTACAAGGAAACCATCATTTTCCTTAATGAGAAACATTTTCAAAAACAAGGCTAAGGTTGTTTAAGGATGAAAATGTGTGTTGGAAGGTGTAGCGGGTTTCGTTTTGAAGGTTGTGTAGGTGAAACGGTTTTGGTTTGTTGGTTTTAATGTTGGTTCTCTAAACTTGAGGTGGTGTTGGTGCTCTAGACTTGGTTTGTTGGTTTTAATGAGAAACATTTTCCAAAAGAAATGGTTTTGTTTCATTTTGGAGACTCTAAACTTGAGACGATCCAAAATGTGGTTTAGGATAAACCTCATTTCATTGGACCATGGATGTCTTTGTAGATAGGGTGATACAACAATGGTTTTAGGTGGTGATACCCTTGTTGTGGTGGTTGGTTGTGGTCAAAAGACTCATTTTGGTCAAGCAATGACCTTGGTTTTTCATTTGTGAAAGGTGGTGGTTTTGTTGGTCTTGGTGGAATATCATTGAGATGCTTCTATTTTCTTGTACGAAGAAAATATAGATTCAAAATGTTGGGAAGATTCTTGTGGTGGTGGTAGTTGTTGTTGTTGTGGTTGTTGTTGTTGAAAAAAAATGGTGTAAGCTTGGTTTTCCAGAAGGATTACCATGAAGGTCTTTGAAAAAGGGATGAAACACAAATGATTGTAGGTTTGTATAACCTTGATCATTTGGAAAAATTTAGGGTCTAGCGTAACGGTAAGCCAACCGTTCTACCAATGATGGTTGATGGGGCTCATCATCTAATTGCTCACTTGGTTGTTGTTGGGTTTCCATTTGAGCAATGGTGTCAAAGAGTGACAAAGATGGAGGGCTTGATAATTTAGGTGATAGGTCTTCAAAAGTTTCCAACTAGGGTAGTGGTGATGTTGGTGGTGTATGGAAAAGTTCCATTGATGTAAATGTTGGTGATTGATGGTTGAAAAAGTTTTTGATGGTTGAGTTTGTTGCGATGTTGAATCACTTGATGTTTTGATTGATGGTTGAAAAGTGTGTATGTTTGTATTGCCATGTTTGGGAGAGGATGTTGGAGTAGCAAGATTGAGAAAATCTTGAATAGTGGTCATGTTGGTGTTGCAAGGTATTGAATATGGTGTTGAGGTAGTAAGGTTAAGGAAATCTTGGATAAGTGAGGAATGTCAAGTGATGAGCTTGATTTGATGGTTTTGTTGAAGCAACAAGGTTTAACACTAATCCTAGTGGTTTTAGCTTGATGATTCGGATGAAGTGTTTGCTTTAGTCATCTCAATTCTTTGGTTTGCTAGAATTTTGAGATTGAGAGAAGCAATGGTGTTGGTGTGAGTTTTGGGGTATTCTAAGGTGATCAAACCTAAAAAAAATTTTGGGAAGGAGTGTTTGGATTTGATGTGTTCCATACAAATTTGGAAGATTTGATGTGTTGGTTTAGTAAGGTTGAGTGAAAGACAAACTTATGCACTCAATGCTATGTGATTATAGGAAGTGATTTGGTTGAAAATGTTCCAAGGGTTTGAAGGATCCTTTAAAAGGGTTCCTTGGGTTAGTAATGTTTGAATTTGAATTTTTGGTGGGAAGTGACATCCTAATTATTATTGTAAGTGAGAATTGTCTTAATATGGTTATTGGAGGTAAGGGAAGATGTTTCTCACTAAAGATAATGATTTGACACTTTACAAGTTTTGAACTCAAGAAAAATGACAAAAAATTTCTGCAGGTGACTGGCGGAACCCTCCTGAGGGTTCCGGCTGGTCCGTTGGGCCATTTCTGGATTGCCCAGAAAATACACTGGCGGAACCCATTTTTGGGTGCCGCCAGATCCGCCAAACCTGAAAAACTTGGCAGTCCGCATTTTTGACCCGCGAGACGATTTTCAAATTTTTCGAAAACTTCTAAAAACAAAAATATAATTCATATCTGGTTAGAAAATGCAAAAATTGGACTTGTAAAGACGCATACCGTTGGACTTTGACCGGGGGCTAGCGAATTTCACTATACTTAGTGAAATTATCATAAACTTGAAAATTTGACAACATGCCAAATGTTGTCTTCCTGCGTCACTGTTAGTTCCTACAAGTTCCAAATAGTACCAAATATCCTACCAACACACAAATACATAACACATAATGTTTAAACGACCAAATTGTTCAAATAGCACCTAGTGCCAAACACTCCTACACACCCGCTCTCATAGACAGTCAATCTTCTTCTTGAGCTTTCCAAGAAATCTCTCGATGTTTTGAACATCCCCATTGTTTGCTTGAACTCCGCCGACTCATTTGGAATTTCCAAAAGTTGGAAAATGTTTTCTAGAGGTGGGAGCCTAGAGGTGGGCAAAGCCTAGAGTTGGAAAATGTTTTCCTTGGGCTTTGTAGACTCTCCTATCACTTAGTGGGACAAAGGTGTGTGGAGTGAGAGAGTAGTCTAGGTGAAGACCTCTAGGAGTTGATGGAATGGGAGAGATGAACCTAAAGAGACGGGTCAAGAGCATTCCATACGGCATAGCCGTTGTGCCTTGCACGGGAATGTCGGTCATCTTCTTGGTCATGTAGTAGTCAAGGTTGAAGGGTTGCCTAACGGAGAAGGAGTAGAGCATGTAGTAGAGGAAAACATTGATATGATCTCGGTTTCCTATGGTGCTAATGACATTGGCTCTAAGGAGTTCTTCCCATTTCTTGAATTTGGGGCTTGAGTTCATTGAGTTCCATTCCATATGGGTCCTTGATGACCTCATTTTCAGTTCAAGTTCTCCTAGTGTTGGTGATCCTAATGAAGAGGTGGTCACGGAGTTCATCCTTGGACACAACAGGGGTATCATAGGGATGGACTTGGTCAATGAGTGTGTCAAGAGTTGAGAGGGAATGCTTGTAGGAGTAGATGCAAGTACCATGGTTTGGAACACTTAGGATTTGAGCAAATTCTTCGAGAGTTAAGGAGTCTTGATGACTACTAGCCGTGAAGTTAATAGACATGCGACCATACTCATCCATGGAGAGAGTGACGGATGCATAGAATTCTAAAATAAACCTAGGACAAATAGGCTCATTTATCTCTAAGAGACACTCAAAGTAGATTGTAGAGGTTTGTACCTTCTAAGAAGGATGGATCAATGGTTCTACCCTCATGGACATATCGTTTTTCTAAGGTTTTGAAACCATCGATTTGAGTTTGAGTAAGACCTTTGGTTTTGTGGTGTTTGGGTAGGTACTTAATGGTGTCCTTGTGGTCGTAATGGGTTAGAGGAGGCATGATGATTCCTAGTAAATCAAAATTTCACATTTTAGTCTAAGAAAATGACTATTGTAATGTGTATGTTCTAGTGTGTGCCTATATGAAAACAATGTGGAGGTGCGGTTATCTTGACTCAAAAAAACGTTTTATAATGCAAGTGATGTTTCAATGACGTTTTTTTATTTGTTTTAACAATGTGGTGAACGGTGGTAAAGTATGGTTGACGACCGAGAGTGGATATGTGAAATGAGGTGGTGATTGCTTGACAACACTTGAAGCTTGGATATCTTCTTTGTGTTCTTCACTTGCTAGAAAGTGGAAAAGACGCATTTCATAATGAAATTCACTTGACTTTTGTCGACATAGACAAATATGTTAATGAGTGTATGGATATGATAATTGTCCTTTGTTTCAAAGAGCGACACAAGGGTGAACATAGGTTTATGAAAGGTGGTTTATTCTTAATAGGTTAGGTTATAGTGGGGATGACACACTTGTTTGGTTACATTGTGGAATCTTCTTGTGAAGATGACTAGGTGGAGTTATTGGTGAAGATGATATTGACTCTTGGTTTCTTTGAGGGCATGGAAATGGTGGATGACTCGATATTGATAGGACAAAGGATAACTCGGGTTCTCATTTCACATTGGTTGTTTGAGGTTTGAGTGATGAAAGGTTATGAGGAAGATGCTTGAAGTTTTGCTCATTATGTGAAGCTTATGGGCTGAGATATATCACAAGGTGAATGTGATGAGATGATGGTGAAAGAACAAGTGAACTTAAGTGCTAAATGTTTAAGGATGAAACCCTATTGACATTTGTTCTTGTTCCTATTGATTATTGTGGTTTTATCCTAATGTTCAACACTAAGGTTTTAAGTCTCATGAGTCTTTACCCAAGTCTAGGAATGATGAATGCTTCTCATTCAAGAGGTTTCGTGAAAACGTTGACAGAATGGTTAACGTAAAAGACTTTCTTAGTTAAGATGTTCCTCAATGAACATTTTTACTAAGGCGATGATGATGGGTCACAGTATGTCAATTAAGAACATAATGGATTGGATTGTCGCCGAAGTCGATGCTTCCTTTGTTGAAGGGATAACAATGTTGTTAAGATGAATTCCGTTGTCGACGTGAGTTTGCATGTTCAAGTGGAGCTTGTTGACGTGCTTCTCCTTCTGATACTAATTTGAGAACCTTAAGCATTTTGGAGAATCATTGGGTAAGTAAGTATAAAAGTACAAGTACCACTTGTGCTTTTCTTATCAACTTATTACCGACATAATTCCATTTGGTATACACTATGGTTTCTATTCCCGTTCTTTTGGGATACCATAATCCTAGTTGTGTAGTACCTTTTGATGTATCCAAACAAGCTCTTCTGAAAGAGTTGTTTTAGGATCTTCTTTAAAACGAGCACATAGAGAAGCACTAAACATAATGTTGGATTTATTTGTTGTGAGAACAAGTAAACTTCCAAACATTTCTCTATGTTTAGTTTTACCTACGGATTTACTAATCTCATTCTAGATAAGTCATAAAGGAGTTAATCATTGTGAACATGTGAATAACTAGGAATGTCTTTGAGTGATTATTCCTTGCTTTAGGAGCTTGCTTAGGTTATTAAAAAGTCTTGCATAGATTTACATTATTTTCTATTTTGAAAGATCTATTTTGTTTTAATGGTTGCTTTACTATAATGTCCAAAAACACTTTTTATCAAATTTGTTTTAATCACTACTATGACCCATGATTCAAGTTTTTATGACCTTGTCAATATTGCTTGACTCAATGTTTGACACAAGACGAAAAGATGTTGTTTTTCAATTTTAATAGTTCATCTTCCTTGTTATTGATCTTGACTTACTTGTCTTATCAATGTTGGACTTTCGACTAAGTCATCATCTACCAAAGATGATATCTTAGAAGGAGGTGGTCTTTCATCGAATGTTAAATTCAATGACTCCTCGACTCTTTTGGGTTTATTTACTTAAAACACTATGAGTGTAAATGTCCAAGAGATGCAACATCATAAGACTATGGGTCAAATTTGATGTACAAAGCCTAGATGTTTATAAATCATTTTCTCCCAATCATCCTAATGAATTCAAATGATTTATTTTTCTTTGTGTGTCTTATATGAAACTTTAACAAAAGAATGGTTGAATTTAAGACATAATTTGAAAATATAAGGTATAATGTCAAAAGACGTTGTACTACACATATCTATGAAATGTTGTGGTTTTGCTAGATTTGCAAGCATCACAAAAGTGTTGGTTGTCTTATCACTTAGGAGATTCTTAGTTAGCTCACTTGTAGACAAGTATTAAGTGAGAATTCACTCAAGAGTTACTCGTGTCTTTTCCCGAAAGTTTAAAGAGGTAAAACACCTTATATCTCCTACTAGATGAAGTGTCTAAATCCTTTAATCCCGAAGGATCTAATCCTTGTTGTTACTTACACAACATAAACACCTTAGAGTAAACACTACTAATATTACCCACGACAAATCATGATGCTAATCAACAAGAACCAATGAAAGGTAAGTTGAAGAGACGTGTACCTTTTACGCTTCATAGATTAGTCACCAAGAAGATAATCACTAAGAAAATTATCTTGACACGTAGGAGAGCTAATACTCAAATACTTATGAATCCACGGAGGTTAGAAAAACGTATAATAGTATTGAACATGATATCTTTAATCCTTTTATCATGAGCTCCAAATAGAGATAGAATTACTCCTACAATTCTCTCCTAGGTTTCACAAACACAACTTGTTTTGTTTTACTTGTTGATGGTGCATTTAAGTTAAATCCTAATCCGGTTTTATCTCTAAACGACTTTTGACTTTTCAAAAAAAAGCTTTCAAGAGCTCTTGAATCTTACTTCAAATTTAGAAAGCATTTTTCCTTTTTCATTTTGTCTTTGAAATTTGATACGTGAGAATCGCACCAGGCTTTACCTCTCAAGGGATCTTGAGAAGCTTACAACCCCCACTAGGCAGTGTACCTGATCGTTGTAGTATAGTATAGTGACAAGTACCGGGGGATTGATCGTTCAGCTAGGAATAGTGTCGCTAGGATTAGAAAACCTAAATACTAGTTCTAAAGGTGACGGATGATTATTTTTGTATTTTTATATTTTTTAGAAAGCAAGTAAAAATCTCGGGTTTGAAGGATTTGGGCGGAATTAGTTGCTAGTCAACTAACCCAATACTAAAGATGCAATCAAAATAAAATACTAAAAATGAAAATAAACTAAATTAAGCTAAGGTTGTGAGCAATAAGTGGAGAAAATGTGTTTACTTAGATTTCACTACTCCCTAGACATCTTTTACGTGTTAATTACTTGTTATAGTTGCATGGATGACGGATTGTATTCCTTAATACCAGTAATGGGGTGGCGCACTTAACTCCCCAATCTATGAGCTCTTATCTCCTCCTATGCCATGCCCAGCACAACCATAGGGATTGTAAACAGTGGCTCATGCATTAAATACAACCAATAAAGACCTAGTGCACATCGGTTCATGTTTCCTAAGACGTTCAAGCATGTTACCATTGGAGATCTGCCAGTTTTCTTAGGCCTAACATCAAATTCACTCAACCAAAACAACTATGAACAAGTAATCATCACATAATTAACATCTAGGTTTCATTAGATCCAAGCAAACACAAGATAAATTTAGCCTAACATGATGGAATTAAGACAAGAACAAGATATAGACAACCAACACATAGACATATTGATTGAATTAAAAGAACACTTATCTCAATTACACATGAAAGGTATCAAGGGTTTAGAACCCTTGAAAAACCTGTAAAATTCGCACCAAGTTCGTACTTAGGGTTTCTCCAAAACTTTTCTCCCTTTAGTGTAAAAATTAGAAAAATATATATAGGAAATAGGGTCTGACGGCGTCAAGACAAAGTGTGTGACGCCGTCACCTCGCCGCCAAAATAATTCTCGGACTGCCTTGATCTTCTTGTGACGCCGTCATGTGTTATGCATTTCCAGGCCGTCATGACTTTAACTCTTGACGCCCTACTTCATGACGCCCTCAGGTTCCTACTGGCCCGTCATGCAAATTGCTCTTGACACCGTCAGAATGGGCTTCTTGATGCCGTCACCTACTGTTCCCAGCAAGGAAAATTAAGACTTTGGCGTTTTCTTCACTTTTATGCTCCAAAAACGTCCGAATTGCTTCCTTTTCCAGATTTCACTCCCAAAGTACCTAAAATCACAAAAGGAACGATTTAGGGCAATATTTGATCAAATAAATTCAATTCCGGGCTTAAATGACCCCCTAAAAGTGGACCATTTTTCGCCTCATCAAAATTCATGTTTGTAATCTAGACATATTTTGCATTCTAGATCAATTTCAACATTACTCTTAAGTCTAGACATTTTATCTTCTAACATGATTTCTTTTTCAAAATTATTCACAAGAGATTTTGAAGGTTCATTGTTAAGGATAGTTTTTAGGTCCATTTTCTAGTTTAGAAAACTCTAGGATAAAAGTGTCAAAGCAAAAGTGTTTGGTTACAAATTGTACCTTGCTTGATGTTTTATCTAGTAGAGAATCACAAGCCGGATAGATGGCTTCATCTTCATCCGTGTCATTCCATGAATCGTAAGCAAGGCCACTTTGAGCTTGAGATAAGTAATCATCTTCACTTGTACCTTCATTTAAAACATTTAAACTAGTAGCACATGTATTTACTTCAACTAAGTGTCTAACTATTAGGTTTTCTAAGACTTCTAACTCATATGTGAGATCGAATTGATCTTCTTTGACTTGACATATTTCTTGATGAAAGTTGATTATATTTTTCCAAATATCATTAGCCATTTGACAAAAATACACTCTTTCATATTCAATTCTCGGTAAAGCTTTAGAAATCATTATCTTAGCTTTAGTGTTTTTATCAAACTTGAGACAAACATTTTGATTTTCAAAACTTGTTTTCGTTGGTTTGAAATCACCAATAAAAATAATATGTCAAAGGTCTTGATCAATTGATTTCACCTAGTTTTCAAATTTACTTTTCCATTCAAAGAAGTTTTCTTTTTCAAATAGCGGTGGGTTTTGAATAGGTTTCCCTTCTTTGAGATTTTCAAAATCCATGGATCGATCCAAGTTTTAAAATACAATATATTTTAAAGATCTTGAGTAACGTAGCTCTGATACCAATTGTGGAAAATTAGAAGGGGGTTGAATAGTTTACCGCTTTTTACTTGATTATCTTTTAATACTTTACGTTTGTTAAAAGATATAAACTCACATTACTTGTTTGATTCTTTGAAAAGCTTTACGTGTAGTTAACAATTCTAACTAAAGACAATATGTAATAAGCAAAGACAAAGAAAGAAAAGATCAAACTACAACACGATTGTTTATCGTGGTTCGGCTACAAGGACTCTATTTCCTTGCCCTACATCCACGCCCCGAGTTTCCAACTCGAGAGTTATAAGCACTAATCAACAAGCTCCTTTCCCGGTGGAGAAACCTTTACAACGTCGCTTACACTTTTACCGACACTAAGCTAGATGTCGAGTTCTTTTACATGGGTACAACCACTCTCGTCCGTCGCTTATACTTTTACCGACACTAAGCTAGATGTCGAGTTCTTTTACAAGGGTACAACCACTCCTGTTGGTTCTTTTACAAGGGTACAACCACTCCCGACACACTATGTATTTTGAGGCCTAAAATACAAACCGATCACTTCTATACAAGATACACATGAAGTATAAACCACCAAAGTCTATACACAACAAAGCTAACAAGTCTTGCAACCTAGAGTTGAAACTTGTAACTTCTTAGATGAATATGTGAACTCCTTTGCTACATAAGAGAATCACACAAGTTAGTAGCTACTGAGTATAATGAGAGAATATGTGTAAAATATGACTCTAAGTGATAAGCCAAAAATCAAACTTGTGGCTTGGTATTTATAGCAAAACCTTCTGCAGGTCTGGCGGATACGGCGGGACCCTCAGATGGGTTCCGTCCGTGTACCCCCAGGGTTCCGCCAGGCTTGCAGTTGGTTTTGCAATAAATCATGCAAACCAAACAATGTCACATCTCATAACACTTAGTCAAACACAAAACTTGTGCAAGCAAACATATGGTTAGTCAAACACACTTTCTTTCCATAAATGTATATTGACAAAACATGCCATAAATGCACATTGATGAGATGTGACACTTTCTTATTAAAGGAATAAAAACAATGTTAAGTTTAAAAAGAAATGTAAAGACTAGTTATACAAGACTTAAAGCTAAAATGATGTTTTACTACAATCTAAAGTTTGTACTTTGTCATTAACAAAACTTAGCAAAGATCGTTAAAATATAAATAATGTTTTTAGGCGATATTTGTATTAACACAAATGATGTTTGGGAATTAGTCCCAATTCCAATGAACATGACCATCATAGGAACTAAGTGGGTATATAGGAATAAGTTAGATGAAAATGGAATAGTAACTAGGAACAAAGCTAGGTTAGTTGCCCAAGGTTATAATTAACAAGAATGAATTGATTATGACGAAACTTACGCCCCTGTAGCTAGATTAGAATCTATTAGAATATTGCCTATGCATGCGCCCTAGACTTTAAGTTATTTCAAATGGACGTGAAAAGTGCATTCCTCAACGGTTTTATCAATGAGGAGGTTTATGTGGCACAACCTCCAGGATTCATTGACTTCGCAAAACCTGATCATGTTTATAAGCTAAAGAAAGCTTTATATGGACTCAAACGAGCTCCTAAGGCTTGGTATGATCGATTAAAGGCTTATCTTATCAAACATGATTATTCCATGGGAATGGTAGATAACACTCTTTTCACTAAAAAGAAAGACCCAAATCTCATCATTGTCCAAATATATGTCGACGACATTATATTTGGATCGACTTGTCAAGAAATGTGTGATGAATTTGCCAAAATCATGCATGATGAGTTCGAAATGAGTATGATGGGTGAACTAAACTTTTTCCTAGGATTACAAATAAAACAATTAGACGATGGAATATTCTTTAACCAATCTAAGTACATTAAGGAAATGCTTAAGAAATTTGGCCTAGAAGACTCTAAACCCATGAAAACCCCTATGTCTACGGAAGTAAAGCTCACAAAAGATGATGAAGGTGAGTCTGTGGATAATACTAAGTATAGAGGAATGATAGGTAGTTTACTATACTTAACGGCAAGTAGACCCGATATCATGTTTAGTGTTTTCCTTTGTGCTCGCTTTCAAGAGGATCCCAAAACCTCTCACCTAGAAGCGGTTAAGCGTATCTTCCGATACATTAAAGGCACTATACACTTAGGATTATGGTATCCTAAGGGATCCGGCATAGAAACCATCTTCTATGCGGATTCGGATCATGCGGGAGACTACGTAGATAGAAAGAGCACTAGCGGTATTTGCACGTTTATGGGATGTTGTCTAACATCTTGGTTTTCGAAGAAGCAAACCGCTCTTGCTATTTCTACCACCGAAGCCGAATATGTAAGCGCTGGAAAGGCATGTCAACAAGCACTATGGATGAAACAAGCTCTCATAGACTATGGCATTAGGTTAGAAAATGTTCCTACTATGTGCGATAACAAAGGTGCGATAGATTTAAGTAAAAATCCGGTTCAACACTCTAGGACTAAACATATAGAAATACGGCACCACTTCCTTAGGGATAATGTACAAAAAGGAAACATAGTTATAGAAAAGGTTGCATCGGAAGATAACATAGCAGATATATTCACAAAACCCCTTAAGCATGAATTATTCAACCACTTGCGTTTAGGATTAGGAATGATGGAACAAGTTGACTAAATTTTATTGCATTTACACTACTCTCTACTTGAATAAAATTTATTTTTCTTCCACCTCTTCAATATCTGAGTCTAGGAATCTATTTCGCACAAAATTTAAAGATTGGGAAACCTCATTTTAATTGCATTTACATTTTTATAAAACCCAATCAAATTCTCTTTAAATCTATTCTCACATCTAGGAAACACATGAAAACTATTTTTCTTGCATTGTTGAATAATGCTAAAAACATTTCTTTTTCATGCATAAAACCTCACATGAATTATCAAAATATATAATCTAATATATACCAATGATATTCATGAATTGAGCAAAAATCTAATCAAGGAGATTTTGGATTGTTTCTTAGGATGTTTTCTTATTTGCATTTAGGAGTCGAAACAATCACAACTCCACATTTGTTGCATATAGGCACACACTAGGACAAAGTCTCAAACAATGTTGTCATTTTGTTCCTTCACTAGTTTCTCACTCACTAGTTGCCTTTGCCTTTGATCTGAGATAGTTATTCTAGGAAGATTAAGTGCCCTTGCCTTTGTTTGTCTCCTCTAGTTTGTTATTGATTGCTTGCTTGTTCTATTACTTAAGTGTTTTTGCATGCATGCTATATTATGATTAGATTAGATGCTATATTGCCTCAAAGAGTTGAACTTGCTTGAATCCAAACCCAAAAACACAACCTTTCTGCAAATTTTCTACCAAAAACCCAATTCTGGCAATCTGGAAACCACCAGATGGGCGGCCCCCTTAATCATTAAGGGGACCGCCCCCTAATTAAGGGGACCGGCCATCTGATGGTCGGGTTTACAGAATATTTTTTGCTTTTTTAGCCCATTCTACCCTATACTTCCCAAAATTCACAAACATATTTTGTCCTAATCTCCCAAACAAACATTATCCATCCATAATCACACACATCTCACACTATAAATACCCCATTCGTCAAACTATCCATTCATCTCCTCATGACTTCACCAAACAAACCAAAACCAAAAGCCTCAAAGCTAGCAAGGATGACGGAAAAACCCATTTGGCGAAGAAAAAGCCCTCGAAACAAATCCATCATAACCAATGAAGTTGGAAATCATTCAACACCTCCAACGTCTTACTTCCCAAACTTCACTCAAAACCCACAAGGGCATTCCTTTGATCCACTGTACAAACCATACAATAATGGCCAAACATCCTCCTTCATGCCAAACTATACATCTCAACCCTCAACCATCTATAATGATCCCTACAAATTCGATCAACCATCAAACTACACTTCCAACTACACAACACCAATACATCCATATCAACATATTGATTCTCATCACATTGCCACGGAAAAGCAAAAGTTTCATGAAGAAATTAACCAAATCCATGATCTTAGTGATCTCCTTGCTATGCATCTTGCACAATGCAACAAAGGGCAACCTCCATCATCACCCTATGCAAATTGCTTACCCCACTCTCTCAACTTGGACCAAGTTACAAACCACACTCATTTTTGCCCTTGTTGCATCTTCCTCCAAAAACAAATCCTCTAATTGAGAGAAGATATCTCTGGGATTGAGTATCTCCTCACTCGTCCTCATCCAATACCACCCTTAACACGATACAACATCGTGAGGTCCACCTCTTCCGCTCCATATCCTACTCCACATCCTTCTACTTCAAACAACTAAGCTTTATGCTTATGTTTTCCTCAAGCAAATAAAACACTCAACCATGGGTTGCAAGCAAGTCCAAGTGCTCTCTTTGGCAATATAGGACTATGTTATTTTCTTTTGTTTTATTGTAATCAATATGCTTCAAGCATATTATATGTTGTAATGATGATTATTTCTATGATCATCTTATATATGCTTGAATGAATCTATTTTTATTTGCATTATTGTTGCTTTGCACATATTTTTTGAAGCCAAGCATTCCATAGCTCGTTTCCTTGGTGCTCTCAAATGAGGGGGAGCACACATCAAGGGGGAGCTTTCAAACCGTTTAACTTCTTTCATGAAGCTTAATTGGCATAACCTTTTTGATTTTACAAAAAGGGGGAGAAGTGAATACAAACTCACTAAATACTTGTCTAAAAATTAATTTTTGATTTAATGAGTTTAGGGTTTGTAATCATCAAAAAGTGGGAGATTGTTGATATAAATAAATGCCTAAAAACTTTATTCATATCTTTCGATATCTATTTGTTTTGATAATCACAAAACGAAAACTCATCAAACTAAAGATTATGTCGTAAACAAGTATTTAGAGATAAATATTTCATTTTGTATCCAAATCACTTAAGGTATGAATAAGCAAAGTGTTTATTGCATTCTATGATCAAAGGAAATTTTTCTCTAATCACTAGAACTTTTATAAAATGTCATAAACATTTTATATCTTTTACAAAATCATTTTTGGAATTAAAAGAATATGTTTAAATCATTATAAATATATGATTTCAAATTTCCAACCAAAAATGGCAAATTTTATCCAGAAAAACCTTCCCTGCAAAAGGACAAAAAATTTCAACGTTCTGGAGGGCGGCCCCCTTAATTATACTAGGCGGCCCCCTTAATGTTTAAGGGGACCGCCCCCTAATTAAGGGGACCGGCCACGCTCCAGAACAGTAATTTTTTGTCCTATAAATACTAGCCCATTTCTCAGATTTTTCTCACCTTTTGCACTCCTAAACTTTCTGTTCTAGATCTCCATCTCTATTCTCTTAATCCTTTGATCATACATACATAAATCTTTGTTTCAAAGTGATCCAAACATCATCCTCTCAAGTGCAAGAGAAGAATACTTCTATCCTCTAAGACAAGAAGTATTACAATTTGTTGTGACCCCACATCCAAGTTGTTAGAAGATCATCCATTGTATCTATCTCTTTGTGTAATTAGTTGTGAATATTTGATAGTAGATAGTTTTGCTAGGTGTATAGATAGTGTGATTGGTTAGTAGATTGTTGTGAAGGAGAAATTTAAGAAGTAGATAGTTGTGAAGAAGATAGGTGTGAAGTAGATAGTTGTGAAGAAGATAGGTGTGAAATAGATAGGTGTGAAGAAGATAGTTATGAAGAAGATAGTTGTGAAGATAGATAGGTGTGAAGAAGTTGTGATTAAGTTGTGACGAAGTTGTGGTGTGTAAATTGGTGTGTAAGGTTTTCTCCGCCATAAGGGAGCTTGTTGACATAGTGAAGAAAACTCTCGAGTTAGGTGCTCGGGGAGTGGAGTAGGGCAAGGAAGGGGTCCTTGTAGCCGAACCACTATAAATCTCTTGTCTCGCGGTTCGATCTTTGCATCTCACATTTACTTCCTTACTTTCATTATTATTGTTTTAGCATACATATATATTGTTGTTAATATTGTGCAAGACTTGACTTCAAATAATATCGAATCTATACTTTTGAAAGAAAATAAAACACACAAACAAAGTTTTTCATAATAAACCAAAAAGACGTAAAACTATTCAATCCCCCTTCTAGTTTTCCACACAAACTCTCCATCCGGTCACGAGTCTCGTCGGTATCAGCTCATTATCTTCATTCGTCACAACGGTCATACCGCCCTTTTTGGGAACACAATGAAATGGGCTAACCCATGAGCTATCCGAGATTGGATAAATCATTCTAGCATCAAGGAGTTTTATGACCTCCTTTTTTATCACTTCATGGATTTGTGGATTAACCCATCGTTGTTGTTGGACGGAAGCCTTGTGATTATCTTCAAGCAGAATCTTATGTGTGCAGAATCGAGGGTCAATTCCCTTAATGTCGGAGATTTTCCAGGCGATGGCACTCTTTTGCTTCTTAAGCACATCTAAGAGTCGGGTCTTCTCCTCATCTTTCAGGTCTTTTGAAATGATGACGGGCAATTTATTAGTCGTTTCTAAGTACGCGTATTCGAGATGAGGATTCTCAATAGACGGTTTTACTTCTTTTACGTCTGCCATTTTTAGGTCCATCGGAGGGGAAATATGGGTTTTATCTTCATTTAAAAGTTTTTCAATTAAAAGAATATCCCCCTCCGGATCAAAATCTGAATTATCAATTTCCGGTGAAATCGAATCATTTGAAAGACAAGCTTTGATTTCTTCCCAAGCGAAATCACTTCCCTCAAACGGAGTGAGTGAAGGGGAAGAATCGGAGACGATTGGTTCAGAAGAAGGAGTCGGATTGCCACTCGAAGCATTATTTGTGAAACCAAGAAGCTCTTGAGAATACTCCTCCGTAGCTTCATCAATAACATCGATGCTGTTGATGGAAACATGATTGTAATTGGAGGAGTATCTCGCGGTTTGATCGAGATTAAACGTAACAGCTTCATTTCCAACACGTAATGTAATCTCCTCGTCGTAAACATCAATCAAAGCACGGCCGGTCCTTAGGAATCCTCTCCCGAGAATGAGAGGAACCCGTGGATCGGAATCAAAATCGACAACCACAAAATCGGCGGGGAAATTGAATTTTCCCACATTGACAAAAATATCCTCGGCTATTCCCATCGGCCGGGAAGTAGATCGGTCAGCAAGCTCGAGGGTCATAAAATTCGAAGTCAAGTCGGGAAGAGACAACTTTTTCCAGATCGATAATGGCATGAGGTTAATGCTAGCACCTAGATCGGCCAAGGCGAAACATTGAACCATACCCGAAAAATTACATGGAATAAGAAACTTTCCAGGGTCCTCAAGTTTTTCGGGAAGCTTTTTAAGAAGAACCGCTGAGCAATTCTCATTCATCTGGGATTTAGACATTTCCGACAACTTTTCTTTATTATTCAAAAGACCTTTTAACATCGAAGCAAATTTTGGCATCAAAAGTATAGCATCCGTGACACTTATATCGAAATGCAATTCTTGAAAGATCTGATAAAACTTTTCCATCTGGTTTTTATCGTTCTCACGGTGCTTTTGTTCATTTAAGCGTGACGGATAAGGCAATTTTGTTTTTACGGGAATTTCTTTCTCAGCTTCGTAAACGACTTTTTAAGACAATCATCATTCTCATCCCAAGTTTAAAACAAGTAAAAATATGGGACTATGAACTCACCTGAAACCTTGCAGCTTCCACAAAAACAAATCACAATCTATAACACACAAAAATAAATCCACATTACACATGGTCAAGCTAAAAGCTATAACCCATGTAATACACATATGATGGATGTCTAAGACTCATATGACCCACCATGGATCTCCTAGACCCCATACTAATCATCACCACAACCTAATACTCACTAAATCCCTTGTACTTTTAAAATCAGAAAATGCAAAATTTTAGGGTACATTCGCCCACATTAAATCATAACAAATTAAGCTCAACAACTCACACCAAAAATTTACCATGGTCTCTCATAAGAATACAAGCAAATCCCAGAAGGCCATGGACCAATAACACACACAAGTACTCAAAAGAAAATCAAACTTGTCAACTTTTTATTGCGAATCCTTTTCGTGGTAGTCTAAGATAACCTAAAACTTAACTATTCCATAAGGGCTAACCTAAATACCACTTTTTCAACCACAATTCACTATCAAACTTTTACCCAAATTCTGTCCCGGTTTAACAGCTTTGACACCTTAAAAAAGAAAAATCAAAAGACTAACTTCCCTACCTTGAAATCAATCGTGGCTGGAATTTTTGGAAAGCTCTTTCATTATACTTCAATTTAGACCAAAAATTCGTGACCTAACTCCTCACCATCTGTTAATTACACTCACATCTTTACAGCACTGCTTTTCTGTCTAAACCCTAGCTAACTCAATAACTAGCATGTTTTACGCTCAATTCTCTTAACCAAACATCATACTATTACTAATTATTGATACCAACATGTTTAATAACATTAATTTACAGAATTTAACACAAACCCTAATCCATCATATAATTATTACACGAATTATATTAATTAATCAAACAATTGAACATGTATTTTAAGAATTTTACCTTCATTCTTGATTTTAGCTTCAAAACTATAAACCCTAATTTTTTTTCTCCTTCTCTTCTCCTTGTGGTCGACACAAATTTACAGAAATAGGGGTATGGGTCGTTTGTATGGTTATATGGGTGGAGAATTGGGCTTTTTTGGGTTGGACTAGGATTCCTTTTAATTAGGTGTTATAATTGGACTCAAATTTTGTTTCCTTTTTCCCTTTTTAAACCCTTTGGCCGATTTATGCATACATATATATATATATATATATATATATATATATATATATATATATATATATATATATATATATATATATATATATATATATATATATTTATTTTTTTTATTAAATTTTCCTGTTACACTCAAAACCTCATACTTTTGATATTTTATAAATACCTGTAGCTAATCCTAGCGTCTTACGCGATAAACCTCAGTTTTTACGACAAACCGGAAAAAAATAATCATTTTCAAAACAAAGTTTCCAAAAATAGATTTGCACACTCTTTTATAAGCATAACACATAAAAATAAACTCCTCATAACCTGCTAACGCTTAAATACTTGAATGAATACTCGTTATGCAAAAATACAAAAAAACACCAAAACTACACAAGTCATTTCCACACCACAAAGGCGATCAAAATGAACTTTCCCAAATTCCATACTTTCCAAATCACCGTAAAAACCATTTACGCAAAGGGATTTAGTGCTAAACTCACCTATATCACTCTGATATCACTTAAATAACCTAGTACATACCAAACAAACGTCAACCGAGTCAAGACTATTAGTCAAACTGACCTGCTAAAACCACGGTTGTTACATCATCCCCCACTTAGGGAAATCGCGTCCCGAGATTTCAACTACTCGTTTCACCAATAGCATCAGAAAAAGAAAATTTATGGATATTTAAGCGGAATAATACCACGCCATAAAATCACAGAGAAAGAACCACAAAAAAGTGAACCGACTAAATACCCGAATTCGCATGATAGAAAACATTTCGTCACTCCAACGATACACGCAAATAGATACACTCCCCGATCACTAACACCAATGATCCAAAACAACTTCTCACAAGTAGGTACAGTACCCGTAAACCAAATGAAAATACAAATGGTAACCGCAAGAAGCACACACATGTAACAAATACCCATAAAACAAAACATTACTTAAAACATTTATGAACCCCCCGCATCTAACTTCCACGATCTAAATCCAACTACAAACGATCTGCTTAGCAACCACATCCGCAAACAAATTTGAGTACTTAAATATCATCTGATCCTCACGTTCCCAAGTAAACTCAGGACCACGCTTAGAATCCCACCGTACCTTTACCAACACTATCCCACCACACTTTACACTTTTGACCACTCAGTCCATAATCTCAACAGATTCCTCGACAAAACGGAGAGTCTTGTCAACCTTAATCTCCTCTAATGGCACATGCAGACTAGTATCCGCCAAACACTTCTTTCAATTAGATACGTGAAACGTATCATGTACACCACTCAATTCCTCAGCTAACTTCAACCGGTATGCCACAAATCAAATCCTTTCCGAAATCTCAGACAGTCCTACATATCTCGGTGCTAACTTGCCTTTCTTACCAAAACGCATAACACTTTTCCAAGGAAATACCTTTAACATCACCAAATCACCAACATTAAACTCTAACGGCTTACGGAGATTATCCGCATAACTCATTTGGCGAATATCTCGCTGCCTTAAATCTCCCTCTTTAACCTGAAACCTTATTTACAATCTCTCATTCCAGTTCAGGACCAATTAGTTGGCTTGTTCCAACCTCTGTCCACAGAACAGGAGATATACATTTCCTTCCATACAATACTTCAAACGGCACATTCTTAATGCTAGAATGATAATTATTGTTATAGGAGAACTCAGCTAAAGATAAATGCATGCTCTCAGCTCACCATCCAACGCCTGATTTGTACGCTCACTTAGTTCACTCATTAGAGAATGATAAGTCGTACTCATCTACATGCGCGTTCTCAAGACTCTATAACACGTTTACCACTATCGCGAAGTAAGTAATTCATCATGTTTCTTGATGATCAACGCGACACTCCATGGCTCTTTACCAACTCACCGAGCGAAAAGTCTCGCCAACTCCTCCTTAATAAAATCTCCAGGTACCTCTGGCTGTTGCAACACCCTAATAATCGTTGACTACAACCTTTACCTTCAAGTATTTCAAACACTTGCTAAAGTATCGGTATTCTCCTTCATACCCACTCCTCCATACATCTCTCGCTAAGGTAATAACACGTCTTATCCATTCTCGGATGTATTAAATACCTTGCATGATTAATGTCCTTACGCTTCCTCTTAATGAAACCAAAGCTGGTCCGCAAAGTACCTTCCTCCATCTTCGTTCCTTTCCATTTACTAGTCTAAACCATGTAATCATTCTTCTTACATGTTCTCATCCTTGAACCTCTCTCTCTAGGCTGTCGATATCATCCTCTTAACTCCGAACTGAATTATCATAATCATTGCTCACAACATCTAAGTTTCACTCGTTCACTTCCGCTCAGCGCTCTTACCACGATGTCCGCCCTTCCTTGACGGTGACGAATCAGACAATCGTAGTCACTGAGAAATTCCACACCTAACTTCTCTTCGACATATATTAGCCTCTTGTCAAATATATGCTAAAGATTCTTATGATCTGTGTAGATAACACTTTCTGCTCCATACAGATATCATCTCCAAGTTCTACTTCCCAACTTTAAATCATGTATCACACAGTTCCTCTTATGGATCTTCCACCTCTGCGATGCCTACGCAATCTATAGAAAGATAGAAATGAATCATCAATAGTACCTGCCAACCCTAAGGACAATCGTCTCTCAGATGGTGTCTTAGGTACTTTCCACTCTTCACCACTTTTATCTTACTAATGTCCATGAACACTCGCTATCGTTGACCACCTTCCTAAAGAACGTACATCTTAAAGCTACACCTCTCACTTGAACAACTTGGAAAACACCCTCTTCTTCTTCAACGAACAAATTGATAATCAAAACGACAATCTATCCTAAGTAAAAGATGCGAACCATGAAACCGGTCGAACTAAAACGTATATCAACGAACTCAAAAGGGGTACGAATTACCGACTAGCGAAGTAACGAACATCAAAATCAAAGCAAGAAAAACACAATGAGAAATTTTCCCCCAATAAAAGTAGACACGGATAAAATGTTCATGAAAACCCATACAAAGAAAATATAAAATACACGTACCCATAAAACATCCACAAGCGTACCTCAACGAAAGAAACACTCGATGAACCAAATATATAACAAGTTTGGTAAATGAGAACCATAGACAGTTCTTATTCCCATACTCGACCTTCCCAAAAACAAATGAACACCGTTTTTCACAAGACATATCTTAAACTTATACATTTTTTTATAAAGTATATATAAACCATTTTATGTAAGACATCAACATAACCATTTTTTTCACACTTCATTTTCACCATAAAAATAATAGTTTCCAACAAATGACCTTGAAATACCCAAAAACGAATTTTAAAATACCATAAGGACTTTAACACAACCCCTTTATTGGATGCGAAAAACACAGAAGAATCACATAATCAAAATAATCATCAAACGAATCTCATACCAGTGAACACTCACGTAAATACATTGCAAACCAAATGATGAACTTACAGACTCATTCGTACAACGATCAAATCAAAATCATAGAAAAACACCGATACTAACAGGTCACAAAACATGTCACGAAATTCAATTGGTGTGTGTAAATGAGGGATCAAATATCCATACCAACTCGTCACGAACCAACAATACTTGAAGAACAATATAATATTCATTCGCGGAATAAATGCAAAGAATAACCAAAGAAAAGAACCAGCATCCAACAAAAACGAATTCGATTACCCAACACCTATCACGACGTCAAATAGAAAGAATATGGCATCTGTACCATCATGGTACTAATAGGAATGCCGGCCAAAAAAATTAGGTATACAAACGGAGTGTCTAGCAAACGAATCAACTTAAATACCACAACATAAGTACCCACCGATAATTGAGGTATCAACATATGATAGGTAGACTGGAATCTTACCACCTATACACCCCAACGTATAACGACTGCCCAAACGGTTAAGAGAATACTTCTGGAAACCTCTTACTCCCATGTCCTAAGTTTTGTATCTCAAGATTTTATTTTTGTTGAGAAATGAATTGCTTCAAATTTTCTTGTTTCAATACTTTTTAGTCCGATAGAGATACCAAGTTTAAACACTAAGTAGTTTTTCATTTTCTCTCAAGAACCACTGCTTTAGAAATTCGGTCCACATCAAGGAATTTGGGTACATATAAACTCATATATAAGTTGCGGAGTACTACACGTGCACCTCATGTGACTAATTCAGAATTATCCACATGCACCTCACGCGCCAACAACTTTTATACACTTAAGCTCTTATTCATACAAACTTTCACTTTTCATTTTTTTTCATTTTCATCATTTTTTTTTTTCATTTTTTCATACTTTTCTTTCTTTCAACATCAATGGAAGCTTATTGGGTAGCTCTAAAACCACATACATAATCAACTTTTAACTTTTGATTTTTTCATTTTTGCTTTTATTTTTGATGTTCCTTGATATGTTCCCAACTTTTAAAGCAAAGATTCTTTTAGGAAAATAAGAAACTAAATATTATCCAAACCTAAATACCACTAATTAACCTAGAGCATCTATTATATATCGGTGAAACAATTTTATGGGAGCAAAAAGTCAAAAGTACCTCTCATGAGCTCTAAAGAGAACCAACTACTCCACGTTTAGCATCTAACTTCTAAATAAACTCTATCATTTCTCGCTCTTCGCAATTTAAGATCCCAAATAATGAAACCCGCGAATAGTTAGCCGATAATCAGCCACGCATATATATAAAGTCAGATACGGAAACTTGCAAACTCTAGAAGAAGAATTCACGTTTTCTAGCTCCTTATGTAAAAGACTAGCGAAAGGTTTTAAGCTGCGCATGTATAAAGTCAAGTACGGGAACTTGCAGATTCTTAAGAAAGAATTCGCATTTTATAGCTCCTTGTGTACAAGACTAGCACAAGCTTATGTGATTATCATTGGTTAAGGTAACAATCTAGGGCTCAACACGCCCGGTCAAGTCAAAATATTTATTCCTACTCTCGCCAGCTAGAAAGTCAAGAAGGTGTCAAAACATTTATTCAAACTTTATTATATTTTTGCACAACTTTTTCAATTTTTCTCATTTTTTTGTGCTTTTTCTTTGATTTTCTTCAAAATTTTCAATTTTTGTCATTTTTTAGGAAAAATGGAGTTGCAAGAGTACACGACATGGTGAAAAATGCAAGGTCGAATGGAACATTGTCCTCAATGTTTTTAAGGGCAAAGGCAATCCTAACAAAATTCTAGGGCCGTTTATTAATTATGCCAAAGAAAACGTTAGTCGATAAGATTCTCGGATATAGGATTTCCAAAAGCATTGATGAATGAGACTCGAGTGGAGAAAGAACATCACGACGAGCACGAGAGTCATCATAAATCGGGGACAATCCTGGACAAACATTCACAAACAACCACGATACACAAGAATGGAAGAGGCACCCCCTCCTCACGTTATTTGTTAGAAATAAGAAATATAAGAAGATGAATTGGATAAGCATGGGTTGCCTCCCACGAAGCGCTTTTTTTTTTATTACCGAGTCACGTAGCTTGACTCGATCCCTGAATTCATTCGTCCTTGGGGAAAGTTTGGAGATCCGGGACTACCATGGATGGTATGTCCCCTCCGAAGTAATGTTTCAAACGGTGACCATTCACCTTAAAGTTGGGACCATCGAGTTGAGCTAACTCAATGGTGCCATAAGGGAATACTTGGGTTATGGTGAATGGTCCAGACCAACGGGTTTTAAGCTTACCCAAGAAAATCTTCAATCGAGAATTAAAAAGGAAAACTTGATCACCGACGTTGAAAACGCGGTCCTTAATCTTAGCATCATGAAGTCTTTTAGTTTTCTCTTTATAAATCAAAGAATTCTCGTAAGCTTGATCACGAAGCTCAACTAACTCATTCAATTGAATTTTCCAGTGATCACCCGCGGTCTTAAGGTCAAAATTAGCATGTTTCAAGGCCCAGTAGGCCTTGTGCTCAAGTTCTAGGGGCAAATGACAAGACTTTCCATAAACCAGCTTATAAGGAGTACACCCAATGGGTGTTTTGTAAGCGGTCCGGAAAGCCCATACATCTTCTAACTTATCAACCCATGAGGCATGGTGCTCTCCTACGGTCCTTTCTAATATTCGTTTTAAACCACGATTGGACACCTCAACTAGACCACTAGTTTGTGGATGGTAAGCAGTAGAAAGATGATGTGTGACACCATATTTAAGCATAACTTTAGCAAATTGGTCATTGCAGAAACGGGTCCCACGATCACTTATTATAGCTCGAGGTGTACCAAATCGGGCAAAGAGACTTTTAAGAAATTTCACAACAACTCGGGCGTCATTGGTGGGGAGCGCTTTCGCTTCAACCCATTTTGAAAAGTAATCGACAGCCACAAGTATATATTTATTTCCTCTAGAAGACGGGAATGGTCCCATGAAATCGATACCCATACGTCAAAAATCTCACATACTTGAATAACATTTTGAGGCATTTCGTCTTTTTGAGAAATTTTTCCTTGACGTTGGCAAGAATCACATGATTTCCCCAATTCATGGGCATCCTGATAAATTGCCGGCCAGTAGAAGCCGGAATCAAAAACTTTCTTTGCGGTGAAGTTGGCACCATGATGTCCCCCCGTGGGTCCACTATGGCATGCCATAAGAATTTCAGCGGCTTCCTTGCCGTGAACGCACCGCCGGATCACTTGATCCGCACAAACTTTGAACAAATAGGGGTCTTCCCAAAAGTAATGTCTAACATCTTTGAAAAATTTCTTTTTTTGTTGGGACGACATCCCTTTTCTTATAAAATTCCCCGCATGGTAATTCACAAAGTCGGCGAACCATGGGGTACTTGAATCACTATTTGACACACTCCTAAGTGTCTCGAGAAGAAATGTTTCGGTAATTTCCTTTTTCTCGAGAGCACTTTGATGGGGATTTTCCAGACGCGAAAGGTGATCAGCAGCAAGGTTCTCAGCTCCCTTTTTGTCTCGAATTTCGACATCGAATTCTTGGAGGAGTAGAACCCACCGCATCAATCGTGGCTTAGCATCTTGCTTTTCCATAAGGTATTTCAGAGCAGAATGATCCGTATACACTATGCACTTCTTTTAGACGAGATAAGGACGAAATTTTTCAAAAGCGTAAACAACAGCTAACATTTCTTTTTCAGTCGTCGTATAGTGGATTTGAGCATCGTTCATTGTTTTGCTGGCATAGTGTATCGGCTGAAAATACTTAGTCTTTCGTTGCCCCAAGACTGCACCAATAGCATAATCGCTAGCATCGCACATTAGCTCAAATGGCAAGTCCCAATCCGGGGCAACTAAAATCGGAGCCTCCGTTAACTTCTTCTTCAAGAAATTAAATGCATCGATGCATTCATTTGTGAAGTTAAACGGAGCATCTTTTTCTAAAAGGTGGGTCAGGGGCCGGGCTATCCTAGAAAAATCTTGTATAAAACTTCGGTAAAAACCGGCATGACCAAGGAAACTTCTAATTCCTTTAACGGTGGTAGGATGAGGTAGCTTAGCGATTACATCAACTTTGGCATGATCTACCTCGATCCCAGATTTGGAGATTTTATGGCCGAGGACAATGCCCTCTTTAACCATGAAGTGGCACTTCTCCCAATTTAGAACCAAGTTGGTGTCTTCACACTGTTTCAGCATTCTTTCAAAATGGGAGAGGCAAGAATCAAAAGAATTTCCATAGACGGAGAAGTCGTCCATGAATACTTCCATGGTTTTTTCAATCATATCGGAGAAAATGGCCATCATGCACCTTTGGAACGTGCCCGGAGCATTACATAAGCCGAAGGGCATACGTCGATAAGCAAACATTCCATAAGGGCAAGTAAAAATGGTCTTTTCTTGATCCTGGGGATCAATGGGAATTTGAAAATACCCGGAAAAGCCATCAAGAAAACAAAAGAACTCATTCCCCGCTAAACGTTCGAGCATTTGGTACATAAAAGGGAGTGGGAAATGGTCTTTACGAGTCGCGTCATTTAACTTTCGATAATCTATACAAACTGTTGATATAAATAAATACCTAAAAACTTTATTCATATCTTTCGATATCTCTTTGTTTTGATAATCACAAAAGGAAAACTCATCAAACTAAAGATTATGTTGTAAACAAGTATTTAGAGATAAATATTTCATTTTGTATCCAAATCACTTAAGGTATGAATAAGCAAAGTGTTTATTGCATTCTATGATCAAAGGAAATTTTTCTCTAATCACTAGAACTTTTATAAAACGTCATAAACATTTTATATCTTTTACAAAATCATTTTTGGAATTAAAAGAAAATGTTTAAATCATTATAAATATATGATTTCAAATTTCCAACCAAAAATGGCAAATTTTATCCAGAAAAACCTTCCCCACAAAAGGACAAAAAATTCCAACGTTCTGGAGGGCGGCCCCCTTAATTATACTAGGCGGCCCCCTTAATGTTTAAGGGGACCACCCCCTAATTAAGGGGACCGGCCATGCTCCAGAATAGTAACTTATTGTCCTATAAATACTGGCTCATTTCTCAGATTTTTCTCACCTTTTGCACTCCTAAACTTTCTGTTCTAGATCTCCATCTCTATTCTCTTAATCATTTGATCATACATACATAAATCTTTGTTTCAAAGTGATCCAAACATCATCCTCTCAAGTGCAAGAGAAGAATACTTCTATCCTCTAAGACAAGAAGTATTACAATTTGTCGTGACCCCACATCCAAGTTGTTAGAAGATCATCCATTGTATCTATCTCTTTGTGTAATTAGTTGTGAATATTTGATAGTAGATAGTTTTGCTAGGTGTATAGATAGTGTGATTGGTTAGTAGATTGTTGTGAAGGAGAAAGTTAGGAAGTAGATAGTTGTGTAGAAGATAGGTGTGAAGTAGATAGTTGTGAAGAAGATAGGTGTGAAATAGATAGGTGTGAAGAAGATAGTTATGAAGAAGATAGTTGTGAAGATAGATAGGTGTGAAGAAGTTGTGATTAAGTTGTGACGAAGTTGTGGTGTGTAAATTGGTGTGTAAGGTTTTCTCCACCATAAGGGAGCTTGTTGACATAGTGAAGAAAACTCTCGAGTTAGGTGCTCGGGGAGTGGAGTAGGGCAAGGAAGGGGTCCTTGTAGCCGAACCACTATAAATCTCTTGTCTCGCGGTTCGATCTTTCCATCTCACATTTACTTCCTTACTTTCATTATTATTGTTTTAGCATACATATATATTGTTGTTAATATTGTGCAAGACTTGACTTCACATAATATCGAATCTATACTTTTGAAAGAAAAGAAAACACACAAACAAAGTTTTTCATAATAAACCAAAAAGACGTAAAACTATTCAACCCCCCTTCTAGTTTTTCACACAAACTCTCCATCCGGTCACGAGTCTCGTCGGTATCAGCTCATTATCTTCATTCGTCACAACGGTCATACCGCCCTTTTTGGGAACACAATGAAATGGGCTAACCCATGAGCTATCCGAGATTGGATAAATCATTCTAGCGTCAAGGAGTTTTATGACCTCCTTTTTGATCACTTCATGGGTTTGTGGATTAACCCGTCGTTGTTGTTGGACGGATGCCTTGTGATTATCTTCAAGCAGAATCTTATGTGTGCAGAATCGAGGGTCAATTCCCTTAATGTCGGAGATTTGCCAGGCGATGGCACTCTTATGCTTCTTAAGCACATCTAAGAGTCGGGTCTTCTCCTCATCTTTAAGGTGTTTCGAAATGATGACGGGCAATTTATTAGTCGTTTCTAAGTACGCGTATTCGAGATGAGGAGGTAAATCCTTGAGCTCGAGCTCCGGAGGATTCTCAATAGACGGCTTTACTTCTTTTACGTCTGCCATTTTTAGGTCCATCGGAGTGGAAATAGGGGTTTTATCTTCATTTAAAAGTTTTTCAATTAAAAGAATATCCCCCTCCGGATCAAAATCTGAATTATCAATTTTCGGTGAAATCGAATCATTTGAAAGACAAGCTTTGATTTCTTCCCAAGCGAAATCACTTCCCTCAAACGGAGTGAGTGAAGGGGAAGAATCGGAGACGATTGGTTTAGAAGAAGGAGTGAGATTGCCACTTGAAGCATTATTTGTGAAACCAAGAAGCTCTTGAGAATACTCCTCCGTAGCTTCATCAATAACATCGATGCTATTGACGGAAACATGATTGTAATTGGAGGAGTATCTCGCGGTTTGATCGAGATTAAACGTAACAGCTTCATTTCCAACACGTAATGTAATCTCCTCGTCGTAAACATCAATCAAAGCATGGCCGGTCCTTAGGAATCCTCTCCCGAGAATGAGAGGAACCCGTGGATCGGAATCAAAATCGACAACCACAAAATCGGCGGGGAAATTGAATTTTCCCACATTGACAAAAATATCCTCGGCTATTCCCATCGGCCGGGAAGTAGATCGTTCAGCAAGCTCGAGGGTCATAAAAGTCGAAGTCAAGTCGGGAAGAGACAACTTTTTCCAGATCGATAATGGCATGAGGTTAATGCTAGCACCTAGATCGGCCAAGGCGAAACATTGAACCATACCCGGAAAATTACATGGAATAAGAAACTTTCCAGGGTCCTCAAGCTTTTCGGGAAGCTTTTTAAGAAGAACCGCCGAGCAATTCTCATTCATCTGGGTTTTAGACATTTCCGACAACTTTTCTTTATAATTCAAAAGACCTTTTAACATCGAAGCAAATTTTGGCATCAAAAGTATAGCATCCGCGAGACTTATATCGAAATGCTATTCTTGAAAGATCTGATAAAACTTTTCCATCTGGTTTTTATCTTTCTCACGGTGCTTTTGTTCATTTAAGCGTGACGGATAAGGCAATTTTGTTTTGACGGGAATTTCTTTCTCAGCTTCGTAAACGAATTTTTAAGACAAGCATCATTCCCATCCCAAGTTTAAAACAAGTAAAAATATGGGACTATGAACTCACCTCAAACCTTGCAGCTTCCAAAAAAAACAAATCACAATCTATAACACACAAAAATAAATCCACATTACACATGGTCAAGCTAAAAGCTATAACCCATGTAATACACATATGATGGATGTCTAAGACTCATATGACCCACCATGGATCTCCTAGACCCCATACTAATCATCACCACAACCTAATACTCACTAAATCCCTTGCACTTTTAAAATCAGAAAACGCAGAATTTTAGGGTATATTCGCCCACATGAAATCATAACAAATTAAGCTCAACAACTCACACCAAAACTTTACCATGGTCTCTCATAAGGATACAAGCAAATCCCAGAAGTCCATGGACCAATAACACACACAAGTACTCAAAAGAAAATCAAACTTGTCAACTATCCAAATTCGGATCTGAACGCACACCAAAAATGTTTAATTAGAATAAAATACTTCTACAACTTTTTATTGCGAATCCTTTTCGTGATAGTCTAAGATAACCTAAAACTTAACTACTCCAGAAGGGCTAAACTAAATACCACTTTTTCACCCACAATTAACTATCAAACTTTTAACCAAATTCTGTCCCGGTTTAACAGCTTTGACACCTTAAAAAAGAAAAATCAAAAGACTAACTTCCCTACCTTGAAATCAATCGTGGCTGGAATTTTTGGAAAGCTCTTTCATTATACTTCAATTTAGACAAAAAATTCGTGACCTAACTCCTCACCATCTATTAATTACACTCACATCTTTACAGCACTACTTTTCTGTCCAAACCCTAACTCAATAACTAGCATGTTTTACGCTCAATTCTCTTAACCAAACATCATACTATTACTAATTATTGATCCCAACATGTTTAATAACATTAATTTACAGAAGTTAACACAAACCCTAATCCATCATATAATTATTACATGAATTATATTAATTAATCAAACAATTGAACATGTATTTTAAGAATTTTACCTTGATTCTTGATTTTAGCTTCAAAACTATAAACCCTAATTTTTTTTTCTCCTTCTCTTCTCCTTGTGGTCGACTCAAATTTCCAGAAATAGGGGTATGGGTCGTTTGTATGGTTATATGGGTGGATAATTGGGCTTGTTTGGGTTGGACTAGGATTCCTTTTAATTAGGTGTTATAAATGGACTCAAATTTTGTTTCCTTTTTCCCTTTTTAAACCCTTTTGGCCGATTTTATGCACACACACACACATATATATATATATATATATATATATATATATATATATATATATATATATATATATATATATATATATATATATTATTAAATTTACCTATTACACTCAAAACCTCATACTTTTGATATTTTATAAATACCCGTAGCTAATCCTAGCGTCTTACGCGGTAAACCTCAGTTTTTACGACAAACCGGAAAAAAATAATCATTTTCAAAACAAAGTTTCCAAAAATAGATTTTCACACTCTTTTATAAGCATAACACATAAAAACAAACTCCTCGTAACTTGCTAACGCTTAAATACTTGAACGAAGACTCGTTAAGCAAAAACACAAAAAAACACCAAAACTACACAAGTAATTTCTACACCACAAAGGCGATCAAAATGAACTTTCCCAAATTCCATACTTTCCAAATCACCATAAAAACCATTTATGCAAAGGGATTTTGTGCTAAACTCACCTATATCACTCTGATATCACTTAAATAACCTAGGACACACCAAACAAATGTCAACCGAGTCAAGACTATTAGTCAAACTGACCTGCTAAAACCACGGTTGTTACATCATCCCCCACTTAGAGAAATCGCGTCCCGAGATTTCAACTACTCGTTTCACCAATAGCATCAGCAAATGAAAATTTATGGATATTTAAGCGGAATAATACCACGCCATAAAATCACAGAGAAAGAACCACAAAAATGTGAACCGACTAAATACCCGAATTCGCATGATAGAAAACATTTTGTCACTCCAACAATACACGCAAATAGATACACTCCCCGATCACTAACACCAATGATCCAAAACAACTTCTCACAAGTAGGTACAGTACCCGCGAACAAAATGAAAATCCAAATGGTAACCGTAAGAAGCACACACATGTAACAAATACCCATAAAACAAAACATTACTTAAAATATTTATGAACACCCCGCATCTAACTTCCACGATCTAAATCCAAATACAAACGATCTGCTTAGCAACCACATCCGCAAACAAATTTGAGTACTTAAATATCATATGATCCTCACGTTCCCAAGTAAACTCAGGACCACGCTTAGAATCCCACCGTACCTTTACCAACACTATCCCACCACACTTTACACTTTTGACCACTCAGTCCATAATCTCAACATGTTCCTCGACAAAACGGAGAGTCTTGTCAACCTTAATCTCCTCTAATGGCACATGCAGACTAGTATCCGCCAAACACTTCTTTCAATTAGATACGTGAAACGTATCATGTACACCACTCAATTCCTCAGCTAACTTCAACCGGTATGCCACAAATCAAATCCTTTTCGAAATCTCAAACAGTCCTACATATCTCGGTGCTAACTTGCCTTTCTTACCAAAACGCATAACACCTTTCCAAGGAAATACCTTTAACATCACCAAATCACCAACATTAAACTCTAACGGCTTACGGAGATTATCCGCATAACTCATTTGGCGAATATCTCGCTGCCTTAAATCTCCCTCTTTAACCTGAAACCTTATTTACAATCTCTCATTCCAGTTCAGGACCAATTAGTTGGCTTGTTCCAACCTCTGTCCACAGAACAGGAGATATACATTTCCTTCCATACAATACTTCAAATGGCACATTCTTAATGCTAGAATGATAATTATTGTTATAGGAGAACTCAGCTAAAAGATAAATGCATGCCTCAGCTCCCTCCAAACTCAAACACACCCATGCTCTCAGCTCACCATCCAACGCCTGATTTGTACGCTCACTTAGTTCACTCATTAGAGAATGATAAGTCGTACTCATCTATATACGCGTTCTCAAGACTCTATAACACGTTTACCACTATCGCGAAGTAAGTAATTCATCATGTTTCTTGATGATCAACGCGACACTCCATGGCTCTTTACCAACTCACCGAGCGAAAAGTCTCGCCAACTCCTCCTTAATAAAATCTCCAGGTACCTCTGGCTGTTGCAACACCCTAATAATCGTTGACTACAACCTTTACCTTCAAGTATTTCAAACACTTGCTAAAGTATCGGTATTCTCCTTCATACCCACTCCTCCATACATCTCTCGCTAAGGTAATAACACGTCTTATTCATTCTCGGATGTATTAAATACCTTGCATGATTGATGTCCTTACGCTTCCTCTTAATGAAACCAATAGCTGGTCCGCAAAGTACCTTCCTCCATCTTCGTTCCTTTCCATTTACTAGTGTAAACCATGTAATCATTCTTCTTACATGTTCTCATCCTTGAACCTCTCTCTCTAGGCTGTCGATATCATCCTCTTAACTCTGAACTGAATTATCATAATCATTGCTCACAACATCTAAGTTTCACTCGTTCACTCCCGCTCAGCGCTCTTACCACGATGTCCGCCCTTCCTTGACGGTGGCGAATCAGACAATCGTAGTCACTGAGAAATTCCACACCTAACTTCTCTTCGACATATATTAGCCTCTTGTCAAATATATGCTAAAGATTCTTATGATCTGTGTAGATAACACTTTCTGCTCCATACATATATCATCTCCAAGTTCTACTTCCCAACTTTAAATCATGTATCACACAGTTCCTCTTATGGATCTTCCACCTCCGCGATGCCTACGCAATCTATAGAAAGATAGAAATGAATCATCAATAGTACCTGCCAATCCTAAGGACAATCGTCTCTCAGATGATGTCTTAGGTACTTTCCACTCTTCACCACTTTTATCTTACTAATGTCCACGAACACTCGCTATCGTTGACCACCTTCCTGAAGAACGTACATCTTAAAGCTACACCTCTCACTTGAACAACTTGGAAAACACCCTCTTCTTCTTCAACGAACAAATTGATAATCAAAACGACAATCTATCCTAAGTAAACGACGCGAACCATGAAACCGGTCGAACTAAAACGTATATCAACAAACTCAAAAGGGGTACGAATTACCGACTAGCAAAGTAACGAACATCAAAATCAAAGCTAGAAAAACACAATGAGAAATTTTCCCCCAATAAAAGTAGACACGGATAAAATGTTCATGAAAACCCATACAAAGAAAATATAAAATACACGTACCCATAAAACATCCACAAGCGTACCTCAACGAAAGAAACACTCGATGAACCAAATATATAACAAGTTTGGTAAATGAGAACCATAGACAGTTCTTATTCCTGTACTCAACCTTCCCAAAAACAAATGAACACCGTTTTTCACAAGACATATCTTAAACTTATACATTTTTTTTTATAAAGTATATATAAACCATTTTATGTAAGACATCAACATAACCATTTTTTTTCACACTTCATTTTCACCATAAAAATAATAGTTTCCAACAAATGACCTTGAAATACCCAAAAACGAATTTTAAAATACCATAAGGACTTTAACACAACCCCTTTATTGGATGCGAAAAACACAGAAGAATCACATAATCAAAATAATCATCAAACGAATCTCATACCAGTGAACACTCACGCAAATACATTGCAAACCAAACGATGAACTTACAGACTCATTCGTACAATGATCAAATCAAAATCATAGAAAAACACCGATACTAACAGGTCACAAAACATGTCACGAAATTCAATTGGTGTGTGTAAATGAGGGATCAAATATCCATACCAACTCATCACGAACCAACAATACTCGAAGAACAATATAATATTCATTCGCGGAATAAATGCAAAGAATAACCAAAGAAAAGAACCAGCATCCAACAAAAACGAATTCGATTACCCAACACCTATCATGACGTCAAATAGAAAGAATATGGCATCTGTACCATCATGGTACTAATAGGAATGCCGACCAAAAAAAATAGGTATACAAACGGAGTGTCTAGCAAACGAATCAACTTAAATACCACAACATAAGTACCCACCGATAATTGAGGTATCAACATATGATAGGTAGAGTGGAATCTTACCACATATACACCCCAACGTATAACGACTACCCAAACGGTTAAGAGAATACTTCTCTAACCATACAGCCATCACCAACATGATATCATATACCATCTACCACAACATATAACAACAAACATCAATCAATGTAATAATGGTCACCAGTCCACATGTGTGATACCCTTATAATTATGTTCGCGACCATAGTTATAAGCCTATTCCACACGCATACTTACTTCCAAAACCACACATCTCAATGATAACGCACATATACCACATAGCACCTAATACACCATGCAATCCATACCATCATACTTGCAAGTATACTTGTGTTGTCACGCATGTATAATTATGTTAGCCACCAAAATTATCTATGCCCCCTTTCACAAGTGTACTCCCTCCTATGACAACACATCATGCAAACAATCATGCAAACAAAAACAAAAGACATCGCTAACAATCATTGATGTGCTTGAGATGTGTACAAGTTTTAAAATTTATAAACACGCTTATCCAATTATCTTTTTAACACATACGAGCAAGGATACTCGTCCGTTTTAGTAAAGGTGGGTAAGTCGAGATCGTCCCAAGGGATTTATAGATCTAAGTATTAGAAAACTAGTTTGTATAAAAGGGTTGTCAATCCTTATTTACTAAAATTCAAATCTTCTAAATAACAATATTATAAAAACATATACTTGTGTGAAATTCTATAATTAATCATTTGGAGTACCCATGCTAAGTTTGGTGTAAACTTATTATGATGCACAACTTTTATATGAATGACCAACAATCAATGGTGTTTATCATGTTAAATCATTACTAGAATTCAATTATCTAGTTACTTCCTTTCGGCCTAAGATAACTAGAACAATAATTCCATGAACACGATGTTGTTTAAAAACAATTCTTTACTTATGAATTCCTACGAATCCTTTCGGCCTTATTTCGTGATGAAATCTTCCCAAATCCATTTTAAAGAGCAAACATAATGCTTGTCACACATCATGTCCCATACTAATTCGTGCACTAACTTTTTGGAATAAAAACATTAAGAAAACCCTTTCGGCCAATATTCCCCATGGATGTTTTTATCAACTAATTAAGCAAGACTAGATTTTATCTCAACAAACTCATAAATTAAGAAGAATTTTCATGCATCACCTTTTTAAAGAAAAGAATACTCCATGACTAATTACATCATTCACACAATTATATACCAAATTACTCCATATCAATTAAATTAAAACACAAGTAGTAAACAAAACATTCATTATATTCAAAGTAACAAGTGTTCATTGTAAATAAACAAGGTGTACCTAGCTTGAGAATTACAAGAACTAAATCCGTGGAACTATAGCAACCACACGCCTCCAATTGACTACCAAATACAATAAACAACTCCACACACTCGACCAAACTATTGAGACTTTAACTCAAAGCTTCCCTGGACGCTTTTACTGCTGTAGCAACCTTTTGGGTGAGAAATATTAAGATAGTAATAACTTGGTGTAAGTTATTACTTAGGATTTTGTGGTACAAATTGGTTGTAAGCTTAGATGTGATTAAATAGCCTCCAAGTCACTTAATTCTCAAGGTAAAACGTTCCCAAGAAGTTATTAGTGAGAAATGATCAGCCATCCATGATAATGAGGAGTAAAAACGCCATTAAATGCAATCTTGTCAAAACAGTCACCTCCCATCCGATCGGTATTCCATCCAACCGAACGGATGGATCTTCTGGTCAATTCCAACCGATCCGGTTACGGGCTCCAACCGATCGGTTGGATTGGACCTGTAACCTAATTCTTTACTTTTCTTTATTTTTCTTTGTCGCATGCTTTCTCCTACACTTTAGTGCTAATTCCTTCCATAGAACTTGATATTATCTCGACATATGAACGTAGAAATCTTGAATCTATCAAATCCTTGAGACCTTGTGTGATTCTTCACTTGATTCCTTCTCGCAAATCTCCAATTGTGCACCTTCACTTCATTTCTTCATCTTTTCATCACTTTTTCCTATTTTTACTTTTCCATGATTAAGTAACAAATACGTACAAATATGACCAAATATGATGCAATAACGCACCTAAAAACATGTATAATTTAAGCGTTATCAAATCCCCCACACTTGAGTTTTGCTCGCCCTCGAGCAAGTCTAGAAAAAAAAATCTCAATGGTACGGTTTATTTGTGATTCGAAAATCTAACAATTATCCCTGAGGTTAATTGTTAATTTTTTATATACGAAAATTATATGGAGCATAGACAAATATAAAGCATGATAACATAACTAAGCACCTCTCGAAGAATAATTTGAATTCACTCATCACTCCAAGGTAATTTGATTGGTGAACACTCATTGCTCAGTCATGATTCATGTTTCTTACCATAAGCTTGTACAAGTATCAAAACAACAAAACAAAAACATCAAAGAGGACTTTTATTGGGTTGTAACATTAGGCTTGATGGGTTGTACCGGCTAATGTTCAAACATCTCATACAAGAATCAAATAGATCGTTGGCGTGTATTTTTAGTAAGTAATAACGGATGGTCACCAAACCATTCTCTAGATCGCTGGCGCGTCATTCCATTACCAAAAATACGGATGGTCACTAAAATTTTCATACACTTGATATTTTCACAAAGCCAAAAAGGGTAGGGATAAGGCATGGGAAATATTTATTTAATTGGTTATAAAAGAAAAACAAAATCAAGTCTAAATCCCATTGTTGCTAGTTACCGAACAAACCTCAATCCCAAAAATGATTATAGTTACGATCTTTCTCCTCCTTTATGAACTTTCACATATTGATACATCGATTCGCCATAATAATATTCTTCATTCTTAGCACATTGGCTAACAAAATATCATATAACTTTCTTTCTTCATCTCCATATATCACATAGCACATTTGCTAAAATTGTCATCACACATTTTTCGATGATTTTTTTTTTTTTTTTTTTTTTTTTTTTTTATAAAACATTCTTACATCACATCTCCCCCACACTTCGCGTAAGCATCACCACAAAAATACAAAACTAAAGGTGGTCAATCTTCATCTTTGTTGGCATGGCACACACGAATGGTAAAGTCTGTAAAACTAATAATCATCAAAAACAATCCATCATACCAAGCAACTATCAACCAACCGTTTAGACTTTGACAAGGGTTTAGGCTAAGGTTTAAAGTGTAAAATATTTTTGTATTTTTCTGGATGTAACAAAAGAAAAAGATTGGCTCGAAGGGTGTAACTAAGGGTATCTAGTGTTAAAGATAAACGCTAACAAATGGGTTCCAAATACGAGGATAACTAACCGATGTGGTTAGCAAAAATTATTTTGTAAATGGAAGGCTATTTGGTGTAAATCCTAAATTGCCTCTTATCATTTGAATATGTTTTATCACTCGAAAGTAATTTTAACCATAATGCATAACAAGTACAAGTTCTAGAATCAACACAATCACCAGCACACTCATTGCAAGAATATATAGCATAAGAAATGCTTTATACAAAAAGGCATAAATCCTCACAATTTAAGGGTGAAAACTATAACATGTACTAGTAAATGTCATCAATTCCGAAATGAATTTGCTCTAATACTTGATTAAGCTCCAAAAAATTTCAAATACCCATATTTTAACCATTGAAACAATCTTATTAAAATTAACTCAAGTGTTCAAACAACTAGATCTTTCAAGGGCGAACGAATCCTAGTTACTTGAATTCTCAATAAATCCTAAAAAATACACCTATTTTTCCTATTTTCTTCCCTCCCCCACACTTAATTTTTGCATTGTCCTCAATGTAAATAAAAATGACTTCAAAGTAAAGGAAATGGGAAAAATTTAGTAAAATAGAAACTACCGGAGTAAAAATACGCGAAATGCATATTTGATCACAACTAATCAAATGAGTTCTCTGACTCCAAATATTGATCAACCATAAGCTTCCATAATATTTTACCCCTGCAAAAACTGCAAAATATACCAAACAAAACAAACAAACAAAAAGTACTAAAAATAAACCAAACGTTAACATAACACGTTATTAATCCTAAAATAAAGAGTTATAGAAAGAAATAGAAATTATCCAACACACATAATTGTTATTCGAACAAACCATAACCACATGACGATCACTCGTCATCATCATAATCCATGTCTGGGTTAATGAATTCATCACTACTCTCCTCACTTTCTTCCTCTTCAATTCTACGCTTCTTCTTGCTTCCTCGGGATGATCCTCCAACATCGAAATTTGTTCCTCCAACATGCGTACCTCCCACGTTAGGAACTCTACCATAAGCCGGATACGGTTCGAGAAATGGTGAATAACCAGGATAGGGATATGGGTACGGACCAGGATATGGCTCATAAGGAATAGGATAGGGAGGAACATTAGGTGGTTCATAAAGCGGTACCTCATAGCTATTCTCACGTGCAATGTGTTGGAGCATCGGCATAGAATAATCATAGTTATAGTTTTGTCTCATCAACATTGAATCTCTCCAAACATCCCTACGCTCTATATCACTCAATTCACTATGCCAATCTCCCCACCCCGAATCAAAACTACCCGGAGCATGTCCATAAACACCTCCCGTTTGTGGCGGTGGTGGTGGTTGTTGGGGTTGTTGTTGTGGCATCTCAATGTTAGGCTCAGTCCATTCTCCTAACGTCTTAGTTCTCTTATTCAACGCTTAACCAAAACCTTTGTAATCCCAAGTATCACTTTCCTTCCTTACTGAACATTTAGCCAACTCTACATCTTCAAAATAACCCAAATTTCTTGCCAAAGCGGTCACATAATGACCTCCACAAATGTCACTCTTATCCTTGATCCCCGGTGCTCTCCTAGAAAGATACTCGGCTATAATCCAAGCCGCATTGCCATTTTTGTCTTCCTCAAGCAATTTCATCACCCATAAATCTGGATTGTTACACTTGTCACAACTACCCGTCCTATGCAAAACTCCCCAAGTAATTAACTTTTGCAAAATCTTCATCAACGGGTTCCTTATTCTAGACGCATTCTTCCTAGAGCAACTTGGATCACCAACACGATTCCAATACTCCAAAACACCATCATACCTATTGTGAAACCTTGTTAACCTCAAGAAATGTGTCTCAAACAACCTATGATTAATCTCATCTTGGTTGTACAAACCCAAATAAACCGCGAACTGTGGCAAAGTATAAGCATGCTCAACTCCACATAGTCTAAACCAAATGCAAACTTCCCTCATAAGATCATAAACCTTCCTTTCAAAGTAGAACGTAGAAAAGAATTCTAGACACCACTCACGATAAACATCTTCATAAATGCTGAAAGCTCTTTCCGAAGAAAGATTCACAAATGTATCCCCATAAGCTGGATACACATAACTCATTCTCATCAGCTCCCTCAATTGATCCTCACATTCATACTCAGCAAACAAACTCCAATCAATGAGACGTGGTGTAACAATTTTCCTACCTTGAAGCTTAGAAAGCCGTTCACGAAAGGCATGCTTCTCCTCTTTCTTCAAATTGCTAAACTTAAGATTGTTGTTCCTTTCCGCTTGAAGATTGTACGAAACCCTACTCTTCATCTCTTCCAACTTCAAAACAACCAAAGTAATCATATTCTTCCTGATCCATACTATCTTTCATTCCTCTCATTGGTTTGGGGTAATAAGTATGCTTAAGAATCCCATCATTAATGGTCATAGTTCCATGCCCCATATCTATAATAGCTCCACAAGTTCTTAAGAAGGTCGTCCCAACAAGAGAGGTAACTCCTTATCTATAGGAATGTTCAATACTAAGAAGTCACTCAAAAATGCTTGATAACCAATTTGAATACGCACATTCTTGACTTCTCCCATCGCTTTAGCTTTCGAATTATCCGCCATTGTAAGGTTTGATTGGTTAGGTTGTGGGTTACAAAGTCCTAACCTTTGGTACAACGGATAAGGCATCACACTAACACTTGACCCCTTGTCGGCCAACGCATACATTAGAGTGGTCCCGTTCACTTTTATTGGTAAGACAAAGTTTCCCGGGTCACTCATCTTCTTAGGAAGCCCTTTTCCACTATCCTCTCTCTCTCAACTTCATCAAAAGTTGTATCTTCCAACCTTGACCTTGCCATCATGACCGAATCTAACTTCTTCCTATAGGTCATGTAATTATTCAAAACCTCAATAACTGGCTTCTTTTCCATGAGTTCATGGATCTTATCTTCTAAATTCTCCAATATCGCCTCTATTTATTCATTTGTCAACGGTTGGGTAACTTTGGGTGAATTTGGTGGTGTACTAGGTAATGATGATGATGATAATGTGGAATTAGTTACTTTTGGGTTGGTGGGTTGGGTAAGTTTTTTTAATGGTGCTTTCTTTCTACTTGGCTTGCCCATCTTGCAAACCTCTTCCTTTCCTACCTTTTTCTTTTCCATACCTTCACATAACTCCGCAATCATATCATCCACTTCTCTTTCCTCTTCCAAATCCGTAATATTTATCCTTAACTCACTAAGTGCAAAGTCAACCGTGCACTTGGTAGTAACAAGAAATTCCCTACCGAAAACAACCTCCGGTTCATCAGAATTGCAATAATCAAGAACAACAAAGTCAACCTTAAAAATGTGTCCATGAATATTCACTTTCACATCCTTAACTTTCTTCCTTCCGTAATCCTCATAATCTTACCGAACATAGCCAAGTTTGTCCAAAACATCTTCCGTGATATAGTTGTCCCCATATTCCATATTAAGTTGAGCATCCCAAGCCTTAACTCCTTCCACCGCACAAGGTGTAGAATACCTCATGTGTGGGGAATCAAACTCCTTAGGTGGAGCTCGTGTGAAAACAACCCTAGGCAAACAAACATCATTCTCTCCAACTATTTCTCCGTTTTCCAAATATGTTTTCGCTTTCTCCAACATGCTTTCCAATTTCTCCAAAGAATCGCCCGAATCATTGAACATATCCTCCAAATTCCTTAAGTATTCCGAAATTTGACTTAAACTCTCCATTTCACTAAAGCAATTACTAACTATAACATAACCATCAACAAATCAATCACATCATTAGTATCGGGGTTAGTCATAATCAAAAATAAACTTATAATGAAACAATACCTAATAAGTTAACAAACCAAAGCTATAAAAACTCAAAACTTTTAAAAATAAAAATCACTAAAATTTTTACCGAGACATCCAACCGTTCGGTTGGAAATCCAACCGATCGGTTGGTTTTATGCAAAACACCCAACCGAATCGGATGCGGGCAGCATCCGATCGGTTGGATCGAACCTGTAATTTTTTTATTTTATTTTCATAATTATTAAAACTAAAAACTTTTTATAAAAATTAACTTTACTCTAGTGACTTAATTAAATATTAAACTATATTTATTATTATTAAATCTTAATTAAAAACATAAAAGAAAACTTAATTATTTAAAACATTAAAAACTTTTCATTACTCTAAACTTTAAATGACATAAACTAAACAATTAATCTCATTAACTCTAATGAAAACTTTAATACTAATCATAAAAGAAAAACTTAATTAACTAATCATTAACCAATATTAACTAACTTTATTAAAATCAATTAATTTCTAGAATTAACTACTCATTAATTACTAACAATTAAAAGTAAAAACAAAACAAAAAAAAACTTTACCGTGGCATCCAACCGTTCGGATGGAAATCCACCCGTTCGGTTGGATTAGCCAACTTTTTTTTTTTTTTTTTACTTTTTTTACTTTTTAACTTTACCAATTCGAATTTTATGAAAAACAAACTGAAAAACTAAGAAATCTAATTAAATCCCCGGCAACGGCGCCAAAAACTTGATGTGCTTGAGATGTGTACAAGTTTTAAAATTTATAAACACGTTTATCCAATTATCTTTTTAACACATACGAGCAAGTATACTCGTCCGTTTTAGTAAAGGTCGGTAAGTCGAGATCGTCCCAAGGGATTTATAGATCAAAGTATTAGAAAACTAGTTTGTATAAAAGGGTTGTCAATCCTTATTTACTAAAATTCAAATCTTCTAAATAACAATATTATAAAAACATATACTTGTGTGAAATTCTATAATTAATCATTTGGAGTACCCATGCTAAGTTTGGTGTAAACTTATTATGATGCACAACTTTTATATGAATGACCAACAATCAATGGTGTTTATCATGTTAAATCATTACTAGAATTCAATTATCTAGTTACTTCCTTTCGGCCTAAGATAACTAAAACAATAATTCCATGAACACGATGTTGTTTAAAAACAATTCTTTACTTATGAATTCCTACGAATCCTTTCGGCCTTATTTCGTGACGAAATCTTCCCAAATCCATTTTAAAGAGCAAACATAATGCTTGTCACACATCATGTCCAATACTAATTCGTGCACTAACTTTTTGGAATAAAAACATTAAGAAAACCCTTTCGGCCAATATTCCCCATGGATATTTTTATAAACTAATTAAGCAAGATTAGATTTTAACTCAACAAACTCATAAATTAAGAAGAATTTTCATGCATCAACTTTTTAAAGAAAAGAATACTCCATGACTAATTACATCATTCACACAAGTATATACCAAATTACTCCATATCAATTATATTAAAACACAAGTAGTAAACAAAACATTCATTATATTCAAAGTAACAAGTGTTCATTGTAAATAAACAAGGTGTACCTAGCTTGAGAATTACAAGAACTAAATCCGTGGAACTATAGAAACCACACGCCTCCAATTGACTACCAAATACAATAAACAACTCCACACACTCGACCAAACTATTGAGACTTAAACTCAAAGCTTCCCTGGACGCTTTTACTGCTGTAGCAACCTTTTGGGTGAGAAATATTAAGATAGTAATAACTTGGTGTAAGTTATTACTTAGGATTTTGTGGTACAAGTTGGTTGTAAGCTTAGATGTGATTAAATAGCCTCCAAGTCACTTAATTCTCAAGGTAAAACGTTCCTAAGAAGTTATTAGTGAGAAATGATCAGCCATCCATGATAATGAGGAGTAAAAACGCCATTAAATGCAATCTTGTCAAAACAGACACCTCCCATCCGATCGGTATTCCATCCAACCGAACGGATGGATCTTCTGGTCAATTCCAACCGATCGGTTGGATTGGACCTGTAACCTAATTCTTTACTTTTCTTTATTTTTCTTTGTCTCATGCTTTCTCCTACACTTTGGTGTTATTCCTTCCATAGAACTTGATATTATCTCGACATATGAACGTAGAAATCTTGAATCTATCAAATCCTTGAGTCCTTGTGTGATTCTTCACTTGATTCTTTCTCGCAAATCTCCAATTGTGCACCTTCACTTCATTTCTTCATCTTTTCATCACTTTTTCCTATTTTTGGCTACATTTGCTTGTTCAAACACTTTTCCATGATTAAGTAACAAATACGTACAAATATGACCAAATATAATGCAATAACGCACCTAAAAACATGTATAATTTAAGCGTTATCAATCATCTCACATGGAACAATTCCAACGATCGCATAAACTCTATAATCAAAATCACTTGGATAAGGTCGATCCAATATCCAAGAGTAATCACGCTCCAACATGGCTCCAGACGGCAAAAGACAATATACGAATTCCAAAACATAACACAAAACAAAATACGTCGCACAATGGCTCAAACTTCACTCTCGCACTTATCTCCCCACTCAGATCAATTCAATTTACTACTCGATGTGGACTCTAGATCCGAATCCACACCATTCCATCCTAACTCCCTTTCATATTTACTCAACCACCCATTCATGTTTCCTACATGTTGAGGTAGTCGACAACATGCAAAACCATCTCTATTTCTTTCTTTCAATTCCGTATGATTCACAAGTGCATACAAATCACGAGGTTTAGACTAAACCACCTCTTCTTCCTATGTGAAGTGAGGACACTACCAAGGGTATTTGGTAATGGCTCCATCTCCAGAAGTCACCATGGTTCCAAACCTCTCCACTTTTTCTCCACCAATGTTTCTCATAAACGTCCTCTCCTTGTCCGAACATGGATACATGTTATCGGGAACTCGGATTCTGCGGTTAGTCCGCTTCATCCTACCACTTCTCTCGCATCTGATAGTGACAACGGTAGTCCAACGAAGCATCTTACGCGCAGAAGACGATATAATAAAGTCGATATATACAATACTACGTATAGGGGGATAGAATAGACGTCCGAAACTCAATAAAACATCTCATAAATATAGGAAAATAGATATATAAAATACTATACTTACACATAGATCCTAAATGCAACTATATGAGGGACTCCTAAGTTATTGTCTAGGTTCAACCACCTAATTCTCTATAACCAAGGCTCTGATACCAATCTGTCACACCTCGCCAAGGCGGAAACGCGAGGGTGTAACTTCATGGATATCATCACAACACATGGTGTCTATATAGAGAATAACTACAAGAAACAAAAATGGCAAAGTGTAGACACAAAGTGTCATAACAATACCCGAAAGAAAACAACATGATAAACTCCAAACGCACAGATAAACCACTTCCAATGCAACTAAGGTCTCGTCTAATCACATCCTTCTATCTTATCCTTAGAAAGCTCACCTGAAAATGATGCTTAAAACGTCAACATAATGTTGGTCAGATTCATAGGTTTAAGACACACATACACTCTCAAGGCAACCAGTTCACTGTGATTATAAAAACATAGTTGGACAAATAAATTACAGTTATCATATAGCTACATGTATTTGCAAGTCAATAATCACACACAAAGGCAACAACAGGACGGCTCGTGTCCTCCGACCCCACAATGATTACAACAGGACGGCTCGTGTCCTCTGACCACACAATGATTACATCAGGACGGCTCGTGGACCCTGACCCCAATAAACATCAATTAGGTCGCATGCGCGAGCAACAGGATAAGCATCCTCCCAATCGAATCACATATATATCCACACAAGCAAATAATCACACATAGCATGCATACGATAACATTATAAGTCCAAGCTCTTTTGACACACACATAATCATAGTAACTTAAACATTTAAGACAAGCATCATTCCCATCCCAAGTTTAAAACAAGTAAAAATATGGGACTATGAACTCACCTCAAACCTTGCAGCTTCCACAAAAATAAATCACAATCTATAACACACAAAAATAAATCCACATTACACATGGTCAAGCTAAAAGCTATAACCCATGTAATACACATATGATGGATGTCTAAGACTCATATGACCCACCATGGATCTCCTAGACCCAATACTAATCATCACCACAACCTAATACTCACTAAATCCCTTGCACTTTTAAAATCAGAAAACGCAGAATTTTAGGGTATATTCGCCCACATGAAATCATAACAAATTAAGCTCAAAAACTCACACCAAAAATTTACCATGGTCTCTCATAAGCATACAAGCAAATCCCAGAAGGCCATGGACCAATAACACACACAAGTACTCAAAAGAAAATCAAACTTGTCAACTATCCAAATTCGGATCTGAACGCACATCAAAAAGTTTTAATTAGAATAAAATACTTCTACAACTTTTTATCGTGAATCCTTTTCGTGGTAGTCTAAGATAACCTAAAACTTAACTCTTCCAGAAGGGCTAACCTAAATACCACTTTTTCACCCACAATTCACTATCAAACTTTTACCCAAATTCTGTCCCGGTTTAACAGCTTTGACACCTTAACAAAGAAAAATCAAAAGACTAACTTCCCGACCTTGAACTCAATCGTGGCTGGAATTTTTGGAAAGCTCTTTCATTATACTTCAATTCAGACCAAAAATTCGTGACCTAACTCCTCACCATCTGTTAATTACACTCACATCTTTACATCACTACTTTTCTGTCCAAACCCTAACTCAATAACTAGCATGTTTTACGCTCAATTCTCTTAACCAAACATCATACTATTACTAATTATTGATCTCAACATGTTTAATAACATTAATTTACAGAAGTTAACACAAACCCTAATCCATCATATAATTATTACATGAATTATATTAATTAATCAAACAATTGAACATGTATTTTAAGAATTTTACCTTGATTCTTGATTTTAGCTTCAAAACTATAAACCCTAATTTTTTTTCTCCTTCTCTTCTCCTTGTGGTCGACTCAAATTTACAGAAATAGGGGTATGGGTCGTTTGTATGTTTATATGGGTGGAGAATTGAGCTTTTTTGGGTTGGACTAGGATTCCTTTTAATTTGGTGTTATAATTGGACTGAAATTTTGTTTCCTTTTTCCCTTTTGAAACCCTTTGGCCGATTTTATGCATACATATATATATATTTTTATTTTTTTATTAAATTTACCTATTACACTCAAAACCTCATACTTTTGGTATTTTTTAAATACCCGTAGCTAATCCTAGCATCTTACGCGATAAACCTCAGTTTTTACGACAAACCGGAAAAAAATAATCATTTTCAAAACAAAGTTTCCAAAAATAGATTTTCACACTCTTTTATAAGCATAACACATAAAAACAAACTCCTCGTAACTTGCTAACGCTCAAATACTTGAACGAAGACTCATTATGCAAAAACACAAAAAAACACCAAAACTACACAAGTCATTTCCACACCACAAAGGCGATCAAAATGAACTTTCCCAAATTCCATACTTTCCAAATCACCATAAAAACCATTTACGGAAAGGAATTTAGTGCTAAACTCACCTATATCACTCTAATATCACTTAAATAACCTAGGACACACCAAACAAACGTCAACCAAGTCAAGACTATCAGTCAAACTGACCTGCTAAAACCACGGTTGTTACAAGTTTTCTCCATCCATCTCACCAAGTAGACCACTCCTTCAGTACCACAGAACTCAATGGGTCTACAGACTCGAAACTCCTTGTAGCTTCATCCATTAGTACGAACAGGTGGAAAGGTTCCGGCCGAATTGTTGGAGTTATTCGACTCAGCTAGTAATTCAGCAACATGTTGCTCCACAAGTAGCGATCGATACATCGTTCCAAATTACCAAAAGACATAATAGATACTAATAGTTCCATACGAGACGAACATACAACTAAACAACATAAAAGATAGGATAACTAGCTTCTCTAACAAAGTACTCCCTGGTTTAGAAAGCAACATAAAAACAAAATCTAGGTCCATCTAGCCACGCTGCTGGCGTAGGCTCCTCAACTCCGATCTCAAACCATCCAAATCCCTCCATAATGATCCCAGCTCAACACTATGTGTATCTATGTCCCTCTTGAGGTCCTCGACCTCCTTCTCCAACTCTGTGTTCCTCTGCCACAGCTTGCGATCTGCCTAGCGAGCTGTGAGGAACCCTCTCTGTAAACTATCCATTTGCTCATGCACCTCCATCATGCTCCTCCTGATAGCTGTAGTCTTGCCTACAACTGTAGTCATGTCTGCCCTCAGCTCACCAATAAACTCAACTATAACTCTCTTAAGTCGATCCGCTAACTGCGAGATCCTCTAGCTCTGTGAAGCCAGCCGAGCCCAGATCCTACCAGTCTCACCATGGTCTGCAGACTCTAAAGATACCTCAGATGGCGCGTCCGATGCCACGGGGCTGCCAGGTTGAAAATCGAACAAGAACGGATGGTCAGGTGAGACTGGCTCCTGCTGGTGTATCAGAGAATCGGGCTCTAAAAAGTGAGTTGAATGGGCCGCGCTGTGAGCTGGCAAGCCATCATCATCATGCATATCCTCCTCCTGAGGATCATCATCCTCCTCCTCACCCTCATGTGGGTCATCATCCCTCTGCTCACCCTCCTGAGGGTCATCAGCCTCCTGCTCACTCTCCTCCTCCTCGTCAGAGGGGTACTCCATCAATCATCGCCTCTGAGCAGGTGAACCGTGAGGTGGTAGAGTAGGTGATCTAGGACGGCAACGGAATGATGAGGGTGGTGCATTTGACAGAAGAGCGCGAGCATCAAAGTGCATGGGTGGTGATGAAGGGCGCACAGACATGCGTGCCTTAGCTCGGTGTGCGAAACGTGGAGCCACACGAGCTAAAGCCTAGTGAAGTGTGAGCTGCCTCAAAGCACCAGGATGCCCTGAAGAAGATGAGGGCCCTTGCGAGGTGGGTGAAGCTGGTGGTGCGGGAGAAACCGCTGATGGTGGTGAAGTAGTAGCTGAATGCATAGCCATCCTGTATGGGTCTTCAGGAGCCATAGTGATCTGTGTTGGGCGGTGCGTGCCAACAAGAACATCCTCAGTAACATCATGCGCATAGGAGGCCATGGTCTGTGACAACGGCGTAGGGTAGGTGTAAGTGTTTCAAAACAACTAAACCACGAGGCTCAAATATCACACTAAAATCATCACATAACATCGACCATACCAAATCCAAAAATTCACAAGTACCGCATTACTAAAATATTTCTAAAACAAATAAATCACATAAGTCTCAAAACGCCATCATATCATATAATCAACACACTCATAATTCCCAAATCATCTCATAATATCTAAAAGATAATATAAGATGCTTCGGCTTGGCGGGCTGGCGAGCATTGGTCGAGGATCGTTTTCTCTAAAAATTGGTTATAGTTTAGGTTTTTATTACCTAGTTCTCTATAACCTTGGCTCTAATACCAATCTGTAACACCCCCCAAAATTTGGTACATCGGAAGACTAAACAAGCTTTCGGGGTGCTACGGGATTGGTATCCGTCACAAGTCATAAAGAAACGAGATAATGTAAAAAAAAAGTGAAAATAGAACCATCCAAGGTTTTTAAGTTTACATTCATCCCAAATAATCCAAAGTAAGGCCCAAAATAAATTCAAACATAGGTCCACAATATGATATCAGAGTTTAGAATAGATCCTTTAACCAGAACGCCAAACCAAGCCTTCCAAATGAGCATTCCAAGCATCAACTAATTAACTGAGAAAACGCGCTAAAAGTCAGCTTACGCTGGTGAGTTCATAGGTTTAAACAAAATCATACAAGTGGACTTACACGCAAAAACCCTTGCTAGCTAGACTAGTCCTCAATCCACAACACAAACCCTATAGGTGCACACTATAGTCAAACCACATAATCTCATACCATGGTGACATGCTAAATTGAGGCCCACCCACTGGTGACATGCTACTCAATTGCTCACCCAAATAAATTCAATATGCATTCGCAAGGATACGACATGCCCTGCATAATACCCTAAGGCGGCTCACCCTATGGTGACATGCTACAACCTTAGTGAAAACAACCTAGTCTATAAGCATAACAAGTTTTATTTCAATCATCACTGTTGGGAATTATTGAAATGTAATAGTTTTCATTTCTACTGATAGCTTGTTTCTGCGGATAATTGTAATAGTCTATCCGTATATTTAGAAGTTTGTTAGGATATGCATGAAATATAGTAGGAAGTGATATTTCTAGTTAATGCCGTATTAGGGTTTCTTGTATTATAAAAGAAACATACGGCTAAGGTTTTACACACTTCTTGAAACACTTCTCAATAACACTTTTAATATTCAGTAATAGAGATCCATAGGGATCATTGTTTATTAGAAAAACCTTATTAGTAACTTTGATTGTTCCTTATTATTCCGTTGTGCATTCAATCATTGTTATTATCCTAGATAGGGCTTAAACGATATCTTACAATTGGTATCAGAGAGGGGGCTCTTGATATCTAGGGATCTACAAGGTTTTTCGAAGAAAAGCAGAAAAATTCGAATTTGGTACAAATTTTCGTAACTTTTCTGCAGTGCAGTTTTCAAACAGCGATTTCTCATTCGTTAACCGTTGGATCGGGCTGAAATTTTTACTAGAGGTTCTAAACATATCAAGGAAGAGTTCCACCTGAGGGATCTTCGATCTATGCTACCAGTAAAAAGATAAAAATTGTCGAAGTCTGTTGTTGAAACAGGTGAAGTAATTCGAATTTTTAGGGTTTTTATGATCTCAACTGCTTGGAATTCGTGTTTACTTGCATTAAATCATTATGGAAGTTGGATATACATTGATTGATGTCTAAAATTCTTGAAAGAAAGCAATGGTGAATGTGTATGACCGATTTTTGATGATTTTAGGGTTTTAGTGACACTTTACAAGTGTTGTCTTTATACTTGAAGAATTTGATCGCTGTTATACTCATATGGTTTGATGATGACACGACTGTGATTGGTACTGTTGACGGTTATTGTTGCTATTTTTGTTTATGCTGATGACATTTGGTTCCTCCTGATGGTTATTTGGTTCCTGCTGATTCTGTATTATCTCTTTGTTGTTGCTGCTAGCCTATTTTCATTTTGCTGATAATATTTTTCATTCCTGCTGATAAGCTTATTTGTTGCTGCTGAGTGAAATTTTGATTATGCTAATGACTTTTGGTTTCTGCTGATCGTTCTGTTTCTGCTGTTGCACTTCAATACTGCTGCTGCATTCAGTTCTTTATAAACCTCACAACCAAACTTCTCTCGACACCATTAAAATGGCAGAATCTGACAATGAAAGGGATGATGCACAGTTTCCTTATTTGATGAATGATGAGTACGCGGTCTGGGCTAGGAAGATGGAACACTGGATCACGAACAATGATATGAATATCTGGAAGGTGATTCAAAATGGCAACAGCTTGAAAAGGACCGGAAGAGATCTCGATGGAAAAATCATTATTCTCGATCCAACGACTGCAAATGAACACATTGAAGTTCATAGGGAATCAAAGGCAAGAACTACCTTGCTTCAATCTATTCCTGTTGATCATGTCGCAGATTTCCATTATATGGATGATGCAAGAGATATATGGAATGCAACGTGATTGCTCTTCACTGATTTGTTCTCATTAGTTTTACTTTTATGTTTAATTAAAATCTGTGATAGTCTCTCAGGCTAAACTCCCCATTTTAATTAGATTAGATTGTAAAACTAACTTAGATATTAAAATACTGATCAAATCAACTAGATATTACGTTCCATTCTTAGTGTTCGACATTCTACTTACCATTATATACATATTGATCGGGTACACTGCTCGTTAAGTGTGTGTGTTAGTAATAAGTCGGCTAAATATAAATTTAAAACTTGAAAAGGCAAAAACACCCTATGCTACACTAACATATCGCACACATCAGTTACCAAGTTATGACCATTTCCCTGCTTCTTGCGTTAGCCTGGCGTTTCAACTTGCGTTGCAACACCAACATTCCAAATTAAAAAAAAAAATTACAAAACACCCCCAAAACTAGCCTGGTGTTTCAAGTTGTTTAAGTGTGTTTTTGGGTTTGCGTTTTTGTGTAGTGTGTGTGGTTTTGCGTTTGGGGTTTGTGTTTGTCTGTGTGTGTAGTGTGTGTGCAGATACAAGTGAAGAAGATGAGTTTTTTTTTTTTTTTTTTTTTTTTTTTTTTTTTGGGGGGGGGGGGGGGGGGTTACATTTAATAGTAAAGGTTTGGGCTGAGCTAGAATATTGGACCAAAAGGATTTTAACTATTTTTAATAGTTTTGTAACTGTTTATTATTATTATTATTATTATTTTATAAAATTGTTATTTGTAAATAAATTTAATGAATGAAGTGTTCGAATGTTTAATGAATAAAATTATTGAGGGTGAAATTTGTAAATTGTAATTTTAAGAATAAGCGGGTCCCAAAAAGTGATGTTATTTGGCGTTATGATTTCCTGGTGTTTTTTGGTGTTATGATATTTGGTGTTAAGATGATGTGGCGCTGAGTTATTTCATAACTCAAGTTATGACTCCTCATGCTCTAAACAAAGAGACATGAGTGATGGCCAAAGAAGCAAGAAGTGAGAACCTTAGTCACACGCATATGAATCTAACACGAGCATACATATATCTACCTATACTATAAACAAAACCCCTCTTATTACTGTATAGCCTCAAATAGAAGACACGTAGGATGAAAACAGTGCGTCAGTATTCCCTCTATTTCATTATCCTTTTATATCAGCATCTCTACTCTTTGCTTTACTCCCCATCATTTTATATCTTTACTTTCTCACTTGTTTTCTCTTTCTAAAATGCAGATGCAGGTTCTCAATGAATGGAAACTCGGGTTTTTTTCATTCCCTAGACATTTAATGAAAGTAAGTTACTGAGAAGCCTGAGCTTTTAATCGTTTAGTTTTATTGTTTACCAGCGGACATAATCTAATTACTTTTTTAGTCATTTTATCAATTTATTTATTGTATATATATTTGACTTGAGATCACCAGGTTTTAGTATTTTAGTTTTCCAACTTTTCTATTTTGTTTCAACTTTAATTCTTTTAGTTTAGAATTGACATCATCTATCTTTGTTTGTAGAGATTTATGTTGGATTTTGTTTGTTATTGGTGATATATATATCAAGTCGTGGACTCTTCAAACTTGCGGGGGGTTTTTAGTTTTGCTATTAGGTAATTGTATCATGGACTCTGGTGGTGTTACATGCATGCTTGAAGAGAAATATCATTTTTGCTTTTAGATAACATATATCGTGAGTATCATAATATCTATTTCTTCAAGTAAATATGTTCTTTACATATCTATAATTCTTTTGACACAAGATACAAGTTTATCATTGTACAAAATTTCAGTAATATTATGTGTTCGTTTTACTCCTTTATTTGTTTAGATCCTCTCATCACCATCCTCCTTGATTTATTATCAAAATAAAAAGGTATCTTTATCCGCAACAGGTCATTAATTCAGGTTGTCATACAATCCATGGAACTCCTTTTATAATTTACATACTTCTACACGGAGTATATGTTTATTAGAACAATTAAGCAAACATCTATCGATGTATGATGTTTATTTTATCGAGTTTAATTGGCAAAGATATCTTTATCATATATCTTTACATTTATTTTTCTCGGATAAGAAACATTGATGATTAGTAGTACTTTTATGTAGCTCAGCTCATGATCTATACTTAATCTGTTTTTGGTCATATTGTATTCCATGTTTTCTTTTCAGCATTATAAACATGAAAATACAAATAATAAACTTGAAAGAAAAAGTTAAATATACCAGTACACGCAAGATTTTTATTTTTAAAACATATAATATACATGAAGATGCAAAATCAAAATATCATTGTGTGAAGAAAGAATTGTCAACACTCTTTGTATAAATAGTTTGGTTTGATAGGAAGGTGTGGCAGGGAAGGTATGGCAGGAAGTGTGAAAATGAGAGAAGAGTAAGTAATGTATAGTAGCCAAAATAAGATAAAAATGAGATATGATGGGAGCCTGATGGGTGAATGAATGAGTGCTCTTTACACACATATTATTTTCAATGTCTTCAATAGTGTGTAACCATATGATGCCTATCACTCGATTAGCCTATGTGTCTTTTACTGTGGGAGGTGGATTCAGGGTATGGTCCGGTTGAACTTTGGACATATGGTGCTTTCCTAGACTCCTATCTTTGATAGCTTGATAGGTATTGTTTTGTTAGTCTTAATTAATAAACCTTTAAACACAAACAAAAGTAAAAATATTATCTAATTATCAAATGCTATTTGGAAAATAAAAGTTTATATTATAAGAGTATCTTCTAGATGAGAAAGTGTGGTGATGTCAAGAGATTGAAAAGAGAGATAAGAGAGAAACAGATATATGTAGGTGGAGACTATTTTTCTTCACACATTTTTTTAAATACATGCATATTTAATTAACGTGTCTAATGTGAAGATATTGCAATAGTAAGGGAATTAAGGTGTTCCATTTGGTTTATTGTGTAAAAAAAAGTAAGGTGTTCCATTAGTTATGTGAAAAAATCATGATGCTAAAAAAAACAAAGTAAAATTGAAAGTTAAGTTAGGAGTATATGTTTAATGACTCAGGGGCCATGTGAAAAAGATAATGATAATAAAACAAGATTAAGATTTAAATATGATAAAGAAAAATCGATAAGTGAGACCTTGTCATAGATGCTGAAGGATGGAGGTATTTGATAACAACAAGAACTCATTTTATCCGTGCTTTGTTGGCTCAGCTAACACGCGCACGCCAACTATGCATCCATGTTGACAACTAAGATTAAACCCACTCGAGTCAAGCAGGACAGCTTGAATACACTTTGAATATCATAAGGCCGAAAACTCATGTTTGTTATACAAACCACTTGAACAATCTTATAAAACAAACATGAACATCATGGGCCGTGCTTAGCACGTCATAAAAGATGTACCTAGTATAATTTACATGTTGCAGAAGCCTAGTTAGTGAGCCGCCAAACAACAATTTGGGGAAGCAGCCACACAATAGATCAAAAAATCGGCGTATGACACAGGTGGGATCAAAACAACTTTAAACCATCACACAAATAAACCAAACCAGTACCTAAAAGTCAAATTTTATGTGTTATGTGCATGATTTGTTCCAGTTTAACTTCTTCTTCTTTTTTTTATTTTTATTTTTATTTTATTTTTAAATTAAAAAAATGCATCCCTTGTAGTGACAAGCTTAACTTTATTACTTAAATGCGTAAATGCCAAATGGAGGTGAGTTTGGTGTTATTTACTTTTTTCTTTTAAAGAAATTATTATATTAAAATAAAATGGGGTTGAGACAAAGAGTATTTTAGTCATTTAACGTTAACCAAGGACTAAATATGCAGGTGAAAGTTAAAAAGAAGGACATTCCTTGCACTTTTAAAAGGATGGGGCCAAACATGCAATTTGGCCAAACCACAGGTATCAAAAATACAATTTCCTCTTAATTTGAATGAGTAACAGAATAAGCAATTTCTTTCTCATTGACCAAAAGACCATATGAGTGGCTCATCTTTCTTTTTTCAAACAGTGAATCTTATCTTTCGTTTTCGTTGACGAAAAAGACCAAAAGAATGGCTTATGTTTCTCATTTCTCAACAAACATAAACACATCACTACTGCTGGAACTAGTTTCTTTCTTCACATAAACTCTTTCAACAGCTTCAACCATATCAGTTTCATCATAATTTATAACACCTAACCAATCACCTTCACATTATCTAGTTTTTTTCCCCATTTTATTCACTTTTCTTTGCAATCAGTTTCTTTGTAGAAATGTCTTTCAGCAGATTAGTACGTTTCTCCGATCCTTCATCCTTAACTTCATTAGGAATTACGCTGATGCTAATGCTAATGGGCTTTATCTATTACTACTTTTATTCAATGACATCTTCTTCTAACTCATCTGCACCAGAAATAATGGTGTCCACTTCAACTTCATCCATTCAAAAGAGGTTTAAGTATGATGTTTTTTTAAGCTTCAGGGGTGAAGATACCCGTAAAAACTTTGTTGATCATCTTTATCATGCTCTTAAGGATAAATGCATTTACACTTACAAAGACGATGAGAAAATCCAGAAAGGGCAAAGGATCAGCGATGATCTCATAAAAGCCATTGAAGACTCCAAATTTTACATCATTGTTTTTTCCAAAAACTACGCATCTTCGTCATGGTGTTTGGAAGAGCTTGTCAAGATTATGGAGTGTCACAAGATGTCTGGGCACACTGCTTACCCTGTATTCTATGATGTGGAACCCACTGAAGTGCGAAACCAAAGCGGTTCGGTTAGAAAAGCCTTTTTTAAGAATAAAAAGAAAGGGGCTGCTGAGAAATGGATAGGGGCCCTTAAAGAAGCAGCCAATCTGGCTGGATGGGAGCTGAAGAACACTCTTGATGGGTAATTCCTTCATCATATCTATGTATGCCATATTCATTATTTTTATTTGTTGCTAATATGTGTTTAAAAAAGACCATGGATGAAAGATTATTACTCATATTATAGCATTATCATGTTTCTACTTCATATATGAATGTATGCTAAACAGATCTTGCTTTTACATACGCACAGGCACGAAGCTAAATTCATCAAAAAAATTGTTCAAGAGATTTCACTACAGTTACGCCCCATCAATCTCGGCTTTGATGAAAAGTTAGTCGGCATGGAGACTCGAGTAAAGGATGTTGTTTCATCTTTAGAAGTTGGCATTGATGAAGTTCGCATGATAGGGATCAAGGGCATGGGAGGGGCCGGGAAGACAACTACAGCGAGAGCTGTTTTTGATCATCTATCTGCTGATTTTGAAGCTAAAAGCTTTGTTGACAATGTGAGAGAAGCATCAAAAGCCTGTGATGGTTTGAAGAAATTACAAGAACAAGTCCTTTTAAAATTGTTAAATGAACAAGTCACTTTAGATAGCGTTGATGATGGGAAAAACATGATGAAAAGGAGGATGTGCGGTAAAAAGGTTCTTCTTGTTCTAGATGATGTGGATCACATTGACCAACTTGAGGCGTTAGCAAGTGGGCCTAACTGGTTTAAGCCGGGAAGTAGAATTATCGTTACAACAAGAGATGAGCAAGTGCTGGTCGCTCACAGAGTGAACTTGATTAGAGATATCGATCTCTTATCAGATAAGGAAGCAATTTGTCTCTTCAGTAGATATGCATTTGGAACAGAGAATCCAGTTCAAGGATACGAAGAGCTATCAGGAAAAGTTGTACGCTATGCTGCTGGTCTTCCCTTAACACTTAAAGTCTTGGGTTCATTTCTATGTGGTAAAGATAAGGATGAATGGGTAGATGCCATAGAAAGACTAAAAGAAATTCCATTACAGGAGACTCTAAAAAAGCTAGAATTAAGCTATATGAGTCTGGAGGATGATTATAAGGAAATATTTCTAGACATTGCATGCATATTGAAAGGCCAGATCAAAGAATATGCAATCAGAATTCTTGAAAGCTGTGGATTTCATGCTAGAAATGGTTTAAAAGTTCTTGAGCAGAGATCTCTCATAACTATTTCTAAAGATGAGGTTTTGGGCATGCATGACCATATAGAAGAAATGGGAAAGAACATTGTTCGTCGTTCGCACCCCGATGAGCCTAACAAACATAGCCGTTTGTGGATTGACGAGGAAATTGAAGATATATTGGCTAATGACAAGGTGAAGATCAGTTTACTTGTAACTTAAGGTGAATAAAACTAAAACATTTTTATTTGTTCTTACGTCTGACACGAGGTTTCTGGACACTGTTTTTGGATTGCAGGATAATGAAGCAACAAGTTGTCTAAAACTTGATATGCAGAGAGGAAATCCTAGAATTCTTATGAAAGGTCTTGGAAAAATGAAGAAACTTAGATATCTTGATGTAAATCTTCCACACTTTGGTTATCAAAGTGACCCAAAATTTGATTATCTTGATGTGGATCTTCCAAGCTCTTTAAAATATCTAAAATGTTGGGATTACCCTTTCTTGTATTTACCCAAAACATTTCAAGCAAACAATCTTGTTGGGCTTGAGATGAGAAGCATAAAAATGGTAAAACTTTGGGAAGAAGGAGAAAAAAAGGTAGAATAAATGTTGATTGGTTGTTTTGCGTAATTCCTAATAATGCTATTAATTTGTTTGTTTGTTAATAGGCTAATATTAATCTTTTGTCTTATTTTTGTTGGTAGGTTCTAAAAAAACTCAAATTCCTTTCTCTCAATCAGACAAACTTGACGACCTTTGACTTCAGGATTACTCCGAATCTCGAGTGGTTATCTGTGAAGTTTTCTGATAATTTAAAAGAACTTTGCATGCCAGTTACTTGTCAAAAGCTCAAGCATCTCGAGATCAGTTACTCAAAGTTAAGAACTTTTGACCTTGGGTTGACTCCGAATTTGGAGACGTTATCTTTATATGATTGTGTTGATTTTGTAGAACTTCACGTGTCTGTTGCATGTCCAAATCTCAAAGTCCTCAACCTTTATCCCACTTCACGTGGAGTTGCGTTGAGGAGCCTTGACCTTGAGCTGATTCCAAATCTTGAGAGGTTAGATCTTAGAGGTTCTCGTAAGCTGGTAGAAATTAACGCTCCCGTTGGATGTCTAAAAAAGGTTGGCTACCTAAACTTAAGTGGTTGTTTTAGGTTTGCTGGCGGTTTTGAGTTTTTTGGTAGATCGGAACCAAACGGTAGTCGTTCTTCAGCTAGTTTAGTTCTGGCTCAGAACTGGCCAAATTATTGCCCATTGCACCCCAATAGTAATCTCCCACAGTTTCAGTTTCGCTGTTCTTATAAAGAATGTCTACCGTCATCAGTTGGAAATATTGAGAAGCTTATTTCTTTTGGTCTATGTGCTTGCACAGACTTAAAGAAATTTTCAGACATAATTTGTAGTTTACAATGTTTAACAAGCCTTAAACTCGAATGCAATATTCGAGAGTTTCCGAAAGATCTTGGCCGGTTAGAATGTCTAGAGGAGCTCTATTTGTCATCTACAAAGATAAAACATCTTCCAGATAGCATTTGTATGTTGAAACATCTCAAATCTCTCACAGTCGATGATGGTGATCTTCTTGAGAAGCTACCAGAGGATCTTGGCAAATTAGAATGTTTAGAGAAGCTAAAGGTGAGTAGTAAGAAAATTAAATATCTTCCATATAGCCTTTGTATGCTGAAACGTCTCAAATCTCTCAAAGTCAAAAATGGTGATCTTCTTGAAAAGTTACCAGAAGATCTTGGCCAATTAGAATGTTTAGAGGAGCTACGTGTGAGTAGTTCGAAAATTCAATATCTTCCAGATAGCATCTGCATGCTAAAACGTCTGAAGTTGCTCGATGTTACAGAGTGTTGTCTTGGGAAGTTGCCTGAGGACATTGGTCGGTTAGAATCTCTGGAAAGACTGGATTTGTCAGCTACAAAGATTAGTAGTTCAAACATTTGTATGTTCAAACATTTGAAGTATCTCAAGCTTAGTAGTTGTGATCTTCTTGAGAAGTTCCCTGAAGATCTTGGCCGATTAGAATGTTTAGAGGAGCTAGATGTGAGTAGTAAGAAAATTGAATATCTTCCGGATAGCATCTGCATGCTAAAACATCTGAAGTGGCTCTTTGTTACAGAGTGTTGTCGTCTTGATAAGTTGCCTGAGGACATTGGGCAGTTAGAATCTCTGGAGAGACTAGCTTTGTGGGGTTCAATGATTAAACATCTTCCAGATAGCATTTGCATGTTAAAACATCTGAAGCATCTCTACCTTAGTCATTGTGCTCTTCTTGAGAAGTTACCTGAAGATCTAGGCCGATTAGAATGTTTAAAATATCTAGATATAACAGATACAGGCATAAGTCATCTTCCGCAAAGCATATTTGGGTTAAAAGATCTGTTTTTCGCCGCGCCTCCAGAGCTTCTTCAGTTGTATGATTTTCCTTCAGAGATAACAACCAGAACCTCTAACATTCAGTGAGTGAATAACAGGCACTTTCTTTGTTTTCTAAATTCTTTTTTCTTTTATTTTATTATCGAATTTGATATTGGCCGACAAAATTTATTCTAACAAAATAGAGTAATATTTTTTAAAAGAAACAAATAAAGTAAATTACACGAATGGTCCTTATAGTTTTTACAAAATTACAGATATGGTTTCTGAATTTCAAAATTTACGTGAATGTTCGTCAATTAAAAAATTGTTACACTTTTGGCCCCTTATATAAGACAAATATGGATATTCTTAACCATCTAACTCTTGTATTTGTTTTCATAAATTCTGCATTTTGTCAATTGCATTTTAATTTCATGCTAATGACGCAATTTCATATAAGCTCAAGTAGTTTCTTGGTTTTTCAGGTACCTTTATAGAAGAATCATGCAAACAGATTATGGATGCTATGGATACTGCTAGAACAACAAATGCAAAGACAATGGGTCGAGTTCCATTACCGACCAAGAAGATATTCTCCAAGGTGGGTGAGGTTGTGGTTTCTGATAGTGAGGATGAGGAGGTTCTTAACACGTTCGACGAATCAGCAAATCTTTTTGGTGGAGGTCATGAACGTGAAGATGAGCTTGATGACTATGATGATTACTCGAAGCAAATTTACGATCTTCCAGGGAATTGGATGCTCTTAATGCCATTTATGGCTTTAATCTCCAAGGTCGTAGGAAGTAGTTTATATGTTTGTCCGAGTCTTCGAATATTATGTGGTAGTGGTTTTGTTTTCTTGTCTAGAAAATAGGAAGTATCTTGTTATGTAAGCTTTTCGCCTATGTAACGGGCTGAGATATGGGATTCACTCATATCCGTTGTACTTAAATGTTTTTTGGAGTAATATATTTACCGGGTCGTTGACCTTTTACCCAAAAAAATCCTTCATGTTCACAAAGACGTGAGATTCTATTTTTTTTTTGTATTAAATGTTGTTGTCGATGTCGAGGTTAAGCTTTAGAAGTGTATTTCAAGTCCTCTTTTTTGTATTAAATGTTGTTATTTACACTTTTGTGTAGTAGATTTGTTACTTGTATCATTGTTGATTAAAGTAATGGTGTTTAGTAAAATATTTTGTAATGTCATAACCTTTGAAATGATGGTTCTGCAAGTCACAAATGGCTTTTGTGCGTCGACTTTATATGAACTACTTACTTGAAAAAACAATGGGACATAACTTGTAAAGTTTGAATCATAACTTAACTTGAAACTCTAAAAGCATGATCAAAGTTGAGGATGATCAAAGCTGAAGGGTCTGAAGTTTGATTCCTAGAATGTGCAGTTGGTTGTCTGGTTTTATCCAGTTTGGGTTTGAGTTTGTGTGTCTGGTTTAAACCCGCGGATTAATCAGTCAAAATATGAGAAATTATTATTGCTATAAAAAAAAGGAGAAAAAAAATAGTACTAAAAAAACGAATAGTAGAACAGTGAAAAACATGACTTTAAAAAATTTAATAATGCTAAATTATAATCATTATGTTTAACAAGACATCAAACATTATAGTTATATATTCTTACTAGCTTATAGACCCTTGGAATCCAAGGGATTTTAGAAGGTTTTTGATTAAAAAAAAAGATAAGTACGTGAATAAAGTAAGAAAGAACAACGAACAGAAACGCTATAAAATTTTCTTGTAACGGAACAATAAGTTATGACTGAAGGTATAAAATACAATGCTTGTATATATTTGTGTAATAAACGTTCATTGCCTCTTGATCTCCAATATATTTGTCTTGAGAAGCAAATGCATGTAATGACCATTCTAAAACTTCAACAAAATGTTCATTCCGTAAAAACCTAATAAGTATAAAAAAAAAGTAAGTAAAAGAAGTTTGAGATTTATAATAAGTGTAAATAAGAAAAAATGCCACAAAACATATAATATGTATATTGTACATACCTGTTGACCGTTTGATCATATAACTTGAAGAACTTATTTATATACAACATTTATAGTAGTTTTTGATAGATTACCATCCGCATCTGAAACAACAACCTTTAATTTTTTTTTAAAGAAATTATCCATTAGGGAGATACATGTGTGAATAAATTAACAGACAACAACGAACGTAAATATGTTCTATTGTTTTCTAAAAGGATGAGTATAATATTGATCTATAATAAGTTCCATTGTTGAAAGGAAGAATATGAAAATGAGATAATAAGAAAACAACAAACTTAAACATGTTCCATTAATATATGAAAGAAATGATGAGATAATACGTGAATTATTCGATAATCAATTGAATTTGTAACAATTAAAATAATAAACGTCCATACGTTCTCGTCTCCAAATTTGATGGTCTTGAATAGCAAATGACGTCTGTGAGCGCTAATCAATTTAATAGCCAATGTCCATTTCATAAACACCCAATAGTTCATAGAAAATGTAAGTAAACGTATGTTTGATTCATAATATATTATAATTTAAAATATGGTAAAAAAAACATGTGATATGTGTATTGTACATACCTCTTAAACCTTGATCATAGACCTTGAAGTACTTCTTTGTATAAGACATTTGTAGTAATTTTAGAGATATTACCATCCTCATCATAAATGTCTTTTTTATGCATCAAGTGTACATAAATTATTTGGTATCAAAAAAGATAACTCAATATTATATAAAGATTGTGTTTAACATTTCTTGTCTATGTATCAAGTGATTTCACATACAAATAGTGTTGAATATATTGTGTAATCTTTTTACGAACTTTCATTACGAACTTTGAATAATCGGGAGACTCTTATTACGAACTTCCAATAATTGGGAGCATAATCTTTTAAACAATCAAATAGAAAAGCATTTAGTTCATTACGAACTTCCAATAATCGGGAACACAAGTGTTTATTTTTTGCTGAAACTAATATTACTTCTTTACGAACATAAATAAACACATTTATATAAAACTCGAATAGTTTACCCTAAAAGAGGCCTTGAAGGCTTTCTGGATCGTTCAGTTGCCTTAACAGTGACACTTTTACTTAAAAATTATAGTGATCTTTTATCTATAATCTTGGACTCAATACCTTGAAGTTTAGATGATGACTAAAGAATCATTAAGTATGGAATTACCAAATTTTGAATGCAAATGATATATTTACGGAATATATATATATATATATATATATATATATATATATATATATATATATATATATATATATATATATATATAGGGGGACTTTCTTACGAGAACCATTTTATCTGCGAGAACTGAGAGAACCACCAAAAACATGCATGCACGCCTTTTAAAATAAAATAAAAATACATGCAAATCATCAATAATCGTAAGCATCCACCTATGTTCTTCAATATCATTATGAACTCATCATCTTTTTTCACAAAAACCTTACCCACGGCTGCAATATTGTCGTTGCAAGTCTTATAAGAACATACATGCACATCTTCAAAGAAAAATTTTGTATTTTCAATTTCTTATCAAATTCTTTAGAACAACTATGTTTTTTTTAAAACATATGTGTTGTTTTTAAAACATATGTGCAAAAATACAATTATTGAAGGCGTGCATGTATGTTTTTGGTGGTTCTCTCAGTTCTCGCAGTTAAAATGGTTCTCGTTTGAAAGTTACACTATATATATATATATATATATATATATATATATATATATATATATATATATATATATATATATATATACATATATGTATATATATATATATATATGTATATAGATATATGTATATATATATATATATATATGTATGTATATATATGTATATATATATATATATATATATATATATATATATATATATATATAGGTTTGGGTTATAATAAAAAGTCCCTTATAATAAAAAGGCTAGAAAGCAATGACAGCTTGCCACGTGTCCCCCTTCCACCTGCTTCTCAATTATAACTAGCGTGGGTATTTTTGTCATTTCATCATTAGGGTATATATATCTTTTTTTCCAGCAAGTCTCATTATAACTCGTTTCATCTTTTCTGCTCCAAAACCCACTTCTCACCACCGCTTCATCTTCTCTGCTCCAAAACCCACCTCTCACCACCACTTCATCTTTTTCGTTTCTACCACCATTCTCCACCTTATCTACCACCGTATCTTCACCGTCTTCTCCACCGTGATCTCCACCGTCTTCTCCACCATACTTACCCCACTGTTCACCATCGTTCCCCACCCAAGACCTAGTCAGATTTAACATCTAAATATTAAAGTAAGTTTATTTCAATTGTTTTTTACTGTAACCGTTAATTAATATGGTTATATGGATCTTTAATTGTATGTATATTATGTCCATTAATCTTATTTTGAATAATATGCTCATTTTGGTGTTGCTACTGATTTAGATATAATATTATGAGGTTCTTTCTAGTTCTGTTGTTTTTAGAAAACAATAGATAAAAAGTGTTTAGTAAAGTTGCACATAAAGTGTTTGATAAATTGTCTCAATGAAATTTTAGAACTGTGATGCGCTCATTTTACACTGTGATGCGTTAATTATTAATCTTCAATTGTTTTGGTCATGTTTTTAGTAGAAAAGACTTATATGTGTATTTTATAACTATGATTCAATAATTCTACCAAATCTTTGATGGTCTTGTAAGTTAAATATTGAACGTTAATTTGTTTAAGCATCAATTTGTGTTTGGCTAATTGGTTGTATGTGCGATGCACTGGAATCTGAACTAAGATGCAGTAAGCTTTTAGTTGTCGTGTATAAGGATGAAATAGGCTACGCGAAGGTTGTTTTATGTGTGTAAATGTGTATATATGCTTGGTTGTATGTGCGATGCACTGAAATTTGAATTGTGATGGAGTAGGTGTTCACTTGTCGCATGTAATGATGAATTAAACTAAACCTAGGTTGCATTATGTGAGAAAATATGTTTGTTTGCTTGGTTGTATGTGCGATGCACTTCAATTTTAACTGAGATGCAGCAGGTGTTCAGTTTTCGCGTATAAAGATGAATTAGGCTAAACGTTGGTTGTTTCATGTGTGGAAATGTGTTTGTCTGCTTGGTTGTATGTGCAATGCACTTGAATTTGAATTGTAATGCAGTAGTTATTCAGTTGTCTCATATAATGACGAATTAAGCTAAACATAGGTTGCATTATGTATGTAATGTGTGATGCATCAGAAAAAGACTTATGTAGTTATGTATATGTAAAGTTGTACGTGTGATGCAATTGTCTTGAAATGCTGATGCAGTAGGTTTTTGCTTGTGGCATATATAGATATAAAAGCTTATTTTATGTTTATGTTTTGAGTATAAAATGTTTGCGTGTGTAATTCTATGTATGATGCACTTTTCTGAAATTCGATGCAACGGGTGTTTGTTTTTGACAAATACAGATCCGTCAGCTAATGTTTTTGTTATTTCATCAAGAAAAGACTTGTATATTTAGTTATATGTTGGTATCTCAAGTATGATAATAATATCATTTTCATGAAGGTCGGCAGGTTCTTATTTATTCACCGGCTCGAACAGCTTTACATCAAGGAGCCGGAAAGGTTGGCAAATGGAAAATCTATTTTTATGTCCACACACAAGTACTACGCTTTTTCTCTTTATTTTATAACTCTTGCCTAAACTAGTACATATTATTAAGAGTTTTCAACATATGAGTACATTTTAACCATCTTTCGACCAATTTGAGCCTTTTTCGTTTTAGCTAAAAATAGCCACCCGGTATCTCATTCCTGTTTTGTTTTAACAAGGAAAGAAACAATTGTGGATGTCTACTACTAAATTCTTAAGCTTGTCAACCTGGCCATGACACAATAATGACAAAATATCTTGTTTATTGATGTAGATGGGAAAATTCATTGGTGGGTTTGACGTCCACATATGATCCTTATGCAAATGTTGGTGATGATGCACGCAGTTTCACCAGAGAAGAAGATGAAAAGGCATTTTTAGAAAAGAATGGTTGGAACTATACGGTAAGAATAATAAACAAATATTTTTAACATAACTTTGTGTTGGTTATTATCTTTGCTATTGAGCATATAAGTTTCCCTAAGTTTTTATAATAGATCTTTTAAATATCCAATCTGTGTTACGGTCAACCTTTGGTATTATATTTTGAACATATATGCAGGTATTTGTAGTTTTATATGTGATGCAGTAGTTTTGAAATGTTGATGCAGTATGTGTTCACTGCATCAACACTTTAAATTCACCGCATCATAATTATTTATCAAGACACATATAGATTATACACTCGAACACTATTCTTCGATGTGCAGGATGGGATGTTTGCTTCATATAAACATTGTATTTCAATGAGTTTTGTTCAAACTGACTATACAAAGAAATATTCAATTCTTGATAGTGAGGTTGAGAAGGGAAATAGAGGTGATAGTGCCTCTACAATGTATCACGTATTTTTAGCTTACTGCATCATTTCCCCTATTGAATTATTTATATTACTTCTTCACAGTTCTTCACTTCACTTGATCCCAGCATACATACGTGACGAGCATATGGCACGCCTATTGGTGCATCAGATTTGAGCTTGCAGAGTGAAGTTTTCGATTTGTACGAGATTTTTGAATCAACTATTGATCATTTGGTGCACGACGTGGAAAAGTTTTTGATTTGTACTGTGTAGATATCAAAGAATTATTCAGTTGTAAAGTTATAGCATTTATTATCAAACATCAATCCAATAATACCTTAGTGTTCAGTAATTACCCTCAATATCTTTTCTGTTCATATTAATGCATCATAGTTACTGCATCATGGTGTTATTGTTTATTGCATAATGATGCAGTGAAATGACATTGTGATGCAGTAGATGTATACATTGTGACGCAGTAGATTCATACATTGTGATATAGTAGATTTATATAATTTTGATGCAATACATATATACATTGTGATGCAGTAGATCTATACATTGTGTGCAATATATTTATAACATTGTGATGCAAGAGATATATACATTGTGATGCAGTAGATTTATAACATTGAATTACAGTAGATATATACATTTTTGTACTATGTAGATATTAAAGCATTACTTATAATACAAGTTTTCGATTGTTAAACAAACAACATTGATTACCAAACATTAAATGTGTACTGCATCATACTTTAATTTCGAGTGCATCATTATGATAATGTTACTGCATCATTGTTATATGTTAGTGCATCACAATGTCATTTTTTAGTGCATCACTATGTTTGCATGTTGTGCATCACAATTTCTTTGTGTGTATATCCAATGGATAATAGTTAAAATGCTACTGCGTCAATATGATATGTCAGTGGATCACATTGTCATTTCTGGTGCATCATTCTGTTTCCATGTAATGCATCACAATGTTTTATGCTTATGTTTAGTGCCCATAGTTATAATGTTACTGCATCACTGTTATATGTCAGTGCATCACAGTGTTCTGCATGTAGTAATATGATAATATTCTGATGCAATAATATGATAACATTTTAATACAGCTAAACAATATTGTTATGCAGTATAATTTTAAAAATATATATAACTTTGTAACGCAGAAGATTTATACTTTGTGATGCAGAAAATTTACACCATTGTGATCACTTGATGTAGACATTATAATTCACCAGTTATATACACCATGATGCATCAGTTGTATACACTATGATGCACTAGTATTTTCAGTGCAACACGGTTTATAATTAGTGCATCTATGTTCATTAAGATATCAACAATAATCAAAATTACTTAATATTAAACAAACATTGTCATCATTAAAATGTAGAATACTTAGTATTAAACATTCAATAATCCAAATTATTACATCCAACTGAATTTAAACATTGTTTTTAATGATCCATAACTATCATGCAGGAACCCTTGTTACGCGTTTAGATGATTGCAATCTACTGTTTGCAGCGTGTTATATGCCTCTGCGCCTTCCAAGACTTCCGCCTTTTTCCTTTTCATAATTTAAGAAACATCTTTGTCGTGTGCTTTGCTCGCAACATATGGATTTGTCCCCTTTGACCAACGCCTTCTTTCTTTAACTCTTCCTAAAAGTACCACGACTCTGCGGTAGACATCTCATTTCATCTTGGGTGTTTATTCCTCATCAAGTAGTCATTATATATATTTATCTGTGATAATTTAAAAGAGTATTAAATTGATATATTGTTTTCATTGTGATGCACTAATTATAAAACTTTGATGCAGTGAAAAATAAACTAATCATCTAATCCTTTTACTTACGAGATCAATTGTATATTCATCATATCTTAATATGATATTTTCATCTTCATTTCTACCTGTAACTTGATCAAACAAAATCCATTATAAAACATCTAATGCATCACTTCTTTATATCAAGTTCATCATACATACAAATGCACATACAAGCACATTTTGACAAATATAATGCACTACGCGTGACCTTATTGAACCTTATGAAACAGTATTGCAGTAACAAATAAGCAATGACGCAGTAGAATATAAACCGTGCATCATACATACTAAACACCTACTGCATCTCAGTTTAAATTCAAGTGCATCATAACATCAATCAAGTATACATACACATTTTTGCACATAATGAAAACTATGCCTAACCTAATTCACCCTTATATGCCAAAACTAAAACCTACAGCATCTCAGTTTTAATTCAAGTGCATCACATCATCAACCAAGCATATAGACACATTTTTCACATAACAAAACCTACGCCTAACCTAATTCACCCTAATATGTTAAAACTAAACATCTATTGCATCTCAGTTCTAATTTAAGTGCATCGCAACATCAACCAAGCATACAAACAAATTTTTGCACATAACGAAAACTATACCTAACCTAATTCACCCTTATATGCTGAAACTAAACACCTACTGCATTTCAGTTTACATTCAAGTGCATCGCAACATCAATCAAGCATACAGACACATTTTTGCACATAATGAAAAAGTACGCCTAACCTAATTCACCCTTATATGCCAAAACTAAAACCTACTGCATCTCAGTTTTAATTCAAGTGCATCGCATCATCAACCAAACATACAGACACATTTTTTCACATAACAAAACCTACGCCTAACCTAATTCACACTTATATGTTAAAATTAAACATATACTGCATCCCAGTTCTAATTTAAGTGCATCGCAACATCAACCAAGCATACATACACATTTTTGCACATAACGAAAACTACGCCTAACCTAATTCACCCTTATATGCCAAAACTAAACACCTACTGCATCTCAGTTTTAATTCAAGTGCATCGCATCATCAACCAAGCATACAGACACATTTTTCACATAACGAAAACTACGCCTAACCTAATTCACCCTTATATGCCAAAACTAAACACCTACTGCATCTCAGTTTTAATTCAAGTGCATCACATCATCAACCAAGCATACAGACACATTTTTCACATAACAAAACCTACACCTAACCTAATTCACCCTTATATGTTAAAACTAAACATCTATTGCATCTCAGTTCTAATTTAAGTGTATCGCAACATCAACCAAGCATACAAACAAATTTTTGCACATAACGAAAACTATGCCTAACCTTATTCACCCTTATATGCTTAAACTAAACACCTACTGCATCTCAGTTTAAATTCAAGTGCATCGCAACATCAATCAAGCATATAGACACATTTTTGCACATAACAAAAAAGTACGCATAACCTAATTCACCCTTATATGCCAAAACTAAAACCTACTGCATCTCAGTTTTAATTCAAGTGCATCGCATCATCAACCAAACATACAGACACATTTTTTCACATAACAAAACCTACGCCTAACATAATTCACCCTTATATGTTAAAACTAAACATCTACTGCATCTCCGTTCTAATTTAACTGCATCGCAACATCAACCAAGCATACAAACACATTTTTGCACATAACAAAACCTACGCCTAACCTAATTCACCCTTATATGTTAAAACTAAACACCTACTGCATCTCAGTTCTAATTCAAGTGCATCGCAACATCAACCAAGCATACAAACACATTTTTGCATGTAACGAAAACTATGCCTAACCTAATTCACCCTTACATGCTGAAACTAAACACCTACTGCATCTCATTTTAAATTCAAGTGCATCGCAACATCAATCAAGCATACAAACACATTTTTTCACATAACGAAAACTACACCTAACCTAATTCACACTTATATGCTAAAACTAAAACCTACTGCATTTCAGTTTTAATTTAGGTGCATCGCAACATCAACCAAAACTATGCCTAACCTAATTCACCTTATATGCTGAAACTAAACACCTACTGCATCTCAGTTCAAAATTAAGTGCATCACACAAATAACCAAACATAAAAAAATTAATAACCAACTGCATCACAATTAAAATCAAAACCTACTGCATCATACTATGAAATACAACTGCATTAACATTCAATATAACAACATCACAATGTAAATTTAGTGCATCACAATTATAAAGTCTAGTTGAGACATTGTATCAAACACCTTGTATGCAACTTTCTTAATCACGTTGTTTTATTTACTTTTGTTATATTTTGTTCCAGATCTAGAAGAAAACATTCATAAGCATACACCAGTTACTAGATTTGAAAGTCTTTTTTTATATACTTTTAAAAACGAGATCAATGACTTAATTACTCTTTGTAGTTGCTGAATTCATCAACAAAAACATAATTTTACTATAACGAAATTAAGAAATTGATGCAGTAACAAAATTAAATTAAAAATCTACTTACGTGGCGGTGCAAGATCTAGTAGATTCATCCTCACCATCATTGATGCAGTAAGGTTTTTGAATGGTGGATTAAACTGTAACAAATCAATCTAGTGGCAATCATTGATGCAGCAGTTTGAGTCGTTGACGATGAATAATCATTGATGAATTAAAATTTTGGAATGAAATAATTAGGGTTTGTGTGTGAACCAGTGTGTGTTTTTTTAGAGAGAGGTTTTTCTTATTTTGATATGAAACGAATAGTCAGATTTGGAGATGAAACACTAGTTGTCTAAATTACACTATTATACAATTGCCCCTAAAGTTTGCATTATTTACCATCATGCCACCGCACTTTTTGATCTGGTCAAATTTGATCTAATGGTTGGGAGGGCTTCCTACCCTTTTTATTTTAACACCCTTTTAATTATAACCCCACCCTATATATATATATATATATATATATATATATATAGGGGAGCTTTATTTTCAAAACCCTGTTAAGTGCGGGAACTGCGAGAACTCCAATTTTGCATTAGAAAACATGCATGTTCATATAAAACATGTATGCTTTCTTACATACACCTTAATACAAATACCTGCGTAACATACATGTTCATATAAAACCATTTTGCATTGATATGTTGCACTTAACATGGTTTTATATGAGCATGTATGTTACGCAGGTATGTGTATTAAGGTGTATGTAAGAAAACATACATGTTTTATATGAACATGCATGTTTTCTAATGCAAAATTGGAGTTCTCGCAGTTCCCTCACTTAACAGGGTTTTGAAAAAAATAAATAAATAAAAAAAATAAATAAATAAATTCCATGTTACATTTCGAAAACCATTGAATTTGAAATACTTATCGAATCAAATGATAATACCAAAAAATCTCAAGTCACAACACTTTTCCGTCAGCCAACTTTCATTAATATAACATTTCTTTACATTCAGGGATATAAAAGAACTTACAAAAAAAGTACATCAGAACGACCAGCAGGTCAAAGATCTTTTCCACTTTTGTGTTCATTTTGGTTGGGTCATGGGGTCAACATGCGTTATCATTATGCAGAATATTATCATCTGCACCATGTTCAATCATTTGTTTTCCACCGACAGTCCTTAGGACGTTCTATAATAATTTCACAATTTTAAAGTACGGCATTCTCGGTAGTTCCTCCAATGGACTTCTCTTATTGATCAGCCCCTTGCGACACCTGGAATGTATCACACAAGCATCAAGTGAGTCAAACAGGTTGGAACTCATCTGGAATGTATTCCAGTAACTCGTACAAAGAACCTTCAAGTTCATTTCAAAAAAATACTTTCAGTCTAATATAGTCGTAGTATGGACCATGTAAGGCTAAATGCAAGATATGTATAAGAAACTCACTTGGGCTATTATACAATTCTCCAAGAACCACAAGTACTGATAACAACCACCATGAAGAGTGAAGAAGGTGTAGTTGATTGATCTCATCGCAACTCGTAGAAGCGTGTGCTTCAGCATAGGATTTTTTCCTCATTCCTTATTAAAAATAAAATAGTTCTTTGAAAGACGATGTGTGTAAATCTCAAAACACATTACTGTCCATAAGCGTAGTTTACTATACCGAAACTTTAGAAAGTATAGTTTTTAAGTTTGTTGATTTTGAGGTTATTAAGGACATTTCAAAAATCAAGCACCTCAAAAGTATAAGAAACTTATGATGGTTATAATGTATTATCCTCGTAAAAAAACCCTTCAAATACTTAAGGTATGTGCATAACTTTTAAAACAAATGCAACATGGTAAAAGGACTGTGTATTTCCCTATTAGGCTAAATTTTTAAATTTGACTAATATGATAGTAAATTAATACAAATTTCCTAACCATAGTACCATGGGGCATATTTCCATATCTTCAAAAAATGTATAACATGTAATTAGCACTTACGTAATGGTTTCTTTTTTTCCAAGTTTCATGCAAAATACCTTTGTTGACATGCCTGCACATTTCCAGCAACATGTTATTTTATGAAAAGAAACATAATAAGGAAAACGTAAAATCTTGCACAATGATATCCTTCACATGAGTAAGGATTACCTCCAAACCCACTATGAATTACATAATTATCATCAATGAATATAAATTTAACTTACCCCTTAATGATATCCTTATAATATAAATCAACATAAGATATTTTCACAGCCAAAATCTTAAACCACAATCTGCAGAGAGGAAAAAAAGAAGCCATATGAACAACATGATTAATCGAAAGAACGACTACTCCGAACTATCCCAAATTTCAATTGAAGAAGGGCTATATTATTTACCTTTTAAATATAAAAACCTACGTTTATGTTCCTTTTGGTATTTGTTTTACCTTACCGAGTTAAAAGTCTGAATTCACACAATAATCCAAGGACACAATATATCAAATTCAGGCATAAATTATGAAACCCAACATAAAGAACTTTGCTGTCGTATCAATTAAAATTCTTTGGGTATAGCTTGACATTAAAAAGAAAATGTAACTTCAAAGTAGCAAGATAACATCGAAGCACACAATATAGTAACAACGAAAATCTAATGCTAAGCTATTCATCATAAGTTTCAACAATCGATCGAGCATGAATCTCTGTGAACAAAAACCTGGTCTGCTATAGTGCCACCCAATCTTGGCCATAAAACTAACGTACATGTGTTAGCTCAAATCTTCAATTTTTCTATAGCTGCAAATCAACGTAAATGTTTGTTCATCAAAATATAATTAATCCAAATTTATGCATCCCCCCCCCCCCCCCCCCCCACACACACACACAAAAAAAAGCTTCCTATTTACCATAAGAAGAATAAAGTTAAGCGCTTGAGCACCCGAAAAAACTATAATAAATGAAGAAAATATTACGCAAATTTGAAACATATATACAAACCTTAATATTTTTTGAATCGGTGAGCAAGATAGAATGTCTGTCAATGCCCAAGCCCCGGTCACCAGTTGGTGGCAACCCATATTCAAGAGCCGTTATAAAGGTTTCATCCAATGCCATTGCCTCATCATCAGCTGATCATGAAAATGTAGACAGAATTAACGGGTTGATTAATGGGTTATTCTAGGACGGGGTCAAATCAGAATGAGTTTATCCAAACAGTTTGCAATCGCATCAGCAAGCCATACATCTGATGTCATCGCACACAAAAGAAAAAGTAAGTTATGATTATTTTTACTCCATGTTTATTTTTAAAAGTTGATTCATTAGAAGGTCTTATAACAATTAATTAAATTACCTCTGTTGAATATGGATTACTGCAATAGATAATACATCTATCACTTTGCAAATGTACCCATCGTCATTCCATTTCACGCCCTTTCAATGTAAGTTACATGCTCAGGTAGCCATCTTTAAAAACCTTAGAACAAAAGATAGCACATTCAAAACAAAGTAAAAAAACTAATGGAAAGACAACTTAAATGGACAGTATCAATGAAACTAATGGAAGAAGAGAATATGGTATTTTTATATATTGACATGCTTGTTGGCTGTGTTTAAGGACAAACATTCAATAATCGGATATGGTTTTCTATTATTAGTAATATATCTCAAAGTTCATACTATTCATATAATGAGATACTCATGGACCAAAGACTATCAAATAGAAGTATCTCATGCCCTTTACAGGTGGTCAAAAGAGTATATTAGGAGTCATTCGGTGCAAGAACCAAACCATAGTGACTTTTCTTTAAAAGCTTTTTCTTCTTTTCTTCTTCGGGTTTAATAATGATATGAGATATATAATAGCATTCACCTGTAACAAAATATACAATGTTATGTGCTAACTACTATGTAAATTAAGCAATAATAAAAATTTCATTTGTATTACTACATTAAATAGTATGAAGTTGTGCACCATATCATTACCATTTCTTTAAATACGAACAATATAGCTAATACTCATTTTCGCAAGCTACTTCAATACTGCAAAAATCATCAAATAAACATGTAAATTAAATAAATAAAATAAAATAATATGAAAAAAGCCGCAATCTTTGGATCACATGGGGGTGTTCGAGAGTGCTTGCCAAAACTGCTTATTTGCTCATTGCTTTAAATACAAACTTAGAATAAGCAGTTTTAATTATTGTAACCTCAAACAGTTTATTTAGAATAGTCCATTTAAACATAATAAACAGATAAATAGTATTAACCTCGGCGCTTATTAATCAAAATCAATGATGAGTATTATACCTATCACATTACCGACATTCAAATCTTGAATTACAACCAAAAAACACAAACCCAATCAGCCATAATCGAAACCGATGGCCAAATCTCGTTTTTAGCACAGTAACACCATCAAAACCGGCAAAAATCAACTAAAACCACTATATTACAAATCGCCCATGTCCAAAGTAAAAAAAAAAAGTACCACCAAAACCCTATGTGTAAAAATTAAAACTGGGGATTCAAAGTATATCGGATAATAAGCCGCATAGTTAATTCCAATCTCTAATTCGAACACCTAACTTTAAAAACACACAATAAACCAATAGTAACTCATAATCAATTTGAAAAGACATACCTTGTTCGAGATTTTAGGAGGATTAAGAATAAAGAGAGTTAAACATCTGTACAAAAGAAACATCAATTCAAAACCATTTGAAAAATCCTGAATTGGCTTTACAAAAGTAACTCAAATGGGAGCGTACAGAAGAATTGAATCGGTGGAATTATTTTTGAATATCATTTTATGTCATTAAATCAAAACGTAAGGTTTGAATCAAGAATAATAGGTGGAATTATTTTTGGGTATCATTTATGGCATTAAATCAAGAAATACTGATATAATTGAAAACGGATTGAATGTAAGGTTTTTTGAAGTTGACTTTGTAATATAAAGAATGGCATAGATGTGTTGTACGGTATTAAATCAACAACTAATAGGAAGAGAGACACATCAGCAAATTAAATGCAAAGTGTGCTTTATTGGCTTGTAAATTATTCTGGTTTATTAGTATAGATAGATCACATTACCGACATTCAAATCTTGAATTACAACCAAAAAACACAAACCCAATCAGCCATAATCGAAACCGATGGCCAAATCTCGTTTTTAGCACAGTAACACCATCAAAACCGGCAAAAATCAACTAAAACCACTATATTACAAATCGCCCATGTCCAAAGTAAAAAAAAAAAAAAAAGTACCACCAAAACCCTATGTGTAAAAATTAAAACTGGGGATTCAAAGTATATCGGATAATAAGCCGCATAGTTAATTCCAATCTCTAATTCGAACACCTAACTTTAAAAACACACAATAAACCAATAGTAACTCATAATCAATTTGAAAAGACATACCTTGTTCGAGATTTTAGGAGGATTAAGAATAAAGAGAGTTAAACATCTGTACAAAAGAAACATCAATTCAAAACCATTTGAAAAATCCTGAATTGGCTTTACAAAAGTAACTCAAATGGGAGCGTACAGAAGAATTGAATCGGTGGAATTATTTTTGAATATCATTTTATGTCATTAAATCAAAACGTAAGGTTTGAATCAAGAATAATAGGTGGAATTATTTTTGGGTATCATTTATGGCATTAAATCAAGAAATACTGATATAATTGAAAACGGATTGAATGTAAGGTTTTTTGAAGTTGACTTTGTAATATAAAGAATGGCATAGATGTGTTGTACGGTATTAAATCAACAACTAATAGGAAGAGAGACACATCAGCAAATTAAATGCAAAGTGTGCTTTATTGGCTTGTAAATTATTCTGGTTTATTAGTATAGATAGATGGTCATATAGCTTGTTTCAACCTAAGTCAACAACAAAAAGTACGATTTTATTTAAGGAAAATGGTAACAAGGGCCCTCACAGCCATCAAGATTTTGAGACATGCATTATTTTTACTTGTACAATTAATAATAACGACATACCTTTCAATTTAACTTCCCTCAACCAACTGTATGCACAACTGCTGATGCATAAAACTACTTTTTATTCGTAACAACCATGTTCTTATAGTAAAAGATAGAAGATAAGAGGTTTGCATTGTACAATACTTTTGTATATGAGTCCAAAGAGAACGAGTAGACGGTTAATTAATTTTTGCATTCACAAACATTTTCATCAAGCATGCCTTTCCAGAGGTCGAACCGGCTAGAACTAATCAATTTATGAAACATTCCGCAAAGATAAAAAAATTATTAATTTCATGGTTACATGACATCCATTGTAACTTAAAACCGAAAAAAAGTCCAACAATACTATATTGGTTCTGCCTAACATCACCCGGCTCTAAATATTATCAAAGACAACAAACTAAGCTTTGCAAGTCCAAGTCCAGAATGATCATGATTTGAATATTTCGAGTTGTTTCCATAAATAGATATCTGGCAAATCAAAAATTGTCAACACTTGACCCATTGGAAGCTCTTTCTTGCTTTTACCTTTCCAGGTTTCTTCAGCTCCACAATTCTCGAGTCTCTTGGCAAGAAACCAGCTGCCAAAAACACAAATTACACGTTACGATACAAGTTCAGATATCGATGAGCCACATAACTTCTACAACTGGAACTTTGGTCATAGAATGAAAGAATAACCTCCAAATGTGACCTAACGAGTAGGAATTGGGATAAAATTAAGACATAGGGAAAAAGAAAAAAAAAAAAAGAAAAAGAATAAAAAAGCAAAACAATCAGATGGTTGAATGGGTCAAAAGTCGCCAAAGTGCAACTTTTATTGAATAAAACCTACTAAATCAATATGTATTCACATAATTAGTTGCGGGTCCAAACGGGATGGGGTGGTACATCTGGCATGGAACAATATAGTGAAAAGAAATATACAATACATATAAGATCCTCATATGACCTCGTACAACCCAATCACACGTTTTTGAAACAATGCCTTTCACAAGGATATACGTCTAGATTCTTTCCATAGACATAGAGATGCATTGTTTTTGTAAATTCTATTTATTAGTATGATGTGACTAATATGACATGTGCAACATTTTGGTAATTGAGAAATACTCTATAAATTTCCACACACATTGCAACAAAATTGAGCACGTAGTTTTATAGAACTGACAGTTTAACGGTTAACTGAATATCTTGTATATCTTCAATGATAAATAATACAGTAAAACTTGTGAGTAAAAGTAAAGTAACTTCCAATACCGTCTTCCACGGTGTATGGGGGAGGTTGAGACGTAGACAGCCTTACCCCTACCTAAGGTAGAAAGGCTACTTCCGGTTCTACCAAAGGTAGAAAAGAACCTCTGGCCTTGCAAGGGGTGAGGATCGAACCCTTGACCTCTGTCTCCAGAAGTAAGGGTGTTAACCACTTGATCCAACCTTGCTCTTTTAACAATGATATTAGACGAGAAATTTAGATTAAGGTTCCTCTAGAACACGAAGGGATAAAAACTATAACATGCATGATCCCTGTTTTGAGTCTAGAGGTGGCAAGTTATGCCGTTTGCCTAAATATGGGTCAATTTGGGTTTAAATTTACCTCCAAAGGCTTTAAGCTTTAGCAGCACATTTTCCAGAGTTGGTTAGAATGAAAACAGGTCAGACGCGTTTTCAAGTGCTAAAACCTCCTAAATCGCTTTATTTTAACATTATGGTAGTAGCTACAATCTTACCTAATACATTGATTATCTACGAAACTGGAAAACGACAAAATAGCCATTGACTGGTCGACCCAGCTCCATCTGGAACTATTAAAATGACACATTTTGACCCCCTACACAACCCACCTAACCTGCCCATTTGCCACCTCTACTGAAAAGATAAAGAAAGATAAAATCACCCGGCGTCCCCCACACAAACAAACAAATGAGCACCTACAAGACATAAGAGCTTGACTAGCACTAGATTGGGCCCAAATAATCTCATATATCAAAAACTCCATGTAATTTAAAGAGGTGGCTAACTAATATCATACCAAGTGTTCCTTCCATCTCATAGAAACTGTAATGATCAACTTTCGAAAGCACAAGTGACTCATTTGTTAAGCAACTATAAAAACAAACTAAAGGAACCGTGTGGACTTTTATCAATAACTCGAGTTTCAAAGCTGTGTTTACCTTCTTCCAGAGGAGGACAGAACTGATCTGGTGCCCAGTTTTGCAGTGCCCTACTCATACCAACACGAATTGCGCCTATTTGACCTATTTCATGCACTTATGAAGTTTAGATTGGTGTCCACAAACAAATTAAAGAACAAAAGATAATAATACCATGCATACTCAACCGAACTAGAGTGAAGTTGGAGAAAATTTTAATGGAAAGGTGACATAAGTTACAATATTTGCCAATATGAGAAAGAAGGATTTACAGAGAACATACAAATCGAGTTACAACTAACATCATAAGCATGACGTTCAGTTTTGACATGATAATTTACATCAAGCATCCAGAACCATGTAAAAGTGGCAATTTTAACACATACTTGAATTTAGAGCTATTTGAATTAGAATCTATCTATGACAATGAACGAGTGAAATTTACATACTAACATAAAAATGAATGTGTCAAGCAGGTTAAATAAGTCCAAAACTGCCGAAGGTAGTAGTCTAATGTTTTCAACTTAAGTCGGTTATTCAACTATGTAGATAATATATGTAAAGTATAGTAAATTATATTCATATTTGATCAAAAAACATTTAAAAAAATGAACGGAAAGAAAATAAACAATGTATGTTTTATGCTTTAAACATGATACACCGCCTTTGACAGTACAATTAACATCCAGAAGACCCAATGTTTTTGTCTCAGTGAGAGGGCGAAGAAGAGCAGCTCTGATCAAGCATCAGGAAATAGACATCGAACTGGTTGTCATTTATGAGAAATTTACCCTCACCAGGTTCAATCCAGACACGGGCAATAATTACAAATATACCCAGTTTAATACATTTAATTCTCATATATATTCATTTCCTATGTTTGAGCAGGGAAATATGTAATTAGTAGCCTTGTAGTGGGGATGTATGTAATTCTCTCAAAAAAGAATGTGGTGCAAATGTTGAAGAAAAATGTTTATGGAAAAGAGAAAAAAATTAAGTTGAAGCAATATGGTGAAAGAAAACCCCGTCACCACACCCTCCATGGAGGGTGTAGTTGCGGATTTGCCATCGCCACATCAGATTCACATGACCACTTTTTCTCTCTTACCCTCATCTTTTCCAACTCATGCAACACTTTCTCTCTTTACTTAAACATTTATTTTTTTATTTTTTTTTAAATTTTTTATTATTAAGAATACCCCTAACATATATCTGATATAATAAATTGGCTAATATCAAAAATGGATAAATAATTGACAACTTGTTGCTACAAGTTGCTAAGGTTCATTGCATTCTCACGTATTGAATCTTAAGTTATGGAAGATAAGATATGCAAGTTGGAAGATATGGAAGATAAGATAGCAAGTTGGAAGATTTGCAAGATCTCATCAACTTGATGCAACTTGGTAACTTGTATCTCATTTGAATCCTATAAATAGAAGGCTTAGTTCTTGTTTACAATTACACCAATAACACACAAGTACTTCTCTTGTAGTGTACTTCTCTTCCTTTCTTTTGTACTAGTAGGTTTCTAGTTTTGCAATATGTTTCTTTGATTGAGAAATATATAAGAAATTTTGGTGTTCCATTCTCTAGTTCTTTTCATATTGTCTAAATTTTCAATAAGCTAGTTTGAGGTATAGTGTGGTGTTGAAACATACACATTCTTTACCTAGTCGGTGGGATATTATCGCGGTTATTCCACAACAAGTTGTATCAGAGCCGAGGTTATTCTTAGTATGCTCTGTGGTTGCAATTTAATTTGATCCTCCACATCAGAAAAGAATTACGTTGGTTTTTTGGTTGAAGCTATTAAAAATTAATTTGTACACAAAATGGCGGATGGCAAAGTTGACAAACCTTCCACATCGATGATCGAACATCTCCAAGTTGGGCTAGACCGGTCTTGACGAATGCAAGATTGGCGGTGGAGGTTTTTGATGGCACGGGCCATTTCGGTACGTGGCAAAGTGAGGTTCTAGACGCTCTTTTTCAGCAAGGTCTAGACATTGCCATTGAAGAAAGTAAACCGGAGGATGTAGAAGAGAGGAATTGGTTAACCATCAATCGGTTAGCTTGTGGTACTGTTCGTTCATGTCTTTCAAGAGAGCAACGATATGCTTTCTCAAAAGAAACATCCGCCTATAAACTGTGGGTGGCGTTGGAAGAGAACAGAATAAGCTCTTTATGAAGAAGCGACTCTTTCGCTTCACTTATGTACCGGGTACCACGATGAATGATCACATTACCAGTTTTAATCATCTGGTAACTGATTTGATGAATATGGATGAGGTGTTCAAAGACCAGGATCTAGCATTGATATTGTTGGGATCGCTTCCAGAGGAGTACGAGTTGCTTGAAAAAACTCTACTTAATGGAAAGGATGATGTGTCTCTTAGTGAAGTTTGTGCCGCCTTGTATTGTAAAAAACTGAAAAGGAAGGACAAGCAGATTTGTTCATGTGGAGACGCAGAGGTTTTGCTGGTCAGAGGTCGTTCGCAGAAGAAGGACACCGATAAGAGATGGAGATCCAAGTCGAGGGAAAGACTAAGCAAATATGAATGTGCTTTTTGTCATGAAAAAGGCCATTGGAAGAAAGATTGTCCAAAGTTGAAAACCAAGGACAATCATTACAAAGGGAAAGCTGTAGCAGAGGCGAATGTCAGCAAGTGTGATGATGAAGAATCAGATCTCTCACTTGCAACATCGTCAACCAAGAATGCTTCTGATGTATGGCTATTAGATTCCGCATGTAGCCATCATATTACACCACATCGAGAGTGGTTTAGTAATTTTGAAGAACATGAGGAAGTTGTTTATACGGCAGATGAAACGCCCCTCACTACTCATGGGATTGGTTACATTCGATTGCAGAATGAAGACGGAACAATTGTGACCTTGAAAGGTGTTCATTATTCGCCAAAGTTGAAAAAGAATCTCATTTCCGTCGGTACCCTAGTGATGAAGCGAAAAGTGTACCATTGTGTATGTAATTAACCAAGATGATTAACTCGCCACCATTAAGATCGCCTATATCCAACAAAACCGTGTTTACCATATCCCTACACCTCACGTTATAACCCATGTAAAAGACCTCTTTGATAGTTTATCTTAGGTGCTTACGCCAAAAGGTTGAAGTTTGGTCTTTTCCCAAGCCAAGGGTAATTTATGTGCTGTGACAGGTAGTGAGAGGTATTTTCCATTTCCATTTTGTGATATCAACTTTTATTACACCCGAGAGATGTGAGTATCCAAACACTATTTGTGAGGTGCTAGTGTATAGTTTCCGTGCTTGTTTCGATTAGGGTGGATCAATTATTTGTTGTAATTACTTTTATCTTAGTGTTAAATGACCCCTAACTTGTATTTTGATTGGAATAAAAGCGCATTTTCTTGAGGACAAGCAAATCTCAAGTGTAAGGGTATTTGATGAAGCGAAAAGTGTACCGCTTTTCGGGGGTCATTGAAGCCCTAAGTCGTGTTTATTTGATCAAATATTGCCCTAAATCGTTCATTTTGTCATTTTAGGTACTTTGAAGAAGAAATCTGGAAAAGGAAGCATTTTCGACGTTTTTGGAGCGAAAAGTGAAGAAAACGACAAAGTCTCCAAAATACTGCTGTGAACAGTACCTGACGACGTCAAGGATTGCTCTTGACGCCGTCAAGACCAAAGGACTGCATGGATAAATCAAAGTACACGTGACGAGCCAGTGAAGAATTTGGGAATATACACATGACGACGTCAAGAATGGATCTAGGCCATCCGAAGTTTAATATGGCGGCGAGTTGACGACGTCAAGATTTACTCTTGACGTCGTCAGAACTAAAAATCTATATATACTTTTGTAATTTTCATTCATTAAGAGAGAACTTTTGGGAGAGAGTTAGGGATAAACCCTAGGACGAATTTGCAACTATTTTAAGGGTTCTTCAACCCTTGAACCTCTCATGTTTAATTGAAGATAAGTTTTCATTAATCATTTAATATGTCTATGTGTTGTTTGATTTTATCTTACGCTTGTCTCTCCATTAACATGCTAGGCTAGATTTCCTTTGTGTTTGCTTAGATGTAATGAAACTTAGCTATTGATTGTTGGTTGCTTTGCTTGTTATTAGTTGTAATGGATGAATGAATATCGATGTTAGGCTTAAGAAAACTGCCAGACTTCCAATTGGTAACATGCTTGAACGTATTAAGAAACATGAATCATAGGTGTACTATGATTATTTGGTTATATTTAATGCATAAGCGACTTCCAAGGATGCCATGTTAGGAGCTTCTTAGCCGGCTCGACATAGGATTGAGGTTTGAAGCTTATAGAGTTAGGGAATATCTTTTTTTTGGGTAAAAGGTCAACGACCCGGTAAATATATTACTCCAAAAAACATTTAAGTACAACGGATATGAGTGATTCTCATATCTCAGCCCGTTACATAGGCGAAAGGCTTACATAACAAGATACTTCCAATTTTCTAGACAAGAAAACAAACCATTTAAAGACTCGGACAAAAATATAACCTACTTCCTACGACCTTGGAGATTAAAGCCATAAATGGCGTTAAGAGCATCCAATTCCCCAGGAAGATCATAAATTTGCTTCGAGTAATCATCATAGTCATCCAACTCATCTTCACGCTCATGACCTCCACCAAAAAGATTTGCTGATTCGTCGAACGTGTTAAGAACCTCCTCGTCATCACTATCAGTAACCACAATATCACCCACCTTAGAGAATGGGTTAGCCCTCTTATTGGCAGATGCAGACGGAATAGGAACACCTTTATCATCCAAAAGGGTAGCTTTCCCATCGATAAGTAGCTTTTCAAGCTTACTAATTTTCTCAACTATAGGAGTAGAACCACCTTCCTTAGTTCCCATTAAATCATTCACAAGGGGTTCTTGTGATGTAGTACCAGTCTTAACCAACGCATCCTCATTAACTTCCATTGTACAGCCAGCATCCACATCCATATTGGTGTCATCAGTAGGAATACCGAACGTATCCGTATCATCCATATTAAGAGCATCAAACTGGTTAGATGTAGAGATCGTTGTACCACTAGAACTAACCACATCAGGAGTCTTCTTCTTATTTCCACCAACATTCTTGGGTTCAGGAGGAGTCTGTTTGGGTTGATACTGAAACTTCTTACCCACAACAGGTTTAGTAAACCCTCCTTTACCCGGAATTGTAGAACCACCTTGTTTTCCTTTCTTCCTATTATTGACAGTCTTGAAACTATCATTAACAGGCTTAGTAGGCTGAACAGGAGGTATAACAACCTTAGGGCATTCAGTCAGAGTATGTCCAAATACCTTGCATTTATCACAGCGAGGTGGTTTCCACTCATATTCAACCCGGATCTTTTCAATAGTCGAACCCGTACCATCAAGTAGAGGGATCTCAACAGTGAGACTGTCCTTAAACACATCGTCCGATTTTACATCAATCATACACCTAGCAAAGCTACTCCGGCCCCAAGATTCCTTGCACATTTGACTAGTAAAGGCATCTAACCTTTTGGGCGTCCCAATCACAGTAGCAAGCAGGCTAATTCCGTCATCAGAGAACATAGCTAAGGGAACATCATGGAATTTAACCCACACCGGAATGTTAGTCAAATCCTCTTTAAGCAAGTTGGTGTTCAATGTCCATGGTTTAAGTATAATAGGTACATTGCGAATCAACCAAGGACCATTATCAAGGACATCATCGACACCTTTCTTCGAAGTAAACTTGAAGAAAAAGAAACCCTTAGCATTCATCATAACCTTTTGTAAACCATACTTAGCCCACGCATTGCGAACATAATAATCAACAACAGGAAAAGCAAGGCGTTGACCAAGGAAGTATCCGTAGAGAGTATTCTCGAACCTCATGTGAACCTCTTGCACTACATTCATTGGGACTGATAGATCAACATCAGCCTTCTTCTTGCTACATTCCAACCTACGAAAGTTAGAAACATGTTTCAGAGGTTCATTAGAAGTAGCACCCGCGTAAGAAACCAACTTCACTCCCGTACCATTAGTAGTATCATCCATGTGAGAGTTAGGGAATATCGTACACACCCCTACGACTGGTATTAAGGAATATAACCCGTCATCCACGCAATTATAACAAGTAAATTAACTAACAAAAGATAGCTAGGGAGTAATGAAATCTAAGTAAACACATCTCTCGTATCATAAGGTTTCTCCACACGTTTCATTTTCGTTTATTTATTTTATTTTGCATTAGTAGTTAATTTGGGTTAGTTGACTAGCAACTAATTCCGCCCACTCCTTCAAACCCGAGATTTTACTTGCTTCTATAGAAATATAAAAATACAAAAAGAATCTTCCCTCACCTTTAGACCTAATTAGAACTAGTTTCAATCCTAACGACACTATTCCCCGAGAGAACGATCAATCCCCCGGTACTTGCCACTTCACTATACTACATCGGTCAGGTACACTGCCTGGTGAGGGTTGTAAGCCTCTTGAGATCTCTCGAGAGGTAAAACCTTTTGCGAAGGGTGCATCCCACACGCATCAAGTTTTTGGCGCCGCTGTCGGGGAATAGTTATTGCTTAGGTAGAATATTATTTTTATTAGGTCTACTCATTAGATTCCTTTCTAGTGAGATTTTTATTTTATTTTTATAGGTTTTCTTTAGTCTATCTTTTTCTTTGTGTGTTTGTTCGTAATTTTCATTGACTATTCCGTTTGCCATTATGGAGAACGTGAATCCACAAAATCTGACACTAGAGTATTACATGAAAAAATATAATTATACTAATTTGGATTTTTCAAGATGGAGGAGTGAAATGATGAGAACTGGATCTTGCATTGATTTTAGTGAGTACCTTGAGAAAAGAGACCAAGAGCATAAAAATTTTGAAAAAATTACCTTTGGAGCTCCATCAAACCCTCAAAATACCTCATTTAGTGAAACCTATGCACCATATGAGCCTTCACCTAGGATAGCTTCTTATGAATCCGACCGATATTGTGAGATGGTTAGAGTTGAGCCACCTAGCTGCATGTCATGGTTAGGCACTACCATAATACATGATGAACACATAGGTAATCTTGATGTGATGGAGGATCTAGCCGCACATGAGCACATTGAGCAAAAAGACTTAGGTTTTATGATCAATGACTTTGAATCTTAAGAAACACATGAGGAATCCTCTGGGCAATTTGAATATAGTAGTCAGACTATTGAGGAAGATCCTTATGATTCGGACATAGAAGTTGAGATGCCTAGAGAAGCACGTGAGATACTTAGGAGAATGCTTAGGACAGATTCTACCAAAATACATGATGAGGATATAGGTGATCTTGACACGTGGAATGATGAGGTAAATAACATAAGCCCACCAAGTACCCCACAAGTCCTGCCATCATTTGAGGCACCCATACCGCCCGTGACTTACCCGGAAGAAGTAGAAGAGACTATAGGAATCCCGATAGAGGTAGAAACCTTGGACCAAGCACAACTGGAGGATATATGTTTGAATACGTATAGTGATAACCTTACTCTTAGTTCTAGGGAATTTCCTAGTTTTGATGAACCGGAGCCTCAACCGATACCCTTACCTAATTTTCCACCCTTAGATGTGAATTTAGGAATTAAAATAGGCCCCGATCCACCCATCAAACCATTTAGTCCGGGTAGTTTTACCTTGAAGGTAGTAGACTTTAAGCCTTCTAGAGAGGAAGCCGACATAGGAGTGAAACATAATCTTACATACTTACATCACCCATTTGTGAGTGATCACAAGATATATTATGGGTTTAAGCCGGGTTTATTAGGTCAAGATGGATTCCCAACTAGGAGTCTTTCAAAATTAATAGAAGATGATCCTTTCTTAGGAGAAAAATTCAATTCACCCATTGACCCAATTGAACTGGGTAAGGTTATGATAAATGGAGCACACCCCTTTGAGCGTATAATTCATCCACCACTCTTTCCTCATGTGGCATACTCCTACCGAGTTGGTGTGTATCGCTACTATCACCCGCACTTAATCCTAAGTGTAGGGAAAACCTCCCCTTTATCCGTTAAATAAGGGTAGAGTCAGGCTCGTGACTCGAACAAAAACAAGCGCTTCTTGGGAGGCAACCCAAGCTTTATTTGTTTGATTGTTTTTTTATTTGATTTTATTTGTTTCCGTATGCATTTCTTATTCTTTTTGTTTATTGTTCATGTCTCAAATATAAATTGTGAAAATGCTTTATTTTGTTTTTAACTTCATCTTAATTACATATAAAGGTATTTTGCAAAAGATAAGTGTAAGGGAAATCTAAATTTGTTTATAAGAACGAATTGAACATGAATCACAACAATAACAAATGAGCATGCATATTAGTATTTGTTAGAGTCAAATGCTTGTATCGAGTCATAATGAATGTTTTGCAGGATTTCCAGGAGTCAAGGCATAAGTTTTTCCAGAAATTTTCTGGAAACTAACCAAAAATTTTCTGCAGGCCACTTCTGACGACGTCAGGATTAACTCCTGATGGCGTCAAGTGTAAAAATCTGGAAATTTTTGCATGTTTTGTTTTTCTGCCGGAGTCTCAAAGTTTTTGTTAATTCTTTAGTTTTATAAACTCCAGGAAATCTGCAAACATCCATTCCACAAGCATTATATCTTACTTTGTTTTCTAGGATTAATTATATATAGATCTTGTCGCTGATTTTATGCGAGGTTTGCCATGATTGTTTTCTCAGGTTTAACAGGTTATATTGGACAAAAAGATGATTTATATTTCTGGAAGGGAAACTTTCACCGTTCATTCTCTTGGAAGAGGATTTAACCATGTTGACGATCTATCCACATCAACGAATCAGGGGAGTATTTGCTTTCATTCTTTTACCTTTTTACTTTTACAACATTTATATGAACATTGGGGACAATGTTCAGCTTAAGTGTAAGGGGGGGGGGGGGTAAATGATGATACCTTATATAATGCGATTACACTTGATTTTTGTGAGTTTGATGGTAGGTGTGTAATAAAACCGAGAGAAATACTTTTTAGTGCAATTTTAGCGCCAAATTTAATTTTTTTTACAACATTTAGGAGTGAAGCCTTAGCTTTAATAAGCGTCTCATGGATAGGAAATTGTATGACTAGCACAAAAAACCGTACCACTCAAAAATTTTATCAAAAAAGTAAGTGACCACCCGAGTGCTAGATTAATTGGCTAACGCGCCAGCGCTAGTGTATGACTTGGTTAGTATCCGTTATAAAAGTAACGCGCCAGCGACCCAAGAAGTGCATTAGTTAGCATCCGTTAGTTGAAGCGTCAAACACTCGTACCGGCCATCTACTAAGTGAGGTTCGCCCCTAGATTTGTTAGGAGAAGCCTTACAGCTTATGAGTGTACCGGTAGCACTTAGATTCCCTATCTTGCGTTAAGACTCATCCCGAGACCGCTAGTGAGACTACATTCGTGTAGTAGGATTTACTACATGATAAGAGGCATTAGGATAACCCTTGTGTTAAACCCGTATCATAATTACTTGACCATTTAAGTCAATGACCTTGACTAGTAGAGTCAACTAATTTTTCCCACACCTTAGCGTTGTACTCATTATTAGTACACGATACCCTTAGTACACCCCTCCGAGCCTATCTTTTTCAATTCTAACTTTAAGCATTTTACTTAAAGTAAGAATTTGTTACACTCCACTCAAATGTACACCCAAATCGCCTTAGCCTTCCTTGTATGCACTCATCTTTAGTGCATTATTGTTTAAACCCTTAGTTAACTATCTATTTGATTACATGGTTGCTAAGTCGAGTTATATCCTTGTACATATTGTTTTGGGACGATTGGGTAAAGTACTAGTTTATGAAGTAATGGGGAAGAAACCACCGATTACCCCCACATGTGCGTTAATCTAAAAAGTACTCAAAGTGTTTTAATTATCTTAATTCGAGTCATTAGATTAGTTTATTGTAAAGTATGTAAAATCTCAAGTGTAAGGGGAATGCAAGTCCCCTATGATGTATTATTTTGGATGGTAGGGCAAGAGTGTATGAAAAAAAAATCAAAAAAAAAATTATAAAAGAAAAAAAAGAGAAAAAGAAAAGAAAAACATATGGACTACCATCCCTTTTTATTCTATGTTTGTTTTTAAGTTTTTGTTATTTTTGATTTATTAGCTTAAGTCGAGTCTAGTCTTGGCTTAGCAACGCCACATTGTGTATGTAATTAACCAAGATGATTAAATCGCCACCATTAAGATCGCCTATATCCAACAAAACCGTGTTTATCATATCCCTACACCTCACGTTATAACCCATGTAAAAGACCTCTTTAATAGTTCATCTTAGGTGCTTACGCCAAAAGGTTGAAGTTTGGTCTTTTCCCAAGCCAAGGGTAATTTATGTGCTATGACAGGTAGTGAGAGGTATTTTCCATTACCATTTTGTGATATCAACTTTTATTACACCCGAGAGATGTGAGTATCCAAACATTATTTGTGAGGTGCTAGTGTATAGTTTCCGTGCTTGTTTCGATTAGGGTGGATCAATTATTTGTTGTAATTACTTTTATCTTAGTGTTAAATGACCCCTAACTTGTATTTTGATTGGAATAAAAGCGCATTTGCTTGAGGACAAGCAAATCTCAAGTGTAAGGGTATTTGATGAAGCGAAAAATGTACTGCTTTTCGGAGGTCATTGAAGCCCTAAGTCGTGTTTATTTGATCAAATATTGCCCTAAATCGTTCATTTTGTCATTTTAGGTACTTTGAAGAAGAAATCTGGAAAAGGAAGCATTTTCGACGTTTTTGGAGCGAAAAGTGAAGAAAACGACAAAGTCTCCAAAATACTGCTGTGAACAGTACCTGACGACGTCAAGGATTGCTCTTGACGCCGTCAAGACCAAAGGACTGCATGGATAAATCAAAGTACACGTGACGAGCCAGTGAAGAATTTGGGAATATACACATGACGACGTCAAGAATGGATCTAGGCCATCCGAAGTTTAATATGGCGGCGAGTTGACGACGTAAAGATTTACTCTTGACGTCGTCAGAACTAAAAATCTATATATACTTTTGTAATTTTCATTCATTAAGAGAGAACTTTTGGGAGAGAGTTAGGGATAAACCCTAGGACGAATTTGCAACTATTTTAAGGGTTCTTCAACCCTTGAACCTCTCATGTTTAATTGAAGATAAGTTTTCATTAATCATTCAATATGTCTATGTGTTGTTTGATTTTATCTTACGCTTGTCTCTCCATTAACCTGCTAGGCTAGATTTTCTTTGTGTTTGCTTAGATGTAATGAAACCTAGCTATTGATTGTTGGTTGCTTTGCTTGTTATTAGTTGTAATGGATGAATGAATATCGATGTTAGGCTTAAGAAAACTGCCAGACTTCCAATTGGTAACATGCTTGAACGTATTAAGAAACATGAATCATAGGTGTACTATGATTATTTGGTTATATTTAATGCATAAGCGACTTCCAAGGATGCCATGTTAGGAGCTTCTTAGCCGGCTCGACATAGGATTGAGGTTTGAAGCTTATAGAGTTAGGGAAGATCGTACACACCCCTACGACTGGTATTAAGGAATATAACCCGTCATCCACGCAATTATAACAAGTAAATTAACTAACAAAAGATAGCTAGGGAGTAATGAAATCTAAGTAAACACATCTCTCGTATCATAAGGTTTCTCCACACGTTTCATTTTCGTTTATTTATTTTATTTTGCATTAGTAGTTAATTTGGGTTAGTTGACTAGCAACTAATTCCGCCCACTCCTTCAAACCCGAGATTTTACTTGCTTTTATAAAAATACAAAAAGAATCTTCCATCACCTTTAGACCTAATTAGAACTAGTTTCAATCCTAACGACACTATTCCCTGAGAGAACGATCAATCCCCCGGGTACTTGCCACTTCATTATACTACATCGGTCAGGTACACTGCCTGGTGGGGGTTGTAAGCCTCTTGAGATCCCTCGAGAGGTAAAATCTTTTGCGAAGGGTGCATCCCACACGCATCACCTAGAATCTAAAGGATTCGAAGTAAGAGCCAAGGACGGGGTTATGAAGATCATCTCTGGCGTACTTGTAGTAATGAAGGGTATTCGTAAAATAAACAACACGTATCACTACAAGGGTAGAACGGTTGTTGGAACTGTAGCAGCTGTTACCGATGGTGATAGAAATTCAGAAGATGTGAAGCTATGGCATATGCGCTTAGGACATGCAGGAGAGAAATCCTTGATTTTGCTCATAAAGCAAGGATTATTGAAAGGTGTGAGTTCCTGTAAGTTGTATCTCTATAAGCATTGCATCAATGGGAAGACGACAAGGGTGAAATTCGGGACAGCTATCCACAAGACACAAGGTATCTTGGATTATGTCCACTCTGACGTATGGGGTGCCTCAAAGACAAGATCTTTAGGAGGGAGACACTACTATGTGACCTTTGTTGACGACTTTTCCCGAAGAGTTTGGGTGTACACGTTGAAGACAAAGGATGAAGTGCTAGGAGTGTTCATCAAGTGGAAAAAGATGATGGAAACTCAGACTTGCAGAAAGATCAAACATCTCCGAACAGATAATGGTGGAGAGTATAGAAATGATCAGTTCACAAAATTTTGTGAAGTCGAAGGCATCGTCAGACACTTTACTGTCAGACATACACCACAATAGAATGGGGTGGCAGAACGCATGAACCGAACCTTGCTGGAGAAAGTTCGGTGTATGTTATCCAATGCTGGATTGGGTAAAGAATTTTGGGCTGAAGCTGTGACGTATGCATGTCACCTCGTTAATCGTTTTCCATCTACTGCTATTGATGGGAAAACACCATTTGAGAAATGGTATGGAAAACCCGCTACAGATTATGATTCCTTGCATGTTTTTGGTTCCGCTGCATATTATCATGTGAAGGAATCAAAGTTGGATCCTAGAGCAAAGAAAGCATTATTCATGGGGATCACCTCTGGAATCAAAGGCTATCGTTTATGGTGTCCAGAGACGAAGAAGACGATCTTTAGCAGGGATGTCACCTTTAATGAATCTACCATGTTGAGGAAGGTGAATGCTAAGCAGTTAGATGGAACTCCCAAAAAGGTGGAGTTTGAAAGAATAATTGTACCAGATGATAGAGAAATAGTTGATGATTCTCCTATGGTAGAAGGGGATTATGAAGAAGAGGAGGTTCAAACCGAAGAACCTCCACATCAACAACATGAATCAATTGCTACCAGCAAGCCCAGAAGAAACACTAAAAGGCCTGCTTACCTTAATGATACGGTGGCTTGTGCATCTTCAATTGCAGCTAATGATGTTCCTACTACTTACTCTGAAGCGGTTCGAGACTCAAAGAGCGAGAAGTGGAGGATTTCCATGAGCGAAGAAATGCAGTCTCTTCGGAAGAATCAGACATAGGAGTTGACCAACCTCCCAAAAGGGAAAAAGGCAATTGGATGCAAATAGGTGTATGAAAGAAAGAAGGATTTCCTAGCCAAGATGATGTTCGCTACAAAGCAAGATTGGTAGCTAAAGGCTACGCTCAAAAAGAGGGAATTGATTACAGTGAAGTTTTTTCTCCGGTGGTAAAGCATTCCTCTATTAGAATTTTGTTGGCTTTGGTAGCACAGTTGGACTTGGAACTAGTTCAGATGGATGTGAAGACCGTATTTCTACATGGAGACTTGGAAGAGGAAATCTATATGGTTCAGCCAGAAGGATTCAAAATTGCAGGAAAAGAGCATGAAGTATGTAAGCTTCATAAATCGTTGTACAGATTGAAGCAATCCCTAAGACAGTGGTACAAGCGATTTGATAAGTTTATGATGGAGTCGAAGTACACAAGAAGCAAATATGACCATTGTGTCTATTTGAAAAAGCTACGAGATGGGTCCTTCGTATATCTTCTTCTATATGTAGATGATATGTTGATAGCTTCTCAAAGTCTAGACGAGATTGAAACGTTAAAGACTCGGTTGAAAAGCGAATTTGAGATGAAGGATCTCGGTGAAGCAAAGATGATTCTCGGCATGGAAATAGTCAGAGACAGAAAATTGAGGAAGCTATGTTTGACTCAGAAACAATATCTGAGAAAGATTCTAAAGCGTTTTGACAAGCAAACAAAACGTGTTAGTACTCCACTCGCTTCTCAATTTAAGATCAGTGCTGCTATGTCATCGAAAAATGATGCAGAGAGGGCATACATGGAGAAAGTGCCTTATGCAAATGATGTCGGTAGCTTAATGTATGCTATGATATGTACTCGACCAGATATTAGTCATACTGTTGGGATGGTCAATTAGGTCAAACCACTTGTGCATCATCTCCGGTGAGTATAGTGTGTCCCCGGGTCGTTAAGTCCCAACGAGGAATGAGATGCGAAATCGAATAACGATTTGTGATCGGGTGATGTGAATGGGATAAAAAGAGATTTAGATTTCTAATCTAATTGCAACAAATAAATACTCAAAATAATGCAAATAGACAAGTAACGAAACCATATAAACGTAAAGCAAACTAAAACGTAATTAAAACCTAAAACCTAACGCATAAAAGCTAAAAACGTTCCTAAAAGGCAATCTATCTAATATAAACTACGGATATGAATTTGAAATTGAAAATCTATTTAAAAACTTGTAAAAACCCTAGTGGTAACTGAGAAGAACTCAAAACGAAGTCTAAATTAGAAAACCGTGCGTTTAAATTAAAAATAACGTACTTGCTCGAAATAAAACATGAATTTATAGAAATAAAGTCCTGCGGGTGTAAAAATAATTTTCCTACATTCCTAATGACAAAATAAAATTTTGAGAAAAAAGAATTTTGATTTTTCGACTATTTTTCTATTTATTACGAATTATTTACGATTTAAACTAAATAAATTCACTAAAATTACTAAATGATCTAGATTTTTTTTTTTTTTTTTTTTTTTTTTTTTGTATTTTCCTGATGATATTTAAGTCCTAAGAAACATTTAAAAAAAAACTAAGTGCTTAATAAAAAGCAAAGGAATAAGCTGAAATGGGTAAATAAGCTAATTTAGAAAAAGGGAAGATTACATGTTAAATAAATAGTTGTGCAAGTCATAACTGAAACAAGACTCTAGGGCGACTGGTTAATGAGTGTTCGAATCCCACAAAATCAAATTTTTTTTTGCAACTATTTTTTTTCAAATTTTTTTTAAACAAACTTATAAAGCACATAAAGATGAACATTTTTTGTAACTGTGGCTTATTGTAAAACTTACTAATTAAGGAGATAAAAAGGAAAGTTAATAGCAGTTTACCTAAGATTCAACTAAGGCTATAAAAGAAAACTAACAAGCTACTTAAAATCTACTTATAAGCTATAATAAGCTAAACTATGGGGAACAAGCAAAAGGAAGCTAAGGGGAGACCTAAAATAAGCACTAGGGGACAGAAACAAGGCAATAAATAAGCTAAAAAGCATTAAACTAGCTAAAAACTAACCTAAGGGCTGCACTAAAAAGTGATAGATGGACATATTCGGAGGCCTAAATAGCTGGGATAAAAAAATCATAAAAATAAAATAAAAATATGGGGCAAAAGACAAGCAACCAAATATTTACCATACCAAATTTCAGGCAATAAGGACTTATAATGAAGAAATTAAACATCTAAAACTAAGGGCTGTTGGGACTGTTTTTTGACAGCAAAATAGTGAAAAATGGGTGACAAAATGGGTCAAAAATGGGTTTTATGACTAACAAGGCTATAGTACCAGTTATTGTAAACTTGAATCAACCTATTTAAAGCATGTTTGAACCAAAAACAACTACTAAAAGGCTTAAACTAGGATTCTACCTAAGCTACTAGTTTGTAACAGTTATAAGGTAACATTTTTAGAAAACTAACTTAAATACGTAGAACCTTTTAGGAAATGAAAAACTTAGATTAAAAACTACTAAATATAGAAAACTAAAGCTGATTGAACTTAAGAAAAAGGTAAAAACAGTTTTTAGTCTAAAAATAAAAGCTATGCCAAACACCCCCTTGTGGGGAGACTGTTGAAACTTTAGAGATGAAAAGCAAGGTTTAAGCTGAGATTTTGAGAAAACTTTGATGATTAAGCAATAATTTAACTGAATAAGTGAATTTAAACTAGCAAATAGCAAGAGAAATAAGCCAACAAGAATAAGCAATAGAAGCTACATTAATCTAAAAATAAAAGACAGTTACATTAAAAGGGAACATGAGTTTTTAAAGAAAACAATGCAAGCTAAAACTATCTAAGCTATTCTACTCCTACCACTAATACTAACCTAATTACCTAACTTCCAAAACAAGTGGCATACCTAAGACATTTATACTACTAAAAAAATGGTCTTCTCTCTTTTCTTTTGTCTTCTACTGTTTTGTGTTAGTTTTGTGAGAGGAGTTGAGCTTAGGACCACTTTTGTGCTTTCTCCCCTCAATAGAAGCCCCTTGGATTTGTCTTGGTGAGCACTTCTTCAATTTTTAGCCGTAGGATGGATTGTTGTGCCCTTGAGATTGCCAGCGTGGCACCTTGGATGGGAATCATGTGAAACACTTTTTTTTTGTATCTTGGGGTGAGCTGGAGTTGATGGTGACAGGGGTGGAGGGAATTGACGCCAAGGGTTTAAGGGATACAGGGGTTAGTTTGACTGAAAAGGGTCAAATGGGTGAGGTTTGGCTTATCAGACAACGGGGAAGGGTGTTGGGTTGGACTTGGGAATGGGTTATTGAGTTAATGGGTGTAGTGGATTGGGTTGAGAAGGGTTTGGGCTAGGATGTTGGTAAGTTGGGCTAAGGATTGATGGATTGGTAAATGGGTTTTAGGACTAGTTTTAGGAATTGTTATTAGTACAAATATTTAATAAAACTGATTTGTAAAAATATTTTGTAGTTTTTTTTTTGTTTTTTTTAATAATAATAATAATAATAATAATAATAATAATAATAATAATAATAATACTTTGATAATAATAATGTAAATAATAATAATAATACTAATAATAATAATATTAATAATAATAATACTAAGAATTATATTAATAATACTTAACACAAATAATAATAACACTAATAGTAATTATACTAATAATATACTAGATAATTTACTAATAATATACTAATAGTAATAATAATTTTAACAAAATATGAAAAGCTTATACAAAAATGTGTTAGGGATTTATTTTGAAAATGAAATTTTTGTTTTGAAAATGATTTTGGAAAAAGGTTCGAGGTAAAAAGGGTATTAAGGGTATTTGATGTCGGGTGAGGGGCAAAATGGTAATTTGGGATAGTTCAAGGGTATGAAGGGTAATTTTGGGTTTTGGTTTGTTTTTCCAAGCTCACCCCCATGTCATGTCACGGGATTGTATTCGACTATTCAATTCTTCAATAAATGCTCCAAATTGTGTCGAATCGATCTGGTAATGCTCCGTTTTAGCTCCGTAATCCCATCCAAGCTCAGTTTTGCTCTCATTTGCCTTGTTTTCAATCCAGTTGTACCTGAAACACACAAAAACACATTCCAAGGATATTTGTGATATTATATGGTCTTTTCGGGTGCTTTTGGTCTTTTTTGGGGCTTAAATAAGGTAAAAGATATGTATAATTAGACACATATCAGTTATATACACAACCCTGGAAAAGGACATTGGCAAGCTGTTAAATGGATATTACGGTATATCCATAACACGGGTCGATGTAGGGTTAGTATTCGAACATAAAAGTAGTCAGTTGGTAGAAGGATATTGCGATTCAGATTATGCTGGAGATTTAGACAAGCGAAGATCCACGACGGGCTATGTTTTTACTCTAGCAAAAGCTCCAGTTAGTTGGAAGTCTACCTTACAGTCAACTATTGCTTTGTCAACTACGGAAGCAGAGTATATGGCTATTACAGAGGCTGTAAAGGAGGCTATTTGGCTTCAAGGGTTGCTTGGTGAACTTGGAATCAATCAGAAATTTGTCACGATGCATTCTGACAGTCAGAGTGCAATTCACTTAGCTAAAAATCAAGTTTATCACGCAAGGACGAAGCACATTGATGTTCGGTATCATTTCATACGAGAGATATTGGAAGAAGGTGGAGTTAGAATTGAGAAGATCCATACTTCTAAGAATCCTTCAGATATGCTGACTAAAGTATTAGCTGGGATCAAGTTCAATTACTGTTTGGACTTGATCAATGTTGTGAAAACATGAAGATTGGTTTGAAGACTCCACCAATGACAGACGATGATGAGATTGAAGAATTGATATTCGCAAGGTGGAGATTTGCTATAATAAATTGGCTAATATCAAAAATGGATAAATAAATTGGCTAATATCAAAAAAAGGTCTACAAGGCCGATTAATCACCGATTAGGTGCTACAATGCCACCAACCTTGCCGATTTATGTAACTGTGTCAAACACATAGGTCAACCGTGGTCAACGGCGGTCAATGGTGGTTAAACTTTCCAGAAACCTATAAATCTTGCCGGAAGTACCCAAAACTCACTATAAACTTATTTTGATCACTTATAGTAACTGTTTAAGTCTATTACAAGTTTTTTTTTTAGAAAATACCTTGCCGAAAATACCTAAAACTCACCGAAAATACATAAAAATTGTCGGAAAAATTTGTCAGTATTGCCAATCCGATTAATCGCCGATTAATCCCGCCTAGACCGATTACAAGCTACAAGGTGGTCGACCGCCCGACTACCGATTCGTGATTTTTGCAACCTTGAGTGTAGCTAAGACTATCTTTATTCACAACCTCATCCAACCCAATCTTTTATTAAAATATTATTTTCTTACTCCTCCATCTATATAACATATACATACAACCAATCTTAACTTTTTTACCATTTATCAATAATCCAGCCTAAAATATAATATTATTTCTTTTATATTTTAATTTAATTACAAAGAAAATATGTATAGCTATTCATGTTATGACATTTGGCAGATTGGGTCTGGAAAATGAAAGTCACTAAGTGACCAGGTTGTTGCATCCTCTTTTCAATTTTGTACAAACTTAATATTATATTAAGTATTTATTTGATTTTGTACTTCAACCGGTTGGTTACCCTCTCACCAATAAACATAGTTTAAGGAAACCTTAATGCTTGCATGTTTTCCACAATAAATGGTAAGGTCCATTTGTAATGGTCCGCTATCCTTTTGGGCTACAACACATACACACAACACAATATATAAGCCAACAAATCCTCTTCTTCAAACAACCCATAAAAGTAAGCCCATAAACCCAAACTAGCTGTTCACTCTCTTTCATTATGTCACTCACCGCCTTGGTTCACAGTCACGCATTTTATCAAACACCTTCCCACAAATTTATATCATCAACCATATTCCACCCCAACTGTACCATCCACCAGAATTATTCAGTTACAGTTATACAGTGCCTTTTGCTGTTTCTGAAGCTTTGGAGCAGAGGTAAAATCAAATTTCATGTATGTATGAACACCACCCTTTTAAATAACTTAATTAACCCCATGTTGGAATGCCTTTCACGACCCTTAATTAAGGCTTACAATATGGAATGCCTTTCATAACTATCTATTACTCCCTCCGTCCCATAAAAACTGTCCAGTTTGACTTTTCAGAGTCAAACTGGTTCAACTTTGACCTTAAATATGTTTTATGTGTTATATCATACTTGATGAAAAATTACACCAATGAAAAACATAATTAAAACTCAATCCATTCATATATTTTTCATAAAGTATTATATAATACTCACAAAAATAGATATGGTCAAAGTTGAACCAGTTTGACTCTGAAAAGTCAAACTGGACAGTTTTTATGGGACGGAGGTAGTATGAGTTAAGGACATTAGGTTGGTACATGCAGAGGTTGGGTTCTGCACACGTGCTAGCAGGGATGGATATATTTGCTCTTCAAGCTGCTATAATCACATTCCAAGAGTGTCACAAGATGACTGGCTTACCTTGTATTTTATATATGATGTGGAACCCACCCAAGTGAGAAACCAAAGTGGGGCGTTTAGAATAGCCTTTTTCAAGGATAAGAAGAAAAAGGGTGTTGAGAAATGGAAAGGGGCTCTAACATAAGATCGTCCTGCATGATGGGTAATTCCTTCATCCTATCTCTACGTGCAATATTTCCTACTTTTGTTTCTTCCTAATTGATTTGTGTTTAAAAGGGATCATGGTTTTGGAGTTAATGCTTGTTGATTCGTCTACTATTGCTTGTTGATTCGTCTACTAATGCAGCATCAAATGCCAATGGCATTGATCCAACCTTCTTGGAAGCACTACCTGCTGATCTTAGGGCTGAAGTTCTAGCTTCACAACAAGCTCAGTCGGCCCCAGCCCCTCCTGCCCCTACCCCTACCCCTTCTACAGCTGAAGAAATTGATCCAGAGTTTTTAGCTGCTCTTCCTCCAGACATCCAAGCAGAAGTTTTAGCTCAACAACGTGCACAAAGGGTTGCACCTCAAGCTGAAGGTCAACCCGTTGATATGGATAATGCTTCAATTATAGCTACTTTTCCAGCTGATTTGCGTCAAGAGGTTTGCATTTTCAACTTCCTGACTCATCAGTTATCCTTCATAGTTATTCAAGTATGCTTAGTTTTGGTTTTTTTTTAATGGTTGATTTAGGTTCTATTGACATCCTCAGAGGCGGTGCTTTCAGCATTGCCATCTCCTTTACTTGCTGAATCACAAATGCTCCGAGATAGAGCTATGAGTCACTACCAGACTCATAGCTTATTTGGAAACAGCAATAGACTTAATAATAGGAGGAATGGGTTGGGATTTGATAGTAATAGATAGGGCTGTTGGTGTTACAACAGGACGGAGGACATCTTCTGCTCTTCTAGAAAGCTTGAAAGTTGAAGGGAATCCACTTTTAGATCCTGATGCTTTGAAATCGTTGATCAGGCTTCCTCGACTAGCACAGGTAATAACTAAGATACTAACAACTGAATTCTTAATTACTTGCTATAAATTATTTGACCATTTTCATGTCTTGCTGTCAGCCCCTTGGGAAAGGCCTTCTGCAGAGACTCTTCTTGAACTTAAGTGCTCATAGTTGTACAAGGGCAGTCCTTGTTTACCTGCTACTGGGCATGATCAAGATGGAGACTGAGGGCTCTGCAGGTGGATTGACGATAGTAAATTCTCAGAGGCTTTATGGGTGTCAGTCTAATGTTGTATATGGCCGATCACAGCTCTTAAATGGTACTGGTTATTAAAATCTGCACTTTGTTATGCGTTTGATATTTATTATCTGTTGGTGCTGATGATATAGAGTTTCCCATGTACAGGTCTCCCGCCTTTAGTACTGCATCGGGTCCTTGATATTTTGACTTACTTGGCTACAAATCATTCTTCCGTAGCTAATTTGTTGTTCTACTTTGATTCTTCACTTGTTCCGGAGTCCTTGAATTCCAATTACCATGATAAGAAGAATGATAAGGGAAAAGAGAAGGTTGTTGAAGGAGGAGAAATCTCTCATCCTGTTGGATCGGAAGGTGATATTCCTATACTATTATTTGTAAAGCTCTTGAAGCAGCCTCTCTTCCTTCGCAGCATTGCCCATCTACAACAGGTATTTTAGTTGTCTTTAATGTTGCAATATTTCAAGCTTACATCTTTTCATTCTTTTAATTTAAGTGGTAAACGTGCTTAATGTCTTAATAGTTCCGGAGTCATTGAATTGGAATGTGTAGGTGTAACATTCACTGTATATACTTACCGTGCAGGTGATGGGTCTACTTCAAGTGGTTGTATACACTGCTGCTTCAAAGTTAGAGTCCCAGTCTCATACCGAAAAACCAGTGGCCAGTTCTCAAGTTCAAGAAGCCGTTTCTCAACCTCAGGAAGATTCTTCTTCAGCAGTAGCAGAACCAAATCAGGATGATAAAAGTGTTAGTGATGGATTATCCACATCAGACGATCTGAAAAAAGTTGACATGGATGACATTTTTATGAAGCTACCACAAACTGATCTGCATAATCTATGCAGCCTTCTTGGCCACGAGGGGTAATATTTAGTTCGCAGTTATATCATTTACATGTTGCATAACTTAAAGCTTAATACTTGAACTCTTTTCATTAGGCTATCCGACAAAGTTTATCTGCTTACCGGGGAAGTTCTCAAGAAGTTGGCCTCAGTTGCTTCATCACATAGAAAATTCTTTATTGTAGAGCTTTCAGATTTAGCTCATAGTTTAAGTGGGTCCGCAATTAGTGAACTCATCACACTAAGAAACACACAAATGCTAGGTTTGAGCTCGGGTTCCATGGCTGGAGCTGCTGTTCTTAGAATCCTGCAAACACTTAGCTCACTCACTGTACCCGATATAGATGACAAGGTTGCAAAAAACGATGACAATCAAGAGCATGTCACTATGTGGAAATTAAATCTTTCACTTGAGCCATTATGGCAAGAACTTAGTGAGTGTATAAGTGTGACCGAGTCACAGCTGGCACAAGGCTCGTTGTCTTCTGTTATGTCAAATGCGAATACGAGTGAGCATGTGCAGGGTACCGGTGCTTCTTCTCCTCTACCCCCTGGAACCCAGAGACTTTTGCCCTTGATTGAGGCCTTTTTGGTCCTATGTGAAAAGCTTCAGGCAAGTAGTTCTCTTTTACAGCAAGATGATGCCTATGCAACAGCAAGTGAAGTTAAGGAATTATCTGGAAGTTCATCACCAAGTGCGGCCGGAGTTGATGGTGCTGTGACGTTTTCTAGGTTTGCTGAGAAGCATCGCCGGCTTTTGAACGCTTTCGTGAGACAAAATCCAGGCTTGTTGGAGAAGTCACTTTCCATGATGCTTAAAGCACCGAGGTTAATTGATTTCGACAACAAAAGGTCCTATTTCCGATCTAGAATTAGGCAGCAACATGATCAACATTTAACTGGTCCATTGAGGATTAGTGTTCGAAGAGCATATGTTCTTGAAGATTCCTATAATCAATTGCGGATGCGACCCACTCAAGACTTGAAAGGACGTTTAAATGTCCATTTTCAAGGAGAAGAGGGTATTGATGCCGGTGGTTTGACTAGAGAATGGTATCAGTTGCTGTCGAGAGTAATATTCGATAAAGGAGCTTTACTTTTTACAACCGGAGGAAACAATGCAACCTTCCAGCCAAACCCTAATTCTGTATATCAGACAGAACATCTCTCATACTTCAAATTCGTGGGCCGCGTGGTACGTTTCTATGAATCTTTTCTTTTAATATATATAATTTATATCGGTTCAATAGTTGTGTCAATGAAGCTTTATGATGTTGTTATAGGTTGCTAAAGCTCTGTTTGATGGGCAACTCTTGGATGTTTACTTTACCCGATCCTTCTACAAGCATATTCTTGGTGTGAAGGTAACATATCATGATATCGAGGCTGTTGATCCTGATTATTACAAGAACTTGAAGTGGTTGCTGGAGGTAAGTATGTTCAACTTTGTGATTTATACATTTATTATTTTATATGGTTTTCTAATACTACTGTTTTCCTTTGTATCAGAACGATGTTAATGACATACTTGACTTGACGTTTAGCATGGACGCTGATGAAGAAAAGCAAATCCTCTATGAGAAATCTGAGGTGTGTATTTGGAGACAAAATTGTCATTAAATAAAATTATTAGATATTGTTTGCGCTAATTGATGGTTTATTTTTTTAATGGTAAAAAGGTTACTGATCATGAGCTAAAACCGGGTGGACGGAATATAAGGGTAACAGAGGAAACAAAGCACGAGTATGTGGATCTTGTTGCAGAACATATACTTACAAACGCGATATGTCCTCAAATTAATTCTTTTTTGGAGGGTTTTAATGAGTTGATACCTCGTGACCTCATTTCTATCTTTAACGATAAAGAGCTTGAGTTGCTGATCAGTGGACTTCCAGAAATTGATTGTGAGTCAAGCTTAATATGCAATTTGAAATATATGCTGTTGTATTTCAAGATCGTTATTGAAATTTTGTAACCTTTGGTTATTGCAGTGGATGATCTGAAGGCCAACACGGAATACACAGGATACACTGTAGGCACTAATGTAGTTATATGGTTTTGGGAGGTTGTCAAAGCATTTAACAAGGAAGATAGGGCTAGATTGCTTCAATTTGTGACGGGTACATCAAAGGTATAGTAAATATCGACATAATTATTTTGCCATTCTTTCTCATTTGTCTTGTTTTAACCTCTGTACTTCTCTTTAGTACATTTGAGTCACTAAAAGATGGTTGTGTCCCAGTTGGGTAATTTTGTGACCAATAATCTTGTTAATTATGTAAAAAGGTATCATCATATATGAATTTAGCATTTTTATGTACACGTATAACATTTCAGTATATAAATTTATCATTTATAAAATAAATCAATTTTGAAACTCAGTTATTTACTGAATGACCCAAATAGGTGACAAAAACATCTTAAAATGACTCACCCGTATAAAAAAAGTTCAATGACTAAAACGGGACATATGAACAAGTACGTTACTGTAGTATTTTATGCAGAAAACCCTTGTCGTGATAGTATATTATTAAGAAGATATTTTAATAATTTCGTCTAATGCATGTTTGACTTGTATGTGTTTTACTTAGGTTCCCTTGGAAGGTTTTAAAGCATTGCAAGGTATATCGGGTCCACAAAGATTCCAAATTCACAAAGCATATGGAGCGCCTGAGAGGCTGCCATCAGCTCATACATGGTTGGTGCTTTTTAGTTGTTTTGTCATCTGGATCTTACATTCTTAACTCACAGTTTGTTTACCATTTTATTCTCAGCTTCAATCAATTAGATCTTCCTGAATACACATCAAAGGAACAGCTGCAAGAACGGTTGCTACTTGCGATCCATGAAGCTAGTGAAGGTTTTGGGTTTGGGTAGTCATATTCTACCTAATGTTGTTGTGTGAGCAACGCCAGCAATTGTTTCAGCCATTGCTATGCTATGTAGATGTTAGTCTCTCCTCCTATTTTTCAATTTTTGGGTCCATCTTTGACTCGGTTTTATTATATTTGGGCAACACAATGAATAATTTGGTGATGCCTTTTCAGATACAGAATGAACATTGATTATGCATTGAGGGATGCCATTTGAAGAGCGAGAGTCCCTGTGAAGAAAGGAGTCATGCATGTACTAGAAAGACGAAGAGCAAGTGGTTTTTGGCTGGCCCTATTTTGTAACATGGGAATGCGGTCTTACGGGTTGCTTTCGCCTCTTGCAGACTAGAATAAATTGATGAAACTTGAAAGCACAAAATATCCATAGGCTTCATGTAAATCCTAGCTCTTTTTGGTTGGTTGGTTTGTAGCTTTTGGCGAATTCGGTTTTCTGATTCATATTACTAAGTATTTGAAGCTTTGTGAAACCATCTTTATTTCATTTCTGTATTCTATAAGCTCCGATAATTCTTTGTGAATAGAAATAATAAAGGCAATGCAAAGTAAATTTCAGTCATCTCATGTCAAAATATGCTAAAACTGAGAAAGTAGTAAAAATCTGAAAATGGACACACGTTCCTGACCAGGAACTCAAAACAATTATCTCTGTTATTTTTGGATGGCCGAATTCCCAAACATGAATTCAATATTTATAAGCTTCAAGAACTCTGCGCGAATTCAAATAAATAAAGTTAGTGAATTATATTTTTAGCAAGTAGATACTAATATGATATTTTATGTATACGTATATATATGTTTTAGGGTGGGGCGGGTTGGGGATGTTGTGCCCAAACCCAATAAGATCCCATATTAAGACCTTAAACCCACCCCATAACTCGATAAGCAAAAAAATTGGGTTTCAAGTTCTCCATCGAGTATTAGAGTTCGGTTTTTTCGCCATCTTTATGTGTAATGATTTAAATGGTCCGCTTGACAAAAGCCCAAAAGTCATAAATCTATTTGGTCACTCAACTTCTTTCACTTGTCTTTGTAGATAACATTACACCTTTTTTGATATTTATATAAACTAAATCCAGCATCAACAATCTTTCATAATGCAACTCATCATCTTCAAAACCCAAACACATATCACCCCATTTCACCCTTATTGTACCAAACGCCATAATCAATTACAGTTACGGTCCAACAGTATTTTAACAACTTTGAAAGGTGAGTTTTGGTGTATTGTTTGGTTTGAGTAAGAGTAACCTGCGAAAAATTGCCTTTGTAGTTTGGCTAGATTGTAAACCCAGTCTTTACAACTTTGAAAGTGCAAGCACAATCCCTACAAGAAACTGTGGGGACCAGTTAGGTATGAAGATAAACTGCAACCTAAGTAGTTCCCCGTTAGAAAGGACTGACTGCACGTGTACTTTCAAAGTTGTAAGGAATGCGCTTGCAATATGACCAAACCACAAAGACATTTTTTGTAAATTACTTTTAAGATAATGTAAATTGTAGGGTTTAGTTTGTTATTTCCTTGTTTCGTGAAATGAGATGTAAATGTGGTCAAATTTAGGGGGGGGGGGGGTCGGATGTGTGTTGAGAGTTAAGTATTGAGTGTTGTGGTGATTATGTTATAACAGTTGAGGTTTTATTTGTTGAGGTTATCCACATAGGTCGAGTCTTTGACTCATATGTAGTACGTTGCCGAACCGAGATATCTCGTGACTGATTCTAGCTACCTCTAAATATATAGCTAGAGAAGTTTAAACCTGAGACCTCTTGTGAGGACATATATAATCGCTAGGCTACCTTGTTAGTGGTTGTTTGGATGATTAGTTGGTAAAAAGTGGGAAGTATATTTGCGTTTACTTGTATATCGAGAAGTGATTGGCCTACCAATTAAATCACAATACTTGAAATAATCAAATGCTATAATGAGGAGAGATAAATCTCATACTTCCCTTGTCATATGTTAAGTGGATTAAGCATAAAATTAGTGATGCCATTTACGCATGACAATCATTTCTCTTTTCCTTTTTGAGAAACACGTAAGAGGTTGCGTAAGATTGTATCGAAGACCGAATATGAAGAAAAGAGTGGATCGAGGGCTGGACCGAGATATTGCTCGGTTCAATTCAATTCGCGGTCTATTATGGTAAACCCTATAGCCCTGTATACGGAGGTGTAGCTTCATAAACAATATGATAATAATACAAATTGACAAAAATAATCATATCAGGTAAAGTTACATGCACCAAAATGCTTATTTTTAAATCTAATGATCAACAAGAAAGAATTTTATAAGGAATTTTATTAACAATTGCAAACTTGCAATTAGTTTATGATATAGATAGCTACAGATTTAACAACATTCTGAAAATGCATTTGCCAACTTGCAAATTATTATTAACATTTGCCACTAAATTACTATAATAAACCTTTTTCTGAAATTATATAAAAAAAAAAAAAAAAAAAAAAAAAAAAAAAACTTATGCCTCTTAAGTTTTCACACTTTACTAAATAGAAGAAAAAAAATACTAATAAAAATCTTAATAACTTTTACAATTGAAAATCACAATATACAGAAACACCCCTTAAATTTGCTAACAATATGAAAATGATTCTTAAACCTATTAAATTTTATATTTTAATAATTCTCATACCCGAGGGGAAGCGCGATTCTTGTTTATTTATCAACATTATAAAAAATTATATAGTAATAGTATATAGTAATAGTGCCTAAAAAAAAGATATTTATGGTTGATATTAAGATAAGAGATGCAACTTTTTTTTTTTTTTTTTTTTTTTTTGGAGTTCGAGATATAATTTAGTTAACTATGCTAAGATATTTTTTTGATCGTCACATATATTTTGATCTAGCAGTTTCCATTACATTTCTATTGTCACTACAAAATTTTGACTTGTCTTTCTAGGAGATATTTCTTTATTGTAAAAGATAAGGAAATTTCGTATAACGACATAATATTTCATTTTCCCGGGTAATTTACGCGTGGGACGACTCATGAAAGTTGAAAATGTGGTTGCAATAATTATATGTCCAACGAAGTAAAATAAGAACCTCTCATTTCTCATCTCTCAAAACAAACAATCACCATAACCATCTCTTTTGCAGCCACCGCCACTTTTCTCAAATTTGGTTTGTTCATTTTTATTCAAAGATAAGGAAATTTCGAATACGACATATCTCATTTTCCTGGGTAATTAACGCCTGCGACGACTCATGAAGGTTCAAAATGTCGTTGCATTAATATGTCCAACTAAAATAAGATATTCATATCTATATATTGTCTATTTTAATATCCCATGCATCACAGAACCTTTCATTTCTCATCTCTCAAAACAAACAATCACCATAACCATCTCTCGCAGCCACCACCAGCTTCACCACTTGTATAATACCTTCTCTCTTTTCTTTGGAATCACTTTCTAGAAATGTCCATAACTCCAGGGGCGTCCACTTCAAGCTCATCCATTCCAAAGAGATTTAAGTATGATGTGTTTATAAGCTTCAGGGGCGAAGACACTCGCAAAACCTTTGTTGATCATCTTTATCAAGCTCTTAAGGACAAAGGCATTTACACTTACAAAGACGACGAGAAAATCCAGAAAGGGAAAAGGATCAGTGATGATCTCTTCAAATCCATTCAAGACTCCAAATTTTACATCATTGTTTTTTCCAAAAACTATGCTTCTTCGTCATGGTGTTTGGATGAGCTTGTCAAGATTATGGAGTGTCACAAGATGACTGGCCACTCTGCTTACCCTTTATTCTATGATGTGGAACCCACCGAAGTCTGCAAACAAAGTGGGGCTGTTGGTGAAGCTTTTGCTAAACATGAAAATGAAGAGGCTGCTGGGAAATGGAGAGAGGCTTTAAAAGAAGCAGCCGATGTGGCTGGTTGGGAGCTAAAGAACACTCTTGATGGGTAATTTCTTTCATCATTTCTATGTGTGCCATGTTCCTTACTTTTGTTTGTTGCTAATATGTGTTTAAAAAGGATCGTGGATGAAAGATTATTATTATATATAGTATTATGTGAATGTACGCTAAACAGATCTTGTTTTTACATACACAGGCATGAAGCTAAATTTATCAAAAAAGTTGTTCAAGAGATATCACTAGAGTTACGCGCCATCAATTTCGGCTTTGATGAAAAGTTAGTAGGCATGGAGACCCGAGTAAGGGATGTTATTTCATCTTTAGAAGTTGGTATTGATGAAGTTCGCATGATAGGGATCAAGGGCATGGGAGGGGCTGGGAAGACAACTACATCGAGAGCTGTTTTTGATCATCTATCTAATGATTTTGAAGCCAAAAGCTTTGTTGAGAATGTGAGGGAAGTTTCCACAATTTTTGGTTTGAAGAAATTACAAGAACAAGTCCTTTCAGATGTGTTGAAAGAAGGGGTCACTGTGAATGGTGTTAGTGATGGGAAAAACATGATGAAAGAGAGGATGTGCGGTAAAAAGGTTCTTGTTCTAGATGATGTGGATCACATAGACCAACTTGAGGCGTTAGCAAGTGGACCTAACTGGTTTAAGCCGGGAAGTAGACTTATCATTACAACAAGAGATGAGCAAGTGTTGGTAGCACACAAAGTGCATTTGATTCGTAATATCAATCTCTTATCAGATAAGGATGCAATTTGTCTCCTCAGTAGATATGCATTTGGAAGGGAGATTCCATCTCAAGAATACGAAGAGCTATCACG